>OZ017740.1:211593942-212328942 GCA_963969285.1 Odontomyia ornata
TGCTTAATTTTGTTGAATTTAAGGATACCATTTAGATTTTATTCGAGAAAACATAAAATCGATAAATCATACTATTACTAACAAAGTTGAGTGAATTTCGACTTCTCATGTATTTGTTGTTGTTATACTCATTAAGGCCTACATTCATGATTTTTTTTCAGATTTTTCGGATGGAAGGTGTCCAATCGCGAGGGGGGGGTACGCGAAAAGTTCGTACATTTCCCCTTCCCCTTCCCTCCTCGGTACTCATAAGGCAATTTTAAGACCTGTTTTGAAAAGATCTCATTGAGACCTTTCCAATGCCACCCTACTCGACTACCAATGGTGAAAATTTTTTTTTGAGGGGTCAACTCCCTATATGGGGAGACCCCCCTTAAACCCCTTTGAAAAATTTTTCCACCCTTGACATTTCAAGAGGTCACCACTTCTGACCTTTCCACAAAGTTTCATGGCTGTTGCCTCTATAGTTTCGGAGAAAAAGTGCTGTGACATACAGACGGACGGACGGACGGACGGACGGACGGACGGACGGACAGACGGACAGACGGACACAGGTCGTGATTGCAATTGGGTTTTGTATTTTAGTACAAAACCCTAAGAACGGCCATTTTCCAGCAACGCGCTCCTTGCAATCCGATCGTTTTCCGAGGAAGTCCAGAATATCGTTGTAGTGAAGATCTTTAATTTTTAGGTAAATTTCTCGAGAGAAATTTACCTATTGCGGAGAGCATCATATATATATATATATATATATATATATATATATATATATATATATATATATATATATATATATATATATGTATATATATATATATATATATATATATATATATATATATATATATATATATATATATATATATATATATATATATATATATATATATATGGGATATAACGAAATTTGTGACCACGCTAGAGGTTGCAATTTTGCTTCGATTTTCACCAAATTTTCAGGAAAGGTGTATTGGGTTATTATCTCGGTTAAGTTCGTGAACCTGCGGCCAGTTGAAGGTCGAAATTTCAAAGGCTTTTAAAAGTCGCAATTTTGATCCGACATATATGAAACTTGGTTTCAAGATAAACATAACTTACACCTACAGTCTTTGATATTTTGGTGATCATGCATGTGCAAATTTCAAAATGGCGGCCGTTTAAATATGCGTTTTTTCATGTTTTTGTGGCCCTCTAGCGGTCACATTTTCCAACAGATTTTGATGAAACTTGAGATTATGAATCCCTGTACTTATTAAAATTGAATGAAAAATAAAACAGTCGAAAATTTAAAACCCAATATTTTTAAGCTGCCATTTTCACTAAAAATTGATTTATTTTGCCCTGTCTAGAGTGAAACTCCTATTTGAACGAGATAGTACATTGATTAATGAGGTCCTAGCATACAAAGATTTAAAATAATCCAAAATCAAATGCATGCATTCAAAATGGCGGCCCCCAAAGGTCTGAAGGCAAGCGCAATTCGCTATTTTAGTGCCAACTGAAATAATGAATATTTTTCATTGAAACGTTTTAAATGACTTTACTTGAAAGAACTTATAAACCAGAACATTTTGAAGATATTGTAAAATATTTTTAACAACACCCTAAAAAATTATAAAATCGCGACTTGTCTGTCTGTCCGTCCGTCCGCCCGTTTGTTCGTGCATAACAAGTTTTCTCGCAAACCACATAAGCTACAATGAGGAAATTTTCTACGTAGGTCAAAAGTGGTGCCTCTTGAAATTTGCAGTGCAAGAAAATATTTTAAGGTATTTAAGGGATGTCTCCCCATACAGGCGGGTCTCCCTATACAGGCGGATGGCATACAATTTTTTTTATTTCTGTAGCCCTCTAGCAGCCAAGATTCTCAACAGATTCCGTTGAAACTTGAAATTATAAGTTATTAAGGCAAGTTAATTTAATTTGATTATGCAAATCGAATGACAAATATAGCAGTCGAAAATTTACAGCTAAATATTTTTAGCAGCCTATTTCAATAAAAATCGAAATGACCGCCCTCATATGTTCAGAAAAAAATTGAAATGTATATATTAATGGCAATGCAAGTGCTGATTAAACTTTTATGGAAATCTTTTGAAATGTACTATTCGAGCTATTTAAGCCTTTGTGTGGTTACCATTGTGAACTGTGAAAACAGCAGATGCGAGAAGGGCGAAACCGGTATTTATATGTTTACAACACTATGTAATCCATACGCATGCAACTCAATTTAATTAGCAAAATATTTGCGCCCCGATAAAAGGATTCTAAAAACAAACGTGGCCACATTTTTTTTATGTTAATAAATACCCATGTGGTACTACGAAAATTGCAGAAAGAAGTTTAGTAGTAGGCAAGCCAAATTCTTTTTCGAAACTTAACGCTACACACGAGAAATTAACCTTTCCGGCTGGTGGTGCCAACGGGGATTTTTTATGTTCCTGAGTACAATCACAGCGCGATTTGCATATTCAGGCACTTCCAACTCCCGTTTCCGATGATTTTACAGCTGTATGGTTTCGGAATCAAAAGTACCCCGACCACTCAAAAAACTGCATTTGCAGGTATCGCGAAGCTGCCTGAATGCACTTTAATTGAATTTTA
Organism: Odontomyia ornata; assembly: GCA_963969285.1. Lineage (NCBI taxonomy): Eukaryota > Metazoa > Arthropoda > Insecta > Diptera > Stratiomyidae > Odontomyia > Odontomyia ornata. The sequence continues at coordinate 211,596,547 of OZ017740.1, forward strand.
CTCATCACTAGCTTTCGTTTGACACCCCATACATTGAAATTGGAGAAAGTATGAAGAACGGCCATTTTCCAGCAACGCGCTCCTTGCGATCCGATCGTTTTCCGAGGGATTCCAGAAAACACCGTCGTATAACTATTAATTGATAAGGGTGTATTTGTCTTGTAGCTCGCGTGTGAAATGTTTTATCGGGTATTTTCAGCACAGTTTAGTGTAGTGTTTTTTTTTTCAACTTTGAATCAAACTTTTCTTGTCACTGTAATCAGGGAATATTATTGGTTAATGATTATACTATTATTAGTGCTTTTTGTTATAGCTTGGTTCTTCTATCTGGAGTTGAAGTTTAAGTATGGGCCGTGAGTACAGGGGTGTAAGGGGACGATATTGCAAGAATAAGTAGGAACGGATTCCGGAGGCTCCGTGAGATTATGGCACCCAGTTTTATTGCGATGCAGTAAAAATATTCAAGTCCACGCAAACCGAAATCCTACCGGCTGCGCCAATTGTTACAACCCTGCGATGCTATGCATGGGTTGTATGCAACATCATCTGTCGATTGTTACGACCCTGCGATGCTATGCATGGGTTGTATACAACAACATCTGTCGTCTCTACACTTACCGTGATCCTGTGCCTCTACTTTTTCCTTTCAGGGAAAAATATTAATTTTGTGTATTTACCTAGTAATTCTAGAGCGTCTAGGCACGCATATAGTTAAGGCGATCAACGCCGGATTGATTGTCTTGATGGAAGAAAACAGAGGCGAACTCGCTGATTTAAGTTAGACCAAGAAGTGATTTATTTCCACATCGACTTATCCTATTTATACAATTTTACTTCGTCTTCAATACAAATACATATTCAATTTCTTAACATATTCTAAACATATTTTGTCTACTCTAGCAAAAACATTTTACATACAATTTCCTATCTCTAATATTCTTTCCCGAAAAACTATGCAAAAAAAATTCACATTATTCAAAAAAAATCTACATTCTTAATAGCAATACCAAATATATTGCATTTCTCATATTGATAAAAAAACTTTAACTCAACGTGAAGTAAATGCATTCATCTTTGCGTGTTTATTTTCCTATAAGAAAAAAATAGAAACAAGACATTGCATTCATATGAGAAGTTCTTAGACCCCGCATATGAGCGATGTCAAGTGCATCACGGGAAGCGAAAGTGTTGAAGGCAATTTGTTTTTGTTTGTAGCGTGTGCTTTTAACACTTCCATGTAATTTAATACGCGATAGTCTTCGTTCATTATACGTTTGTGCTGTTGTAGATATGAAACCATGTGTACACAGAATTATCTTTGTTCGTTGTACGTTAGTACTGTTGTACATATGAAACCATGTGTGTACGGAAATGTTTATACGTACGAACGTGTTTTCATATGGGGCTAATGGTAATGTACGTTTAAAAGATGTTCATTGTTTACAATTTGCTTTCGATTTTAATGAACGCATTACAATTTTCCTTTCCGTAATTCTTCAAGAAAATTCATATGCAAGTTCAAGCTTAACCCGATACTTTTCATAACATTTCCATTGACGGTGAACATCTTCTTTACCGTGATTCTTTATTAAAATCTTGGCGCAAGTTTCTTACAGAGCAAAACACATTACGAACAAAACGACTATACGTCTCGGGTATTCCATCACTCGTCGTACGGAAAGAGTTTCTAGACGCTTGATTCATGATGAAATTTAACCAAAACAATAACAAATGTGGACATGTGTCCATAGTGGCACGAGCAAATGCTTTTGCTTTTAGTTCCGCCGAGTGTTATTTAAGCTGGGAATCCCCTTCGTGGTGACGTATGTGGTGAATGAATGTTTGGATAACTTAGTGGTCGCTCAAAATGCTTAATTGGACAAATGAAGGCTTTATAAATGTTATCGATATTTATTTTTATGGCGTACTCATCTCAATCAGACTTGGGGTGATATTTAGCGGAAGACACTTACAGAGGAACCTTTAGTAAATGCTTTGGCATTTAACTACATGGTAGCTGGAATAGTTCCTTCTGTTCAGCGTGTCTTTTAGGGCGTAACAACACCATATATTGAAATTGGAGAAAGTATGAAAAACGGCCATTTTCCTGCAACGCGCTCCTTGCAATCCGATCGTTTTCTGAAGAGCTCCAGAATATCGTTGCAGTAAAGATGTTAAATTTTTTTGTGTTCCTGAGTTAATGACAGCGCGATTTGCATATTCAGGCACTTTCGAATCCCGTTTCCGATGATTTTACAGCGGTATGGTTTCGGAATCAAAAGTACCCCAAGCACGCAAAAAACTGCAATTGCACGTATCGCGAAGCTGCCTGTATGTACTTTTATTGAATTTTACTCATCACTAGCTTTCGTTTGACACCCCATTTATTGAAATTGGAGAAAGTGTGAAAAGTGGCCATTTCCAGAAACGCGCTCCTTGCAATCCGAACGTTTTCCGAGGAGCTCCAGAATATCGTTGTAGTGAAGATCTTTAATTTTTTTATGTTCCTGAGTACAATAACAGCGCGATTTGCATATTCAGGCACTTCCGACTTCCGTTTCCGATGATTTTACAGCTGTATGGTTTCGGAATCAAAAGTACCCCAACCACGCAAAAAATACAATTGCAGGTATCGCAAAGCTGCCTGAATGCACTTTAATTGAAATCTACTCATCACTAGCTTTCGTTTGACACCCCATATATTGAAATTTGAGAAAGTATGAAAAACGGCCATTTTCCAGCAACGCACTCCTTGGAATCCGATCGTTTTCCGAAGAGCTCCACAATATCGTTGTAGTGAAGATCTTAAATTTTTTTGTGTTCCTGAGTACAATAACAGCGCGATTTGCATATTCAGGCACCTCCGACTCCCGTTTCCGATGATTTTACAGCTGTATGGTTTCGGAATCAAAAGTACCCCAACCACGCAAAAAACTGCAATTTCAAATATCGCGTAGCTGCCTGAATGCACTTTCATTGAATTTGACTCATCACTAGCTTTCGTTTGGCACCCCATATATTGAAATAGGAGAAAGTATGAAAAACGCCCATTTTCCAGCAACGCACTCCTTGCAATCCGATCGTTTTCCGAGGAAGTCCAGAATATCGTTGTAGTGAAGATCTTTAATTTTTTTATGTTCCTGAGTACAACAACAGCGCGATTTGCATATTCAGGCACTTCCGACTCCCGTTTCCGATGATTTTACAGCTGTATGGTTTCGGAATCAAAAGTACCCCAAACACGCAAAAAAGTGCAATTGCAGGTATCGCGAAGCTGCCTGAATGTACTTTTATTGAATTTCACTCATCACTAGCTTTCGTTTGACACCCCATATATTGAAATTGGAGAAAGTATAAACAAGTTGGGTAGACAGACCTATGCTCATGTCAGAAGGGTTTTGTACTCAACTTACAAAATACCGTAACCAGCAACGACTAAAATTAAGAAACACGTCATGTTCGAGGATTATACTATTATTAACTAAGTTGAAAGAATTTTTCAATTCTGAGGTATTTGTTAAAATTTTACCCATAAGTATTTCGCTTGATAATTTTTTTAGAGTTTTTTAGATCACGGGTGTCCATTCGCGAGAGGGAAAACACATTTTTCATGTATTTCCCCCCCTCTCTGTGCCCCCACTAAAGCAAAAACTGTCAGTTTAAGAATTGTTTTGAAAAGCTCTCATAGAGAACTTTCATTTGATACTCATATCGGCTACCTTTCATGAAATTTTTTTCAGGGGCCACTCCTTTGTACTGTAAGCATCGATTCATGCCCTATTTTTTCGAATCCTAGAATGGTTACAAAGCCTTTTTGCTAGAGGCTCTCTCCTGCCTCTTCGACTTGTTTCAATTGTATGTAGTCATCCTCATGATATCTATCATTCCTGAAATTTTCATGCAAATCCTAGCAAAGCTGTAGTGTCTAAGTCGGTAAAAAGCGCATATGGCTCCATAGCCATATGTTTCCATAATAATACAGGGGACATTGTTCTATAGTAATACAGGAAAATTCAAGTCGCTATAACTTCGTTAAATACTATTCGATCTTTACGAAACTTTCAGAAAAGATCAATCTTATAAATAGTCATCTTTTTGCTTAATTTTGTTGAATTTAAGGATACCATTTAGATTTTATTCGAGAAAACATAAAATCGATAAATCATACTATTACTAACAAAGTTGAGTGAATTTCGACTTCTCATGTATTTGTTGTTGTTATACTCATTAAGGCCTACATTCATGATTTTTTTTCAGATTTTTCGGATGGAAGGTGTCCAATCGCGAGGGGGGGGGTACGCGAAAAGTTCGTACATTTCCCCTTCCCCTTCCCTCCTCGGTACTCATAAGGCAATTTTAAGACCTGTTTTGAAAAGATCTCATTGAGACCTTTCCAATGCCACCCTACTCGACTACCAATGGTGAAAATTTTTTTTTGAGGGGTCAACTCCCTATATGGGGAGACCCCCCTTAAACCCCTTTGAAAAATTTTTCCACCCTTGACGTTTCAAGAGGTCACCACTTCTGACCTTTCCACAAAGTTTCATGGCTGTTGCCTCTATAGTTTCGGAGAAAAAGTGCTGTGACATACAGACGGACGGACGGACGGACGGACGGACGGACGGACGGACGGACGGACAGACGGACAGACGGACACAGGTCGTGATTGCAATTGGGTTTTGTATTTTAGTACAAAACCCTAAGAACGGCCATTTTCCAGCAACGCGCTCCTTGCAATCCGATCGTTTTCCGAGGAAGTCCAGAATATCGTTGTAGTGAAGATCTTTAATTTTTAGGTAAATTTCTCGAGAGAAATTTACCTATTGCGGAGAGCATCATATATATATATATATATATATATATATATATATATATATATATATATATATATATATATATATATATATATGTATATATATATATATATATATATATATATATATATATATATATATATATATATATATATGGGATATAACGAAATTTGTGACCACGCTAGAGGTTGCAATTTTGCTTCGATTTTCACCAAATTTTCAGGAAAGGTGTATTGGGTTATTATCTCGGTTAAGTTCGTGAACCTGCGGCCAGTTGAAGGTCGAAATTTCAAAGGCTTTTAAAAGTCGCAATTTTGATCCGACATATATGAAACTTGGTTTCAAGATAAACATAACTTACACCTACAGTCTTTGATATTTTGGTGATCATGCATGTGCAAATTTCAAAATGGCGGCCGTTTAAATATGCGTTTTTTCATGTTTTTGTGGCCCTCTAGCGGTCACATTTTCCAACAGATTTTGATGAAACTTGAGATTATGAATCCCTGTACTTATTAAAATTGAATGAAAAATAAAACAGTCGAAAATTTAAAACCCAATATTTTTAAGCTGCCATTTTCACTAAAAATTGATTTATTTTGCCCTGTCTAGAGTGAAACTCCTATTTGAACGAGATAGTACATTGATTAATGAGGTCCTAGCATACAAAGATTTAAAATAATCCAAAATCAAATGCATGCATTCAAAATGGCGGCCCCCAAAGGTCTGAAGGCAAGCGCAATTCGCTATTTTAGTGCCAACTGAAATAATGAATATTTTTCATTGAAACGTTTTAAATGACTTTACTTGAAAGAACTTATAAACCAGAACATTTTGAAGATATTGTAAAATATTTTTAACAACACCCTAAAAAATTATAAAATCGCGACTTGTCTGTCTGTCCGTCCGTCCGCCCGTTTGTTCGTGCATAACAAGTTTTCTCGCAAACCACATAAGCTACAATGAGGAAATTTTCTACGTAGGTCAAAAGTGGTGCCTCTTGAAATTTGCAGTGCAAGAAAATATTTTAAGGTATTTAAGGGATGTCTCCCCATACAGGCGGGTCTCCCTATACAGGCGGATGGCATACAATTTTTTTTATTTCTGTAGCCCTCTAGCAGCCAAGATTCTCAACAGATTCCGTTGAAACTTGAAATTATAAGTTATTAAGGCAAGTTAATTTAATTTGATTATGCAAATCGAATGACAAATATAGCAGTCGAAAATTTACAGCTAAATATTTTTAGCAGCCTATTTCAATAAAAATCGAAATGAGCGCCCTCATATGTTCAGAAAAAAATTGAAATGTATATATTAATGGCAATGCAAGTGCTGATTAAACTTTTATGGAAATCTTTTGAAATGTACTATTCGAGCTATTTAAGCCTTTGTGTGGTTACCATTGTGAACTGTGAAAACAGCAGATGCGAGAAGGGCGAAACCGGTATTTATATGTTTACAACACTATGTAATCCATACGCATGCAACTCAATTTAATTAGCAAAATATTTGCGCCCCGATAAAAGGATTCTAAAAACAAACGTGGCCACATTTTTTTTATGTTAATAAATACCCATGTGGTACTACGAAAATTGCAGAAAGAAGTTTAGTAGTAGGCAAGCCAAATTCTTTTTCGAAACTTAACGCTACACACGAGAAATTAACCTTTCCGGCTGGTGGTGCCAACGGGGATTTTTTATGTTCCTGAGTACAATCACAGCGCGATTTGCATATTCAGGCACTTCCAACTCCCGTTTCCGATGATTTTACAGCTGTATGGTTTCGGAATCAAAAGTACCCCGACCACTCAAAAAACTGCATTTGCAGGTATCGCGAAGCTGCCTGAATGCACTTTAATTGAATTTTACTCATCACTAGCTTTCGTTTGACACCCCATACATTGAAATTGGAGAAAGTATGAAGAACGGCCATTTTCCAGCAACGCGCTCCTTGCGATCCGATCGTTTTCCGAGGGATTCCAGAAAACCGTTGCATTGAAGATCTTTAATTTTGTAGTGAATTTTCTGAACAGCGCGATTTCTATATTCAGGCACTTCTGACTCCCGTTTCCGATGATTTTGCAGCTGTATGGTTTCGGAATCAAAAGTACCCCAACCACGCAAAAAACTGCAATTGCAGGTATCGCGAAGCTGCCTAAATGCACTTTGATTAAGTTCTGCTCATCACTGGCTTTCGTTTGACATCCCATATATTGAAATTGGAGAAAGTATGAATAACGGCCATTTTCCAGCAACGCACCCCTTGCAATCCGATCGCTTTCCGAGTAACTCCAGAATATCGTTGTAGCAAACTTCGTTGTTGTTTTCGTGTTCCTGAGTACAATCACAGCGCGATTTGAATATTCAGGCACTTCTGACTCCCGTTTCCGATGATTTTGCAGCTGTATGGTTTCGGAATCAAAAGTACCCCAACCACACAAGAAAATGCAATTGCAGGTATCGCGAAGCTGCCTGAATGCACTTTTATTGAATTCTACTCATCGCTAACTTTCGTTTGACACCCCATATATTGAAATTGGAGAAAGTATGAAGAACGGCCATTTTCCAGCAACGCGCTCCTTGCAATCCGACCGTTTCCCGAGGAGCTTCAGAATATCGTTGTAGTGAAGATCTTTAATTTTTTATGTTCCTGAGTACAATAACAGCGCGACTTGGATATTCAGGCACTTCCGACTCCCGTTTCCGATGATTTTGCAGCTGTATGGTTTCGGAATCAAAAGTACCCCAACCACGCAAAAAATTGCAATTGCAGGTATCGCGAAGCTAGCTGAATGCACTTTTATTGAATTCTACTTATCACTAGCATTCGTTTGACCCCCAATATATTGAAATTGGAGAAAGTATGAAGAACGGCCATTTTCCAGCAACGGGCTCCTTGCAATCCGATCGTTTTCCGAGGAATTCCAGAAAACTGTTGTATTCAAGATCTTTGATTTTGCAGTGAATTTTCTTAACAGCGTGATTTCCATATTCAGGCACTTCCGGCTTCCATTTCAGATGATATTGCAGCTGTATGGTTTCGGAATCAAAAAAACTGCAATTAGAGGTATCGCGAAGCTACCTGAATGCACTTTTAGTGAATTCTACTCATCCTAGCTTTCGTTTGACCCCCCATCTATTGAAATTGGAGAAAGTATGAAAAACGGCAATTTTTCAGCAACGCGCTCCTTGCAATCCGATCGTTTTCCGAGGAATTCCAAAAAATCGTTGTATTGAAGATCTTTAATTTTGTAGTGAATTTTCTTCAGAGCGCGATTTGCATATTCAGGCACTTCTGACTCCCGTTTCCGATGATTTTGCAGCTGTATTGTTGCGGAATCAAAAGTACCCCAACCACGCAAAAAACTGCAATTGCAGGTATAGCGAAGCTGCCTGAATGCACTTTTATTGAATTCTACTCATCGCTAACTTTCGTTTGACACCCCATATATTGAAATTGAAGAAAGTATGAAAAACGGCCATATTCCAGCAACGCGCTCCTTGCAATCCGACCGTTTTCCGAGGAGCTTCAGAATATCGTTGTCGTGAAGATCTTTAATTTTTTATGTTCCTGAGTACAATAACAGCGCGACTTGGATATTCAGGCACTTCCGACTCCCGTTTCCGATGATTTTGCAGCTGTATGGTTTCGGAATCAAAAGTACCCCAACCACGCAAAAAATTGCAATTGCAGGTATCGCGAAGCTGCCTGAATGCACTTTTATTGAATTCTACTTATCACTAGCATTCGTTTGACCCCCAATATATTGAAATTGGAGAAAGTATGAAGAACGGCCATTTTCCAGCAACGGGCTCCTTGCAATCCGATCGTTTTCCGAGGAATTCCAGAAAACTGTTGTATTGAAGATCTTTGATTTTGCAGTGAATTTTCTTAACAGCGTGATTTCCATATTCAGGCACTTCCGGCTTCCGTTTCAGATGATATTGCAGCTGTATGGTTTCGGAATCAAAAAAACTGCAATTAGAGGTATCGCGAAGCTACCTGAATGCACTTTTAGTGAATTCTACTCATCCTAGCTTTCGTTTGACCCCCCATCTATTGAAATTGGAGAAAGTATGAAAAACGGCAATTTTCCAGCAACGCGCTCCTTGCAATCCGATCGTGTTCCGAGGAGCTCTAGAATATCATTGTAGTGAAGATCTTTAATTTTTTTATGTTACTGAGTACAATAACAGCGCGATATGCATATTCAGGCACTTCCGACTTCCGTTTCCGATGATTTTACAGCTGAATGGTTTCGGAATCAAAAGTACCCCAACCGGGCAAAAACTGCAATTGCAGGTATCGCGAAGCTGCCTGAATGCACTTTAATTCAATTCACCTCATCCTAGCTTTCGTTTGACCCCCCATCTATTGAAATTGGAGAAAGTATGAAAAACGGCCATTTTCCAGCAACGCGCTCCTTGCAATCCGATCGTGTTCCGAGGAGCTCTAGAATATCATTGTAGTGAAGATCTTTAATTTTTTAATGTTACTGAGTACAATAACAGCGCGATTTGCATATTCAGGCACTTCCGACTTCCGTTTCCGATGATTTTGTAGCTGTATGGTTTCGGAATTAAAAGTACCCCAACCACGCAAAAACTGCGATTGCAGGTATCGCGAAGCTGCCTGAATGCACTTTTATTGAATTCTACTCATCACTAGCTATCATTTGACACCCCATATATTGAAATTGGAGAAAGTATGAAAAACGCCCATTTTCCAGCAACGCACTCCTTGCAATCCGATCGTTTTCCGAGGAATTTCAGAATACCGTTGTATTGAAGATCTTTAATTTTGTAGTGAATTTTCTGAACAGCGCGATTTCTATATGCAGGCACTTCTGACTCCCGTTTCCGATCATTTTACAGCTGTATGGTTTCGGAATCAAAAGTACCCCAACCACGCAAAAACCTGCAATTGCAGGTATCGCGAAGCTGCCTGAATGCACTTTTATTGAATTATACTTATCACTAGCTTTCGTTGGACCCCCCATATATTGAAATTGGAGAAAGTATGAATAACGTCCAATATCCAGCAACGCGCTCCTTGCAATCCGATCGTTTTTCGAGGAGCTCCAGAATATCGTTGTAGTGAAGGTCTTTAATTTTTTTATGTTCCTGAGTACAATAACAGCGCGATTTCCATATTCAGGCACTTCTGACCCCCGTTTCCGATGATTTTACAGCTGTATGGTTTCGGAATCAAAAGTACCCCAACCACGCAAAAAACTGCAATTGCAGGTATCGCGAAGCTGCCAGTATGCACTTTTATTGAATTCTACTCATCACTAGCTTTCGTTTGACACCCCATATATTGAAATTGGAGAAAGTATGAAGAACGGCCATTCCCCAGCAATGCACTCCTTCTAATCCGATCGTCTTCCGAGGAACTCCAGAATATCCTTGTAGTGAAGACCTTTCATTTTTTTATGTTCCTGAGTACAATAACAGCGCGATTTCTATATTCAGGCACTTCCGACTCCCGTTTCCGATGATTTTACAGCTGTATGGTTTCGGAATCAAAAGTACCCCAACGACGCAGAAACTGCAATTGCAGGTATCGCGAAGCTGCCTGAATACACTTTTATTGAATTCTACTCATCACTAGCTTTCTTTTGACACCCCATATATTGATATTGGAGAAAGTACGAAAAGCGGCCATTTCCCAGCAACGCGCTCCTTGCAATACGATAGTTTTCCGAGGAATTCCAGAAAAACCGTTGTTTTGAAGATCTTTAATTTTGTAGTGAATTTTCTTAGCAGCGCGATTTGCATACTCAGGCACTTCCGACTCCCGTTTCCGATGATTTTACAGCTGTATGGTTTCGGAATCAAAAGTACCCCAACCACGGAAAAAACTGGAATTGCAGGAATCGCGAAGCTGCCTGAATGCACTTTTATTGAATTCTGCTCATCACTGGCGCTCGTTTGGCCCTCCATATATTGAAATTGGAGAAAGTATGAATAACGGCCATTTTCGAGCAACGCGCTCCTTGCAATCCGATCGTTTTCCGAGGAGCTCCAGAATATCGTTGTAGTGAAGATCTCTAATTTTTTTATGTTTCTGAGTACAATAACAGCGCAATTTGCATATTCAGGCACTTCCGAGTTCCGTTTCCGATGATTTTACAGCTGTATGGTTTCGGAATCAAAACTACCCCAACCACGCAAAAACTGCAATTGCAGGTATCGCGAAGCTGCCTGAATGCACTTTTATTGAATTCTACTCATCACTAGCTTTCGTTTGATACCCCATATATTGAAATTGGACCCGCAGGGGGAATGCCGGTCGACAAGACCACTCTTGGAGGCTAGCATTCTTATGGGAGTTCCGCCCCCACGTACCCGAGGAAATTCCCGCAGGGAGAAAGCCGGTCGACAAGAACATTCTTGGAGGCTAGCATTCTTTGGGGAGTGCCGCCCCCACGGACCCGAGGATATGGGGGGTGCCGTGAGGTTAACTCTTATTGTATCTGGACTACGCTTTGGCCAACGAACTGGAATTGACGCTTTGGGCTGGCGGATGTGATGGTTTGGACCTAGTTGCTTTGCACAGTAGCGCCGAGGTGAAGCTCGTGTGTTAACGGCTCCAATTCAACTATCATACCGTCTCCGTCCCGGTAAAACCTTGGCAGGCCTCGGAGTTCGTTCGAAGTTCGCACCATTCGGTTGATGGTGTAGGTTCGGTTGAGACGGACTCCCGATTAGCGCCGGTCTGGCTCTGAGCACTTGTCCCCATAAGGGCTTGTGCCAACCCTCGCATGGCCTGCCTGCTCTGCAAAGATAACCATGGGACCAAAAAGGCGACTACACACACGAACGGAGATAGCAGCTCCGAGGGGGGACCCAATAAAATGGAGCAAACAAATGAAACCACAAGCAAACAGGACGCTAGCACGGAGAACCCTTTCAGGCAAAAACCGCTGTTGGCAAGAACACCGATTAAACAAGTCACCGATTGCGGGGGAAGGCAGCAAACCCCAGAAACACTGTCAAAGTCAACATCACAGGTTAAATCATCGGAGACAGACCACAGACGGACTAACGAACGAAAGAAGGCAGAGTGCGTTGTGCAACCTGGCATCATTGCGGCCTTTGGGCGCAGTAGAAGGACTATGCGCACCCCGGAGCGCCAAGTGCAAGACGTACACAATCCGGATCAAGCTGCGACACCAACGGAGGCCAGTGTAAGACTGGGGAGGAAGAAGTTTTGCCGTTGGCCGACGCCACTTCAAACGCGACCCAAGCGATAGAAGCAAAAGGGCTAGGAAATGGGGGCCTCTCCCAAGAGGTGGCGCCAAATAACACGATCGCCCTTGACCGCGCTGAAGAGGAGCGGCTTACTCGAAAAGCGGGGAATATCGTCAAACAACTGAGGGCTGCCTGCGAAGTGCAGAAAAACATAGGCAAGAGTGTCAAGAATGGCATTCTTGAACTGGAGGAGCTTTTTGGCCGCATAACGCACTACAAGCGGAGGTGGCTTGCAACCGAAAAGCACCAAAAAGACACGCTCTCCCTCGAGGCATCAGTGGGTCCTAGCAGCAGCAAAAGAATGGCCGGTAGCCCAATTGAAGGCGACTGTGAGAAAAGGAGGAAGGACGAGACCATAAACGAAGTTGACACTCCAGGCGAGGAGTTTCATGTGGTGCGAAACAAGGCAGCGAAAAAAGCAGCCAAAAAGCTACTCCTAGAAAAAACAGACAAAGAGCTCAACCACGAAAAGAACAAGGAACCCCCCGATATACCGCAGAAAACAAAAAGCAAACCGCGGCGCAAACCCTTGCGAGAGGCACTGCTTATTAAACCCACTAAGGGCCGAACCTACGCAGATGTCTTCCGTGAAATTAAAGGAGCGGTCAAGCCAGACGACACCAAAACTGCCATCAAAGCAGTTCGACCAACCCGGACCGGTGGCTTACTGGTGGAATTCGGGCCAGAGCCCACAAACAAAGATGCATTCCGTGACGCGGTTCAAAAGGTTCTTGGAGATGCGGCAACGGTTGCCTCGCTCGAACCAATGGTCACCCCGGAAATCAGGGAACTCGACTGCGTCACGGACAAAGCTGAAGTAGAGGATGCCATTAGGAGGGAGTTCCCCAGCTTAAGTGAAGTCAAGGCAAAATTAACACGTGAAAACACAAGGGGGCAACGCATGGCTATTGTCGAACTAGCTGATAAAGACGCCCAGCAAATTCTGGCGAAGGGCAAAATTAAGATAGGTTGGGTGATCTGCAGGGTACGGAGAAGAGCGATCCCTATCCACTGCTTCAGATGCTCGGTTACGGACACACCGCGTATGGCTGTAGGGGACCCAACAGGAGGTCTCTGTGCTACAAATGTGGTGAAACGTGGCACAAAAAGAAGGAGTGCACGAACGAGGCAAAATGCATTCTTTGCAAGGATGCTAAGCTAGCACCCGGTGACCTCAAACATGAGCCGGGGACAGGGAGATGCTGGGTTTTCAAGGAGGCCCTAACTAAAGCCAAATCGATATTCAAATGATCCGTATCCTGCAGGTCAATTTGCACTGAAGCACAAACGCCCAGGACCTACTTGAGCAGTTTGCGAGGGATAAGAAAGCTGACCTCCTGTTGCTGAGCGAGCAACATCATAACAAGGACTCGCAAGCGTGGTACCCTGACAAAACTGGTACCTCGGCCATCTGGGTTCGAGACAGCGCCCGCCTTCAGGTGCAGGGCCATGGACGCGGGGATGGTTTTGTGTGGGTGCGGTGTTCAGGGATAACATATTTCAGTGTTTATCTGACGCCTAACGAGGCAATGCGATCGTTTCGAACCGAACTCGATGCCCTGGAGGACGCTGTCTCGAACACAGAGGGCCACATGCTGGTCGGGGGAGACTTCAACGCTAGAGCCATCGAATGGGATATGCCACAATCCGACCCAAGGGGAAAGCAAATCTTGGACATGGCGGCCAGAACAGCGCTTTTGGTCCTAAATACTGGTAACACCCCTACTTTCCGCCGCTGGGGTTGCGTAGGAACCATACCCGATGTGACACTCGCTTCGGAGTCCCTGGTACCTAGAGTACACAACTGGCGAGTACTAGAGGACTACTCGGCTAGTGATCACCAGTATATAGCTGTTGAGATTCACGACGGTGCCACTCTGCGTGCATATGCCCAAACTTCAATCCTCGGATGGAGGACTGGGAGGATGGACGTCGAGAGGTTCACTTACGCGCTTACGGCAGGCGCACCGTTGCTGGGAGCTCCGCCAGGGAGTGGAGGGCCTACAGCCAAGAACTTGGTGAACTCAACTATGAGTACCATCATAGCTGCTTGCGAGTCTTCCATGTCCCGTCGGAGACCCCGACATGGTAAGCCTCCAGTATACTGGTGGTAAAACGAGATTGCCGAATAAAGAAGCGAGTGTCACAAACTTCGGCGAGAGGCCCAGCGGGCGCGAACACGGGAGGAGGCAGACACTAGGCTAGCAGCATACAGGTCCGGCAGGAAATATCTTCGTAGGCTTATTAACAAGAGCAAGGCCCGATGCTGGCAAGACCTCGTGGACGATGTAAATAGGGATCCGTGGGGCCTTGGCTACAAGCTGGTCATGGGGAAACTTGGTGCCCTACGGAAGCCTTGTATACATGACGCGGAAAAGATGGACGCGGTAGTGCGGGGACTCTTTCTCGCCCATCCCGTCCGTGTTGACGCTGTCCATGGTGAAACAGCAGTCGAGTGCCCACTCTTCACACAGCTGGAACTGGAGGAGGCAGTCCTCTCCCTGAAAGTGAGGAAGGCTCCAGGTCCAGATGGTGTTCCAGCTGAGGTTTTGCAGCTCATCTATCACCATTGTCCTGACTTGCTGCTCAGCACATTCAACGCTTGCCTACGGGACGGGGTTTTCCCGGTACGATGGAAGGTGGCGAGGCTCGTGCTGGTCAGCAAGGGGAAGGGAAGTCCCGAATCGCCGTCTGCATACCGCCCGTTATGCATGCTAGACACGGCTGGGAAAGTGCTAGAGAAACTCATCAAGGGAAGACTCACTGACGCGATTCGTGCTGCTGGGGACCTATCTCCTCGGCAGTACGGCTTTAGAGCAGGACGTTCTACCATCGATGCGATTGCAGAGGTGGTGAACGTGGTCCAAAAGGCAGAGGCATATAGTCGCACCAAGCGACGGATCGTCCTGTTGGTGACACTCGACGTCAGGAATGCCTTCAACTCCGCTAGATGGGTGGATATTCTGGACACGCTGGAAAACTCTTTTCAAGTTCCAGAATATCTAATGCGTCTTTTGAAGAACTACCTAAAAGACCGAAGCCTGCTCTACGACACGACACAGGGCCAACGAAGGATGGAAATTACATCGGGTGTTGCCCAGGGATCTATCCTTGGTCCGGACCTGTGGAACGTGTCTTACGACGAGCTACTGAGACTTGAGATGCCAGATGAGTCGCGCTTGGTCGGCTATGCGGATGATGTTGCGGCTCTGGTCGCCGGACGCACCGTTGAACAAGCGCAACTTAGGCTAGGTATGCTAATGCGCCAAGTGAGGGACTGGATGAGTGCTCGCGGGCTCAGTTTAGCACTGGAGAAAACCGAAGTGGTCATCTTGACAAAAAAGAGTATCCCTAGAGTAAGGATGATCAGTATTGGAGATATACAGATCGAATCGAAGCCAGCGGTGAAGTGCCTGGGGCTACTGATCGACTCGAAGATGAGTTTCTCTGAGCAAATCAGGGCAACGGCTGAGAAGGCTGCTTCGGGAATATCGGCCCTGAGTCGACTTATGGCCAATGTAGGGGGACCCAGCCCATCAAGAGGACGCCTCTTGATGAGTGCTGTAGGGTCAGTGCTACTGTACGGAGCAGAGGTATGGGGCGACGTTCTCAGCAAGGAGGTATACCGAAAACTATTGGCACAGGTGCAGAGAAGAGGAGCACTGAGAATTGCATCTTCGTATCCAACAGTCTCCGACTCGGCGGTGAGAGTGATTGCAGGCGTAATACCTGTCGCCCTCCTTGCTAGAGAGTGCCGCGCTATTTACCTGCGCCGAAACGAGGATGCGAGGAAGATGGTTGTCCGTGAGGAGAGACAACGCTCGCTCAACGATTGGCAGCAGTCTTGGAGGAATTGCACGAAGGGAAGGTGGACTGCACGCCTCATCCCGGATGTGAGACCGTGGCTAAATTGAAGGCATGGTGAGACTGACTTCTATTTGACCCAGCTTTTGAGCGGGCATGGGTGTTTTCAGTCTTACCTGCACAAGATCGGCAAGTCACGGTCTCCCGATTGTCAGTTTTGCCCAGGAGAGGAGGACAATGCCTGTCACACATTTTTTGCGTGTACCAAATGGACCAGGCTGCGAAGGGAACTCTACAGGGAAACGGAAGAGCTCACCCCGGATAATATAGTTGCGATGATGCTCGAATCGGTTGACAAATGGAACCAGGTGGCACATTATGCTCGGGCAATCCTAAAATATGAAAGGGACTCACAGCAGCAGGAGGCGCTGGGGCTGGGGGATCGCTCTTCTGGCAATTCCTCTTCCCCCCTCCCCTCCCGCTAGGAAAGGGACTCCCCAGCTTGAAGGCGCCCCACGGCGTAACAAAACGAGACCTGGCCCGAAGTAATGTGTCAAACGGTTCGAGGCTAGGTTCTCAGATTGACAGGGGAGGTGTTTAGTGGGTAGTCCAAAGGTATCCTCCATGGGAGTCCCACACTGTCAGACTCGGCGGGCATAAATGCCTTCACCTCCCTACCACAAAAAAAAAATATATTGAAATTGGAGAAAGTATGAAAAACGGCCATTCTCCAGCAACGCACTCCTTACAATCCGATCGTTTTCCGAGGAACTCCAGAATATCGCTGTAGTGAAGATCTTTAATTTTTTTATGTTTCTGAGTACAATAACAGCGCGATTTGCATATTCAGGCACTTCCGACTCCCGTTTCCGATGATTTTGCAGCTGTATGGTTTCGGAATCAAAAGTACCCCAACCACGCAAAAAACTGCAATTGCAGGTATCGCGAAGCTACCTGAATGCACTTTTATTGAATTCTACTCATCACTAGCTTTCGTTTGACACCCCATATATTGAAATTGGAGAAAGTATGAAAAACGGCCAATATCCAGCAACGCGCTCCTTTCAATCCGATCGTTTTTCGAGGAGCTCCAGAATATCGTTGTAGTGAAGGTCTTTAATTTTTTAATGTTCCCGAGTACAATAACAGCGCGATTTGCATATTCAGGCCCTTCCGAATCCCGTTCGCGATGATTTTGTAGCTGTATGGTTTCGGAATCAAAAGTACCCCAACCACGCAAAAACTCCAATTGCAGGTATCGCGAAGCTGCCTGAATGCACTTTTATTGAATTCTACTCATCACTAGCTTTCGTTTGACACCCCATATATTGAAATTGGAGAAAGTATGAAACACGGCCATTCTTCAGCAACGCGCTCCTTGCAATCCGATCGTTTTCCGAGGAATTCCAGAAAACTGTTGTATTGAAGATCTTTGATTTTACAGTGAATTTTCTTAACAGCGCGATTTCCATATTCAGGCACATCCGACTTCCGTTTCCGATGGTCTTGCAGCTGTATTATTTCGGAATCAAAAAAACTGCAATTGCAGGTATCGCGAAGCTGCCTGAATGCACTTTTATTGAATTCTACTCATCCTAGCTTTCGTTTGACCCCCCATATATTGAAATTGGAGAAAGTATGAAAAACGGCAATTTTCCAGCAACGCGCTCCTTGCAATCCGATCGTGTTCCGAGGAGCTCTAGAATATCGTTGTAGTAAAGATCTTTAATTTTTTTATGTTACTGAGTACAATAACAGCGCGATTTGCATATTCAGGCACTTCCGACTTCCGTTTCCGATGATTTTATAGCTGTATGGTTTCGGAATCAAAAGTACCCCAACCACGCTAAAAACTGCAATTGCAGGTATCGCGAAGCTGCCTGAATACACTTTTATTGAATTCTACTCATCACTAGCTTTCTTTTGACACTCATATATTGATATTGGAGAAAGTACGAAACACGGCCATTTTCCACCAACGCACTCCTTCCAATCCGATCGTTTCCGAGGAAATCCAGAATATCGTTGTAGTGAAGATCTTTAATTTTTTATGTTCCTGAGTACAATAACAGCGCGATTTGCATATTCAGGCACTTCCGACTCCCGTTTCCGATGATTTTGCAGCTGTATGGTTTCGGAATCAGAGGTACCCCAACCACGCAAAAAACTGCAATTGCAGGTATCGCGAAGCTGCCTGAATGCACTTTTATCGAATTCGACTCATCACCAGCTCTCGTTTGACACCCCATATATTAAAATTGGAGAAAGTATGAAAAACGCCCGTTTTCCAGCAACGCACTCCTTGCAATCCGATCGCTTTCCGAGGGACTCCAGAATATCGTTCTAGAGAAGATTTTTCATTTCTTTATGTTCCTGAGTACAATAACAGCGCGATTTGCAAATTCAGGCACTTCCGAATCCCGTTTCCGATGATTTTACAGCTGTATGGTTTCGGAGTCAAAAGTACCCCAACCACGCAAAAAACTACAATTGCAGGTATCGCGAAGGTGCATGAATGCACTTTTATTGAATTCTACCCATCACTAGCTTTCGTTTGACACCCCATATATTGAAATTGGAGAAAGTATGAAAAACGTCCATTTTCCAGCAACGCGCTCCTTGCAATCCGATAGTTTTCCGAGGAATTCCAGAAAACCGTTGTTTTGAAGATCTTTAATTTTTTTAAGTTCCTGTAGCGAATTCTCTTAACAGCGCGATTTGCATATTCAGGCATTTCCGACTCCCGTTTCCGATGATTTTACAGCTTTATGGTTTCGAAATCAAAAGTACCCCAACCAGGCAAAAAACTGCAACTGCAGGTATCGCGGAGCTGCCTGAATGCACTTTTATTGAATTCTACTCATCACTGGCGCTCGTTTGACCCCCAATATATTGAAATTGGAGAAAGTATGAAAAACGGCCATTTTTCAGCAACGCGCTCCTTGCAATCCGATTATTTTCCGAGGAGCTCCAGAATATCGTTGTAGTGAAGATCTTTAATTTTTTTATGTTCCTGAGTACGATAACAGCGCGATTTGCATATTCAGGCACCTCCGACTCCCGTTTCCGATGATTTTGCAGCAGTATGGTTTCGGAATCAAAAGTACCCCAACCACGCAAAAAACCGCAATTGCAGGTATCGCAAAGCTGCCTGAATGCACTTTTATTGAATTCTATTCATCACTACCTTTCGTTTCACATCCCGTATATTGAAATTGGAGAAAGTATGAAAAACGGCCATTCCTCAGCAACGCACTCCTTGCAATCCGATCGTTTTCCGAGGAACTCCAGAATATCGTTGTAGTGCAGATCTTTCATTTTTTTATGTTCTTGAGTACAATAGTAGCGCGATTTGCATATTCAGGCGCTTCCGAGCCCCGTTTCCGATGATTTTACAGCTGTATGGTTTCGGAATCAAAAGTAACCCAACCGCGCAAAAACTGCAATTGCAGGTATCGCGAAGCTGCCTGAATGCAAGTTTATTGAATTTTACTCATCACTAGCTTTCGTTTGACACCCCATATATTGTAATTGGAGAAAGTATGAAAAACGGCGATTTTCCAGCAACGCACTCTTTGCAATCCGATCGTTTTCCGAGAAACTCCAGAATAGCGTTGTAGTGAAGATCTTTAATTTTTTTATGTTCCTGAGTACAATAACAGCGCGATTTGCATATTCAGGCACTTCCGACTCCCGTTTCCGATGATTTTACAGCTGTATGGTTTCGGAATCAAAAGTGCCCCAACCACGCAAAACACTGCAATTTCAGGTATCGCGCAGCTGCCTGAATGCACTTTCATTGAAGTCCACTCATCACTAGCTTTCGTTTGACACCCCATATATTGAAATTGGAGAATGTATGAAGAACGGCCATTTTCCAGCAACGCACTTCATGCAATCCGATGGTTTTCCGAGAAGCTCCAGAATATCGTTGTAGTGAAGATTTTTCATTTTTTCATGTTCCTGAGTACAATAACAGCGCGATTTGCATATTCAGGCACTTCCGACTTCCGTTTCCGATGATTTTACAGCTGTATGGTTTCGGAATCAAAAGTACCCCAACCACGCAAAAAACTGCAATTGCAGGTATCGCGAAGCTGCCTGAATGCACTTTTATTGAATTCTACTCATCACTAGCTTTCGTTTGACACCCCATATATTGAAATTGGAGAAAGTATGAAAAACGGCCATTTTCCAGCAACGCACTCCTTGCAACCCGGTCCTTTTCCGAGGAACTCCAGAATATCGTTGTAGTGAAGATCTTTAATTTTTTTATGTTCCTGAGTACAATAACAGCGCAATTTGCATATTCAGGCACTTCCGACCCCCGTTTCCGATGATTTTACAGCTGTATGGTTTCGGAATCAAAAGTGCCCCAACGACGCAAAAAACTGCAATTTCAGGTATCGCGCATCTGCCTGAATGCACTTTCATTGAATTCTACTCATCACAAGCTTTCGTTTGATATCCCAGATATTGAAATTGGAGAAAGTATGAAAAACGGCCATTTTCCGGCAACGCACTCCTTGCAATCCGATCGTTTCCGAGGAACTCCACAATACCGATGTAGTGAAGATATATAAACTTTTTTATGTTCCTGAGTACAATAACAGCGCGATTTGGATATTCAGGCACTTTCGACTCCCGTTTCCGATTATTTTACAGCTGTATGGTTTCGGAATCAAAAGTACCCCAACCACGCAAAAAACTGCAATTGCAGGTATCGCGAAGCTGCCTGAATGCACTTTTATTGAATTCTACTCATCACTAGCTTTCGTTTGACACCCCATATATTTAAATTGGAGAAAGTATGAAAAACGGCGATTTTCCAGCAACGCACTCTTTGCAATCCGATCGTTTTCCGAGGAACTCCAGAATATCGTTGTAGTGAAGATTTTTCATTTTTTATGTTCCTGAGTACAATAACGGCGCGATTTGCATATTCAGGCACTTCCGACTCCCGTTTCCGATGATTTTACAGCTGTATGGTTTCGGAATCAAAAGTAGCCCAACCACGCAAAAACTGCAATTGCAGGTATCGCGAAGCTGCCTGAATGCTTTTTTATTGAATTATACTCATCACTAGCTTTCGTCTGACAACCTGTTACGACCCTGCGATGCTATGCATGGGTTGTATGCAACATCATCTGTCGATTGTTACGACCCTGCGATGCTAGCCATGTAATTTAATACGCGATAGTAATTTAATACGCGATAGTCTTCGTTCATTATACGTTTGTGCTGTTGTAGTTATGAAACCATGTGTACACAGAATTATCTTTGTTCGTTGTACGTTAGTACTGTTGTACATATAAAACCATGTGTGTACGGAAGTGTTTATACGTACGAACGTGTTTTCATATGGGGCTAATGGTAATGTACGTTTAAAAGATGTTCATTGTTTACAATTTGCTTTCGATTTTAATGAATGCATTACAATTTTCCTTTCCGTTATTCTTCAAGAAAATTTATATGCAAGTTCAAGCTTAACCCGATACTTTTCATAACATTTTCATTGACGGTGAACATCTTCTTTACCGTGATTCTTTATTAAAATCTTGGCGCAAGTTTCTTACAGAGCAAAATACATTACGAACAAAACGACTATACGTCTCGGGTATTCCATCACTCGTCGTACGGAAAGAGTTTCTAGACGCTTGATTCATGATGAAATTTAACCAAAACAATAACAAATGTGGACATGTGTCCATAGTGGCACGAGCCAATGCTTTTGTTTTAGTTCCGCCGAGTGTTATTTAAGCTGGGAATCCCTTTCGTGGTGACGTATGTGGTGAATGAATGTTTGGATAACTTAGTGCTCGCTCAAAATGCTTGAATGGACAAATGAAGGCTTTTTAAAATGTTATCGATATTTATTTTTATGGCGTACTCATCTCAATCAGACTTGGGGTGATATTTAGCGGAAGACACTTACAGAGGAACCTTTAGTAAATGCTTTGGCATTTAACTACATGGTAGCTGGAATAGTTCCTTCTGTTCAGCGTGTCTTTTAGGGCGTAACAATATCTTCCCCCATTTTAAATGTCTGTGGCGAGTCTTGGAGAGATGAGCCGCACGTCGATTGTTATGTTATTTTAAGAGTTGAAACTAGTAGGTTGTTTTTTTTTTTTTTTTTTTAAATTAATTGATTTATTTTTTGGCTCTATACCTTGATTGTCATTAGTTGCATTAAACATTTATGGCGACTGTTAGTTTGTTAAAGATTACGCTGTGGTATTTTTATTCTATTTCAAAAAAAATTTCATGGTTTGTTTTACTTTATTGACTGTGGGTGCATTATTTTGAGTGGTATATAATGGATTTATCTATTAATATATATCTATATTTTGCTATGTAATTAATTTCAATTCTTTGTGGAGCTTAATGTTTTTCTTGTTTTTAGCAATAGATGTATTTAGTGTTTAAATATGTATATTCGTTTTTTTTTTGTTTTTTGGTGATAACAATTACATTTTTTGTATTTAAAGTATTGATGTACTTAATAATATTATGTATGTGTTCTTATGATTAAAAATATTTCTGTATCTGGATTTTTTTAGGGCTTTGTACTAAAATACAAAACCCTATTGCAATCACGACCTGTGTCCGTCTGTCCGTCCGTCCGTCCGTCCGTCCGTCTGTATGTCACAGCACTTTTTCTCCGAAACTATAGAGGCTACAGCCATGAAACTTTGTGGAAAGGTCAGAAGTGGTGACCTCTTGAAAGTTCAATGGTGGAAAAAATTTTCAAAGGGGTTTAAGGGGGTCTCCCCATGTAGGGAAGTGACCCCCCAAAAAAAAAAATTCACCATTGGTAGTCGAGTAGGGTGTCATTGGAAAGGTCTCAACAAGATCTTTTCAAAACAAGTCTTAAAATTGCCTTACGAGTACCGAGGGGGGCAGGGGAAGGGGAAATGTACGAACTTTTCGCGTACCCCCCCCCTCGCGATTGGACACCTTCCATCCGAAAAATCTGAAAAAAATCACGAATGTAGGCCTTAATGAGTACAACAACAACAAATACATGAGAAGTCGAAATTCACTCAACTTTGTTAGTAATAGTATGATTTATCGATTTTATGTTTTCTTGAATAAAATCTAAGCGGTACCCTTAAACTCAATAAAATTTAGTAAACAGATGACTATTTATAAGATTGACTTTTCCTGAAAGTTTCATAAAGATCGAATAGTATTTAACGAAGTTATAGCGATTTGAATTTTCCTGTAGTACTATGAAACAATATGCCCTGTATTACTATGGAAACATATGACTATGGAGCCATATGCGCTTTTTACCAATTTAGAAACTACAGCTTTGTTAGGATTTGCATGAAAATTTCAGGAATGATAGGTATCATGAAGATGAGTATATACAATTGAAACAAGTCGGAAAGGCAGGAGAGAGCTCCTAGCAAAAGGGCTTTGTAACCATTCTAAGATTCTAAAAAACAGGCCATGAATCGATGATTACAGTACAGAGGAGTGGCTCCTGAAAAAGAATTTCATGAAAGGTAGTCGATATTAGTATCAACAGAAAGTTCTCTATGAGAGCTTTTCAAAACAGTTCTTAAACTGCTTTTTGCTTCTGTGGGGGTATAGGTGGGGGGGGGGGGGGGGGGGAAACATGAAAAATGTGTTTCCTCCCTCGCGAATGGACACCCGTGATCTTAAAAAATCTGAAATAATTATCGAGGGAGATATTTGTGGGTATAACTTTAACAAATACCTCAGAAGTCAAAATTCTTTCAACTCTGCTAATAATAGTATGATCCTCAAACATGACATGTTTCTTGATTTTATTCGTTACTGGTTACTGCATTTTGTAAGTTGAGTACAAAACCCTTCTGACATGAGCATAGGTCTGTCTACCCAACTTGTTTTTGTTTGAGGTGAGTAGCAGAGCTCAGTTAATTTTTTTTTTGTTTTTTATTTTTTTGTACTTTTTGCGGTGATTTACAATTTTTTAAAATATTTGCTTATTCAGAGCTAGATTTTTACAAATTATTATATTTGATCGAGGTTATCAGCAGAGCTCGATTTTTATTTACTATGATCGAGTTGATAAGCAGAGCTCGATTTTTATTTACTATGATCGAGTTGATAAGCAGAGCTCGATTTTTATTTACTATGATCGAGTTGATAAGCAGAGCTCGATTTTTATTTACTATTATCGAGTTGATAAGCAGAGCTCGATTTTTATTTACTATGATCGAGTTGATAAGCAGAGCTCGATTTTTATTTACTATGATCGAGTTGATAAGCAGAGCTCGATTTTTATTTACTATGATCGAGTTGATAAGCAGAGCTCGATTTTTACAAATTAATATTAGTATTTCGTTAGAGGTTAATCGTTAATAGTTAATGAATAGGAAATAGGGCTTCTCTTTTTTTTTTGTTTAAACTAACTGTCGAGATCGTGGCGGGGGTTGGGGTATTATTGCTTCCTCGTCTTGAGATTGGGCCACCATCGGAGGTTTCGTTTCTTGCTTATTGAGGTTAAGGGTAAATGTTGGGTTTGATTCCCGATTGGTGATTGTTAGACGATTTTGTTTCCTGCAGCATTTTATGTGTCGAATAGACAGGTATATCCCTATTGTTATGATGCCAATTGTTGTTAAGCTGAGGGATGCTGTGGATAAATGCATAGGCTGCTTGTTCGTTTCTTTGAATGTAATTTCATTCAATTGGTCATAAATCTCGTTAAGGGAGTGGGAGTTGGTGTGAAATTGTTTGTTCACATCTTTTTCTAAGAATAGTTGCAGCGAGCTATTAAAAGGAATACGAGTTAGGCTGGTTATGTTGAGATTTATTACATTTGGGTCAATCTCGGGGAAAAAGTTTGGTTGTTTTATCTCGAACTTGTGAGTACTTTCTGCTTCGTATGGTATCATTAAATCATGTAGTTGTATACTGCAAGGGAAATGGAGGTATAAAATTCCTTGGCCCATGAGGGTGTGTGTGGTAACATTTTCGTTACATTTGACGTGAATGGGAGTTTCTGATTGAAGAAAATATATCCAGCTATTGGGTTTGTTTAATTTAATGAAAGTATTTCCAATTGTAGTGCTGATCCGAAGGGGTAGAGTAACATTTCTATTGAAGGGGTTGTGCAGCAATGCTATTATTTTGTTCGTTGACGGTGGAGCTCTGATTACAGGAGTCGTAAGTGGCATTACATATAGATCACCAGGTTCGGGATGTTTAATTTTTTCAGAGTTTGATAAATTGTCTCCTTGTAGTAAAAGAAATTGTTGAGTGGGTATGTTACTTGCTATATGTGAATACTCGACATATGGGATCACTAGAAATGATTTATTGGTGGCGATCGGGAAGGTGTGGATTTGTTGCAATTGCATAAGTGGTAATTGAAATATGGGTAGTTTGATTACTATTAGGAATTTATCTTGCAGCCTGTAGTGCTGTATATCTGCTGTTTGCGCCAATATTTGGTCACAGTATTCTGGACATTTATTACCGGGCTTTGTATATACATTTTCAACTTTTGTTTAGAAATAAGAAGGGGGTGGATTTGATTCAGTTGAGTAGATACTACAATGTCTATTAGAGTACGTTGTCTAAATTCTATTTCTAATAATTGCGCCAATAGTGTTGTTAATAATAGTTGTTTGCGTTCGCTTGCTATTAATGCATCTGTAATGTTAGAAATATCTCAAATTTGTTCGGCAATTTGTTGTTGTCTGGTGATCACGTTGGTTAATGGTTTGTGGAGTTCCTCCAGTGACGTTTTTACGACGCTGATTCGTTGCTTTTCTTGTTTTACTAGTTCTTCTCCATCATGCTCCAATAGATTTAATCTGCTATATAATTCTTGTTCGTTTTTATTATCCATTGAGTCAAACAGTGTGTGCATTGCTTGACCTATCCCATCAAAGAGTGATATTTTGTTTCTTCTAAAAATCAATGATTTGTGAGGGGTTTCTGAGCGGAATTTTAGATTTTCCACAAGGACGTGTATGTGACGTTGCTGTTCTTTGCATCCCGTGTTGTTCACTGAGCACAGTAAATGTACAAGTTGTTCAGTGCGTTCAGCGAGGTTTAATTGCGATTGAATATCTCCTAAGTTGAGTTCCGTTACAATATTCCATGTGCTGTGGTAGCTCAGTATGGTTCCTAAGTCTTCCAACAATATCCCTGTGTTTTCAATAGGAGTTGTTGTATAAGGATTGGTTTTGGCTTGAACCATGATTACAACGGAGATTAGTAGTAAAATCATTGCATTTGCCCTGACTGAAAGGGGAAAAGGAAAAGTTATTCGTAGAATGGTTTTAATCTGTTATTATGGACATTTACTAGCTTGTTCCCTATCGCAATTGTTGTGTTGACAGGGGAGGTGATTGATTTAACAATATAAGGGCCTACCCATACTTGCACTAATTTATGCTTCCTGTTTTCATTTTTTACTAAAACTTTGTCTCCTATGTGGAAAGATATTGGCTTCGTGTTTTGGTCATAGTATGTTTTTGATTTTACTTTGCTTTTTAATATATTTTTTCGCGCTATCGAATACATTTTCTGAAGCTTATGTTTTAAAAGGAAATAATAATTTTCGTGGTTGTAGATTGGGGTTGGCTCTTTTTTAAGGTTTGAGGGTGTTTCTGCTGTAAAACCGAAAAGTCAGTCCATTGGTGTGAGCTTGGTGCTGTCGTGTTCACTATTGCTATATACAAAGGCTGCGGTTCTTAAAAATTGGTCCCATGATTGTGGGTTGCTATCTACCGTAGAACGTAGATATTCTATCAGCGGTCTATGAGCTCTTTCTAAAGCTCCATTTGACTGGGGATGGTAGGCTGATGTTTGCAGCTTTTTTATATGTAAGAGTTTACATACTCTTTTAAATAGCTCACTTATAAAATTAGCCCCTTGATCTGTCACTACTTGTTTGGGTATTCTGTACCTTGTTATTATTTCATCGAAAAAAATTTTTGCTATTGTTTCCGATTCTATATTGGGCATGGCGTACCAATCTACGAATTTGGTGAGGTTGTCCTGGAATGTTAATATGTATTTATTTCCTGAGGATGTTTCTACTAAGGGTCCTACTATATCTAGGTAAATCTTATCGAAGGGTTTTTCGGCTATATCAGTGATTACCATGGGCATGCGATGTTTTTGGGAGTTTTTCATTGTTTGACACTTCTTGCATTTCTTGACATAGTTTTTGATATCTTTCAGCATTTTTTTCCATCTATACTGTTTCTTAATTTTTTTGCAAGTTTTTGAGACTCCTTGGTGTCCTCCAAAGGTGGAGTCGTGGAATTCATATAGCACTGCGCTAATTACTTCGGGGGATGTTAGGATAGTTACTTTGGGTGAGCCTTGTAATATATTTTGGGTAGGGTCTGATAGTGCCGAATCATTGCCAATATTATTAGGATTTGTTGTTTCTGGAACTGTATCTGTTACTTGTTTGATAGCTGGTATATTAATCTGTGAGTCTAACAATTCTTCATTGTTAATCGCTGCAGGTGGTGGTTTGTCTTGTAGCTGCACTTGTTTTTGCGCCTGTGCTCGTGTGACAATGTTGCACTGATTATTTTGTTCAGACTCTTCTAGTGCCTCATGGGGAATTCTGCTCAATGCATCGGCATTAGTATTATATTTGCCCGGTTTATACTCTATTTGGTAGTCGAATTCTGAAAGTTTGTGATGGAACCTTACCAATTGTGTGGTAGGGTCTTTTACATTGAATATTCCTTTAAGAGGTTTGTGGTCAGTATAAACCGTGAAACGCCGGCCTTGTAAGTAGCATCGAAAATTTTTTGCTGCCCACACAATTGCCAGGAGTTCCTTTTCAATGGTCGAATAGTTACGTTCCGCTTTATTTAGTGTGCGACTTGCATATGCTACTGGTTTATCTTTTCCAATTTCTCCCTGTGACAGGACTGCTCCTAACGCTTCATTGCTGGCGTCAGTGGTAAGATTGAATGGCTTAGTGAAATCAGGGTAGGCTAAAAGAGGGGGTTTAATTAAAGAATTTTTTAAAAGTTGGAATGCTTCCATGCATTTGTGAGCCCAAGTATATTTGACACCCTTCCGGAGTAAGTTCGTTAGAGGCTTGGCTATTTTAGAGAAGTCTGGAATAAATTTACGATAGTAATTAGCTAGGCCTAAGAAGGATTGCAGTCGTCTAACTGTATTGGGAACCGGGAAATCTTGAACGCATTGAGTTTTACTGGGATCTGGGCGAGCACCTTTTTGGGAACAAATGTGACCTAAATAGACGACCTCAGGTCGTAAGAATTGACATTTCTCAGGTTGAAGTTTCAGGTTATTCTCTTTAAGTCTGGTGAAAATTTTTCGCAGTTTGCTGATATGGTCTTCTAAATTTTTTCCATAAACTACTATATCATCTAGGTAGACAAAACAATCAAATCCTTGTAGACCGGTTAGGATATAATTCATCAGTCTTTGGAATGTGGCGGGTGCCCCTTTTAATCCAAATGGCATTCGCTTAAATTCATAGTGGCCATAATTTGTACTGAAAGCTGTTTTAGGTCGATCTTTAGGTTGCACGAGCACTTGGTGGTACCCGCTAGCTAAATCGAGGGTGCTGAAGTAACGTGAGTGGCCAAGTTGGTCTAAGATGTCCTCAATTCGTGGTAGTGGAAAGGCATCTCCTATTGTTTTGTCGTTCAATTTTCTGAAATCGACTACAACTCTCCATTTCTTTTCCCCGTCGGTGCCTGCTTTCTTGGGCACTACCAAGAGAGGGGAGTTCCAGGGGCTTTTGTTTTGTTGGACGATGTCACTTTCCAACATTTCTTTCAGTTGTTCATTTATTATTTCCTTCTGAGGTTGACTTAGCCGGTACATCTTTTGGTTAATTGGGGCTTGGTTGGCTATTATCGGGATTTCATGAGTCATTGCTTTTGTATAGGTGAGTTTGTCACCTGGTAAATGGAAAATTTCGTTAAAGTCTTGACAAAGTTTTGTTATTGCCGCTTTTTCTTCGGGATTTAAATGTTCATATAGTGAGAGTTGTTGCTTCAGCTTTGCGTTCCGCATTATTACTTCTGGGTGAAAGCTAGCTTTATTAGATGCCAACGTAAGTTGGTTTATTTGTTTACTACCCGTAATGCTTGGGTTAGGATTGTATTCCCTTTCTGGCTCATAAATTCCGCTTATTTTATTTAGTGTTTCGATATGGTATTCATTCAATGCCTGGAGCACCAATTGCAGCTGAGTAATTGTAACAGGGGATTCATTGGAGTTAAGGATACTGACCACTGTTTTTGATGGGCCAACCAGACAGTTTGCCAAAAATACTCCGGGTTCCATCTCTTGCGAGAGACAGAGCATTTCTTGTGCTAAATGTATCGGTACCTCTACTATATTTTGGGTTCGGGGGTACATAATAATGGCCTTCTCTAAAGTAACCTTATGTATCCCTTCTAAATTACCCCTAGTGGGTGCCTTTACTATTTCGCAGTCACAGTTTTCATCACTCTGTAGCCCTCTTTGTTGTGTCACGCCTGCTGAAACCTTTTTGGATATCACTATAGCGCCATTCGACGTCACCGTTTGAGCCTGATGCCTATTCACTGTGTCTGCTTGAATTTTCAGTGGGACTGAAAATTCCTTACAGTTAAATTCCGTGCGAGAAAACTTGAGTGTCTGGTTTGGTCCATCGATATCACAATTTTTTGCTAAGAAATCGTTTCCTAGCAACCCGTCATTGGGTATTCCTGGTATTGTGTCTACCACTTGGAAAGTGCAAGGTAGCGTGCAAGAGAGGGTAAAGTTGCCTTGCGTTACTCCCAGGGTTTTACCTTTTCCAAAGGGGCTTAGCAGTGTTATTTTTTGCTCGGGGATTATTAAACAGGAATCGTTTAACGCGGTTCTTTTGATTATACTGACTTCTGCACCAGTGTTTATTGTTAGGGTTGTATAATCTTGAATTCCTATATCTAAGGGTAGCTTTACTGTAACTAGTTTAGAATCAAGGTTCATATTCTCTCGTTTTATTGTTTTTTGCTTGTTTTCTTTTGAGGAATTTTGCTCCATTACTTGAGTAGGTTTAGTAATGACCACTTTTTCTGTTCTTAATTTTAAAGTCAAGTCAGGGGTTTCCAGCTCGACTGTTGTCCGTTTCCCTGGGTTTTTGCTTCCCATTTTTCCTTTTGACGACATGTGCTTACGGTGTGACTTGTACGACCGCAAAAATCACATGGTGCTTGTACACTGTAAACTGTTTTTGTATCGCTGATGTTGGGTTGGGTGCTGGGTGGGTTTGCATTACAGTCCCTCAGATCGTGTCCATATTCTTTACAGTTTGGGCAAAAAGCAGTATTTTTCCTGTGGTAACAGTCTCTGTAGGTGTGCCCCTTTCTATTGCGAAAATTGCAAGTAATGTTTGAATATTTATTAGGCTTCCCTACATTCGTATTTGAAGTGACTGGAGCTTGTTGTTGAAAGGGTGCAACGTAGGGGTTAAGTTGAAATGTTGTGGGGTTAAAGGAAATGGGGGCTGGGGTGGGTAGAAAATTTAAATATGGTTGACCGCAGTTTGGTTGGAAGGGGACAGCTCCCTGTTGAAGTTTTTCCCTATCTAACGCCTTGGAGACTAGTTCCTTGAAAGTAGCTTCCTCGTTATTGAGCAGATACTGACACAGATGAGGATCAGTAACTCCACTTCTAAGCCTTCCTTTTGCAAAATCCTCCAAATGTAGACTGATTACCTTAGTAACTTGTTCGCCATATTTGATTAACGCAGCTTCCTGGCACCGCTTTAGTAGCTGTCGCAGGCGTGATTTAAAAGCCGCGAGAGTCTCGGAAGAACCCTGTTTAGCCGTAATCAATCCATTTATCAAATCCTGGTAAGTCTCTCTTGGTAGATAGACTTGGTTTAGGAGTTTTTCGGCAGCTTCGATGGTCGTGGGGAAGTTTGAGGCAATGAGTTGGTATGCTTCACCGCGGAGACGCGTGGGGAAAATTTGCATAAAGGCCGACTGTTCCGGGGAACTCAGGCATTGCCAGACTCTTTTGCTACAGCCTATGAATGTTTGTAGCTCAAGAATCAATGTAGGGGTTGGGGCTCCTGAGAAAACGGGTATCATTTGCCCCATTAATTTGGCCACTTTTGTATAGTCTGCCATATTGCTGGTTTTTAATACAGATTTTTCAGAGGTTTTGATCGTTTGTCATGAGGCTGTGCCACAAGGAAGGGGGTGTTTGCAGAACGTTATATGATTCGAAGGAAAACTTAAAGTCTTGGGACGTAAGGGCTGGTTTAAACGATTGCGATAGGTCTCGAGGACTGATTTCTTGACCTAACGAGATTTCACGAAATCGTTGGATTTCTTCTTTGAACCGTTCTGTATTTTCGCGAAAGTGTATGACTCTCTCGAGTCTTTTGTTGTGTGTTTGGCTTATAGTATCTGTTAATTTGATAATAGATGCTAATTCCTGGGTCGCAAGTTCTCGTGTGACTCCAAATTGGGTTTCTAATAAAGATGATTCTGATTTACTTCTAATTGGTTGTAGAGTTCGACCACTTCTTAATGTTAAACCAGTACTTTTACCGGTTGGAGTAGATTGATGGTGGATATCGTTGTCGTTGAAAGTTCTTTCGTTCATAAGTTCAATTTGTTAGTCAGCGTATAAACACCGTCGTATAACTATTAATTGATAAGGGTGTATTTGTCTTGTAGCTCGCGTGTGAAATGTTTTATCGGGTATTTTCAGCACAGTTTAGTGTAGTGTTTTTTTTTCAACTTTGAATCAAACTTTTCTTGTCACTGTAATCAGGGAATATTATTGGTTAATGATTATACTATTATTAGTGCTTTTTGTTATAGCTTGGTTCTTCTATCTGGAGTTGAAGTTTAAGTATGGGCCGTAAGTACAGGGGTGTAAGGGGAGGATATTGCAAGAATAAGTAGGAACGGATTCCGGAGGCTCCGTGAGATTATGGCACCCAGTTTTATTGCGATGCAGTAAAAATATTCAAGTCCACGCAAACCGAAATCCTACCGGCTGCGCCAATTGTTACAACCCTGCGATGCTATGCATGGGTTGTATGCAACATCATCTGTCGATTGTTACGACCCTGCGATGCTATGCATGGGTTGTATACAACAACATCTGTCGTCCCTACACTTACCGTTATCCTGTGCCTCTACTTTTTCCTTTCAGGGAAAAATATTAATTTTGTATATTTACCTAGTAATTCTAGAGCGTCTAGGCACGCATATAGTTAAGGCGATCAACGCCGGATTGATTGTCTTGATGGAAGAAAACAGAGGCGAACTCGCTGATTTAAGTTAGACCAAGAAGTGATTTATTTCCACATCGACTTATCCTATTTATACAATTTTACTTCGTCTTCAATACAAATACATATTCAATTTCTTAACATATTCTAAACATATTTTGTCTACTCTAGCAAAAACATTTTACATACAATTTCCTATCTCTAATATTCTTTCCCGAAAAACTATGCAAAAAAAATTCACATTATTCAAAAAAAATCTACATTCTTAATAGCAATACCAAATATATTGCATTTCTCATATTGATAAAAAAACTTTAACTCAACGTGAAGTAAATGCATTCATCTTTGCGTGTTTATTTTCCTATAAGAAAAAAATAGAAACAAGACATTGCATTCATATGAGAAGTTCTTAGACCCCGCATATGAGCGATGTCAAGTGCATCACGGGAAGCGAAAGTGTTGAAGGCAATTTGTTTTTGTTTGTAGCGTGTGCTTTTAACACTTCCATGTAATTTAATACGCGATAGTCTTCGTTCATTATACGTTTGTGCTGTTGTAGATATGAAACCATGTGTACACAGAATTATCTTTGTTCGTTGTACGTTAGTACTGTTGTACATATGAAACCATGTGTGTACGGAAATGTTTATACGTACGAACGTGTTTTCATATGGGGCTAATGGTAATGTACGTTTAAAAGATGTTCATTGTTTACAATTTGCTTTCGATTTTAATGAACGCATTACAATTTTCCTTTCCGTAATTCTTCAAGAAAATTCATATGCAAGTTCAAGCTTAACCCGATACTTTTCATAACATTTCCATTGACGGTGAACATCTTCTTTACCGTGATTCTTTATTAAAATCTTGGCGCAAGTTTCTTACAGAGCAAAACACATTACGAACAAAACGACTATACGTCTCGGGTATTCCATCACTCGTCGTACGGAAAGAGTTTCTAGACGCTTGATTCATGATGAAATTTAACCAAAACAATAACAAATGTGGACATGTGTCCATAGTGGCACGAGCAAATGCTTTTGCTTTTAGTTCCGCCGAGTGTTATTTAAGCTGGGAATCCCCTTCGTGGTGACGTATGTGGTGAATGAATGTTTGGATAACTTAGTGGTCGCTCAAAATGCTTAATTGGACAAATGAAGGCTTTATAAATGTTATCGATATTTATTTTTATGGCGTACTCATCTCAATCAGACTTGGGGTGATATTTAGCGGAAGACACTTACAGAGGAACCTTTAGTAAATGCTTTGGCATTTAACTACATGGTAGCTGGAATAGTTCCTTCTGTTCAGCGTGTCTTTTAGGGCGTAACAACACCATATATTGAAATTGGAGAAAGTATGAAAAACGGCCATTTTCCTGCAACGCGCTCCTTGCAATCCGATCGTTTTCTGAAGAGCTCCAGAATATCGTTGCAGTAAAGATGTTAAATTTTTTTGTGTTCCTGAGTTAATGACAGCGCGATTTGCATATTCAGGCACTTTCGAATCCCGTTTCCGATGATTTTACAGCGGGATGGTTTCGGAATCAAAAGTACCCCAAGCACGCAAAAAACTGCAATTGCACGTATCGCGAAGCTGCCTGTATGTACTTTTATTGAATTTTACTCATCACTAGCTTTCGTTTGACACCCCATTTATTGAAATTGGAGAAAGTGTGAAAAGCGGCCATTTCCAGAAACGCGCTCCTTGCAATCCGAACGTTTTCCGAGGAGCTCCAGAATATCGTTGTAGTGAAGATCTTTAATTTTTTTATGTTCCTGAGTACAATAACAGCGCGATTTGCATATTCAGGCACTTCCGACTTCCGTTTCCGATGATTTTACAGCTGTATGGTTTCGGAATCAAAAGTACCCCAACCACGCAAAAAATACAATTGCAGGTATCGCAAAGCTGCCTGAATGCACTTTAATTGAAATCTACTCATCACTAGCTTTCGTTTGACACCCCATATATTGAAATTTGAGAAAGTATGAAAAACGGCCATTTTCCAGCAACGCACTCCTTGGAATCCGATCGTTTTCCGAAGAGCTCCACAATATCGTTGTAGTGAAGATCTTAAATTTTTTTGTGTTCCTGAGTACAATAACAGCGCGATTTGCATATTCAGGCACCTCCGACTCCCGTTTCCGATGATTTTACAGCTGTATGGTTTCGGAATCAAAAGTACCCCAACCACGCAAAAAACTGCAATTTCAAATATCGCGTAGCTGCCTGAATGCACTTTCATTGAATTTGACTCATCACTAGCTTTCGTTTGGCACCCCATATATCGAAATAGGAGAAAGTATGAAAAACGCCCATTTTCCAGCAACGCACTCCTTGCAATCCGATCGTTTTCCGAGGAAGTCCAGAATATCGTTGTAGTGAAGATCTTTAATTTTTTTATGTTCCTGAGTACAACAACAGCGCGATTTGCATATTCAGGCACTTCCGACTCCCGTTTCCGATGATTTTACAGCTGTATGGTTTCGGAATCAAAAGTACCCCAAACACGCAAAAAAGTGCAATTGCAGGTATCGCGAAGCTGCCTGAATGTACTTTTATTGAATTTCACTCATCACTAGCTTTCGTTTGACACCCCATATATTGAAATTGGAGAAAGTATAAACAAGTTGGGTAGACAGACCTATGCTCATGTCAGAAGGGTTTTGTACTCAACTTACAAAATACCGTAACCAGCAACGACTAAAATTAAGAAACACGTCATGTTCGAGGATTATACTATTATTAACTAAGTTGAAAGAATTTTTCAATTCTGAGGTATTTGTTAAAATTTTACCCATAAGTATTTCGCTTGATAATTTTTTTAGAGTTTTTTAGATCACGGGTGTCCATTCGCGAGAGGGAAAACACATTTTTCATGTATTTCCCCCCCTCTCTGTGCCCCCACTAAAGCAAAAACTGTCAGTTTAAGAATTGTTTTGAAAAGCTCTCATAGAGAACTTTCATTTGATACTCATATCGGCTACCTTTCATGAAATTTTTTTCAGGGGCCACTCCTTTGTACTGTAAGCATCGATTCATGCCCTATTTTTTCGAATCCTAGAATGGTTACAAAGCCTTTTTGCTAGAGGCTCTCTCCTGCCTCTTCGACTTGTTTCAATTGTATGTAGTCATCCTCATGATATCTATCATTCCTGAAATTTTCATGCAAATCCTAGCAAAGCTGTAGTGTCTAAGTCGGTAAAAAGCGCATATGGCTCCATAGCCATATGTTTCCATAATAATACAGGGGACATTGTTCTATAGTAATACAG
The DNA here is from genome assembly GCA_963969285.1 of Odontomyia ornata. Taxonomy (NCBI): domain Eukaryota; kingdom Metazoa; phylum Arthropoda; class Insecta; order Diptera; family Stratiomyidae; genus Odontomyia; species Odontomyia ornata. The sequence goes on from OZ017740.1 coordinate 211,631,933, forward strand.
GAAAATTCAAGTCGCTATAACTTCGTTAAATACTATTCGATCTTTACGAAACTTTCAGAAAAGATCAATCTTATAAATAGTCATCTTTTTGCTTAATTTTGTTGAATTTAAGGATACCATTTAGATTTTATTCGAGAAAACATAAAATCGATAAATCATACTATTACTAACAAAGTTGAGTGAATTTCGACTTCTCATGTATTTGTTGTTGTTATACTCATTAAGGCCTACATTCATGATTTTTTTTCAGATTTTTCGGATGGAAGGTGTCCAATCGCGAGGGGGGGGTACGCGAAAAGTTCGTACATTTCCCCTTCCCCTTCCCTCCTCGGTACTCATAAGGCAATTTTAAGACCTGTTTTGAAAAGATCTCATTGAGACCTTTCCAATGCCACCCTACTCGACTACCAATGGTGAAAATTTTTTTTTGAGGGGTCAACTCCCTATATGGGGAGACCCCCTTAAACCCCTTTGAAAAATTTTTCCACCCTTGACATTTCAAGAGGTCACCACTTCTGACCTTTCCACAAAGTTTCATGGCTGTTGCCTCTATAGTTTCGGAGAAAAAGTGCTGTGACATACAGACGGACGGACGGATGGACGGACGGACGGACGGACGGACGGACGGACAGACGGACAGACGGACAGACGGACAGACGGACACAGGTCGTGATTGCAATTGGGTTTTGTATTTTAGTACAAAACCCTAAGAACGGCCATTTTCCAGCAACGCGCTCCTTGCAATCCGATCGTTTTCCGAGGAAGTCCAGAATATCGTTGTAGTGAAGATCTTTAATTTTTAGGTAAATTTCTCGAGAGAAATTTACCTATTGCGGAGAGCATCATATATATATATATATATATATATATATATATATATATATATATATATATATATATATATATATATATATATATATATATGTATATATATATATATATATATATATATATATATATATATATATATATATATATATATATATATATATGGGATATAACGAAATTTGTGACCACGCTAGAGGTTGCAATTTTGCTTCGATTTTCACCAAATTTTCAGGAAAGGTGTATTGGGTTATTATCTCGGTTAAGTTCGTGAACCTGCGGCCAGTTGAAGGTCGAAATTTCAAAGGCTTTTAAAAGTCGCAATTTTGATCCGACATATATGAAACTTGGTTTCAAGATAAACATAACTTACACCTACAGTCTTTGATATTTTGGTGATCATGCATGTGCAAATTTCAAAATGGCGGCCGTTTAAATATGCGTTTTTTCATGTTTTTGTGGCCCTCTAGCGGTCACATTTTCCAACAGATTTTGATGAAACTTGAGATTATGAATCCCTGTACTTATTAAAATTGAATGAAAAATAAAACAGTCGAAAATTTAAAACCCAATATTTTTAAGCTGCCATTTTCACTAAAAATTGATTTATTTTGCCCTGTCTAGAGTGAAACTCCTATTTGAACGAGATAGTACATTGATTAATGAGGTCCTAGCATACAAAGATTTAAAATAATCCAAAATCAAATGCATGCATTCAAAATGGCGGCCCCCAAAGGTCTGAAGGCAAGCGCAATTCGCTATTTTAGTGCCAACTGAAATAATGAATATTTTTCATTGAAACGTTTTAAATGACTTTACTTGAAAGAACTTATAAACCAGAACATTTTGAAGATATTGTAAAATATTTTTAACAACACCCTAAAAAATTATAAAATCGCGACTTGTCTGTCTGTCCGTCCGTCCGCCCGTTTGTTCGTGCATAACAAGTTTTCTCGCAAACCACATAAGCTACAATGAGGAAATTTTCTACGTAGGTCAAAAGTGGTGCCTCTTGAAATTTGCAGTGCAAGAAAATATTTTAAGGTGTTTAAGGGATGTCTCCCCATACAGGCGGGTCTCCCTATACAGGCGGATGGCATACAATTTTTTTTATTTCTGTAGCCCTCTAGCAGCCAAGATTCTCAACAGATTCCGTTGAAACTTGAAATTATAAGTTATTAAGGCAAGTTAATTTAATTTGATTATGCAAATCGAATGACAAATATAGCAGTCGAAAATTTACAGCTAAATATTTTTAGCAGCCTATTTCAATAAAAATCGAAATGACCGCCCTCATATGTTCAGAAAAAAATTGAAATGTATATATTAATGGCAATGCAAGTGCTGATTAAACTTTTATGGAAATCTTTTGAAATGTACTATTCGAGCTATTTAAGCCTTTGTGTGGTTACCATTGTGAACTGTGAAAACAGCAGATGCGAGAAGGGCGAAACCGGTATTTATATGTTTACAACACTATGTAATCCATACGCATGCAACTCAATTTAATTAGCAAAATATTTGCGCCCCGATAAAAGGATTCTAAAAACAAACGTGGCCACATTTTTTTTATGTTAATAAATACCCATGTGGTACTACGAAAATTGCAGAAAGAAGTTTAGTAGTAGGCAAGCCAAATTCTTTTTCGAAACTTAACGCTACACACGAGAAATTAACCTTTCCGGCTGGTGGTGCCAACGGGGATTTTTTATGTTCCTGAGTACAATCACAGCGCGATTTGCATATTCAGGCACTTCCAACTCCCGTTTCCGATGATTTTACAGCTGTATGGTTTCGGAATCAAAAGTACCCCGACCACTCAAAAAACTGCATTTGCAGGTATCGCGAAGCTGCCTGAATGCACTTTAATTGAATTTTACTCATCACTAGCTTTCGTTTGACACCCCATACATTGAAATTGGAGAAAGTATGAAGAACGGCCATTTTCCAGCAACGCGCTCCTTGCGATCCGATCGTTTTCCGAGGTATTCCAGAAAACCGTTGCATTGAAGATCTTTAATTTTGTAGTGAATTTTCTGAACAGCGCGATTTCTATATTCAGGCACTTCTGACTCCCGTTTCCGATGATTTTGCAGCTGTATGGTTTCGGAATCAAAAGTACCCCAACCACGCAAAAAACTGCAATTGCAGGTATCGCGAAGCTGCCTAAATGCACTTTGATTAAGTTCTGCTCATCACTGGCTTTCGTTTGACATCCCATATATTGAAATTGGAGAAAGTATGAATAACGGCCATTTTCCAGCAACGCACCCCTTGCAATCCGATCGCTTTCCGAGTAACTCCAGAATATCGTTGTAGCAAACTTCGTTGTTGTTTTCGTGTTCCTGAGTACAATCACAGCGCGATTTGAATATTCAGGCACTTCTGACTCCCGTTTCCGATGATTTTGCAGCTGTATGGTTTCGGAATCAAAAGTACCCCAACCACACAAGAAAATGCAATTGCAGGTATCGCGAAGCTGCCTGAATGCACTTTTATTGAATTCTACTCATCGCTAACTTTCGTTTGACACCCCATATATTGAAATTGGAGAAAGTATGAAGAACGGCCATTTTCCAGCAACGCGCTCCTTGCAATCCGACCGTTTCCCGAGGAGCTTCAGAATATCGTTGTAGTGAAGATCTTTAATTTTTTATGTTCCTGAGTACAATAACAGCGCGACTTGGATATTCAGGCACTTCCGACTCCCGTTTCCGATGATTTTGCAGCTGTATGGTTTCGGAATCAAAAGTACCCCAACCACGCAAAAAATTGCAATTGCAGGTATCGCGAAGCTACCTGAATGCACTTTTATTGAATTCTACTTATCACTAGCATTCGTTTGACCCCCAATATATTGAAATTGGAGAAAGTATGAAGAACGGCCATTTTCCAGCAACGGGCTCCTTGCAATCCGATCGTTTTCCGAGGAATTCCAGAAAACTGTTGTATTCAAGATCTTTGATTTTGCAGTGAATTTTCTTAACAGCGTGATTTCCATATTCAGGCACTTCCGGCTTCCGTTTCAGATGATATTGCAGCTGTATGGTTTCGGAATCAAAAAAACTGCAATTAGAGGTATCGCGAAGCTACCTGAATGCACTTTTAGTGAATTCTACTCATCCTAGCTTTCGTTTGACCCCCCATCTATTGAAATCGGAGAAAGTATGAAAAACGGCAATTTTTCAGCAACGCGCTCCTTGCAATCCGATCGTTTTCCGAGGAATTCCAAAAAATCGTTGTATTGAAGATCTTTAATTTTGTAGTGAATTTTCTTCAGAGCGCGATTTGCATATTCAGGCACTTCTGACTCCCGTTTCCGATGATTTTGCAGCTGTATTGTTGCGGAATCAAAATTACCCCAACCACGCAAAAAACTGCAATTGCAGGTATAGCGAAGCTGCCTGAATGCACTTTTATTGAATTCTACTCATCGCTAACTTTCGTTTGACACCCCATATATTGAAATTGAAGAAAGTATGAAAAACGGCCATATTCCAGCAACGCGCTCCTTGCAATCCGACCGTTTTCCGAGGAGCTTCAGAATATCGTTGTAGTGAAGATCTTTAATTTTTTATGTTCCTGAGTACAATAACAGCGCGACTTGGATATTCAGGCACTTCCGACTCCCGTTTCCGATGATTTTGCAGCTGTATGGTTTCGGAATCAAAAGTACCCCAACCACGCAAAAAATTGCAATTGCAGGTATCGCGAAGCTGCCTGAATGCACTTTTATTGAATTCTACTTATCACTAGCATTCGTTTGACCCCCAATATATTGAAATTGGAGAAAGTATGAAGAACGGCCATTTTCCAGCAACGGGCTCCTTGCAATCCGATCGTTTTCCGAGGAATTCCAGAAAACTGTTGTATTGAAGATCTTTGATTTTGCAGTGAATTTTCTTAACAGCGTGATTTCCATATTCAGGCACTTCCGGCTTCCGTTTCAGATGATATTGCAGCTGTATGGTTTCGGAATCAAAAAAACTGCAATTAGAGGTATCGCGAAGCTACCTGAATGCACTTTTAGTGAATTCTACTCATCCTAGCTTTCGTTTGACCCCCCATCTATTGAAATTGGAGAAAGTATGAAAAACGGCAATTTTCCAGCAACGCGCTCCTTGCAATCCGATCGTGTTCCGAGGAGCTCTAGAATATCATTGTAGTGAAGATCTTTAATTTTTTTATGTTACTGAGTACAATAACAGCGCGATATGCATATTCAGGCACTTCCGACTTCCGTTTCCGATGATTTTACAGCTGAATGGTTTCGGAATCAAAAGTACCCCAACCGGGCAAAAACTGCAATTGCAGGTATCGCGAAGCTGCCTGAATGCACTTTAATTCAATTCACCTCATCCTAGCTTTCGTTTGACCCCCCATCTATTGAAATTGGAGAAAGTATGAAAAACGGCCATTTTCCAGCAACGCGCTCCTTGCAATCCGATCGTGTTCCGAGGAGCTCTAGAATATCATTGTAGTGAAGATCTTTAATTTTTTAATGTTACTGAGTACAATAACAGCGCGATTTGCATATTCAGGCACTTCCGACTTCCGTTTCCGATGATTTTGTAGCTGTATGGTTTCGGAATTAAAAGTACCCCAACCACGCAAAAACTGCGATTGCAGGTATCGCGAAGCTGCCTGAATGCACTTTTATTGAATTCTACTCATCACTAGCTATCATTTGACACCCCATATATTGAAATTGGAGAAAGTATGAAAAACGCCCATTTTCCAGCAACGCACTCCTTGCAATCCGATCGTTTTCCGAGGAATTTCAGAATACCGTTGTATTGAAGATCTTTAATTTTGTAGTGAATTTTCTGAACAGCGCGATTTCTATATGCAGGCACTTCTGACTCCCGTTTCCGATCATTTTACAGCTGTATGGTTTCGGAATCAAAAGTACCCCAACCACGCAAAAACCTGCAATTGCAGGTATCGCGAAGCTGCCTGAATGCACTTTTATTGAATTATACTTATCACTAGCTTTCGTTGGACCCCCCATATATTGAAATTGGAGAAAGTATGAATAACGTCCAATATCCAGCAACGCGCTCCTTGCAATCCGATCGTTTTTCGAGGAGCTCCAGAATATCGTTGTAGTGAAGGTCTTTAATTTTTTTATGTTCCTGAGTACAATAACAGCGCGATTTCCATATTCAGGCACTTCTGACCCCCGTTTCCGATGATTTTACAGCTGTATGGTTTCGGAATCAAAAGTACCCCAACCACGCAAAAAACTGCAATTGCAGGTATCGCGAAGCTGCCAGTATGCACTTTTATTGAATTCTACTCATCACTAGCTTTCGTTTGACACCCCATATATTGAAATTGGAGAAAGTATGAAGAACGGCCATTCCCCAGCAATGCACTCCTTCTAATCCGATCGTCTTCCGAGGAACTCCAGAATATCCTTGTAGTGAAGACCTTTCATTTTTTTATGTTCCTGAGTACAATAACAGCGCGATTTCTATATTCAGGCACTTCCGACTCCCGTTTCCGATGATTTTACAGCTGTATGGTTTCGGAATCAAAAGTACCCCAACGACGCAGAAACTGCAATTGCAGGTATCGCGAAGCTGCCTGAATACACTTTTATTGAATTCTACTCATCACTAGCTTTCTTTTGACACCCCATATATTGATATTGGAGAAAGTACGAAAAGCGGCCATTTCCCAGCAACGCGCTCCTTGCAATACGATAGTTTTCCGAGGAATTCCAGAAAAACCGTTGTTTTGAAGATCTTTAATTTTGTAGTGAATTTTCTTAGCAGCGCGATTTGCATACTCAGGCACTTCCGACTCCCGTTTCCGATGATTTTACAGCTGTATGGTTTCGGAATCAAAAGTACCCCAACCACGGAAAAAACTGGAATTGCAGGAATCGCGAAGCTGCCTGAATGCACTTTTATTGAATTCTGCTCATCACTGGCGCTCGTTTGACCCTCCATATATTGAAATTGGAGAAAGTATGAATAACGGCCATTTTCGAGCAACGCGCTCCTTGCAATCCGATCGTTTTCCGAGGAGCTCCAGAATATCGTTGTAGTGAAGATCTCTAATTTTTTTATGTTTCTGAGTACAATAACAGCGCAATTTGCATATTCAGGCACTTCCGAGTTCCGTTTCCGATGATTTTACAGCTGTATGGTTTCGGAATCAAAACTACCCCAACCACGCAAAAACTGCAATTGCAGGTATCGCGAAGCTGCCTGAATGTACTTTTATTGAATTCTACTCATCACTAGCTTTCGTTTGATACCCCATATATTGAAATTGGACCCGCAGGGGGAATGCCGGTCGACAAGACCACTCTTGGAGGCTAGCATTCTTATGGGAGTTCCGCCCCCACGTACCCGAGGAAATTCCCGCAGGGAGAAAGCCGGTCGACAAGAACATTCTTGGAGGCTAGCATTCTTTGGGGAGTGCCGCCCCCACGGACCCGAGGATATGGGGGGTGCCGTGAGGTTAACTCTTATTGTATCTGGACTACGCTTTGGCCAACGAACTGGAATTGACGCTTTGGGCTGGCGGATGTGATGGTTTGGACCTAGTTGCTTTGCACAGTAGCGCCGAGGTGAAACTCGTGTGTTAACGGCTCCAATTCAACTATCATACCGTCTCCGTCCCGGTAAAACCTTGGCAGGCCTCGGAGTTCGTTCGAAGTTCGCACCATTCGGTTGATGGTGTAGGTTCGGTTGAGACGGACTCCCGATTAGCGCCGGTCTGGCTCTGAGCACTTGTCCCCATAAGGGCTTGTGCCAACCCTCGCATGGCCTGCCTGCTCTGCAAAGATAACCATGGGACCAAAAAGGCGACTACACACACGAACGGAGATAGCAGCTCCGAGGGGGGACCCAATAAAATGGAGCAAACAAATGAAACCACAAGCAAACAGGACGCTAGCACGGAGAACCCTTTCAGGCAAAAACCGCTGTTGGCAAGAACACCGATTAAACAAGTCACCGATTGCGGGGGAAGGCAGCAAACCCCAGAAACACTGTCAAAGTCAACATCACAGGTTAAATCATCGGAGACAGACCACAGACGGACTAACGAACGAAAGAAGGCAGAGTGCGTTGTGCAACCTGGCATCATTGCGGCCTTTGGGCGCAGTAGAAGGACTATGCGCACCCCGGAGCGCCAAGTGCAAGACGTACACAATCCGGATCAAGCTGCGACACCAACGGAGGCCAGTGTAAGACTGGGGAGGAAGAAGTTTTGCCGTTGGCCGACGCCACTTCAAACGCGACCCAAGCGATAGAAGCAAAAGGGCTAGGAAATGGGGGCCTCTCCCAAGAGGTGGCGCCAAATAACACGATCGCCCTTGACCGCGCTGAAGAGGAGCGGCTTACTCGAAAAGCGGGGAATATCGTCAAACAATTGAGGGCTGCCTGCGAAGTGCAGAAAAACATAGGCAAGAGTGTCAAGAATGGCATTCTTGAACTGGAGGAGCTTTTTGGCCGCATAACGCACTACAAGCGGAGGTGGCTTGCAACCGAAAAGCACCAAAAAGACACGCTCTCCCTCGAGGCATCAGTGGGTCCTAGCAGCAGCAAAAGAATGGCCGGTAGCCCAATTGAAGGCGACTGTGAGAAAAGGAGGAAGGACGAGACCATAAACGAAGTTGACACTCCAGGCGAGGAGTTTCATGTGGTGCGAAACAAGGCAGCGAAAAAAGCAGCCAAAAAGCTACTCCTAGAAAAAACAGACAAAGAGCTCAACCACGAAAAGAACAAGGAACCCCCCGATATACCGCAGAAAACAAAAAGCAAACCGCGGCGCAAACCCTTGCGAGAGGCACTGCTTATTAAACCCACTAAGGGCCGAACCTACGCAGATGTCTTCCGTGAAATTAAAGGAGCGGTCAAGCCAGACGACACCAAAACTGCCATCAAAGCAGTTCGACCAACCCGGACCGGTGGCTTACTGGTGGAATTCGGGCCAGAGCCCACAAACAAAGATGCATTCCGTGACGCGGTTCAAAAGGTTCTTGGAGATGCGGCAACGGTTGCCTCGCTCGAACCAATGGTCACCCCGGAAATCAGGGAACTCGACTGCGTCACGGACAAAGCTGAAGTAGAGGATGCCATTAGGAGGGAGTTCCCCAGCTTAAGTGAAGTCAAGGCAAAATTAACACGTGAAAACACAAGGGGGCAACGCATGGCTATTGTCGAACTAGCTGATAAAGACGCCCAGCAAATTCTGGCGAAGGGCAAAATTAAGATAGGTTGGGTGATCTGCAGGGTACGGAGAAGAGCGATCCCTATCCACTGCTTCAGATGCTCGGTTACGGACACACCGCGTATGGCTGTAGGGGACCCAACAGGAGATCTCTGTGCTACAAATGTGGTGAAACGTGGCACAAAAAGAAGGAGTGCACGAACGAGGCAAAATGCATTCTTTGCAAGGATGCTAAGCTAGCACCCGGTGACCTCAAACATGAGCCGGGGACAGGGAGATGCTGGGTTTTCAAGGAGGCCCTAACTAAAGCCAAATCGATATTCAAATGATCCGTATCCTGCAGGTCAATTTGCACTGAAGCACAAACGCCCAGGACCTACTTGAGCAGTTTGCGAGGGATAAGAAAGCTGACCTCCTGTTGCTGAGCGAGCAACATCATAACAAGGACTCGCAAGCGTGGTACCCTGACAAAACTGGTACCTCGGCCATCTGGGTTCGAGACAGCGCCCGCCTTCAGGTGCAGGGCCATGGACGCGGGGATGGTTTTGTGTGGGTGCGGTGTTCAGGGATAACATATTTCAGTGTTTATCTGACGCCTAACGAGGCAATGCGATCGTTTCGAACCGAACTCGATGCCCTGGAGGACGCTGTCTCGAACACAGAGGGCCACATGCTGGTCGGGGGAGACTTCAACGCTAGAGCCATCGAATGGGATATGCCACAATCCGACCCAAGGGGAAAGCAAATCTTGGACATGGCGGCCAGAACAGCGCTTTTGGTCCTAAATACTGGTAACACCCCTACTTTCCGCCGCTGGGGTTGCGTAGGAACCATACCCGATGTGACACTCGCTTCGGAGTCCCTGGTACCTAGAGTACACAACTGGCGAGTACTAGAGGACTACTCGGCTAGTGATCACCAGTATATAGCTGTTGAGATTCACGACGGTGCCACTCTGCGTGCATATGCCCAAACTTCAATCCTCGGATGGAGGACTGGGAGGATGGACGTCGAGAGGTTCACTTACGCGCTTACGGCAGGCGCACCGTTGCTGGGAGCTCCGCCAGGGAGTGGAGGGCCTACAGCCAAGAACTTGGTGAACTCAACTATGAGTACCATCATAGCTGCTTGCGAGTTTTCCATGTCCCGTCGGAGACCCCGACATGGTAAGCCTCCAGTATACTGGTGGTAAAACGAGATTGCCGAATAAAGAAGCGAGTGTCACAAACTTCGGCGAGAGGCCCAGCGGGCGCGAACACGGGAGGAGGCAGACACTAGGCTAGCAGCATACAGGTCCGGCAGGAAATATCTTCGTAGGCTTATTAACAAGAGCAAGGCCCGATGCTGGCAAGACCTCGTGGACGATGTAAATAGGGATCCGTGGGGCCTTGGCTACAAGCTGGTCATGGGGAAACTTGGTGCCCTACGGAAGCCTTGTATACATGACGCGGAAAAGATGGACGCGGTAGTGCGGGGACTCTTTCTCGCCCATCCCGTCCGTGTTGACGCTGTCCATGGTGAAACAGCAGTCGAGTGCCCACTCTTCACACAGCTGGAACTGGAGGAGGCAGTCCTCTCCCTGAAAGTGAGGAAGGCTCCAGGTCCAGATGGTGTTCCAGCTGAGGTTTTGCAGCTCATCTATCACCATTGTCCTGACTTGCTGCTCAGCACATTCAACGCTTGCCTACGGGACGGGGTTTTCCCGGTACGATGGAAGGTGGCGAGGCTCGTGCTGGTCAGCAAGGGGAAGGGAAGTCCCGAATCGCCGTCTGCATACCGCCCGTTATGCATGCTAGACACGGCTGGGAAAGTGCTAGAGAAACTCATCAAGGGAAGACTCACTGACGCGATTCGTGCTGCTGGGGACCTATCTCCTCGGCAGTACGGCTTTAGAGCAGGACGTTCTACCATCGATGCGATTGCAGAGGTGGTGAACGTGGTCCAAAAGGCAGAGGCATATAGTCGCACCAAGCGACGGATCGTCCTGTTGGTGACACTCGACGTCAGGAATGCCTTCAACTCCGCTAGATGGGTGGATATTCTGGACACGCTGGAAAACTCTTTTCAAGTTCCAGAATATCTAATGCGTCTTTTGAAGAACTACCTAAAAGACCGAAGCCTGCTCTACGACACGACACAGGGCCAACGAAGGATGGAAATTACATCGGGTGTTGCCCAGGGATCTATCCTTGGTCCGGACCTGTGGAACGTGTCTTACGACGAGCTACTGAGACTTGAGATGCCAGATGAGTCGCGCTTGGTCGGCTATGCGGATGATGTTGCGGCTCTGGTCGCCGGACGCACCGTTGAACAAGCGCAACTTAGGCTAGGTATGCTAATGCGCCAAGTGAGGGACTGGATGAGTGCTCGCGGGCTCAGTTTAGCACTGGAGAAAACCGAAGTGGTCATCTTGACAAAAAAGAGTATCCCTAGAGTAAGGATGATCAGTATTGGAGATATACAGATCGAATCGAAGCCAGCGGTGAAGTGCCTGGGGCTACTGATCGACTCGAAGATGAGTTTCTCTGAGCAAATCAGGGCAACGGCTGAGAAGGCTGCTTCGGGAATATCGGCCCTGAGTCGACTTATGGCCAATGTAGGGGGACCCAGCCCATCAAGAGGACGCCTCTTGATGAGTGCTGTAGGGTCAGTGCTACTGTACGGAGCAGAGGTATGGGGCGACGTTCTCAGCAAGGAGGTATACCGAAAACGATTGGCACAGGTACAGAGAAGAGGAGCACTGAGAATTGCATCTTCGTATCCAACAGTCTCCGACTCGGCGGTGAGAGTGATTGCAGGCGTAATACCTGTCGCCCTCCTTGCTAGAGAGTGCCGCGCTATTTACCTGCGCCGAAACGAGGATGCGAGGAAGATGGTTGTCCGTGAGGAGAGACAACGCTCGCTCAACGATTGGCAGCAGTCTTGGAGGAATTGCACGAAGGGAAGGTGGACTGCACGCCTCATCCCGGATGTGAGACCGTGGCTAAATTGAAGGCATGGTGAGACTGACTTCTATTTGACCCAGCTTTTGAGCGGGCATGGGTGTTTTCAGTCTTACCTGCACAAGATCGGCAAGTCACGGTCTCCCGATTGTCAGTTTTGCCCAGGAGAGGAGGACAATGCCTGTCACACATTTTTTGCGTGTACCAAATGGACCAGGCTGCGAAGGGAACTCTACAGGGAAACGGAAGAGCTCACCCCGGATAATATAGTTGCGATGATGCTCGAATCGGTTGACAAATGGAACCAGGTGGCACATTATGCTCGGGCAATCCTAAAATATGAAAGGGACTCACAGCAGCAGAAGGCGCTGGGGCTGGGGGATCGCTCTTCTGGCAATTCCTCTTCCCCCCTCCCCTCCCGCTAGGAAAGGGACTCCCCAGCTTGAAGGCGCCCCACGGCGTAACAAAACGAGACCTGGCCCGAAGTAATGTGTCAAACGGTTCGAGGCTAGGTTCTCAGATTGACAGGGGAGGTGTTTAGTGGGTAGTCCAAAGGTATCCTCCATGGGAGTCCCACACTGTCAGACTCGGCGGGCATAAATGCCTTCACCTCCCTACCACAAAAAAAAAATATATTGAAATTGGAGAAAGTATGAAAAACGGCCATTCTCCAGCAACGCACTCCTTACAATCCGATCGTTTTCCGAGGAACTCCAGAATATCGCTGTAGTGAAGATCTTTAATTTTTTTATGTTTCTGAGTACAATAACAGCGCGATTTGCATATTCAGGCACTTCCGACTCCCGTTTCCGATGATTTTGCAGCTGTATGGTTTCGGAATCAAAAGTACCCCAACCACGCAAAAAATTGCAATTGCAGGTATCGCGAAGCTACCTGAATGCACTTTTATTGAATTCTACTCATCACTAGCTTTCGTTTGACACCCCATATATTGAAATTGGAGAAAGTATGAAAAACGGCCAATATCCAGCAACGCGCTCCTTTCAATCCGATCGTTTTTCGAGGAGCTCCAGAATATCGTTGTAGTGAAGGTCTTTAATTTTTTAATGTTCCCGAGTACAATAACAGCGCGATTTGCATATTCAGGCCCTTCCGAATCCCGTTCGCGATGATTTTGTAGCTGTATGGTTTCGGAATCAAAAGTACCCCAACCACGCAAAAACTCCAATTGCAGGTATCGCGAAGCTGCCTGAATGCACTTTTATTGAATTCTACTCATCACTAGCTTTCGTTTGACACCCCATATATTGAAATTGGAGAAAGTATGAAACACGGCCATTCTTCAGCAACGCGCTCCTTGCAATCCGATCGTTTTCCGAGGAATTCCAGAAAACTGTTGTATTGAAGATCTTTGATTTTACAGTGAATTTTCTTAACAGCGCGATTTCCATATTCAGGCACATCCGACTTCCGTTTCCGATGGTCTTGCAGCTGTATTATTTCGGAATCAAAAAAACTGCAATTGCAGGTATCGCGAAGCTGCCTGAATGCACTTTTATTGAATTCTACTCATCCTAGCTTTCGTTTGACCCCCCATATATTGAAATTGGAGAAAGTATGAAAAACGGCAATTTTCCAGCAACGCGCTCCTTGCAATCCGATCGTGTTCCGAGGAGCTCTAGAATATCGTTGTAGTAAAGATCTTTAATTTTTTTATGTTACTGAGTACAATAACAGCGCGATTTGCATATTCAGGCACTTCCGACTTCCGTTTCCGATGATTTTATAGCTGTATGGTTTCGGAATCAAAAGTACCCCAACCACGCTAAAAACTGCAATTGCAGGTATCGCGAAGCTGCCTGAATACACTTTTATTGAATTCTACTCATCACTAGCTTTCTTTTGACACTCATATATTGATATTGGAGAAAGTACGAAACACGGCCATTTTCCACCAACGCACTCCTTCCAATCCGATCGTTTCCGAGGAAATCCAGAATATCGTTGTAGTGAAGATCTTTAATTTTTTATGTTCCTGAGTACAATAACAGCGCGATTTGCATATTCAGGCACTTCCGACTCCCGTTTCCGATGATTTTGCAGCTGTATGGTTTCGGAATCAGAGGTACCCCAACCACGCAAAAAACTGCAATTGCAGGTATCGCGAAGCTGCCTGAATGCACTTTTATCGAATTCGACTCATCACCAGCTCTCGTTTGACACCCCATATATTAAAATTGGAGAAAGTATGAAAAACGCCCGTTTTCCAGCAACGCACTCCTTGCAATCCGATCGCTTTCCGAGGGACTCCAGAATATCGTTCTAGAGAAGATTTTTCATTTCTTTATGTTCCTGAGTACAATAACAGCGCGATTTGCAAATTCAGGCACTTCCGAATCCCGTTTCCGATGATTTTACAGCTGTATGGTTTCGGAGTCAAAAGTTCCCCAACCACGCAAAAAACTACAATTGCAGGTATCGCGAAGGTGCATGAATGCACTTTTATTGAATTCTACCCATCACTAGCTTTCGTTTGACACCCCATATATTGAAATTGGAGAAAGTATGAAAAACGTCCATTTTCCAGCAACGCGCTCCTTGCAATCCGATAGTTTTCCGAGGAATTCCAGAAAACCGTTGTTTTGAAGATCTTTAATTTTTTTAAGTTCCTGTAGCGAATTCTCTTAACAGCGCGATTTGCATATTCAGGCATTTCCGACTCCCGTTTCCGATGATTTCACAGCTTTATGGTTTCGAAATCAAAAGTACCCCAACCAGGCAAAAAACTGCAACTGCAGGTATCGCGGAGCTGCCTGAATGCACTTTTATTGAATTCTACTCATCACTGGCGCTCGTTTGACCCCCAATATATTGAAATTGGAGAAAGTATGAAAAACGGCCATTTTTCAGCAACGCGCTCCTTGCAATCCGATTATTTTCCGAGGAGCTCCAGAATATCGTTGTAGTGAAGATCTTTAATTTTTTTATGTTCCTGAGTACAATAACAGGGCAATTTGCATATTCAGGCACTTCCGACTCCCGGTTCCGATGATTTTACAGCTGTATGGTTTCGGAATCAAAAGTACCCCAACCACGCAAAATACTGCAATTGCAGGTATCACGAAGCTGCCTGAATGCACTTTTATTGAATTCTACTCATCACTAGCTTTCGTTTGACCCCCATATATTGAAATTGGAGAAGGTATGAAAAACGGCCATTTTCCAGCAACGCGCTCCTTGCAATCCGATCGTTTTTCGAGGACTTCCAGAAAACCGTTGTATTGAAGATCTTCAATCTTCTAGTGAATTTTCTTAACAGCGCGATTTGCATATTCAGGCACTTCGGTCTCCCGTTTCCGATGATTTTACAGCTGTATGGTTTCGGATTCAAATGTACCCCAACCACGCTAAAATCTGCAATTGCAGGTATCGCGAAGCTGCTTGAAAGCACTTTAATTGAATTCTACTCATCACTAGCTTTCGTTTGACACCCCATATATTGAAATTGGAGAAAGTATGAAAAACGGCCATTCTCCAGCAACGCACTCCTTGCAATCCGATCGTTCTCCGAGGAACTCCAGAATATCGTTGTAGTGAAGATCTTTAATTTTTTTATGTCCCTGAGTACAATAACAGCGCGATTTGCATATTCAGGCACTTCCGACTCCCGTTTCCGATGATTTTACAGCTTTATGGTTTCGGATTCAAATGTACCCCAATCACGGAAAAAACTGCAATTGCAGGTATCGCGAAGCTGCCTGAATGCACTTTTATTGAATTCTACTCATCACTAGCTTTCGTTTGACACCCCATATATTGAAATTGGAGAAAGTATAAAAAACGGCCATTTTCCAGCAACGCGCTCCTTGCAATCCGATCGTTTTCCGAGGAATTCCAGAAAACCGTTGTAGTGAAGATCTTTAATTTTGTAGTGAAATTTCTTAACAGCGCGATTTCCATATTCAGGCACTTCTGACTCCCGTTTCCGATGATTTTACAGCTTTATGGTTTCGGAATCAAAAGTACCCCAACCACGCAAAAACTGCAATTGCAGGTATCGCGAAGCTGCCAGTATGCACTTTTATTGAATTCTACTCATCACTAGCTTTCTTTTGACACCCCATAGATTGATGTTGGAAAAAGTACGAAACACGGCCATTTTCCACCAACGCACTCCTTGCAATCCGATCGTTTCCGAGGAAATCCAGAATATCGTTGTAGTGAAGATCTTTAATTTTTTATGGTCCTGAGTACAATAACAGCGCGATTTGCATATTCAGGCACTTCCGACTCCCGTTTCCGATGATTTTGCAGCTGTATGGGTTCGGAATCAGAGGTACCCCAACCACGCAAAAAACTGCGATTGCAGGTATCGCGAAGCTGCCTGAATGCACTTTTGTCGAATTCGACTCATCACCATCTCTCGTTTGACACCCCATATATTGAAATTGGAGAAAGTATGAAAAACGTCCATTTTCCAGCAACGCGCTCCTTGCAATCCGATAGTTTTCCGAGGAATTCCAGAAAACCGTTGTTTTGAAGACCTTTAATTTTGTAGCGAATTCTCTCTATTCAAGCATTTCCGACTCCCGTTTCCGATGATTTTACAGCTGTATGGTTTCGGAATCAAAAGTACCCTAACCACGAGAAAAACTGCAACTGCAGGTATCGCGAAGCTGCCTGAATGCACTTTTATTGAATTCTACTCATCACTGGCGCTCGTTTGACCCCCAATATATTGAAATTGGAGAAAGTATGAATAACGGCCATTTTTCAGCAACGCACTCCTTGCAATCCGATTATTTTCCGAGGAGCTCCAGAATATCGTTGTAGTGAAGATCTTTAATTTGTTTATGTTCCTGAGTACGATAACAGCGCGATTTGCATATTCAGGCACCTCCGACTCCCGTTTCCGATGATTTTACAGCTGTATGGTTTCGGAATCAAAAGTAACCCAACCGCGCAAAAACTGCAATTGCAGGTATCGCGAAGCTGCCTGAATGCAGTTTTATTGAATTTTACTCATCACTACCTTTCGTTTGACATCCGGAGCGCGATTTCCATATTCAGGCACTTCTGGCTCCCATTTCCGATGATTTTACAGCTGTATGGTTTCGGAATCAAAAGTACCCCAACCACGCAAAATACTGCAATTGCAGGTATCGCGAAGCTGCCTGAATGCACTTTTAACGAATTCTACTCATCACTAGCTTTCGTCTGACACCCCCTATATTGAAATTGGGGAAAGTATGAAAAACGGCCATGTTCCAGCAACGCACTCCTTGCAATCCGATCGTTTCCGAGGAACTCCAGAATATCGTTGTAGTGGAGATCTTTAATTTTTTTATGTTCCTGAGTACAATAACAGCGCGATTTGCATATTCAGGCACTTCCGACTCCCGTTTCCGATGATTTTGCAGCTGTATGGTTTCGGAATCAAACGTAGCCATAAGACGCAAAAAAACTGCAATTGCAGGTATCGCGAAGCCGCCTGAATGCAGTTTTATTGAGTTCTACTCATCACTAGCTTTCGTCTGACACCCCATATATTGAAATTGGAGAAAATATGAAGAACGGCCATTTTCCAGCAACGCACTCCTTGCAATCCGATCGCTTTCCGAGGGACTCCAGAATATCGGTGTAGTGAAGATTATTCATTTCTTCATGTTCCTGAATACAATAACAGCGCGATTTGCATATTCAGGCACTTCCGACTTCCGTTTCCGATAATTTTACAGCTGTATGGTTTCGGAGTCAAAAGTACCCCAACCACGCAAAAAACTGCAATTGCAGGTATCGCGAAGCTGCCTGGATGCACTCTTATTGAATTCTAGTCATCACTAGCTTTCGTCGACACCCCATAGATTGATATTGGAGAAAGTATGAAGAACGGCCATTTTCTAGCAACGCACTCCTTGCAATCCGATCGTTACCGAGGAACTCCAGAATATCGTTGTAGTGAAGATCTTTAATTTTTTTATGTTCCTGAATACGATGGCAGCGCGATTTGCATATTCAGGCACTTCCGACTCCCGTTTCCGATGATTTTACAGCGGTATGGTTTCGGAATCAAAAGTACCCCAACCACGCAAAAAACTGCAATTGCAGGTAGCGCGAAGCTGCCTGAAAGCACTTTCATTGAATTTCTTCATCACTAGCTTTCGTTTGACACCCCATATATTGAAATTGGAGGAAGTATGAAAAACGGCCATTCTCCAGCAACGCACTCCTTTCAATCCGATCGTTTTCCGAGGAACCCCAGAATATCGTTGTAGAAAAGATCTTTCATTTTTTTATGTTCTTGAGTACAATAATAGCGCGATTTGCATATTCAGGCGCTTCGGACTCCCGTTTCCGATGATTTTACAGCAGTATGGTTTCGGAATCAAAAGTACCCCAACGACGCAAAAAACTGCAATTGCAGGTATCGCGAAGCTGCCTGAATGCACTTTTATTGAATTATACTCATCACCAGCTTTCGTTTGACACCCCATATATTGAAATTGGAGAAAGTATGAAAAACGGCGATTTTCCAGCAACGCACTCCTTGCAATCCGATCGCTTTCCAAGGCACTCCAAATATCGTTGAATTGAAGATCTTTAATTTTGTAGTGAATCTTCTTAACAGCGCGATTTCCATATTCAGGCACTTCTGACTCCCGTTCCCGATGATTTTAAAGCTGTATGGTTTCAGAATCAAAAGTACCACAACCACGCAACAAACTGCAATTGCAGGTATCGCGAAGCTGCCTGAATGCACTTTTATTGAGTTCTACTCATCACTAGCTTTCGTCTGACACCCCATATATTGAAATTGGAGAAAGTATGAAGAACGGCCATTTTCCAGCAACGCATTCCTTGCAATCCGATCGTTTCCGAGGAACTCCAGAATATCGTTGTGGTGAAGATCTTTAATTTTTATATGTATCTGAGTACAATAACAGCATGATTTGCATATTCAGGCACTTCCGACTCCCGTTTCCGATGATTATTCAGCTGTATGGTTTCGGAATCAAAAGTACCCCAACCACGCAAAAAACCGCAATTGCAGGTATCGCGAAGCTGCCTGAATGCACTTTTATTGAATTTTACTCATCACTAGCTTTCGTCTGACACCCCATATAATGAAATTGGAGAAAGTATGAAGAACGGCCATTTTCCAGCAACGCACTCCTTGCAATCCGATCGTTTCTGAGGAACTTCAGAATATCGTTGTAGTGAAGATCTTCAATATTTTTATGTTCCTGAGTACAATAACCGCGCGGTTTGCATATTCAGGCACTTCCGACACCCGTTTCCGATGATCTTGCAGCTGTATGGTTTCGGAATCAAAAGTACCCCAACCACGCAAAAAACTGCAATTGCAGGTATCGCGAAGCTGCCTGAATGCACTTTTATTGAATTCTCCTCATCACTAGCTTTCGTTTGACACCCCATATATTGAAATTGGAGAAAGTATGGAAAACGGCCATTCTCCAGCAACGCACTCCTTGCAATCCGATCGTTTTCCGAGGAACTCCAGAATATCGTTGTAGTGCAGATCTTTCATTTTTATATGTTCTTGAGTACAATAGTAGCGTGATTTGCATATTCAGGCGCTTCCGAGCCCCGTTTCCGATGATTTTACAGCTGTATGGTTTCGGAATCAAAAGTAACCCAACCGCGCAAAAACTGCAATTGCAGGTATCGCGAAGCTGCCTGAATGCAGTTTTATTGAATTTTACTCATCACTAGCTTTCGTTTGACACCCCATATATTGTAATTGGAGAAAGTATGAAAAACGGCCATTTTCCGACAATGCGCTCCTTGCAATCCGATGGTTTTCCGAGGAATTCCAGAAAACCGTTGTATTGAAGATCTTTAATTTTGTAGTGAATTTTCTTAACAGCGCGATTTCCATATTCAGGCACTTCTGGCTCCCATTTCCGATGATTTTGCAGCTGTATGGTTTCGGAATCAAAAGTACCCCAACGACGCAAAAAACTGCAATTGCAGGTATCGCGAAGCTGCCTGAATGCACTTTTATTGAATTATACTCATCACTAGCTTTCGTTTGACACCCCATATATTGAAATTGGAGAAAGTATGAACAACGGCCATTTTCCAGCAACGCACTCCTTGCAATCCGATCGTTTCCAAGGAACTCCAGAATATCGTTCTAGTGAAAATTTTTCAGTTCTTTATGTTCCTGAGTACAATAACAGCGCGATTTGCATATTCAGATGATTTTACAGCTGTATGGTTTCGGATTCAAATGTACCCCAACCACGCTAAAACCTGCAACTGCAGGTATCGCGAAGCAGCTTGAAAGCACTTTTATTGAATTCTACTCATCACTAGCTTTCGTTTGACACCCCATATATTGAAATTGGAGAAAGTATGAAAAACGGCCATTCTCCAGCAACGCACTCCTTGCAATCCGATCGTCCTCCGAGGAACTCCAGAATATCGTTGTAGTGAAGATCTTTAATTTTTTTATGTCCCTGAGTACAATAACAGCGCGATTTGCATATTCAGGCACTTCTGACTCCCGTTTCCGATGATTTTACAGCTGTATGGTTTCGGATTCAAATGTACCCCAATCACGCAAAAAACTGCAATTGCAGGTATCGCGAAGCTGCCTGAATGCACTTTTATTGAATTCTACTCATCACTAGCTTTCGTTTGACACCCCATATATTGAAATTGGAGAAAGTATAAAAAACGGCCATTTTCCAGCAACGCGCTCCTTGCAATCCGATCGTTTTCCGAGGAATTCCAGAAAACCGTTGTAGTGAAGATCTTTAATTTTGTAGTGAAATTTCTTAACAGCGCGATTTCCATATTCAGGCACTTCTGACTCCCGTTTCCGATGATTTTACAGCTTTATGGTTTCGGAATCAAAAGTACCCCAACCACGCAAAAACTGCAATTGCAGGTATCGCGAAGCTGCCAGTATGCACTTTTATTGAATTCTACTCATCACTAGCTTTCTTTTGACACCCCATAGATTGATATTGGAGAAAGTACGAAACACGGCCATATTCCACCAACGCACTCCTTCCAATCCGATCGTTTCCGAGGAAATCCAGAATATCGTTGGAGTGAAGATCTTTAATTTTTTATGGTCCTGAGTACAATAACAGCGGGATTTGCATATTCAGGCACTTCCAACTCCCGTTCCCGATGATTTTGCAGCTGTATGGTTTCGGAATCAGAGGTACCCCAACCACGCAAAAAACTGCGATTACAGGTATCGCGAAGCTGCCTGAATGCACTTTTATCGAATTCGACTCATCACCATCTCTCGTTTGACACCCCATATATTGAAATTGGAGAAAGTATGAAAAACGGATATTTTCCGGCAACGCGCTCCTTGCAATCCGATAGTTTTCCGAGGAATTCCAGAAAACCGTTGTTTTGAAGACCTTTAATTTTGTAGCAAATTCTCTCTATTCAAGCATTTCCGACTCCCGTTTCCGATGATTTTACAGCTGTATGGTTTCGGAATCAAAAGTACCCTAACCACGAGAAAAACTGCAACTGCAGGTACTGCAAAGCTACCTGAATGCACTTTTATTGAATTCTACTCATCACTGGCACTCGTTTGACCCTCAATATATTGAAATTGGAGAAAGTATGAAAAACGGCCATTTTTCAGCAACGCGCTCCTTGCAATCCGATTATTTTCCGAGGAGCTCCAGAATATCGTTGTGGTGAAGATCTTTAATTTTTTTATGTTCCCGAGTACAATAACAGCGCAATTTGCATATTCAGGCACTTCCGACTTCCGTTTCCGATGATTTTACAGCGGTATGGTTTCGGAATCAAAAGTACCCCAACCACGCAAAAACCGCAATTGCAGGTATCGCGAAGCTGCCTGAATGCACTCTTATTGAATTCTACTCATCACCAGCTTTCGTTTGATACCCCATATATTGAAATTGGATAAAGTATGAAAAACGGCCATTCTCCAGCAACGCACTCCTTGCAATCCGATCGTTTTCCGAGGAACTCCAGCATATCGTTATGGTGAAGATCTTTGATTTTTTTATGTTACTGAGTACGATAACAGCGCGATTTGCATATTCAGGCACCTCCGACTCCCGTTTCCGATGATTTTGCAGCAGTATGGTTTCGGAATCAAAAGTACCCCAACCACGCAAAAAACCGCAATTGCAGGTATCGCAAAGCTGCCTGATTGCACTTTTATTGAATTCTATTCATCACTACCTTTCGTTTGACATCCCGTATATTGAAATTGGAGAAAGTATGAACAACGGCCATTCTCCAGCAACGCACTCCTTGCAATCCGGTCGTTTTCCGAGGAACTCCAGAATAGAGTTGTAGTGCAGATCTTTCATTTTTATATGTTCTTGAGTACAATAATAGCGCGATTTGCATATTCAGGCGCTTCCGAGCCCCGTTTCCGATGATTTTGCAGCTGTATGGTTTCGGAATCAAAAGTACCCCAACCACGCAAAAACTGCAATTGCAGTTATCACGAAGCTGTCTGAATGCAATTTTATTGAATTATACTCATCACTAGCTTTCGTTTGACACCCCATATATTGAAATTGGAGAAAGTATGAAGAAAGGCCATTTTCCAGCAACGCACTCCTTGCAATCCGATCGTTTCCGAAG
This sequence comes from Odontomyia ornata, assembly GCA_963969285.1. Classification (NCBI taxonomy): domain Eukaryota; kingdom Metazoa; phylum Arthropoda; class Insecta; order Diptera; family Stratiomyidae; genus Odontomyia; species Odontomyia ornata. The sequence goes on from OZ017740.1 coordinate 211,654,474, forward strand.
AACTCCAGAATATCGTTGTGGTGAAGATCTTTAATTTTTTTATGTTCCTGAGTACAATAACAGCGCGATTTGCATATTCAGGCACTTCCGACTCCCGTTTCCGATGATTTCACAGCTGTATGGTTTCGGAATCAAAAGTAGCCAAAAGACGCAAAAAACTGCAATTGCAGGTATCGCGAAGCCGCCTGTATGCACTTTTATTGAGCTCTACTCATCACTAGCTTTCGTCTGACACCCCATATATTGAAATTGGAGAAAGTATGAAGAACGGCCATTTTCCAGCAACGCACTCCTTGCAATCCGATCGCTTTCCGAGGGACTCCAGAATATCGGTGTAGTGAAGATTTTTCATTTCTTTATGTTCCTGAGTACAATAACAGCGCAATTTGCATATTCAGGCACTTCCGATTTCCGTTTCCGATAATTTTACACCTGTATGGTTTCGGAGTAAAAAGTGCCCCAACCACGCAAAAAACTGCAATTGCAGGTATCGCGAAGCTGCCTGCATGCACTCTTATTGAATTCTACTCATCACCAGCTTTCGTTTGACACCCCATATATTGAAATTGGAGAAAGTATGAAAAACGGCGATTTTCCAGCAACGCACTTCTTGCAATCCGATCGCTTTCCGAGCCACTCCAGAGTATCGTTGAATTGAAGATCTTTAATTTTGTAGTGAATCTACTTAACAGCGCGATTTCCATATTCAGGCACTTCCGACTCCCGTTCCCGATGATTTTACAGCTGTATGGTTTCAGAATCAAAAGTACCCCAACCACGCAACAAACTGAAATTGCAGGTATCGCGAAGCTGCCTGAATGCACTTTTATTGAATTCTACGCATCACTAGCTTTCGTTTGACACCCCATATATTGAAATTGGAGAAAGTATGAAGAACGGCCATTTTCCAGCAACGCATTCCTTGCAATCCGATCGTTTCCAAGGAACTCCAGAATATCGTTCTAGTGAATATTTTACAGTTCCTTATGTTCCTGAGTACAATAACAGTGCGATTTGCATATTCAGGCACTTCCGACTACCGTTTCCGATAATTTTACAGCTGTATGGTTTCGGAATCAAAAGTACCCCAACCACGCAACAAACTGCAATTGCAGGTATCGCGAAGCTGCCTGAATGCACTTCTATTGAATTCTACTCAACACTAGCTTTCGCCTGACACCCCATATATTGAAATTGGAGAAAGTATGTAGAACGGCGATTTTCCAACAACGCGCTCCTTGTAATCCGATCGTCTTCCGAGGAGCTCCAAAATATCGATGTAGTGAAGATCTTTAATTTTTTTATGTTCCTGAGTACAATAACAGCGCGATTGGCATATTCAGGCACTTCCGACTCCCGTTTGCGATGATTTTACAGCTGTATGGTTTCGGAATCAAAAGTACCCCAACCACGCAACCAACTGCAATTGCAGGTATCGCGAAGCTGCCTGAATGCACATTTTTTGGATTCTACTCATCACTAGCTTTCGTTTGACACCCCATATATTGAAATTGGAGAAAGTATGAAAAACAGCCAATTTCCAGCAACGAAGTCCTTGCAATCCGATCGTTTCCGAGAAACTCCAGAAAATCGTTGTAGTGAAGATCTTTAACTTTTTTAAGTTATTGGGTACAATAACAGCGCGATTTGCATATTCAGGCACTTCCGACTCCCGTTTGCGATGATTTTGCAGCTGTATGGTTTCGGAATCAAAAGTACCCCAACCACGCAAAAAACTGCAATTGCAGGTATCGCGAAGCTGCCTGAATGCACTTTTATTGAATTCTACTCATCACCAGCTTTCGTCTGACACCCCATAGATTGAAATTGGAGAAAGTATGAAAAACGGCCATTTTCCAGCAACGCACTCTTTACAATCCGATCGTTTCCGAGGAACTCCAGAATATCGTTGTAGTGAAGATCTTTAATTTTTTTATGTTCCTGAGTACAATAACAGCATGATTTTCATATTCAGGCACTTCCGCCTCCCGTTTCCGATGATTTTACAGCTGTATGGTTTCGGAATCAAAAGTACCCCAACGATGCAAAAAACTGCAATTGCAGGTATCGCTAAGCTTCCTGAATGCATTTTCATTGAATTCTACTCATCACTAGCTTTCGTTTGACACCCCATATATTGAAATCGGAGAAAGTATGAAAAACGGCCATTCTCCAGCAACGCACTCCTTGCAATCCGATCGTTCTCCGAGGAACTCCAGAATATCGTTGTTGTGAAGATTTTTAATTTTTTTATGTCCCTGAGTAGAATAATAGCGCGATTTGCATATTCAGGCACTTCTGACTCCCGTTTCCGATGATTTTACAGCTGTATGGTTTCGGAACCAAATGTACCCCAACCACGCAAAAAACTGCAATTGCAGGTATCGCGAAGCTGCCTGAATGCACTTTTATTGAATTCTACTCATCACTAGCTTTCGTTTGACACCCCATATATTGAAATTGGAGAATGTACAAATAACGGCCATTTTCCACCAACGCACTCCCTGCAATCCGATCGTTTCCGAGGAACTCCAGAATATCGTTGCAGTGAAGATCTTTAAATTTTTTTATGTTCCTGAGTACAATAACAGCACGATTTGCATATTCAGGCACTTCCGACTCTCGTTTCCGATGATTTTACAGCTGTATGGTTTCGGAATCAAAAGTACCCCAACCACGCAAAAAACAGCAATTGCAGGTATCGCGGAGCTGCCTGAATGCACTTTTATTGAATTCTACTCATCACTAGCTTTCGTTTGATACCCCATATATTGAAATCGGAGAAAGTATGAAAAACGGCCATTCTCCAGCAACGCACTCCTTGCAATCCGATCATTTTCTAAGGAACTCCAGAATATCGTTGTAGTGAAGATCTTTAATTTTTTTATGTCCCTGAGTACAATAACAGCGCGATTTGCATATGCAGGCACTTCCGACTCCCGTTTCCGATGATTTTGCAGCTGTATGCAATTGCAGGTATCGTGAAGCTGCCTGAATGCACTTTCATTAAAATCTACTAATCACTAGCTTTCATCTGACACCCGATATATTGAAATTGGAGAAAGTATGAAGAACGGCCATTTTCCAGCAACGCGCTACCTGCAATCCAATCGTTTTCCGAGGAATTCCAGAAAACCGTTGTATTGAAGATCTTTCATTTTGTAGTTAATTTTCTTAACAGCGCGATTTGCATATTCGGGCACTTCGGACTCCCGTTTCCGATGATTTTACAGCTGTATGGTTTCGGATTCAAATGTACCCCAACCACGCAAAAAACTGCAATTGCAGGTATCGCGAAGCTGCCTGAATGCACTTTAATTGAATTCTACTCATCACTAGTTTTCGTTTGACACCCCATATATTGAAATTGGAGAAAGTATGAAGAACGGCCATTTTCCACCAACGCACTCCTTGCAATCTGATCGTTTCCGAGGAAATCCAGAATATCGTTGTATTAAAGATCTTTAATTTTTTTATGTTCCTGAGTACAATAACAGCGCGATTCGCATATTCAGGCACTTCCGACTCCCGTTTCCGATGATTTTGCAGCTGTATGGTTTCGGAATCAAAAGCACCCCAACCACGCATAAAACGGCAATTGCAGGTATCGCGAAGCTGCCTGAATGCACTTTTATTGAATTCTACTTATCACTAGCTTTCGTTTGACACCCCATATATTGAAATTGGAGAAAGTATGAAAAACGGCCATTTTCCAGCAACGCCCTCCTTGCAACCCGATCGTTTTCCGAGGAATTCCAGAAAACCGTTGTAGTGAAGATCTTTAATTTTGTAGTGAATTTCCTTAACAGCGCGATTTCCATATTCAGGCACTTGGGACTCCCGTTTCCGATGATTTTACAGCTGTATGGTTTCGGATTCCAATGTACCCCAACCACGAAAAACTGCAATTGCAGGTATCGCGAAGCTGCCTAAATGCACTTTTATTGAATTCTACGCATCACTAGCTTTCGTTTGACACCCCATATTTAAAATTGGAGAAAGTACAAAAAACGGCCATTTTTCACCAACGCACTCCTTGCAATCCGATCGTTTCCGAGGAACTCCAGAATATCGTTGTAGTGAAGATCTTTCATTTTTTTATGTTCCTGAGTACAACAACAGCGCGATTTGCATATTCAGGCACTTCCGACTCCCGTTTCCGATAATTTTACAGCTGTATGGTTTCGGAATCTAAAGTACCCAAATCACGCAAAAAACTGCAATTGCAGGTATCGCGAAGCTGCCTGGATTCACTTTTATTGAATCCTACTCATCACTAGCTTTCGTCTGACACCCCATATATTGAAATTGGAGAAAATATGAATAACGGCCATTTTCCAGCAACGCACTTCTTGCAATCCGATCGTTTCCGGGGAACTCCAGAATATCGTTGTTGTGAAGATCTTTAATTTTTTTATCTCCATGAGTAAATTTACAGCGCGATTTGCATATTCAGGCACTTCCGACTCCCGTTTCCGACGATTTCGCAGCTGTATGGTTTCGGAATCAAAAGTACCCCAACCACGCATAAAACGGCAATTGCAGGTATCGCGAAGCTGCCTGAATGCACTTTTATTGAATTCTACTCATCACTAGCTTTCGTTTGACACCCCATATATTGAAATTGGAGAAAGTATGAAAAACGGCCATTTTCCAGCAACGCCCTCCTTGCAACCCGATCGTTTTCCGAGGAATTCCAGAAAACCGTTGTATTGAAGATCTTTAATTTTGTAGTGAATTTCCTTAACAGCGCGATTTCCATATTCAGGCACTTGGGACTCCCGTTTCCGATGATTTTACAGCTGTATGGTTTCGGAATCAAAAGTACCCCAGCCACGCAAAAAACTGCAATTGCAGGTATCGCGAAGCTGCCTGAATGCACTTTTATTGAATTCTACGCATCACTAGCTTTCGTTTGACACCCCATATTTAAAATTGGAGAAAGTACAAAAAACGGCCATTTTTCACCAACGCCCTCCTTGCAATCCGATCGTTTCCGAGGAACTCCAGAATATCGTTGTAGTGAAGATCTTGAATTTTTTTATGTTCCTGAGTACAACAACAGCGCGATTTGCATATTCAGGCACTTCCGACTCCCGTTTCCGATAATTTTACAGCTGTATGGTTTCGGAATCTAAAGTACCCAAACCACGCAAAAAACTGCAATTGCAGGTATCGCGAAGCTGCCTGAATTCACTTTTATTGAATTCCACTCATCACTAGCTTTCGTCTGACACCCCATATATTGAAATTGGAGAAAATATGAATAACGGCCATTATCCAGCAACGCACTCCTTGCAATCCGATCGTTTCCGGGGAACTCCAGAATATCGTTGTTGTGAGGATATTTAATTTTTAGGGTTTTGTACTAAAATACAAAACCCTATTGCAATCACGACCTGTGTCCGTCTGTCCGTCCGTCCGTCCGTCCGTCCGTCTGTATGTCACAGCACTTTTTCTCCGAAACTATAGAGGCTACAGCCATGAAACTTTGTGGAAAGGTCAGAAGTGGTGACCTCTTGAAATTTCAAGGGTGGAAAAATTTTTCAAAGGCGTTTAAGGGGGGTCTCCCCATATAGGGAGTTGACCCCTCAAAAAAAAATTTTCACCATTGGTAGTCGAGTGGGGTGGCATTGGAAAGGTCTCAATGAGATCTTTTCAAAACAGGTCTTAAAATTGCCTTATGAGTACCGAGGGGGGAAGGGGAAGGGGAAATGTACGAACTTTTCGCGTACCCCCCCTCGCGATTGGACACCTTCCATCCGAAAAATCTGAAAAAAATCATGAATGTAGGCCTTAATGAGTATAACAACAATAAATACATGAGAAGTCGAAATTCACTCAACTTTGTTAGTAATAGTATGATTTATCGATTTTATGTTTTCTCGAATAAAATCTAAACGGTACCCTTAAATTTAATAAAATTAAGCAAAAAGATGACTATTTATAAGATTGTTTCATAAAGATCGAATGGTATTTACCGAAGTTATAGCGATTTGAATTTTCCTGTATTACTATGGAACAATGTGCCCTGTATTATTATGGAAACATATGGCTATGGAGCCATATGCGCTTTTTACCGACTTAGACACTACAGCTTTGCTAGGATTTGCATGAAAATTTCAGGAATGATAGATATCATGAGGATGACTACATACAATTGAAACAAGTCGAAGAGGCAGGAGAGAGCTCCTAGCAAAAGGGCTTTGTAACCATTCTAGGATTCGAAAAAATAGGGCATGAATCGATGCTTACAGTACAAAGGAGTGGCCCCTGAAAAAAATTTCATGAAAGGTAGCCGATATGAGTATCAAATGAAAGTTCTCTATGAGAGCTTTTCAAAACAGTTCTTAAACTGACAGTTTTTGCTTCAGTGGGGGCACAGAGAGGGGGGGAAATACATGAAAAATGTGTTTTCCCTCTCGCGAATGGACACCCGTGATCTAAAAAACTCTAAAAAAATTATCAAGCGAAATATTTATGGGTAAAATTTTAACAAATACCTCAGAATTGAAACATTCTTTCAACATAGTTAATAATAGTATAATCCTCGAACATGACGTGTTTCTTAATTTTATTCGTTGCTGGTTACGGTATTTTGTAAGTTGAGTACAAAACCCTTCTGACATGAGCATAGGTCTGTCTACCCAACTTGTTTTATCTCCCTGAGTAAATTAACAGCGCGATTTGCATATTCAGGCACTTCCGACTCCCGTTTCCGTGGATTTTACAGTTGTATGGTTTCGGAATCAAAAGTACCCCAACCACGCAACAAACTGCAATTGCAGGTATCGCGAAGCTGTCTGAAAGCACTTTTATTGAATTCTACTTACCACTAGCTTTCGTTTGACCCCCCATACTTGTATATTGAATTCTAGTCATCACTAGCTTTCGTTTGACACCCCATATATTGAAATTGGAGAAAGTATGAAAAACGCCCATTTTCCAGCAACGCACTCCTTGCAATTCGATCGTTTTCCGAGGAACTCCACAATATCGTTGTAGTGCAGATCTTTAATTTTAGTATGTTCCTGTGTACAATAACAGCGTGATTTGCATATTCAAGCACTTCCGACTCCCGTTTCCGAAGATTTTACATCTGTATGGTTTTGGAATCAAAAGTACCCCAACTACGAAAAAAACTGCAATTGCAGGTATCGCGAAGCTGCCTGAATGCACTTTTATTGAATTCTACTCATCACTAGCTTTCGTTTGACACCCCATATATAGAAATTGGAGAAAGTATGAAGAACGGCCATTTTCCAGCAACGCGCTCCTTGCAATCCGATCGTTTCCGAGGAACTCCAGAATATCGTTGTAGTGCAGATCTTTAATTTTTTTTTGTTCCTGAGTACACTAACAGCGCGATTTGCATATTTAGGCACTTCCGACTCCCGTTTCCGATGATTTTACAGCTGTTTGGTTTCGGAATCAAAAGTACCCCAACCACGCAAAAACTGCAATTGCAGATATCGCGAAGCTGCCTGAATGCACTTTAATGGAATTCTACTCATCACTAGCTTTCGTTTGACACCCCATATATCGAAATTGGAGAAAGTATGAAAAATAGCCAATTTCCAGCAACGCAGTACTTGCAATCCGATCGTATTCCGAGAAACTCCAGAGTATCGTTGTAGTGAAGATCTTTAACTTTTTTATGTTATTGGTTATAATAACAGCGCGATTTGCATATTCAGGCACTTCTGACTACCGTTTCCGACAATTTTAAAGCTGTATGGTTTCGGAATCAAAAGGAACCCAATCACGCAAAAAACTGCAATGGCAGGTATCGCGAAGCTGTCTGGATGCACTTTTTTTGGATTCTACTCATCACTAGCCTTCGTCTGACACCCCATATATTGAAATGGGAGAAAGTATGAAAAACGGCCATTTTCGAGCATTACACTCCTTGCAATCCGATCGTTTCCGAGGAACTCCAGAATATCGTTGTAGTGAAGATCCTTAATTTTTTTATGTCCCTGAGTACAATAACAGCGCGATTTGCATATTCAGGCACTTCCGACTCCCGGTTCCGATGATTTTACAGCTGTATGGTTTCGGATTCAAATGTACCCGAACCACGCAAAAAACTGCAATTGCAGGTATCGCGAAGCTGCCTGAATGCACTTTTATTGAATTTTAGTCATCACTAGCTTTCGTTTGACACCCCATATATTGAAATTGGAGAAAGTATTAAAAACGGGCATTTTCCAGCAACGCGCTCCTTGCAATCCGATCGTTTTCCGTAGAATTCCAGAAAACCGTTGTATTGAAGATCTTTAATTTTGTAGTGAATTTTCTTAGCAGCGCGATTTGCATATTCAGGCACTTCCGACTTCCGTTTCCGATGATTTTACCGCTGTATGGTTTCGGATTCAAATGTACCCGAACCACGCAAAAAACTGCAATTGCAGGTATCGCGAAGCTGCCTGAATGCACTTTTATTGAATTCTACTCATCACTAGCTTTCGTTTGACCACCCATATATTGAAATTGGAGAAAGTACAAAAAACGGCCATATTCCACCAACGCACTCCTTGCAATCCGATCGTTTCCGAGGAACTCCAGAATATCGTTGTAGTGAAGATCTTTAATTTTTTTATGTTCCTGAGTACAATAACAGCGCGATTTGCATATTCAGGCACTTCCGACTCCCGTTTCCGATGATTTTGCAGCTGTATGGTTTTGGAATCAAAAGTACCCCAAGCACGCAAAAAACTGCAATTGCAGGTATCGCGAAGCTGTCTGGATGCACTTTTTTTGGATTCTACTCATCACTAGCCTTCGTTTGACACCCCATATATAGAAATTGGAGAAAGTATGAAGAACGGCCATTTTCCAGCAACGCACTCCTTGCAATCCGATCGTTTCCGAGGAACTCCAGAATATCGTTGTAGTGCAGATCTTTAATTTTTTTTTGTTCCTGAGTACACTAATAGCGCGATTTGCATATTTAGGCACTTCCGACTCCCGTTTCCGATGATTTTACAGCTGTATGGTTTCGGAATCAAAAGTACCCCAACCACGCAAAAACTGCAATTGCAGATATCGCGAAGCTGCCTGAATGCACTTTAATGGAATTCTACTCATCACTAGCTTTCGTTTGACACCCCATATATCGAAATTGGAGAAAGTATGAAAAATAGCCAATTTCCAGCAACGCAGTACTTGCAATCCGATCGTATTCCGAGAAACTCCAGAGTATCGTTGTAGTGAAGATCTTTAACTTTTTTATGTTATTGGTTATAATAACAGCGCGATTTGCATATTCAGGCATTTCTGACTACCGTTTCCGACAATTTTAAAGCTGTATGGTTTCGGAATCAAAAGGAACCCAATCACGCAAAAAACTGCAATGGCAGGTATCGCGAAGCTGTCTGGATGCACTTTTTTTGGATTCTACTCATCACTAGCCTTCGTCTGACACCCCATATATTGAAATGGGAGAAAGTATGAAAAACGGCCATTTTCGAGCATTACACTCCTTGCAATCCGATCGTTTCCGAGGAACTCCAGAATATCGTTGTAGTGAAGATCCTTAATTTTTTTATGTCCCTGAGTACAATAACAGCGCGATTTGCATATTCAGGCACTTCCGACTCCCGTTTCCGATGATTTTACAGCTGTATGGTTTCGGATTCAAATGTACCCGAACCACGCAAAAAACTGCAATTGCAGGTATCGCGAAGCTGCCTGAATGCACTTTTATTGAATTTTAGTCATCACAAGCTTTCGCTTGACACCCCATATATTGAAATTGGAGAAAGTATTAAAAACGGCCATTTTCCAGCAACGCGCTCCTTGCAATCCGATCGTTTTCCGAGGAATTCCAGAAAACCGTTGTATTGAAGATCTTTAATTTTGTAGCGAATTTTCTTAACAGCGCGAATCCCATATTCAGGCACCTCTGTCTCCCGTTTCCGATGATTTTACAGCTGTATGGTTTCGGAATCAAAAGTACCCCAACCACGCAACCAATTGCAGGGATAACATATTTCAGTGTTTATCTGACGCCTAACGAGGCAATGCGATCGTTTCGAACCAAACTCGATGCCCTGGAGGACGCTGTCTCGAACACAGAGGGCCACATGCTGGTCGGGGGAGACTTCAACGCTAGAGCCATTGAATGGGGTATGCCACAATCTTACCCAAGGGGAAAGCAAATCTTGGACATGGCGGCCAGGACAGCGCTTTTTGTCCTAAATACTGGTAACACCCCTACTTTCCGCCACTGGGGTTGCGTAGGAACCATACCCGATGTGACACTCGCTTCGGAGTCCCTGGTACCTAGAGTACACAACTGGCGAGTACTAGAGGACTACTCGGCTAGTGATCACCAGTATATAGCTGTTGAGATTCACGACGGTGCCACTCTGCGTGCATATGCCCAAACTTCAATCCTCGGATGGAGGACTGGGAGGATGGACGTCGAGAGGTTCACTGACGCGCTTACGGCAGGCGCACCGTTGCTGGGAGCTCCGCCAGGGAGTGGAGGGCCTACAGCCAAGGACTTGGTGAACTCAACTATGAGTACCATCATAGCTGCTTGCGAGTTTTCCATGCCCCGTCGGAGACCCCGACATGGTAAGCCTCCAGTATACTGGTGTTCAAACGAGATCGCCGAACAAAGAAGCGAGTGTCACAAACTTCGGCGAGAGGCCCAGCGGGCACGAACACGGGAGGAGGCAGACACTAGGCTAACAGCATACAGGTCCGGCAGGAAATATCTTCGCAGGCTTATTAACAAGAGCAAGGCCCGATGCTGGCAAGACCTCGTGGACGATGTAAATAGGGATCCGTGGGGCCTTGGCTACAAGCTGGTCATGGGGAAACTTGGTGCCCTACGGAAGCCTTGTATACATGACGCGGAAAAGATGGACGCGGTAGTGCGGGGACTCTTTCTCGCCCATCCCGTCCGTGTTGACGCTGTCCATGGTGAAACAGCAGTCGAGTGCCCACTCTTCACACAGCTGGAACTGGAGGAGGCAGTCCTCTCCCTGAAAGCGAGGAAGGCTCCAGGTCCAAATGGTGTTCCAGCTGAGGTTTTGCAGCTCGTCTATCACCATTGTCCTGACTTGCTGCTCAGCACATTCAACGCTTGCCTACGGGACGGGGTTTTCCCGGTACGATGGAAGGTGGCGAGGCTCGTGCTGGTCAGCAAGGGGAAGGGAAATCCCGAAGCGCCGTCTGCATACCGCCCGTTATGCATGCTAGACACGGCTGGGAAAGTGCTAGAGAAACTCATCAAGGGAAGACTCACTGACGCGATTCGTGCTGCTGGGGACCTATCTCCTCGGCAGTACGGCTTTAGAGCAGGACGTTCTACCATTGATGCGATTGCAGAGGTGGTGAACGCGGTCCAAAAGGCAGAGGCATATATTGAAATTGGAGAAAGTATGAAACACGGCCATTTTCCAGCAACGCACTCCTTGCAATCCGATCGTTTTCCGAGGAGCTCCAGAATACCGTTGTAGTGAAGATCTTTAACTTTTTTATGTTCCTGAGTACACTAACAGCGCGATATGCATATTGAGGTACTTCCGACTCCCGTTTCCGATGATTTTACAGCGGTATGGTTTCGGAATCAAAAGTACCCCAACCACGCAAAAAACTGCAATTCCAGGTATCGCGTAGCTGCCTGAACGCAATTTTATTGAATTCTACTAATCAGTAGCTTTCGTTTGACACCCCATATATTGAAATTGGAGAAAGTATGACATACGGCCATTTGCCAGCAACGTACGCAACGCAATCCGATCGTTTTCCGAAGAACTCCAGAATATCGTTGTAGTGAAGATCTTTAATTTAGTTATGTTCCTGAGTACAATAACAGCGCTATTTGCATATTCTGGCACTTCCGACTCCCGTTTCCGATGATTTTACAGCTGTATGGTTTCGGAATCAAAAGTACCCCAACCCCGCAAAAAACTGCAATTGCAGGTATTGCGAAGCTGCCTGAATGCACTTTTATTGAATTCTACTCATCACTAGATTTAGTTTGACTTCCCATACATTGAAATTGGAGAACGTATGAAAAACGGCCATTTTCCACCAACGAACTCTTTGCAATCCGAACGTTTCCGAGGAACTCCAAAATACCGTTGTAGTGAAGATCTTTATTTTTTTTATGTTCCTGAGTACAATAGCAACGCGATTTGCATATGCAGGCACTTCCGACTCCCGGTTCCGATTATTTTACGGCTGAATGGTTTCGGAATCAAAAGTACCCCAACCACACAAAAAACTGCAATTGCAGGTATCGCCAAGCTGCCTGAATGCACTTTTAATGAATTCTACTCATCACTAGCTTTCGTATCGCGAAGCTGCCTGAATGCACTCTTATTGAATTCTACTCATCACTAGTTTTCGTTTGACACCCCGTATATTGAAATTGGAGAAAGTATGAAAAACGGCCATTTTCCAGCAACGCACTCCTTGTAAACCGATCGTTTTCCGAGGAGCTCCAGAATATCGTTGTAGTGAAGATCTTTATCTTTTTAGGGTTTTGTACTAAAATACAAAACCCTATTGCAATCACGACCTGTGTCCGTCTGTCCGTCCTTCCGTCCGTCCGTCCGTCCGTCCGTCCGTCTGTATGTCACAGCACTTTTTCTCCGAAACTATTGAGGCTACAGTTATGAAACTTTGTAGAAAGGTCAGAAGTGATGACCTCTTGAAAGTCCAAGGGTGAAAAAATTTTTCAAAGGCGTTTAAGGGGGTTCTCCCCATATAGGGAGGTTACCCCTCAAAAAAAAATTTTCACCATTGGTAGTCGAGTAGGGTATCGTTGGAAAGGTCTCAATGAGATCTTTTCAAAACTAGCCTTAAAACTGCCTTATTGTTACCGAGGGGGACAGGGGAAGGGGAAATGTTCGAACTTTTCGCGTACCTCCCCCCCCCTCGCGATTGGACACCTTCCACCCGAAAAATCTGAAAAAAATTATAAATGTAGGCCTTTATGAGCACAACAACAACAAATACATGAGAAGTCGAAATTCACTCAACTTTGTTAGTAATAGTATGATTTATCGATTTTGTGTTTTCTTGAATAAAATCCAAACGGTACCTCTAAACTCAATAAAATTTTGCAAAAAGATGACTATATATAAGATTGATCTTTTCTGAAAGTTTCATAAAGATCGAATAGTATTTACCGAAGTTATAGCGATTTGAATTTTCCTGTATTACTATGGAGCAATATGCCCTGTATAACTATGGAAACATATGGCTATGGAGCCATATGCGCTTTTTATCGACTTAGACACTACAACTATGCTAGGATTTGCATGAAAATATCAGAAGTGATAGGTATCATGAAAATGAGTACATACAATTGAAACAAGTCGAAGAGGCAGGAGAGAGCTCCTAGCAAAAGGGCTTTGTAACCATTCTAGGATTCGAAAAAATAGGCCATGAATCGATGATTACAGTATAGAAGAGTGGCCCCTGAAAAAAAATTTCATGAAAGGTAGCCGATATGAGTATCAACTGAAAGTTCTCTATGAGAGCTTTTCAAAACAGTTCTTAAACTGACAGTTTTTGCTTCATGAAAAATGTGTTTCCTCCCTCGCGAATGGACACCCGTGATCTAAAAAATCTGAAGAAATTATCAAAGGAGATATTCATGGGTATAACTATAAAAAATACCTGAGAAGTCAAAATTCGTTCAACTTTATTAATAATAGTATGATCCTCGAATTTCACATTTTCTCCAATAAAATCGTCTTTGACATGTTTCTCTCTCCAATAAAATCGTCTTTGACATGTTTCTTGATTTTATTCGTTGCTGGTTACTGCATTTTGTAAGTTAAGTACAAAACCCTTCTGACATGAGAATAGGTCTGTCTACCCAACTTGTTTTATGTTCCTGAGTACGATGGTAGCGCGATTTGCATATTCAGGCACTTCCGACTCCCGTTTCCGATGATTTTACAGCTGTATGGTTTCGGAATCAAAAGTACCCCAACCACGCAAAAAACTGCAATCGCAGGTATCGCGAAGCTGCCTGAATGCACTTTTATTGAATTCTACTCATCACTAGCTTTCGTTTGACACCCCATATATTGAAATTGGAGAAAGTATGAAAAACGGCCATGTCCCAGCGACGCGCTCCTTGCAATCCGATCGTTTTCCGAGGAGCTCCACAATACCATTGTAGTGAAGATCTTTAACTTTTTTATGTTCCTGAGTACAATAACAGCGCGATATGCATATTCAGGCACTTCCGGCTCCCGTTTCCGATGATTTTACAGCGGTTTGGTTTCGGAAGTAAAAGTACCCCAACCACGCAAAAAACTGCAATTGCAGGTATCGCGAAGCTGCCTGAATGCACTTTCATTGAATTCTACTCATCACTAGCTTTCGTTTGACACCCCAGATATTCAAATTGGAGAAAGTATGAAACACGGCCATTTTCCAGCAACGCACTCCTTGCAATCCGATCGTTTTCCGAGGAGCTCCACAATACCATTGTAGTGAAGATCTTTAACTTTTTTATGTTCCTGAGTACACTAACAGCGCGATATGCATATTCAGGCACTTCCGACTCCCGTTTCCGATGATTTTACAGCTGTATGGTTTCGGAATCAAAAGTACCCCAACCACGCAAAAAACTGCAATTGCAGGTATCGCGAAGCTGCCTGAATGCACTTTTATTGAATTCTACTCATCACTAGCTTTCGTTTAACACCCCATATATTGAAATTGGAGAAAGTATGAAACACGGCCATTTTCCAGCAACGCGCTCCTTGCAATCCGATCGTTTTCCGAGGAGCTCCAGAATATCGTTGTTGTGAAGATCTTTAATTTTTTTATGTTCCTGAGTACAATAACAGCGTGATTTGCATATTCAGGTACTTCCGACTCCCGTTTCCGATTATTTTACACCTGTATGGTTTCGGAATCAAAACTACCCCAACCACGCAATAAACTGCAATCGCAGGTATCGCGAATCTGCCAGTATGCACTTTTATTGAATTCTACTCATCACTAGCTTTCGTTTGACACCCCATATATTGAAATTGAAGCAAGTATGAAAAACGGTCATTTTCCAGCAACGCGCTCCTTGCAAACCGATCGTTTTCCGAGGCACTCCAGAATATCGTTGTAGTGAAGATCTTTAATTTTTTTATGTTCCTGAGTACGATAACAGCGTGATTTGCATATTCAGGCACTTCCGACTCCCGTTTCCGATGATTTTGCAGCTGTATGGTTTCGGAATCAAAAGTACCCCAACCACGCAACAAACTGCAATTGCAGGTATCGCGAAGCTGCTTGAATGCACTTTAATTGAATTCTACTCATCACTAGCTTTCGTTTGACACCCCATATATTGAAATTGGAGAAAGTATGAAAAACGACCATGTCCCAGCGACGCGCTCCTTGCAATCCGATCGTTTTCCGAGGAAATCCAGAATATCGTTGTTGTGAAGATCATATTCAGGCACTTCCGACTCCCGTTTCCGATGATTTTGCAGCTGTATGGTTTCGGAATCAAAAGTACCCCAACCACGCAAAAAACTGCAATTGCAGGTATCGCGAAGTTGCCTGAATGCACTTTAATTGAATTCTACTCATCACTAGCTTTCGTTTGACACCCCATATATTGAAATTGGGGAAAGTACGACGAATGGCCATTTTCCAGCAACGCGCTCCTTGCAATCCGATCGTTTTCCGAGGAACTCCAGAATATGGTTGTTGTGAAGATCTTTAATTTTGTTATGTTCCTGAGTACGATGGCAGCGCGATTTGGATATTCAGGTACTTCCGACTCCCGTATCCGATGATTTTAAAGCTGTATGGTTTCGGAATAATAAGTACCCCATCCCCGCAAAAAATACAATTGCAGGTATCGCGAAGCTGCCTGAATGCACTTCAATTGAATTCTACTCATCACTAGTTTTCGTTTGACCCCCCATATATTGAAATTGGAGAAAGTATGAAACACGGCCATTTTCCAGCAACGAAGTCCTTGCAATCCGATCGTTTTCCGAGGAGCTCCATTATACCGTTGTAGTGAAGATCTTTAACTTTGTAGCAACCACGGAAGTCACCGCAGTTGCAGACATTAAATATTAGCAGAGAGGTGTGTAGCCCGGGGTGACATACTGAGGCCGGCTAGCGCTCAGTCGTGTCGTGGGTCTTCCGGGACACCCTCTGCTCGTGCTGAGCCACCTTACATATAAATACTAGCACATAGGAAAAAGGACCGGAAAGGGAAGGTCATATTGAGAAATGAAAGTTTGTTGTCTTAACAAGACATGGCCGTTTTATTTAATTCACAAAAAAATAAGAAAGAAGTAAGAAAATTCACAAATTTTTAGCCCCTCATTAAAATTTAGGCACGCAAAATCCGTTAGATACAATTTAATAAAAGGAAAAAAAAAATATTAATTTAATAACATAAACTAACAGTATATAAGAAAAAACTAATCCAAATTATTACTCGCGCTTTCCTTGTTGAACTCCGAGCGCTCGGCGAAAAACAAACGAAAGGAATTAGGGGCACCTGAAACTCAAGTTTCAATTTAAAAATTATTATTAACACAAGTCCAAAAAAATGAAATCACAGAACGGCCACTTTTCATAAGACGCTGATTACTCTTTCTTTTCGCTAATTCATTATCTTTTCCATTTCATCCAACAGTTTATCTCCAAATGCAAAAAAAAATTGAATATTTTCACCACTTTATAGATCAAATGTAGGAGTTCATGGAAACTTCCCTCTGTGTTTTATTTTCTTCTTGTTTTAATAACTCAAATTATGACACTTTCCTATTTCACTTTTAACTGCCTTATCCAACAATTAAAATTCTAGTTCACAATACAAGTTTTTATTTTATTTTCCACACAATTTTTTTGGTTTTGAATTATGCCTGATTATTCTTATTCGCGGTTCACTTCACTTTACTAAGTTTTTCTTTCCTTAAATCCGCACTTAATTCCACCCGCATATGCCCCAAACAAAATTTTACTAATTTTCCCAAGGCACTTTCTCCTCTTCTTCTTTTCAATCTTCAAAAACAAAACCGAATCTTTTCTCATCGAATTAACAAATCCCGCACAGCAAAACACAATCCTTTTTATCTCCAAGTCCAATCTCGACTGCCCAATTCCTCACAACTTAATCCCGCATTTCACCTTCATCCAATTCGTATTCCGCAATCCTCTTCATTTTTAAATTACCGCTGCCACATCTGGGTAACGTAATCGAAGTTCATTACATTTCGATTCCGCTACCCACACATTTTTTTGTTCCCGTATCGACAATCACAATAGTTTCCATTGACTTGCATATATGGCAATTTACATCCCCAAGAATCGCTTGATTGAATGTAAAGTGTCACACATACGAGTACATTACGAAAACTATTGATTTTGCCTATACCCCAAAAAAAGAGTGCTTCCGTGCGCCCGGGAGAACTTGAACTCAGGGTTCCAGCAGACCCATCATCGAGGACTGACGACGCAGCCAATCGTGCCGTGGATGGTCGATCTCTCATTCATCTCATAAGCAACTTCAACGATGCATTTGGGCATGAGATTGTTAGTAATCAGTGAATTCATTTTTGTTAGTATACAAAAAACAAAATTTGTTAGTGGGAATGGAATTAGTTAGTGTTAAGGAAGGAATTAGGTTTTGTTAGGGAAAATGAATAGAATGAAATTTTGTTAGTGGGAATTAATGTAGGGAGTGCTGTTAGTGGGAAAATTGAAATTATTAGTATATGTTATATGATTTTAGTTGGAAATAAGAGTAGGATGGTGATGATGAAGAAATAAAAATTGAAGGGAAATTGGAAAAATGTTAATAAAATTAAATGATCACACAGAGGAAAAGGTAGGAGTGCCTAAAGGAAGGGTGAAATGTTACGGCGGCAATTGGGAGTTGCGAATGGGAATGTTCCTGAGTACACAAACAGCGCGATATGCATATTCAGGCACTTCCGACTCCCGTTTCCGATGATTTTACAGCGGTATGGTTTCGGAAGTAAAAGTACACCAACCACGCAAAAAACTGCAATTGCAGGCATCGCGAAGCTGCCTGAATGCACTTTTATTGAATTCTACTCATCACTAGCTTTCGTTTGACACCCCATATATTAAAATTGGAGAAAGTATGAAAAACGGCCATGTTCCAGCAACGCGCTCCTTGCAATCCGATCGTTTTCCGAGGAGCTCCACAATATCGTTGTGGTGAAGATCTTTAATTTTTTTATGTTCCTGAGTACAATAACAGCGCGATTCGCTTATTCAGGCACTTCCGACTCCCGTTTCCGATGATTTTACAGCTGTAGGGTTTCGGAATCAAAAGTACCCCAACCACGCAAAAAACTGCAATTGCAGGTATCACGAAGCTGCCTGAATGCACTTTTATTGAATTCTACTCATCACTAGCTTTCGTTTGACACCACATATATTGAAATTGGAGAAAATATGAAAAACGGCCAGGTCCCAGCGACGCGCTCCTTGCAATCCGATCGTTTTCCGAGGAACTCCAGAATATCGTTGTAGTGAAGATCTTTAATTTTTTTATGTTCCTGAGTACAATAACAATGTGATTTGCATATTCAGGCACTTCCGACTCCCGTTTCCGATGATTTCACAGCTGTATGGTTTCGGAATCAAAACTACTCCAACCACGCGCAAAAGTGCAATTGCAGGTATCGCGAAGCTGCCTGAATGCACTTTTATTGAATTCTACTCATCACTAGCTTTCGTTTGACACCCCATATATTGAAATTGAAGCAAGTATGAAAAACGGCCATTTTCCAGCAACGCGCTCCTTGCAATCCGATCGTTTTCCGAGGAACTCCAGAATATCGTTGCAGTGAAGATCTTTAACTTTTTTATGTTCCTGAGTACGATAACAGCGTGATTTGCATATTCAGGCACTTCCGACTCCCGTTTCCGATGATTTTACATCTGTATGGTTTCGGAATCAAAAGTACCCCAACCACGCAAAAAACTGCAATTGCAGGTATCGCGAAGCTGCCTGAATGCACTTTTACTGAATTCTACTCATCACTAGCTCTCATTTGACACCCCATATACTGAAATTGGAGAAAGTATGAAAAACGGCCATTTTCCAGCAACGCACTCCTTGCAATCCGATCGTTTTCCGAGGGACTCCAGAATATCGTTGTAGTGAAGATCTTTAACTTTTTTATGTTCCTGAGTACACTATTAGCGCGATGTGCATATTCAGGCACTTCCGACCCCCGTTTCCGATGATTTTACAGCGGTATGGTTTCGGAATCAAAAGTACCCCAACCACGCAATAAACTGCAATTGCAGGTATCGCGAAGCTGCCTGAATGCACTTTTATTGAATTTTACTCATTACTAGCTTTCGTTTGACACCCCATATATTGAAATTGAAGCAAGTATGAAGAACGGCCATTTTCCAGCAACGCGCTCCTTGCAATCCGATCGTTTTCCGAGGAACTCCAGAATATCGTTGCAGTGAAGATCTTTAATTTTTTTATGTTCCTGAGTACGATAACAGCGTGATTTGCATATTCAGGCACTTCCGACTCCCGTTTCCGATGATTTTGCAGCTATATGGTTTCGGAATCAAAAGTACCCCAACCACGCAAAAAAACTGCAATTGCAGGTATCGCGAAGCTGCCTGAATGCACTTTAATTGAATTCTACTCATCACTAGCTTTCGTTTCACACCCCACATATTCAAATTGGAGAAAGTATGAACAACGGCCAGGTCCCAGCGACGCGCTCCTTGCAATCCGATCGTTTTCCGAGGAACTCCAGAATATCGTTGTAGTGAAGATCTTTCGTTTTGTTATGTTCTTGAGTATGATGGTAGCGCGATTTGCATATTCAGGCACTTCCGACTCCCGTTTCCGATGATTTTGCAGCTGTATGGTTTCGGAATCAAAAGTACCCCAACCACGCAAAAAACTGCAATTGCAGGTATCGCGAAGCTGCCTGAATGCACTTTCATTGAATTCTACTCATCACTAGCTTTCGTTTGACACCCCATATATTCAAATTGGAGAAAGTATGAAAAACGGCTATGTTCCAGCAACGCGCTCCTTGCAATCCGATCGTTTTCCGAGGAGCTCCAGAATGTCGTTGTGGTGAAGATCTTTAATTTTTGTATGTTCCTGAGTACAATAACAGCGCGATTTGCATATTGAGGCACTTCCGACACCCGTTTCCGATGATTTTACATCTGTATGGTTTCGGAATCAAAAGTACCCCAACCACGCAAAAAACAGCGATCGCAGGTATCGTGAAGCTGCCTGAATGACCTTTTATTGAATTCTACTCATCACTAGCTCTCATTTGACACCCCATATTGAAATTGGAGAAAGTATGAAAAACGCCCATTTTCCAGCAACGCACTCCTTGCAATCCGATCGTTTTCCGAGAAACTCCAGGATATCGTTGTAGTGAAGATCTTTAATTTTTTTATGTTCCTGAGTACGGTAACAGTGCGATTTGCATATTCAGGCGCTTCCGACTCCCGCTTCCGATGATTTAACAGCTGTATGGTTTCGGAATCAAAAGTATCCCCAACCACCCAAAAAACTGCAATTGCAGGTATCACGAAGCTGCCTGAATGCACTTCTATTGAATTCTACTCATCACTAGCTTTCGTTTGACACCCCATATATTGAAATTGGAGAAAGTATGAAAAACGGCCAGGTCCCAGCGACGCGCTCCTTGATATCCGATCGTTTTCCGAGGAACTCCAGAATATCACTGTAGTGAAGATCTTTCATTTTGTTATGTTCCTGAGTACGATGGTAGCGCGATTTGCATATTCAGGCACTTCCGGCTCCCGTTTCCGATGATTTTGCAGCTGTAGGGTTTCGGAATCAAAAGTATCCCAACCACGCAAAAAACTGCAATTGCAGGTATCGCGAAGCTGCCTGAATGCATTTTAATTGAATTCTACTCATCACTAGCTTTCGTTTGACACCCCATATATTGAAATTGGAGAAAGTATGAAAAACGGCCATTTTCCAGCAACGCACTCCTTGCAATCCGATCGTTTTCCGAGGAACTCCAGAATATCGTTGTAGTGAAGATCTTTAATTTTTTATGTTCCTGAGTACAATAACAGCGTGATTTGCATATTCAGGCACTTCCGACTCCCGTTTCCGATGATTTTACAGCTGTATGGTTTCGGAATCAAAAGTACCCCAACCACGCAAAAAACTGCAATTGCAAGTATCGCGAAGCTGCCTGAATACACTTTTATTGAATTCTACTCATCGCTAGCCTTCGTTTGACACCCCATATATTGAAATTGGAGAAAGTATGAAAAACGGCCATTTTCCAGCAACGCACTCCTTGCAATTCGATCGTTTTCGGAAGAGCACCAGATTATCGTTGTTGTGAAGATCTTTAATTTTTTAATGTTCCTGAGTACAAAAACAACGCAAATTGCATATTCAGGCACTTCCGACTCCCGTATCCGATGATTTTACAGCTGTATGGTTTCGGAATAATAAGTACCCCATCCCCGCAAAAAATACAATTGCAGGTATCGCGAAGCTGCCTAAATGCACTTTTATTGAATTCTACTCATCACTAGTTTTCGTTTGACACCCCATATATTGAAATTGGAGAAAGTATGAATAACGGCCATTTTCCAGCAACGCGCTCCCTGCAACCCGATCGTTTTCCGAGGAACTCCAGAATACCGTTGTAGTGAAGATCTTTAATTTTTTTTATGTTCCTGAGTACAATAACAATGTGATTTGCATATTCAGGCACTTCCGACTCCCGTTTCCGATGATTTTACAGCTGCATGGTTTCGGAATCAAAAGTGCCCCAACCACGCAAAAAATACAATTGCAGGTATCGCGAAGCTGCTTGAATGCACTAGAATTGAATTCTACTCATCACTGGCTTTCGTTTGACACCTCAGATATTGAAATTGGAGAAAGTATGAAAAACGGCCATTTGCCAGCAACGCGCTCCTTGCAATCCGATCGTTTTCCAAGGAGCTCCAGAATATCGTTGTAGTGAAGATCTTTAATTTTGTTATGTTCCTGAGTACGATAACAGCGCGATGTGCATATTCAGGCACTTCCGACTCCCGTTTCCGATGATTTTACAGCTGTATGAATTCGGAATCAAAAGTACCCCAACCACGCAAAAAGCTGCAATTGCAGGTATCGCGAAGCTGCCTGAATGCACTTTTATTGAATTCTACTCATCACTAGCTTTCGTTTGACACACCCCATATATTGAAATTGGAGAAAGTATGAAAAACGGCCATTTTCCAGCAACGCGCTCCTTGCAATCCCATCGTTTTCGGAGGAGCACCAGAATATCGTTGTAGTGAAGATCTTTATTTTTTATGTTCCTGAGTACAAAAACAACGCGATTTGCATATTCAGGCACTTCCGACTCCCGTTTCCGATGATTTTACAGCTGTATGGTTTCGGAATCAAAAGTACCCCATCCCCGCAAAAAATACAATTGCAGGTATCGCGAAGCTGCCTGAATGCACTTTAATTGAATTCTACTCATCACTAGTTTTCGTTTGACACCCCATATATTGAAATTGGAGAAAGTATGAAAAACAGCCATTTTCCAGCAACGCGCTCCTTGCAACCCGATCGTTTTCCGAGGAACTCCAGAATACCGTTGTAGTGAAGATCTTTAATTTTTTTATGTTCCTGAGTACAAAAACAATGTAATTTTCATATTCAGGCACTTCCGACTCCCGTTTCCGATGATTTTACAGCTGTATGAATTCGGAATCAAAAGTACCCCAACCACGCAAAAAACTGCAATTGCAGGTATCGCGAAGCTGCCTGAATGCACTTTTATTGAATTCTACTCATCACTAGCTTTCGTTTGACACACCCCATATATTGAAATTGGAGAAAGTATGAAAAACTGCCATTTTCCAGCAACGCCCTCCTTACAATCCGATCGTTTTCGGAGGAGCACCAGAATATCGTTGTAGTGAAGATCTTTATTTTTTATGTTCCTGAGTACAAAAGCAACGCGATTTGCATATTCAGGCACTTCCGACTCCCGTTTCCGATGATTTTACAGCTGTATGGTTTCGGAATCAAAAGTACCCCATCCCCGCAAAAAATACAATTGCAGGTATCGCGAAGCTGCCTGAATGCACTTTAATTGAATTCTACTCATCACTAGTTTTCGTTTGACACCCCATATATTGATTTTGGAGAAAGTATGAAAAACAGCCATTTTCCAGCAACGCGCTCCTTGCAACCCGATCGTTTTCCGAGGAACTCCAGAAAACCGTTGTAGTGAAGATCTTTAATTTTTTTATGTTCCTGAGTACAAAAACAATGTAATTTTCATATTCAGGCACTTCCGACTCCCGTTTCCGATGATTTTACAGCTGCATGGTTTCTCAATCAAAAGTACCCCAACCACGCAAAAAATACAATTGCAGGTATCGTGAAGCTGCCTGAATGCACTTGAATTTAATTCTACTCATCACTAGCTTTCGTTTGACACCCCATATATTGAAATTGGAGAAAGTATGAAAAACGGCCATTTTCCAGCAACGCACTCCTTGCAATCCAATCGTTATCCGGGGAGCTCCAGAGTATCGTTGTAGTGCAGATCTTTATTTTTTTTATGTTCCTGAACACATTAACAGCGCGATTCGCATATTCAATTCACTTCCGACTCCCGTTTCCGATGATTTTACAGCTGTATGATTTCGGAATCAAAAGTACCCCAACCACGCAAAAAATGCAATTGCAGGAATCGCGAAGCTGCCTGAATGCACTTTTATTGAATGCTACTCATTTCTAGCTTTCGTTTGACACTCCATATATTCAAATTGGAGAAAGTATGAAAAACGGCCATTTTCCAGCAACGCACTCCTTGCAATCCGATCGTTTTCCGAGGAACTCCAGAATATCGTTGTAGTGAAAATCTTTATTTTTTATGTTCCTGAGTACAATAACAGCCTGATTTGGATACTCAAGTACTTCCGACTCCCGTTTTCGGTGATTTTACAGCTGTATGGTTTCGGAATCAAAAGTACCCCAACCACGCAAAAAAATGCAATTGCAGGTATCGAGAAGCGGCCTGAATGCACTTTTTTTGAATTCTACTCATCACTAGCTTTCGTTTGACACCCCATATATTGAAATTGGAGAAAGTATGAAAAACGGCCATGTTCCAGCAACGCGCTCCTTGCAATCCGATCGTTTTCCGAGGAACTCCAGAATATCGTTGTAGTGAGGATTATTGCAATCGCGATAGACGCCGCAACTGCAGACATTTATTTGTGGCGCGGACCAATGTTCCTTTCTCCCGGTGGCATTTTGAGCCGGCTAATGCTCAGCCGTGTCTGGGTTCGTAGGAGATAGGTCACCGTCCGTGCTAGCCACCTAATTACTTACTACCACATGGGTAGAAGAAAAGGATTAGGAAAGGGAAAGGAATAGAGAGGACCATCCTGTGAAATGAATAAATATTAAATTAATTCATTGTAAATATATATTCAATAGCAACAAAACATGTATTTATATATACAAATAAAAACTAATTTTCATTTTTAACAAAAGAAAAACCAACTTACACCTTCCTGATTGCTGAGTGCTCTGCAACTGGTAAGAGACTGGAATGAAATTACAGTAATTAAGTAAATTGAATAAAAAAATTAATAACGTTTAAATTGATTCAAAAAAAATATCTAAATTCGTTTACAATAAAAATTTACAATGATAAGACGTCACCGCGTGAATGTCTTCTAATTTCTATTTTGAATAGTTCGTACACGAACGTTCATCTACAATCTTCAACGTTCTTTTTTAAAAAAAAATTCCTTGTGCCGCACCAGTCCTTTGTCGCCTAAATTGATGACAGCAAGATGCGTCAATTTATAGCCGCCAGTACTCGATTTTAGCTTCGAAGGAAACTACACCCGAGAACGAAGCACGTAATAATTCGTTTGTTGGGTCTTCGGGGCTTTTAACGTTGCGCAAATTTATAAACAAGTGTCAAGTACCAGCTCACTCGCACCATGCAACTGGCCATTTAATCCATCGTTTTTCCGATACTGCTCGAGTTCGGGTTGAATTCTGTGGCTCGGATTCCACAGATTACACTATTCCGTATATTCCGTCTTTTCTGTCTTGCAGCAAATTGTCTATTTATCACGCACAAGCAAACAACGATGTTCCACCAGACCACTCCAACTTCGAATCGGTATAGATATCGGTCGCCGTCTGGGGCTCGGTTTGATTTTGACGTTTCACCGATGACGGTAGTCTCGCACACCAACCGAATCCACAACCGTACCCCTACAACACCAGCACGCGTTACTTCTCGCTTCACCTCTCTACACACTTCTAAATTTGTTTCTTCACTTTGCCATCATTTCCGCTACATTTTTTTGTTTATTTCACTTTTTAATTACCAACTCACCCATCGGCGCAGATCCATTGCTCTTGCGACCGCTTATCAATTCTATTGCACCAGTTCAGGACCAATTCCCACGTCTATTTCCAACCCTGCGAGTCCGTTCACGCTACTCGTACCCTGCTTTCAACTCCGACACTCCACTCGACTCGTGGCAGCCGCCTAGAGCACCTACTAGCCAACAGCTTCAAAGAACATATGCAATTTCTGCTAGATCTTGTCCGAAAATTCTCCTCTTGCGCAAATCGTTGTCACCGATGCAATAATACCGAGTCCAAATTAACGCACTTCCCACTGCTTGTCCGCTGCACTTGCAAAATCTATTGCAT
This sequence comes from Odontomyia ornata, assembly GCA_963969285.1. Taxonomy (NCBI): domain Eukaryota; kingdom Metazoa; phylum Arthropoda; class Insecta; order Diptera; family Stratiomyidae; genus Odontomyia; species Odontomyia ornata. The sequence continues at coordinate 211,680,200 of OZ017740.1, forward strand.
TCCAGTCGCCTGCACCAACTGTTTTTTCTTAGACACGCCAACTTCACACTGAGCGAGAAACTAATTGAATTCGGCTTGAGACGATAACCAAAATCCAATCTTTTAAAACCCCTAAAACGCGAACATCCTCTGCTTCAGAAGTCCAGATCCAAACTTTTCATTTTTGGCAATTGTTCGAAAAACAAAACTTTCACCGCTTGCTGGGATTTTTTTATTTTTTTTTATTTTATCTAAATTAAAAACAATAGAGTATAAATTTATAATAGAAATTAATTAAGTTATAATATTATAATAATAAGACAGCATGTTGTTCGCAACATTCGTGGGGACGACCCAGACCCTGAGGTTTCATCAGCCGGGCACAAGACACAAAAAAATCCCCGTTGGCAGCACCAGCCGGAAAGGTAAATTTCTCGTATGTAGCATAAAGCTTCGAAAAAAAATTTTGGCTTGCCTACTACTCAACTTCTTTCTGCAATTTTCGTAGTACCACATGGGTATTTATTAACATAAAAAAAATCTGGCCACGTTCGTTCTTAGAGACCTTTTATCGGGGCGCGAATATTTTGCTAATTAAATTGAGTTGCATACGTATGGATTACATATTGAAAATCGGCGGATCATAAATTGTTGTAAACATATAAATACCGGTTTCGCCCTTCTCGCATTTGCTGTTTACACAGTTCACAGTGGTAACCACACAAAGGCTTAAATAGCTCGAATAGTTAATTTCAAAAGATTTCCATGAAAGTTTAATCAGCACTTGCGTTGCCATTAATATATACATTTTCAATTTTTTTCTGAACTATGAGGGCCGTCATTTCAATTTTTATTGAAATCGGCTGCTAAAAATATTAAGCTGTAAATTTTCGACTTTTTCATTTGTCATTCGATTTGCATAATTAAATTAAATTAACTTGCGTTAATAACTTATAATTTCAAGTTTCAACGGAATCTGTTGAGAATCTTGGCTGCTACAGAAATAAAAAAAATTGTATGCCACCCCCCTGTATCGCGAGACCCCCCTTAAAATACCTTAAAATATTTTCTTGCACTGCAAATTTCAAAAGGCACCACTTTTGACCTACGTAGAAAATTTCCTCATTCTAGCTCATGTGGTTTGCGAGAAAACTTGTTTTGACGCACGAACAAACGGACGGACGGACAGACAAGTCGCGATTTTATAATTTTTTTAGGGGATTGTTAAAAAGATTTTACAATATCTTAAAAATGGTCTGGTTTATAAATTCTATCAAGTAAAGTCATTTAAAACGTTATCATGAAAAATATTCATTATTTCAGTTGGCACTAAAATAGCGAATTGCGCTTGCCTTCTGACCTTTGGGGGCCGCCATTTTGAATGCATGCATTTTATTTTGGATTATTTTAAATCTTTGTATGCTAGGAACTCATCAATCAATGTACTATCTCGTTCAAATAGAAGTTTCACTCTAGACAGGGCAAAATAATTCAATTTTTAAAGAAAATGGCAGCTAAAAATATTAGGCTTTAAATTTTCGACTTTTTTATTTTTCATTTAATTTTAATAATTTCCTGCATAATACAAGAACAAAGCACAGAGATCCATAATCTCAAGTTTCATCAAAATCCGCTGGAAAATGTGACCGCTAGAGGGCCACAAAAACCTGAAAAAACGCATATTTAAACGGCCGACATTTTGAAATTTGCTCATGCATGATCACCAAAATATCGAAGACTATAGGCCTAAATAATGTCTATCTTGTAACCGAATTTCATATATGTCGGATTAAAATTGCGTCTTTAAAAAGCCTTTGAAATTTTGCCCTTCAACTGGCCGCCATTTTGTTTTTTGCAACCTGACCTCCAGTTTTCCCACGCGGTTCTTTAGGTACTTATAATTTCTTTCAAGCTACCAAATTTCATGAAAATCTGTTGAAAGCTTTGACCACTATTACAACAACGAAATTTTGCACGTTTTTCGACCTTTGAGCGGCCGCCATTTTGTTTCTGCCGTACCGACTTTGGATTTTTTATTGTGAGATTCATCACATACAGCAATAAACCTTCGTACCAAATTTCATCCAAATCGGAGCTATACTTTGGTCAGAACAGAAATCACGATTTTTCGTCTAAAATGGCCGCCATTTTGTTTTTGCCGGGCCGATATAGCTGGTTCACGAACTTAACCGAGATAATTACCCAATACATCTTTCCTGAAAATTTGGTGAAAATCGAAGCAAAATTGCAACCTCTATCGTGGTCACAAATTTCGTTATATCCCATATATATATATATATATATATATATATATATATATATATATATATATATATATATATATATATATATATATATATATATATATATATATATATATGATGCTCTCCGCAATAGGTAAATTTCTCTCGAGAAATTTACCTAAAAAAATCAGTCACCACGGATATCCTTGGCGTAATAGGTACCAAGCAAATTGCCAGATTCGTCTTCAAGCTCGTATGACACCTGCCCAATACGACGTCGAACCACTGCTGGAGTAAACCGTGGAGCAAATTTAGCAGCAAAGCGATCTGCTGCATTGCTCACGGGGAAATTCCGCACAAAAACCCTCTGACCCTGGAGTAGCTCACGAGGATGAACCCGAAGGTTGTAGCGTTGAGCTCCCTTTTGATAAGCTTCTTGTAGTTTAGCCTTAACGCGATCCTGTACAGCTCGCAGTCGATCACTGTTCGCACTTAGTTGAACCTCTCCATCCTCAAAAGCATTCAAACTTCTAAGGAGAGGATATTCAGAACCATGCTGTATAGGAACATGAGGAAGTAGGGCGAGAATCCCGTGGACTCATGAATTACCTTGCGAAAGGCAAAGCATGAGGCCGGAAGATTCTCGTCCCACTTGCCATGATCAGATCCTATGTAGGCTCTGATGGCATTCAGTGTTGATTGGTTCGACCTTTCCGAGGCATTCGCCTGCGGTGAATGATATGGTGTGAAGCAGTGCTGCACACCATAGTCATTCATAAGCTTGGCAAATACCTTGGAGATGAACTGTACACCGTTGTCCGAGTGTAACCATTCAGGGACTCCGAAGGTCAAAAAGATTTCGCGCTCCAAATAACGCACGACTGACTCCGCAGTGGCTTTAGTCATGGGCTTGAGCCATACAAACTTAGTATAATGATCCAGGACCACGAACAACTGGGTATTCCTTGATTTGGAACAGGGGTATGGGCCCATGAAGTCCACAAACAGGCGTTGCATAGGACGGACCGAGTCTCGTGATGCGCCCATAGGGGTCTCATTGTGGAATTTGAAGGCTTGACCTGTTTGCAAGTGACGCAATTCTGAATATGTTGAACTACGTCTTGTCGCAAACGAGGCCAATGAAAATACCTTCGCAAGACTTTGGTAGTCTTGCGGATTCCACAATGAGAGCCCCGGGGATCATCATGAGCTCGTACCATGAGAGCCTGTTGGTGACCCTCCGGAACCCATAATTTTGTTCCGGGGATATCGGTAGTCAGCGTTGCAGGAGGACCAGTATTAATGTATATTCGACCATCTGCAAGGTGCAAATTCTGAAACTGATCAGGTTCTTTCAAAATTTGCTCCTTCAGATGCTCATACTCAGGCTCCTGAAACGCAGAATCCGGGATTAAACCACCAATGTGTTCGTGCTCCGGGAGACAAGGAATGATCGAGGCCACTTGCTCGTCCTGCGAGCAAGATCTAGACAACGCATCGGGAACAGTATTAAGGGCGCCCTTACGGTGTTCGATCTTGAAATCAAACCCTTGCAGTTTCAGGCTCCAGCGGGCCAATCGACCAGAAAGGTCCGATTCCTGCATTAACCATTTAAGGCTAGCATGATCGGTTATGATGGTGAAAGGCAGCCCTTCGATATATGCCCTGAACCTCTTCACGCTTTGCACCGCAGCCAAGCATTTCAATTCAGTAATGCTATGGTTGCGTTGCGCAGCGTTGAGCTTCAAAGACATATATGCGATTTGATGCTCTCCACCCTCATCGTCCTTCTGGAACAAAACACTTCCAATACCCACGGTACTTGCGTCACATTGGATATAGAAGTGCCTCGTAAAGTCGGGATTGGCCAATACTGGAGCGGAGACCAACAATTGCTTCACTTTATCGAAGGCACTGTTGGCGGAACCAGACCACTTAAAGGCACGTTTGCCCTTTAGCAAATCCGTTAGTGGTGCCATAACGGCAGCAAAGTTCGGAACGAACCGCCGATACCACTCCGCCATTCCCATGAACCTTCTCAAATCTTTGGCCGTTCGGGGTTCAGGGTATAGAATTATACCCGAAACCTTCTCCGGGTCGGTGCGCAGAATACCATCACTTACCACAAAGCCAAGATATTTGATCTCCTTCTTGACGAACTTGCTCTTTTCGACATTGATGGTCAAGTTGGCACCCCTGAGCAGTTTGGCCACTGTGCTCAGGAGTTCCAAATGCTCATCAAATGTCGAACTCGTCACAAGTAAGTCATCTAGGTAAACAAATATCTTGTCTTGCAGTTCATGTGGTATGACTTTATGCATCGACCGACACATCGTTTGGGGAGCATTGCATAAACCGAACGGCATGACCTTTTCCTTACTCGCCTCATCCAACGGAATTTTCCAAAAGGCATCCTTCAGGTCCAAACTAGTAATGAACCTGGTGCTCTGCAATCGGGCCAACAGACCTTCTATCAGCGGCAACGGATAGGCATCCTTAACAGTGACGTCATTGAGGCGTCTAGCGTCTAAACACAAACGTACCTTACCGGGTTTTCTAACAAGGGTCACGGGAGAACTCCACGAGCTCTGACTTTCCTCTATTACCCCCAACGACAGCATACGATCGAGTTCATCATACAACAGTTTCTGTATAACGGGAGAAACAGCGTAATGCCGCTGTTTGATGGGTCGAGCGGAACCAGTGTCTATGTGATGAGACAAGAGACCGGTTCTACCCAAGCCTCTCTCGCTACACGAAGGGAACTGTTGTCTGATGAAGTCGAGTCGTTGCTGGTCGGGTGGGGACAATAGATGGAATTCAGGGTTCGGAGGCTCCGCGGCCACGTCGACAGTGTTGACCTGGATTGGTGCGATTTTGAAGAGATCCCAAAAATCAATTCCCAAGTACACGGAGTGCGTCAAGGAAGGGACAATCAGGAATCTCATCAATTTTGTGATGTTGTTAAATCGCACCAATGTGACGATATATCCCAGAACGGGGTCCTTATGACCTGATGCAGTCTGGACATGGGCATGCATGGCATGCATGTGCAAGCCCAAGTCTGAAAGCAGGTCCAAGGCTCCAGCTCCGAGGATACTCGCACTGGCTCCACTGTCGAGTAAGCCCGTCAATTTGTGACCCTTGATAGAAATATCGGCGTAGGGCCTATTGTCGCCAGGAATCGCAACAACAGACTCCACGCAGGCTCGCTTCAAGAGACGTCTGGTGAAGAAATATCTCCAGGATCTTCGGAAGCGGTCTCGGAAAGGTCTCGCTCTAAGATACAAGGGTGGTTCTCGATCATCGCCCGCCGTTTCACTACTATGGGTAGGAACTAACAAATCACGCCGGTTCGGGGAAGATGTAGCGATGTGGTCGGAGCAAGGTTTGGTGGATAGTCATAGGAAACGTCGCAGCTCGGGATCAACGTTGGTGGCTGCATCAACGCGGCCAGGGGACTGGATTGAAGCCGTCTTAAAAAGAGGATCCGGATTCCGCTTGGGCAAACTCTTGGTGTGGCAAGCATTGCAGTTAAGCTTCACAACTCCCTCCTGCCCGCATCCAAAACAAAACACATGTTTGACTGGCACAGCACAATCAAAAAAACTGTGGCCCAAGTCCTTACAATTCCAGCATACCCTATAAATACTGCGCTGGTTCTGGTTTGAAGTAGGGATCATTCTGGTAGCTAGCGCTTGAACTTGAGATACCACTGGTGCATTCGCCCAAGTAACGGTTGGAGTTGATGGGTTGGTCCCATAATCAACGTCAAGCCTTTCAGATGCCAAGTCTCTATACGAACCGGGAAGATATGCCTCCTCGTCCCCCAATCGTCCTAACGTACCATCTTCAATAGCGTGGACTCGTGCTGAGGTACGCCTTTCAAATAGGCTTCGCCGAGCATCCAGATCTTTCCACGCAGCTTCCATCTGACAGCAGCGTCGAACAAGATCCCGTGTAGTGGGGAAGGTCTGCCCAGCCAACTGTTCCTGTAAACGGGGACTCATATTTTTCATTATTATTCTCTGGAGGTCAAGGTCAAGGATGGGGATTGTCAACTGCAGGGACAGGGCTTCAATAGCTTCGAAGAAGTCCATGAACCTCTCCCCCAGTTTGTGTAAGCAAGCATCCATTCGTTGGCGAATATCCACATCGGTGAGGTGTCCCGAAAACCGCTGCAGGAATTCCGATTTAAACCGAGCCAAGAAAGATCTCCGTACAGATCACGTGTCTGCCAATACCAATTTTGGGCAGTTCCTTTAAGGAGCACATGGAGATCGCGCATGAGCTCTCGATCTGATAATTCATAATCTTCAGCCAATGCTGAAATGCGGAATATAAACTGTTGAGCCGTTATTCCAGAAAGGCCCCCATCGAATGATAGTCCCCATTTGGTGATAGGGATGCGGGGAATATTGGTGGTCCCGTCACCTCGCGTTTCCCGAAAGGTGGCACGCGGTCCTATATAATGAGCCCGTGAGGCATCGGCGTGTACGGGAGAGGTGACTTTTGGAGAAAGTGATACTCGTGTCGGTGGGACTTGTGAATTGGCTGGAGCAGTCATGTTTATCGGGGTTCCTGTCAGGGAGTCGGATAAACTGCGCCGATCCAGCTCTCGGTCTAATGCATTAAAAGCGGGGTCCCAACTGGCACTTCGTCGATGCATGATTTTCTTATCACTAAAAAAAACTTAATTGCAACAATATAAAAATGTTAATTAATTATCAATAAAGTACCCAAGATACTACGATTCAGAAATTTAATGGGGTAAATATGGCAACTATTTACCGATTGACTTTTGATTTATAAAGGCTTCATTTCTCAGGATGATCCTCTTTGTAAAGGAAAAGGATAAAAGAAGGGTAATTAAAAATGGGAACGTGGGATAAAATTTACACAGTGCAGAGGCAAGCATCTTGGTGCCTCGTCCAACAAAAAAAAAACCATGAGGCGGACTCCGTTCAAAATTGTCGCCACTCAGGGCCGACTACAAGACTATTATGAATCCTAACAGACTCCATAATAGCTCGGACAAGAGTCGCTCAAAGTCCAAAGCCAAACGAGCAAGGATGATGAATAAAAAAAATCAAGAGCGTTGGTTGATTCCAAGAGCTAGCACGACAGCCAGCTATCTCATGAAGTAAGACACAACCAACAACACGAATAATTCTTCCTTTCACCATCCACACCTTGATAGCATGCATGCTATCAAATCCGAAAAAAAACTATAGAACATAGTCGTCCAGCACGTTGGGCGCCACTGCAACTGAGGCGAGCACCGCGATAAAAGTGGGAATACAAAATAAATAAAACCTCAACAAAAAAACAACCATCACAATAAAATGCATGACCCATGAGTCTAAAAATTACATAAAAACAACAAATCAAAACAAAAAAAACTTTCCATTATTAAAATATATCATAACCGATATTTGGGCGCCACTGTTGCAATCGCGATAGACGCCGCAACTGCAGACATTTATTTGTGGCGGTGACCAATGTTCCTTTCTTCCGGTGGCATTTTGAGCCGGCTAATGCTCAGCCGTGTCTGGGTTCGTAGGAGATAGGTCACCGCCCGTGCTAGCCACCTAATTACTTACTACCACATGGGTAGAAGAAAAGGATTAGGAAAGCGAAAGGAATAGAGAGGACCATCCTGTGAAATGAATAAAAATTAAATTAATTCATTGTAAATATATATTCAATAGCAACAAAACATGTATTTATATATACAAATAAAAACTAATTTTCATTTTTAACAAAAAAAACCAGCAAGATGCGTCAATTTATAGCCGCCAGTACTCGATTTTAGCTTCGAAGGAAACTACACCCGAGGACGAAGCACGTAATAATTCGTTTGTTGGGTCTTCGGGGTTTTTAACGTTGCGCAAATTTATAAACAAGTGTCAAGTACCAGCTCACTCGCACCATGCAACTGGCCATTTAATCCATCGTTTTTCCGATACTGCTCGAGTTCGGGTTGAATTCTGTGGCTCGGATTCCACAGATTACACTATTCCGTATATTCCGTCTTTTCTGTCTTGCAGCAAATTGTCTATTTATCACGCACAAGCAAACAACGATGTTCCACCAGACCACTCCAACTTCGAATCGGTATAGATATCGGTCGCCGTCTGGGGCTCGGTTTGATTTTGACGTTTCACCGATGACGGTAGTCTCGCACACCAACCGAATCCACAACCGTACCCCTACAACACCAGCACGCGTTACTTCTCGCTTCACCTCTCTACACACTTCTAAATTTGTTTCTTCACTTTGCCATCGTTTCCGTTACATTTTTTTGTTTATTTCACTTTTTAATTACCAACTCACCCATCGGCGCAGATCCATTGCTCTTGCGACTGCTTATCAATTCTATTGCACCAGTTCAGGACCAATTCCCACGTCTATTTCCAACCCTGCGAGTCCGTTCACGCTGCTCATACCCTGCTTTCAACTCCGACACTCCACTCGACTCGTGGCAGCCGCCTAGAGCACCTACTAGCCAACAGCTTCAAAGAACATATGCAATTTCTGCTAGATCTTGTCCGAAAATTCTCCTTTTGCGCAAATCGTTGTCACCGATGCAATAATACCGAGTCCAAATTAACGCATTTCCCACTGCTTGTCCGCTGCACTTGAAAAATCTATTGCATTCCAGTCGCCTGCACCAACTGTTTTTTCTTAGACACGCCAACTTCACACTGAGCGAGAAACCAATTGAATTCGGCTTGGAACGATAACCAAAATCCAATCTTTTAAAACTCTAAAATGCGAACATCCTCTGCTTCAGAAGTCCAGATCCAAACTTTTCATTTTTGGCAATTGTTCGAAAAACAAAACTTTCACCGCTTGCTGGGATTTTTTTTTTATTTTATCTAAATTAAAAACTATAGAGTATAAATTTATAATAGAAATTAATTAAGTTATAATATTATAATAATAAGACAGCATGTTGTTCGCAACAAGATCTTTAATTTTGTTGTAGTGAAGATCATTAATTTTTTTATGTTCCTGAGTACAATAACAGCGCGATTTGCATATTCAGGCACTTCCGACTCCCGTTTCCGATGATTTTACAGCTGTATGGTTTCGGAATCAAAAGTACCCCAACCACGCTAAAAACTGCAATCGCAGGTATCGCGAAGCTGCCTGAATGCACTTTTATTGAATTCTACTCATCACTAGCTTTCGTTTGACACCTCATATATTGAAATTGGAGAAAGTTTGAAAATTGGCCATGTTCCAGCAACGCGCTCCTTGCAATCCGATCGTTTTCCGAGGAACTCCAGAATATCGTTGTAGTGAAGATCTTTAATTTTTTATGTTCCTGAGTACGATGGCAGCGCGATTTGCATATTCAGGCACTTCCGACTCCCATTTCCGATGATTTTACAGCTGTATGGTTTCGGAATCAAAAGTACCCCAACCACGCAAAAAACTGCAATCGCAGGTATCGCGAAGCTGCCTGAATGCACTTTTATTGAATTCTACTCATCACTAGCTTTCGTTTGACACCCCATATACTGAAATTGGAGAAAGTATGAAAAACGGCCATTTTCCAGCAACGCACTCCTTGCAATTCGATCGTTTTCCGAGGAACTCCAGAATACCGTTGTAGTGAAGATCTTTAATTTTTTTATGTTTCTAAGAACGATAACAGCGCGATTTGCATATTCAGGCACTTCCGACTCCCGTTTCCGATGATTTTACAGCTGTATGGTTTCGGAATCAAAAGTACCCCAACCACGCAAAAAACTGCAATTGCAGGTATCGCGAAGCTGACTGAATGCACTTTAATTGAATTCTACTCATCACTAGCTTTCGTTTGACACCCCATATATTGAAATTGGAGAAAGTATGAAAAACGGCCATTTTCCGGCAACGCACTCCTTGCAATCCGATCGTTATGCGGGGAGCTCCAGAATATCGTGGTGGTGGAGAATTTAATTTTTTTATCTTCCTGAGTACAATAACACGCGACTTGCATATTCAGGCACTTCCGACTCCCGTTTCCGATGATTTTACAGCTGTATGGTTTCAGAATCAAAAGTACCCCAACCATGCACATTTATTGAATTCTACTCATCACTAGCTTTCTTTTGACACCCCATATATTGAAATTGGAGAAAGTATGAAAAACGGCCATTTTCCGGCAACGCAATCCTTGCAATCCTATCTTTTTCGGAGGAGCTCCAGAATATCGTTGCAGTGAAGATCTTTATTTTTTATATATTCCTGAGTACAATAGCAACGCGATTTGCATATTCAGGCACTTCCGACTCCCGTTTCCGATGATTTTACAGCTGTATGGTTTCGGAATCAAAAGTACCCCAACCACGCAAAGAACTGCAATCGCAGGTATCGCGAAGCTGCCTGAATGCACTTTTATTGAATTCTATTCATCACTAGCTTTCGTTTGACACCCCATATATTGAAATTGGAGAAAGTATGAAAAACGGCCATTTTCCAGCAACGCACTCCTTGGAATCCGATCGTTTTCCGAGGAACTCCAGAATATCGTTGTAGTGTAGATCTTTAATTTTTTTATGTTCCTGAGTACAACAACAGCGTGATTTGCATATTCAGGCACTTCCGACTCCCGTTTCCGATGATTTTTCAGCTGTATGGTTTCGGAATCAAAAATACCCCGACCACGCAAAAAACTGCAATTGCAGGTATCGCGAAGCTGCCTGAATGCACTTTAATTGAATTCTACTCATCACTAGTTTCGTTTGACACCCCATATATTGAAATTGGAGAAAGTATGAAACACGGCCATTTTCCAGCAACGTGCTCCTTGCAATCCGATCGTTTTCCGAGGAAGTCCAGAATATCGTTGTAGTGACGATCTTCAATTTTTTCATGTAAATGAGTACAATAACAGCGTGATTTGCATATTCAGGCACTTCCGACTCCCTTCTCCGATTATTTTACAGCTGTATGGTTTCGGAACCAAAAGTACCCCAACCACGCAAAAAACGGCAATCGCAGGTATCGCGAAGCTGCCTGAATGCACTTTAATTGAATTCTACTCATCACTAGCTTTCGTTTGACACCCCATATATTGAAATTGGAGAAAGTATGAAAAACGGCCAGGTCCCAGCAACGCACTCCTTGCAATCCTATCTTTCTCGGAGGAGCTCCAGAATATCGTTGTAGTGACGATCTTTAATTTTTTCATGTTTCTGAGTACAATTACAGCGTGATTTGCATATTCAGGCACTTCCGACTCCCTTTTCCGATGATTTTACAGCTGTATGGTTTCGGAATCAAAAGTATCCCAACCATGCTAAAAACTGCAATCGCAGGTATCGCGAAGCTGCCTGAATGCACTTTAATTGAATTCTACTCATCACTAGCTTTCGTTTGACACCCCATATATTGAAATTGGAGAAAGTATGAAAAACGGCCATGTTCCAGCAACGCGCTCTTTGCAATCCGATCGTTTTCCGAGGAACTCCAGAATATCGTTGTCCTGAAGATCTTTAATTTTTTTATGTTCCTGAGTACGATGGCAGCGCGATTTGCATATTCAGGCACTTCCGACTCCCGTTTCCGATGATTTTACAGCTGTATGGTTTTGGAATCAAAAGTACGCCAACCACGCAAAAAACTGCAATTGCAGGTGTCGCGAAGCTGACTGAATCACTTTAATTGAATTCTACTCATCACTAGCTTCCGTTTGACACCCCATATATTGAAATTGGAGAAGGTATGAAAAACGGCCATTTTCCAGCAACGCACTCCTTGCAATCCGATCGTTATCCGGGGAGCTCCAGATTATCGTTGTAGTGGAGAATTTTCATTTTTTTATGTTCCTGAGTACAATAACCCGCGATTTGCATATTCAGGCATTTCCGACTCCCGTTTCCGATGATTTTGCAGCTGTATGGTTTCGGAATCAAAAGTACCCCAACCACGCAAAAAACTGCAATCGCAGGTATCGCGAAGTTGCCTGAATGCACTTTTATTGAATTCTACTCATCACTAGCTTTCGTTTGACACCCCATATATTGAAATTGGAGAAAGTATGAAAAACGGCCAGGTCCCAGCAACGCACTCCTTGCAATCCTATCTTTTTCGGAGGAGCTCCAGAATATCGTTGTAGTGACGATCTTCAATTTTTTCATGTTTCTGAGTACAATAACAGCGTGATTTGCATATTCAGGCACTTCCGACTCCCTTTTCCGATGATTTTAGAGCTGTATGGTTTCGGAATCAAAAGTACCCCAACCACGCAAAAAACTGCAATCGCAGGTATCGCGAAGCTGCCTGAATGCACTTTAATTGAATTCTACTCATCACTAGCTTTCGTTTGACACCCCATATATTGAAATTGGAGAAAGTATGAACAACGGCCATGTTCCAGCAACGCACTCCTTGCAATCGGATCGTTTTCCGAGGGGCTCCAGAATATCGTTGTGGTGAAGATCTTTAATTTTTTTTATATACCTGAGTACAATAGCAACGCGATTTGCATATTCAGGCACTTCCGACTCCCGTTTCCGATGATTTTACAGCTGTATGGTTTCGGAATCAAAAGTACCCCAACCACGCAAAAAACTGCAATCGCAGGTATCGCGAAGCTGCCTGAATGCACTTTTATTGAATTCTACTCATCACTAGCTTCCGTTTGACACCCCATATATTGAAATTGGAGAAAGTATGAATAACGGCCATGTTCCAGCAACGCGCTCCTTGCAATCCGATCGTTTGCCGAGGAAATCCAGAATACTGTTGTAGTGAAGATCTTTAATTTTTTTTATGTTCCTGAGTACGATAACAACGCGATTTGCATATTCAGGCACTTCCGATTCCCGTTTCCGATGATTTTACAGCTGTATGGTTTCGGAATCAAAAGTACCCCAACCACGCAAAAAATACAATTGCCGGTATCGCGAAGCTGCCTGAATGCACTTTTATTGAATTCTACTCATCACTAGCTTTCGTTTGACACCCCATATATTGAAATTGGAGAAAATATGAAAAACGGCCATTTTCCAGCAACGCACTCCTTGCAATGCGATCGTTATCCGGGGAGATCCAGAATATCGTTGTGGTGAAGATCTTTATTTTTTTTATGTTCCTGAGTATGTTAACAGCGCGATTTGCATATTGAGGCACCTCCGACTTCCGTTTCCGATGATTTTACAGCTGTATGGTTTCCGAATCAAAAGTATCCCAACCACGCAAAAAACTGCAATTGCAGATATCGCGAAGCTGCCTGAATGCACTTTATTTGAATTCTCCTCATCACTAGCTTTCGTTTGACACCCCATAAACTGAAATAGGAGAAAGTATGAAAAACGGCCATTTTCCAGCAACGCGCTCCTTGCAATCCGATCGTTTTCCGAGGAACTCCAGAATACCGTTGTAGTGAAGATCTTTAATTTTTTATGTTCCTGAGTACGATAACAGCGCGATTTGCATATTCAGGCACTTCCGACTCCCGTTTCCGATGATTTTACAGCTGTATGGTTTCGGAATCAAAAGTACCCCAACCACGCAAAAAACTGCAATTGCAGGTATCGCGAAGCTGCCTGAATGCACTTTAATTGAGTTCTACTCACCACTAGCTTTCGTTTGACACCCCATATATTGAAATAGGAGAAAGTATGAAAAACGGCCATGTTCCAGAAACGCGCTCCTTGCAATCCGATCGTTTCCCGAGGAACTCCAGAATACCTTTGTAGTGAAGATCTTTAATTTTTTTATGTTCCTAAGCACGATAACAGCGCAATTTGCATATTCAGGCACTTCCGACTCCCGTTTCCGATGATTTTACAGCTGTATGGTTTCGGAATCAAAAGTACCCCAACCACGCAAAAAATACAATTAAAGGTATCGCGAAGCTGCCTGAATGCACTTTTATTGAATTCTACTCATCACTAGGTTTCGTTTGACACCCCATATATTGAAATTGGAGAAAGTATGAAAAACGGCCATTTTCCAGCAACGCGCTCCTTGCAATCCGATTGTTTTACGAGGAACTCCAGAATACCGTTGTCGTGAAGATCTTTAATTTTTTTATGTTCCTGAGTACGATAACAGCGCGATTCGAATATTCAGGCACTTCCGACTCCCGTTTCCGATGATTTTACAGCTGCATGGTTTCGGGATCAAAAGTACCCCAACCACGCAAAAAACTGCAATTGCAGGTATCGCGAAGCTGCCTGAATGCACTTTCATTGAATTCTACTCATCACTAGCTTTCGTTTGACACCCCATATATTGAAATTGGAGAAAGTATGAAAAACGGCCATTTTCCAGCAACGCACTCCTTCAAATCCGGTCGTTTTCGGAGGAGCACCTGAATATCGTTGTTGTGAAGATCTTTAATTTTTTTATGTTCCTGAGTACACTAACAGCGCGATGTGCATATTCAGGCACTTCCGACTCCCGTTTCCGATGATTTTACAGCTGTATGGTTTCGGAATTAAAAGTACCCCAACCACGCAAAAGACTGCAATTGCAGATATGGCGAATCTGCCTGAATGCACTTTTATTGAATTCTACTCATCACTAGCTTTCGTTTGACACCCCATATATTGAAATTGTAGTAAGTATGAAAAACGGTCATTTTCCAGCAACGCGCTCCTTGCAATCCGATCATTTTCCGAGGAGCTCCAGAATATCGTTGTGGTGAAGATCTTTAATTTTTTACATGTTCCTGAGTACAATAACGGCGCGATTTGCATATTCAGGCACTTCTGACTCCCGTTTCCGATGATTTTACAGCTGTCTGGTTTCGGAATCAAAAGTACCCCAACCACGCAAAAAACTGCATTCGCAGGTATCGCGAAGCTGCCTGCATGCACTTTTATTGAATTCTACTCATCACTAGCTTTCGTTTGACACCCCATACATTGAAATAGGAGAAAGTATGAAAAACGGCCATTTTCCAGCAACGCGCTCCTTGCAATCCGATCGTTTTCCGAGGAAACCCAGATTACCGTTGTGGTGAAGATCTTGAATTTTTATGTTCCTGAGTACAATAACAGCGCGATTTGCATATTGAGGCACTTGCGACTCCCGTTACCGATGATTTTACAGCCGTATGGTTTCGGAATCAAAAGTACCCCAACCACGCAAAAAACTGCAATTGCAGATATCGCGAAGCTGCCTGAATGCACTTTATTTGAATTCTACTCATCACTAGCATTCGTTTGACACCCCATATATTGAAATTGGAGAAAGTATGAAAAACGGCCATTTTCCAGCAACGCGCTCCTTGCAATCCGATCGTTTTCCGAGGAACTCCAGATTACCGTTGTGGTGAAGATCTTGAATTTTTATGTTCCTGAGTACAATAACAGTGCGATTTGCATATTGAGGCACTTCCGACTTCCGTTTCCGATGATTTTACAGCTGTATGGTTTCGGAATCAAAAGTACCCCAACCACACAAAAAACTGCAATTGCAGGTATCGTGAAGCTGCCTGAATGCACTTTTATTGATTTAAACCCATCACTAGCTTTCGTTTGACACCCCATATATTGAAATTGAAGAAAGTATGAACAACGGCCATTTTCTAGCAACGCACTCCTTGCAATCCGATCGTTTTCCGAGGAACTCCAGAATATCGTTGTAGTGAAGACCTTTAACTTTTTCATGTTCCTGAGTACACTAACAGCGCGATGTGCTAATTCAGGCACTTCCGCCTCTTGTTTCCGATGATTTTACAGCGGTATGGTTTCGGAATCAAATGTACCCCATCCACGCGAAAAACTGCAATTGCAGGTATCGCGAAGCTGCCTGAATGCACTTTTATTGATTTATACCCATCACTAGCTTTCGTTTGACACCCCATATATTGAAATTGGAGAAAGTATGAAGAACGGCCATTTTCCAGCAACGCGCTTTTTGCAATCCGATCGTTTTCCGTGGAAATCCAGAATACCGTTGTAGTGAAGATCTTTATTTTTTTTATGTTCCTGAGTACAATAACAGCGTGATGTGCATATTCAGGCACATCCGACTCCCGTTTCCGATGATTTTGCAGCTGTCTGGTTTCGGAATCAAAAGTACCCCAACCACGCAAAAAACTGCAACTGCAGGTATCGCGAAGCTGCCTGAATGCACTTTTCTTGAATTCTACTCATCACTAGCTTTCGTTTGACACCCCATATATTGAAATTGGAGAAAGTATGAAAAACGGCCATTTTCCAGCAACGCACTCCTTGCAATCCGATCGTTTTCGGAGGAGCACCAGAATATCGTTGTAGTGAAGATCTTTATTTTTTTTATGTTCCTGAGTACAATAACAACGCGATTTGCATATTCAAGCACTTCCAACTCCCGTTTCCGATGATTTTACAGCTGTATGGTTTCGGAATCAAAAGTACGCCAACCACGCAAAAAACTGCAATTGCAGGTATCGCGAAGCTGCCTGAATGCACTTTTATTGAATTCTACTCATCACTAGCTTTCGTTTGACGCCCCATACATTGAAATAGGAGAAAGTATGAAAAACGGCCCTTTTCCAGCAACGCGCTCCTTGCAATCCGATCGTTTTCCGAGGAACTCCAGATTACCGTTGTGGTGAAGATCTTGAATTTTTATGTTCCTGAGTACAATAACAGCGCGATTTGCATATTGAGGCACTTCCGACTCCCGTTTCCGATGATTATACAGCTGTATGGTTTCGGAATCAAAAGTATCCAACCACGCAAAAAACTGCAATTGCAGATATCGCGAAGCTGCCTGAATGCACTTTATTTGAATTCTACTCATCACTAGCATTCGTTTGACACCCCATATATTGAAATTGGAGAAAGTATGAAAAACGGCCATCTTCCAGCAACGCGCTCCTTGCAATCCGATCGTTTTCCGAGGAACTCCAGAATACCGTTGTAGTGAAGATCTTTAATTTTTTTATGTTCCTGAGTACGATCACAGCGCGATTTGCATATTCAGACACTTCCGACTCCCGTTTCCGATGATTTTACAGCTGTATGGTTTCGGAATCAAAAGTACCCCAACCACGCAAAAAATACAATTGCAGGTATCGCGAAGCTGCCTGAATGCACTTTAATTGAATTCTACTCATCACTAGCTTTCGTTTGACACCCCATATATTGAAATGGAGAAAGTATGAAAAACGGCCATTTTCCAGCAACGCGCTCCTTGCAATCCGATCGTTACCCGGGGAATTCCAGAATATCGTTGTAGTGAAGATCTTTATTTTTTTTATGTTCCTGAGTACAATAACAGCGCGATTTGCATATTCAGACACTTCCGACTCCCGTTTCCGATGATTTTAGAGCTGTATGGTTTCGGAATCAAAAGTACCCCAACCACGCAAAAAATACAATTGCAGGTATCGCGAAGCTGCCTGAATGCACTTTAATTGAATTCTACTCATCACTAGCTTTCGTTTGACACCTCATATGTTGAAATTGGAGAAAGAATGAAAAACGGCCATTTTCCAGCAACGCACTCCTTGCAATCCGATCGTTTTCGGAGGAGCACCAGAATATCGTTGTAGAGATAATCTTTATTTTTTTTATGTTCCTGATCACAATAACAACGCGATTTTCATATTCAGGCACTTCCGACTCCCGTTTCCGATGATTTTACAGCGGTATGGTTTCGGAATCAAAAGTACCCCAACCACGCAAAAAACTGCAATTTCAGGTATCGCGAAGCTGCCTGAATGCACTTTTATTGAATTCTACTCATCACTAGCTTTCGTTTGACACCCCATATATTGAAATTGGAGAAAGTATGAAGAACGGCCATTTTCCAGCAAGGCACTCCTTGCAATCCGATCGTTTTCCGGGGAATTCCAGAATATCGTTGTAGTGAAGATCTTTATTTTTTTTATGTTCCTGAGTACAATAACAGCGCGATTTGCATATTCAGGCACTTCCGACTCCCGTTTCCAATGATTTTACAGCTGTATGGTTTCGGAATCAAAAGTACCCCAACCACGCAAAAAACTGCAATTGCAGGTATCGCGAAGCTGCCTGAATGCACTTTAATTGAATTCTACTCAAAACTAGCTTTCGTTTGACACCCCATATATTGAAATAGGCAAAAGCATGAAAAACGGCCATTTTGCAGCAACGCGCTCCTTGCAATCCGATCGTTTTCCGAGGAACTCCAGAATACCGTTGTAGTGAAGATCTTTAATTTTTTATGTTCCTGAGTACGATAACAGCGCGATTTGCATATTCAGGCACTTCCAACTCCCGTTTCCGATGATTTTACAGCTGTATGGTTTCGGAATCAGAAGTACCCCAACCACGCAAAAAATACAATTGCAGGTATCGCGAAGCTGCCTGAATGCACTTTTATTGAATTCTACTCATCACAAGCTTTCGTTTGACACCCCATATATTGAAATTGGAGAAAGTATGAAAAACGGCCATTTTCCAGCAACGCGCTCCTTGCAATCCGATCGTTTTCCGGGGAACTCCAGAATACCGTTTTAGTGAAGATCTTTAATGTTTTATGTTCCTGAGTACGATAACAGCGCGATTTGCATATTCAGGCACTTCCGACTCCCGTTTTCGATGATTTTACAGCTGTATGGTTTCGGAATCAAAAGTACCCCAACCACGCAAAAAATACAATTGCAGGTATCGCGAAGCTGCCTGAATGCACTTTAATTGAATTCTACTCATCACTAGCTTTCGTTTGACACCCCATATATTGAAATAGGAGAAAGTATGAAAAACGGTCATGTTTCAGCAACGCGCTCCTTGCAATCCGATCGTTTTCCGAGGAACTCCAGAATATCGTTGCTGTGAAGATCTTTAATTTTGTTATGTTCCTGAGTACGATGGCAGCGCCATTCGCATATTCAGGCACTTCCGACTCCCGTTTCCGATGATTTTACAGCTGTATGGTTCCGGAATCAAAAGTACCCCAACCACGCAAAAAATACAATTGCAGGTATCGCGAGGCTGCCTGAATGCACTTTAATTGAATTCTACTCATCACTAGCTTTCGTTTGACACCCTATATATTCAAATTGGAGAAGGTATGAAAAACGGCCATTTTGCAGCAACGCACTCCTTGCAATCCGATCGTTATACTGGGAGCTCCAGAATATTGTTGTAGTGAAGATCTTTATTTTTATTATGTTCCTGAGTACAATAACAGCGCGATTTGCATATTCAGGCACTTCCGACTCCCGTTTCCGATGATTTTACAGCTGTATGGTTTCGGAATCAAAAGTACCCCAACCACGCAAAAAACTGCAATTGCAGATATCGCGAAGCTGCCTGAATGGACTTTAATTGAATTCTACTCATCACTAGCTTTCGTTTGACACCCCATATATTTAAATTGGAGAAAGTATGAAGAACGGCCATTTTCCAGCAACGCACTCCTTGCAATCCGATCGTTTTCCGAGGAGCTCCAGAATATCGTTGTGGTGAAGATCTTAAATTTTTTTATGTTCCTGAGTACAATAACAGCGCGATTTGCATATTCAGGCGCTTCCGTCTCCCGTTTCCGATGATTTTACTGCTGTATGGTATTGGAATCAAAAGTACCCCAACCACGCAAAAAAAACAATTGCAGGTATCGCGAAGCTGCCTGAATGCACTTTTATTGAATTCTACTCATCACTAGCCTTCGTTTGACACCGCATATATTGAAATTGGAGAAAGTATGAAAAACGGCCATGTTCCAGCAACGCGCTCCTTGCAATCCGATCGTTTTTCGAGGAACTCCAGAATACCGTTGTAGTGAAGATCTTTAATTTTTTTATGTTCCTGAGTACGGTAACAGCGCGATTTGCATATTCAGGCACTTCCGACTCCCGTTTCCGATGATTTTACAGCTGTATGGTTTCGGAATCAAAAGTACCCCAACCACGCAAAAAATACAATTGCAGGTATCGCGAAGCTGCCTGAATGCACTTTAATTGAATTCTACTCATCACTAGCTTTCGTTTGACACCCCATATATTGAAATAGCAGAAAGTATGAAAAACGGCCCTTTTCCAGCAACGCGCTCCTTGCAATCCGATCGTTTTCCGAGGAACTCCAGAATACCGTTGTAGTGAAGATCTTTGATTTTTTATGTTCCTGAGTACGATAACAGCGCGATGTGCCTATTCTGGCACTTCCGACTCCCGTTTCCGATGATTTTACAGCTGTATGGTTTCGGAATCAAAAGTACCCCAACCACGCAAAAAATACAATTGCAGGTATCGCGAAGCTGCCTGAATGCACTTTAATTGAATTCTACTCATCACTAGCTTTCGTTTGACACCGCATATATGGAAATTGGAGAAAGTATGAAAATCGGCCATGTTCCAGCAACGCGCTCCTTGCAATCCGATCGTTTTTCGAGGAACTACAGAATACCGTTGTGGTGAAGATCTTTAATTTTTTTATGTTCCTGAGTACGATAACAGCGCGATTTGCATATTCAGGCACTTCCGACTCCAGTTTCCGATGATTTTACAGCTGTATGGTTTCGGAATCAAAAGTACCCCAACCACGCAAAAAATACAATTGCAGGTATCGCGAAGCTGCCTGAATGCACTTTAATTGAATTCTACTCATCACTAGCTTTCGTTTGACACCCCATATATTGAAATAGGAGAAAGTATGAAAAACGGCCATGTTTCAGCAACGCGCTCCTTGCAATCCGATCGTTTTCCGAGGAACTCCAGAATATCGTTGCTGTGAAGATCTTTAATTTTGTTATGTTCCTGAGTACGATGGCAGCGCCATTCGCATATTCAGGCACTTCCGACTCCCGTTTCCGATGATTTTACAGCTGTATGGTTCCGGAATCAAAAGTACCCCAACCACGCAAAAAAACGCAATTGCAGGTATCGCGAAGCTGCCTGAATGCACTTTAATTGAATTCTACTCATCACTAGCTTTCGTTTGACACCCCATATATTGAAATAGGAGAAAGTATGAAAAACGGCCCTTTTCCAGCAACGCGCTACTTGCAATCCGATCGTTTTCCGAGCAACTCCAGAATATCGGTGTAGTGAAGACCTTTAATTTTGTTATGTTCCTGAGTACGATGGCAGCGCGATTCGCATATTCAGGCACTTCCGACTCCAGTTTCCGATGATTTTACAGCTGTATGGTTTCGGAATCAAAAGTACCCCAACCACGCAAAAAACTGCAATTGCAGGTATCGCGAAGCTGCCTGAATGCACTTTTATTGAATTCTACTCATCACTAGCTCTCGTTTGACACCCCATATATTGAAATTGGAGAAAGTATGAACAACGGTCATTTTCCAGCAACGCGCTCCTTGCAATCCGATCGTTTTCCGAGGAACTCCAGAATATCGTTGTTGTGAAGATCTTTAATTTTTTTATGTTCCTGAGTACGATAACAACGCGATTTGCATATTCAGGCACTTCCGACTCCAGTTTCCGATGATTTTGCATATGGTTGGTATGGTTTTGGAATCAAAAGTACCCCAACCACGCAAAAAATACAATTGCAGGTATCGCGAGGCTGCCTGAATGCACTTTAATTGAATTCTACTCATCACTAGCTTTCGTTTGACACCCCATATATTGAAATAGGAGAAAGTATGAAAAACGGCCCTTTTCCAGCAACGCGCTGCCTGCAATCCGATCGTTTTCCGAGCAACTCCAGAATATCGGTGTTGTGAAGATCTTTAATTTTGTTATGTTCCTGAGTACGATGGCAGCGCGATTTGCATAGTCAGGCACTTCCGACTCCCGTTTCCGATAATTTTACAGCTGTATGGTTTCGGAATCAAAAGTACCCCAACCACGCAAAAAATACAATTGCAGGTATCGCGAAGCTGCCTGAATGCACTTTAATTGAATTCTACTCATCACTAGCTTTCATTTGACAGCCATATATTGAAATAAGAGAAAGTATGAAAAAGGGCGTTCCAGCAACGCACTCCTTGCAATCCGATCGTTTTCCGAGGAACTCCAGAATATCGTTGTAGTGAAGATCTTTATTTAATTTATGTTCCTGAGTACAATAACAGTGCGATTTGCATACTCAGGCACTTCCGACTCCCGTTTCCGATGATTTTAAAGCTGTCTAGTTTCGGAATCAAAAGTACCCCAACCACGCAAAAAACTGCAAGTGCAGGTATCGCGAAGCTGCCTGAATGCACTTTTATTGAATTCTACTCATCACTAGCTTTCGTTTGACACCCCATATATTGAAATAGGAGAAAGTATGAAAAACGGCCATGTTCCAGCAACGCGCTCCTTTCAATCCGATCGTTTTCCGAGGAACTCCAGAATATCGTTGTTGTGAAGATCTTAAATTTTTTTATATTCCTGAGTACAATAACAGCGTGATTTGCATATTCAGGCACTTCCGACTCCCGTTTCCGATGATTTAACAGCTGTATGCTTTCGGAATTAAAAGTACCTTAACCACGCAAAAACTGCAATTGCAGATATCGCGAAGCTGCCTGAATGCACTTTTATTGAATTCTACTCATCACTAGCTTTCGTTTGACACCCCATATATTGAAATCGGAGAAAGTATGAAAAACGGCCATGTTCCAGCAACGCGCTCCCTGCAATCCGATCGTTTTCCGAGGAACTCCAGAATATCGTCGTTGTGAAGATCCTTAATTTTATTATGTTCCTGAGTACGATGGCAGCGCGATTTGCATATTCAGGCACTTCCGACTCCCGTTTCCGATGATTTTACAGCTGTATGGTTTCGGAATCAAAAGTACCCCAACCACGCAAAAAACTGCAGTCGCAGGTATCCCGAAGCTGCCTGAATGCACTTTTATTGAGTTCTACTCATCACTAGCTTTCGTTAGACAGCCCATATTGAAATTAGAGAAAGTATGAAAAACGGCCATGTTCCAGCAACGCACTCCTTGCAATCCAATCGTTTTCCGAGGAACTCCAGAATATCGTTGTAGTAAAGATCTTTAATTTTGTTATGTTCCTGAACAAGAACAGTGCGATTTGCGTACTCAGGCACTTCCGACTCCCGTTTCCGATGATTTTACAGCGGTATGGTTTCGGAATCAAAAGTACCCCAACCACGCAAAAACCTGCAATTGCAGGTATCGCGAAGTTGCCTGAATGCACTTTTATTGAATTCTACTCATCACTAGCTTCCGTTTGACACCCCATATATTGAATTGGAGAAAGTATGAAAAACGGCCATTTTCCAGCAACGCGCTCCTTGCAACCCGATCGTTTTCCGAGGAACTCCAAAATATCACTGTAAGGAAGATCTTTAATTTTTTTATGTTCCTGAGTACAATAACAGCGTGATTTGCATATTCAGGCACTTCCGACTCCCGTTTCCGATGATTTTACAGCTGTATGGTTTCGGAATCAAAAGTACCCCAACCACGCAAAAAAAGCAATTGCAGGTATCGCGAAGCTGCCTGAATGCACTTTTATTGAATTCTACTCATCACTAGCTTTCGTTTCACACCCCATATATTGAAATTGGAGAGAGTATGAAAAACGGCCATGTTCCAGCAACGCGCTCCTTGCAATCCGATCGTTTTCCGAGGAACTCCAGAATATCGTTGTCGTGAAGATCTTTAATTTTTTTATATTCCTGAGTACAATAACAGTGCGATTTGCATACTCAGGCACTTCCGACTCCCGTTTCCGATTATTTTACAGCTGTATGGTTTCGGAATCAAAAGTACCCCAACCACGCAAAAAACTGCTATTGCAGGTATCGCGAAGCTGCCTGAATGCACTTTTATATAATTCTACTCATCACTAGCTTTCGTTTGACAGCCCATATATTGAGAGAGGAGAAAGTATGAAAAACGGCCATAATCCAGCAACGCGCTCCTTGCAATCCGATCGTGTTCCGAGGAACTCCAGAATATCGTTGTAGTGAAGATCTTTAATTTTTTTATGTTCCTGAGTACAATAACAGCGTAATTTGCATATTCAGGCACTTCCGATTTCCGTTTCCGATGATTTTACAGCTGTATGGTTTCGGAATCAAAAGTACCCCAACCACGCAAAAAAAACGCAATTGCAGGTATCGCGAAGCTGCCTGAATGCACTTTTATTGAATTCTACTCATCACTAGCTTTCGTTTCACTCCCCATATATTGAAACTGGAAAAAGTATCAAAAACGGCCATGATCCAGCAACGCGCTCCTTGCAATCCGATCGTATCGGGAAGCTGCCTGAATGCACTTTTATTGAATTCTACTCATCACCAGCTTTCGTTTGACACCCCATATATTGAAATTGGAGAAAGTATGAAAAACGGCCATGTTCCAGCAACGCGCTCCTTTCAATCCGATCGTTTTCCGAGGAACTCCAGAATATCGTTGTCGTGAAGATCTTTAATTTTTTGATGTTCCTGAGTACAATAACAGTGCGATTTGCATACTCAGGCACTTCCGACTCCCGTTTCCGATGATTTTACAGCTGTATGGTTTCGGAATCAAAAGTACCCCAACCACGCAGAAAACTGCAATTGCAGGTATCGCGAAGCTGCCTGAGTGCACTTTAATTGAATTCTAGTCATCACTAGCTTTCATTTGACACCCCATATATTGAAATTGGAGAAAGTTTGAAAAACGGCCATGTTCCAGCAACGCGCTCCTTGCAATCCGATCGTTTTCCGAGGAACTCCAGAATATCGTTGTTGTGAAGATCTTTAATTTTTTATGTTCCTGAGAACGATGACAGGGCGTTTGCATTTCAGGCACTTCCGACTCCCGTTTCCGATGATTTTACAGCTGTATGGTTTCGGAATCAAACTGTACAATAACAGTGCGATTTGCGTACTCAGGCACTTTCGACTCCCGTTTCCGATGATTTTACAGCGGTATGGTTTCGGAATCAAAAGTACCCCAACCACGCAAAAACCTGCAATTGCAGGTATCGCGAAGTTGCCTGAATGCACTTTTATTGAATTCTACTCATCACCAGCTTTCGTTTGACACCCCATATATTGAAATTGGAGAAAGTATGATAAACGGCCATTTTCCAGCAACGCGCTCCTTGCAACCCGATCGTTTTCCGAGGATCTCCAAAATATCACTGTAAGAAAGATCTTTAATTTTTTTATGTTCCTGAGTACAATAACAGCGTGATTTGCATATTCAGGCACTTCCGACTCCCGTTTCCGATGATTTAACAGCTGTATGCTTTCGGAATTAAAAGTACCTTAGCCACGCAAAAAACTGCAATTGCAGATATCGCGAAGCTGCCTGAATGCACTTTTATTTAATTCTACTCATCACTAGCTTTCGTTTGACACTCCATATATTGAAATCGGAGAAAGTATGAAAAACGGCCATGTTCCAGCAACGCGCTCCCTGCAATCCGATCGTTTTCCGAGGAACTCCAGAATATCGTCGTTGTGAAGATCCTTAATTTTGTTGTGTTCCTGAGTACGATAGCAGCGCGATTTGCATATTCAGGCACTTCCGACTCCCGTTTCCGATGATTTTACAGCTGTATGGTTTCGGAATCAAAAGTACCCCAACCACGCAAAAAAACGCAATTGCAGGTATCGCGAAGCTGCCTGAATGCACTTTTATTGAATTCTACTCATCACTAGCTTTCGTTTCACACCCCATATATTGAAATTGGAGAAAGTATGAACAACGGCCATGTTCCAGCAACGCGCTCCTTGCAATCCGATCGTTTTCCGAGGAACTCCAGAATATCGTTGTTGTGAAGATCTTTAATTTTTTTATGTTCCTGAGTACAATAACAGTGCGATTTGCATACTCAGGCACTTTCGACTCCCGTTTCCGATTATTTTACAGCTGTATGGTTTCGGAATCAAATACCCCAACCACGCAAAAAAACTGCAATTGCAGGTATCGCGAAGCTGCCTGAATGCACTTTTATTGAATTCTACTCATCACTAGCTTTCGTTTCACACCCCATATATTGAAATTGGAGAAGGTATCAAAAACGGCCATGTTCCAGCAACGCGCTCCTTGCAATCCGATCGTATCGGGAAGCTGCCTGAATGCACTTTTATTGAATTCTACTCATCACCAGCTTTCGTTTGACACCCCATATATTGAATTTGGAGAAAGTATGAAAAACGGCCATTTTCCAGCAACGCACTCCTTGCAATCCGATCGTTTTCCGAGGAACTCCAGAATATCGTTGTAGTGAAGATCTTTATTTTAATTTATGTTCCTGAGTACAATAACAGTGCGATTTGCATATTCAGGCACTTCCGACTCCCGTTTCCGATGATTTTACAGCTGTATGGTTTCGGAATCAAAAGTACCCCAACCACGCAAAAAACTGCAATTGCAGGTATCGCGAAGCTGCCTGAATGCACTTTCATTGAATTCTACTCATCACTAGCTTTCGTTTGACAACCCATATATTGAAATTGGAGAAAGTATGAAACACGGCCATGTTCCAGCAACGCACTCCTTGCAATCCGATCGTTTTCCGAGGAACTCCAGAATATTGTCGTCGTGAAGATCCTGAATTTTTTTATGTTCCTGAGTATAATAACAGCGCGATTTGCATATTCAGGCACTTCTGACTCCCGATTCCGATGATTTTACAGCTGTATGGTTTCGGAATCAAAAGTACCCCACCACGCAAAAAATACAATTCCAGGTATCGCGAAGCTGCCTGAATGCACTTTAATTGAATTCTACTCATCACTAGCTTTCGTTTGACACCCCATATATTGAAATTGGAGAAAGTATGAAAAACGGCCATTTTCCAGCAACGGGCTCCTTGCAATCCGATCGTTTTCCGAGGAGTTCCAGAATATCGTTGTAGTGAAGATCTTTAACTTTTTTATGATTCTGAGTACAATAACAGCGCGATTTGCATAATCAGGCACTTCCGACTCCCGTTTCCGATGATTTTACTGCGGTATGGTTTCGGAATCAAAAGTACCCCAACCACGCAAAAAACTGCAATTGCAGGTATCGCGAAGCTGCCTGAATGCACTTTTATTGAATTCTACTCATCATTAGCTTTCGTTTGACACCCCATATATTGAAATTGGAGAAAGTATGAAAAACGGCCATGTTCCAGCAACGCACTCCTTGCAATCCGATCGTTTTCCGAGGAGTTCCAGAATATCGTTGTAGTGAAGATCTTTAACTTTTTTATGATTCTGAGTACAATAACAGCGCGATTTGCATAATCAGGCACTTCCGACTCCCGTTTCCGATGATTTAACAGCGGTATGGTTTCGGAATCAAAAGTACCCCAACCACGCAAAAAAATACAATTCCAGGTATCGCGAAGCTGCCTGAATGCACTTTAATTGAATTCTACTCATCACTAGCTTTCTTTTGACACCCCATATATAGAAATTGGAGGAAGTATGAAAAACGGCCATTTTCCAGCAACGCGCTCCTTGCAATCCGATCGTTTTCCGAGGAACTCCAGAATACCGTTGTAGTGAAGATCTTTAATTTTTTTATGTTCTTGAGTACGATAACAGCGCGATTTGCATATTCAGGCACTTCCGACTCCCGATTCCGATGATTTTACAGCTGTATGGTTTCGGAATCAAAAGTACCCCAACCACGCAAAAAAATACAATTCCAGGTATCGCGAAGCTGCCTGAATGCACTTTAATTGAATTCTACTCATCACTAGCTTTCGTTTGACACCCCATATATTGAAATTGGAGAAAGTATGAAAAACGGCCATGTTCCAGCAACGCACTCCTTGCAATCCGATCGTTATCCGGGGAGCTCCAGAATATCGTTGTAGTGAAGATCTTTAACTTTTTTATGTTCCTGAGTACAATAACAGCGCGATTTGCGTATTCAGGCACTTCCGACTCCCGTTTCCGATGATCTTACATATGGTTGGTATGTTTTCGGAATCAACAGTATCCCAACCACGCAAAATATACAATTGCAGGTATCACGAAGCTGCCTGAATGCACTTTTATTGAATTCTACTCATCACTAGCTTTCGTTTGACACCCCATATATTGAAATTGGAGAAAGTATGAAAAACGGCCATGTTCCAGCAACGCACTCCTTGCAATCCGATCGTTTTCCGAGGAACTCCAGAATACCGTTGTAGTGAAGATCTTTAATTTTTCTATGTTCCTGAGTACAACAACAGTGCGATTTGCATACTCAAGCTCTTCCGACTCCCGTTTCCGATGATTTTACAGCTGTATGGTTTCGAAATCAAGAGTACCCCAACCACGCACAAAATACAATTGCAGGTATCGCGAAGCTGCCTGAATGTACTTTAATTGAATTCTACTCATCACTAGCTTTTGTTTGACACCCCATATATTGAAATTGGAGAAAGTATGAACAACGGCCATTTTCCAGCAGCGCACTCCTTGCAATCCGATCGTTTTCCGAGGAGCGCCAGAATATCGTTGTAGTGAAGATCTTTAATTTTTTTATGTTCCTGCGTACACTAACAGCGTGATTTGCATATTCAGGCACTTCTGACTCCCGTTTCCGGTTATTTTACAGCTGTATAGTTTCGGAATCATAAGTACCCCAACCACGCAAAAAACTGCAATTGCAGGTATCGTGAAGCTGCCTGAATGCACTTTTATTGAATTCTACTCATCACTAGCTTTTGTTTGACACCCCATATATTGAAATTGGAGAAAGTATGAAAAACGGCCATTTTCCAGCAACGCACTCCTTGCAATCCGATCGTTTTCCGAGGAGCTCCAGAATATCGATGTTGTGAAGATCTTTAATTTTTTTATGTACTTGAGTACAATAACAGCGCGATTTGCATATTCAGGCGTTTCCGACTTCCGTTTCTGATGATTTTACAGCTGTATGGTTTCGGGATCAAAAGTCCAACCACGCAAAAAACTGCAATCGCAGGTATCGCGAACCTGCCTGAATGCACTTTTATTGAATTCTGCTCATCACTAGCTTTCGTTTGACACCCCATATATTGAAATTGGAGAAAGTATGATTAACGGTCATTTTCCAGAAACGCGCTCCTTGCAATCCGATCGTTTTCCGAGGAACTCCAGAATATCGTTGTAGTGAAGATCTTTAACTTTTTATGTTCCTGAGTACAATAACAGTGCGATTTGCATACTCAGGCTCTTCCGACTCCCGTTTCCGATGATTTTACAGCTGTATGGTTTCGGAATCAAATGTACCCCAACCACGCAAAAACTGCAATTGCAGGTATCGCGAAGCTGCCTGAATGCACTTTTATTGAATTCTACTCATCACTAGCTTACGTTTGACACCCCATATATTGAAATTGGAGAAAGTATGAAAAACGGTCATTTTCCAGCAACGCGCTCCTTGCAATCTGATCGTTTTCCGAGGAACTCCAGAATATCGTTGTAGTGAAGATCTTGAATATTTTAATGTTTCTAAGTACAATAACAGTGCGATTTGCATATTCAGGCTCTTCCGACTACCGTTTCCGATGATTTTACAGCTGTATGGTTTCGGAATCAAAAGTTCCCCAACCACGCAAAAAACTGCAATCGCAGGTATCGCGAAGCTGCCTGAATGCGCTTTTATTGAATTCTACTCATCACTAGCTTTCGTTTGACACCCCATATATTGAAATTGGAGAAAGTATGAAAAACGGCCATTTTCCAGCAACGCGCTACTTGCAATCCGATCGTTTTCCAAGGAACTCCAGAATATCGTTGTAGTGAAGATCTTTAATTTTTTTATGTTCCTGAGTACAATAACAGTGCGATTTGCATACTCAGGCTCTTCCGACTACCGTTTCCGATGATTTAACAGCTGCATGGTTTCGGAATCAAAAGTTCCCCAACCACGCAAAAAACTGCAATCGCAGGTATCGCGAAGCTGCCTGAATGCACTTTAATTGAATTCTACTCATCACTAGCTTTCGTTTGACACCCCATATATTGAAATTGGAGAAAGTATGAAAAACGGCCATTTTCCAGCAACGCACTCCTTGCAATCCGATCGTTTTCCGAGGAACTCCAGAATATCGTTGTAGGGAAGATCTTGCATTTTTCTATGTTCCTGAGTACAATAACAGCGCGATTTGCATACTCAGGCTCTTCCTGCTCCCGTTTGCGATGATTTTACAGCTGTATGGTTTCGGAATCAAAAGTACCCCAACCATGCAAAAAATACAATTGCAGGTATCGCGAAGCTGCCTGAATGCACTTTAATTGAATTCTACTCATCACTAGCTTTCGTTTTACACCCGATATATTGAAATAGGAGAAAGTATGAAAAACAGCCATTTTCCAGCAACGCACTCCTTGCAATCCGATCGTTTTCCGAGGAACTCCAGAATATCGTTGTAGTGAAGATCTTGCATTTTTCTATGTTCCTGAGTACAATAACAGCGCGATTTGCATACTCAGGCTCTTCCTGCTCCCGTTTGCGATGATTTTACAGCTGTATGGTTTCGGAATCAAAAGTACCCCAACCATGCAAAAAATACAATTGCAGGTATCGCGAAGCTGCCTGAATGCACTTTTATTGAATTCTACTCATCACTAGCTTTCATTTGACACCCCATACATTGAAATTGGAGAAAGTATGAAAAACGGCCATTTTCCAGCAGCGCACACCTTGCAATCCGATCGTTATCCGGGGAGCTCCAGAATATCGTTGTAGTGAAGATCTTTAATTTTTTTATGTTCCTGAGTACAATAACAGCGCGATTTGCATATTCAGGCACTTCCGACTCCCGTTTCCGATGATTTTCCAGCTGTATGGTTTAGGAATCAAAAGTCCAACCACGCAAAAAACTGCAATCGCAGGTATCGCAAAGTTGCCTGAATGCACTTTTATTGAATGCTACTCATCACAAGCTTTCGTTTGATACCCCATATATTGAAATTGGAGAAAGTATGAATAACGCCCATTTTCCAGCAACGTACTCCTTGCAATGCGATCGTTTTCCGAGGAACTCCAAAATATCGTTGTTGTGAAGATCTTTGATTTTTTTCTGTTCCTGAGTACAAAAACACTGCGATTTGCATACTCAGGCTCTTCCGACTCCCGTTTGCGATGATTTTACAGCTGTATGGTTTCGGATTCAAAAGTACCCCAACCACGCAAAAAATACAATTGAAGGTATCGCGAAGCTGCCTGAATGCACTTTTATTGAATTGTACTCATCACTAGCTTTCGTTTGACACCCCATATATTGAAATTGGAGAAAGTATCAAAAACGCCCATTTTCCAGCAACGCACTCCTTGCAATCCAATCGTTTTTCGAGGAACTCCAGAATATCGTTGTTGTGAAGATCTTTAATTTGTTATGTCTCTGAGTACTATGGCAGCGCGACTTGCATTTTCAGGCCCTTCCGACTCCCGTTTCCGATGATTTAACAGCTGTATGGTTTCGGAATCAAAAGTATCCCAACCACGCAAAAAACTGCAATCGCAGGTATCGCAAAGCTGCCTGAATGCACTTTAATTGAATTCTACCCATCACTAGCTTTCGTTTGACACCCCATATATTGAAATTGGAGAAAGTATGAAAAACGGCCATGTTCCAGCAACGCACTCCCTACAATCCGATCCTTTTCCGAGGAGCTCCAGAATATCGTTATGGTGAAGATCTTTAATTTTTTTATGTTTCTGAGTACAATAACAGCCCAATTTGCATATTCAGGCACTTCCGACTCCCGTTTCCGATGATTTTACAGCTGTATGGTTTCGGAATCAAAAGTACCCCAACCACGCAAAAAACTGCAATTGCAGGTATCGCGAAGCTGCCTGAATGCACTTTTATTGAATTCTACTCATCACTACCTTTCGTTTGACATCCCATATATTGAAATTGGAGAAAGTATGAAAAACGGCCATTTTCCAGCAACGCACTCCTTGCAATCCGATCGTTTTCCGAGGAACTCCAGAATATCGTTCTAGTGAAGATCTTGAATTTCTTTTATGTTCCTGAGTATAATAACAGTGCGATTTGCATACTCAGGCACTTCCGACTCCCGTTTCCGATGATTTTACAGCTGTATGGTTTCGGAATCAAAAGTACCCCAACCACGCAAAAAACTGCAATTGCAGGTATCGCGAAGCTGCCTGAATGCACTTTTATTGAATTCTACTCATCACTAGCTTTCGTTTGACATACCATATATTGAAATTGGAGAAAGTATGAAAAACGGCCATGTTCCAGCAACGCGCTCCTTGCAATCCGATCGTTTTCCGAGGAAGTCCAGAATATCGTTGTAGTGAAGATCTTTAATTTTGTTATGTTCCTGAGTACGATGGCAGCGAGATTTGCATATTCAGGCCCTTCCTACTCCCATTTCCGATGATTTTACAGCTGTATGGTTTCGGTATCAACAGTACTCAAACCACACAAAAAACTGCAATCGCAGGTATCGCGAAGCTGTCTGAATGCACTTAAATTGAATTCAACTCATTGCTAGCTTTCGTTTGACATCCCATATATTGAAATTGGAGAAAGTTTGAAAAACGGCCATGTTCCAGCAACGCGCTCCTTGCAATGCAATCGTTTTCCGAGGAACTCCAGAATATCGTTGTAGTGAAGATCCTTAATTTTTTTATGTTCCTGCGTACGATGGCAGCGCTATTTGCATATTCAGGCACTTCCGACTCCAGTTTCCGATGATTTTACAGCTGTATGGTTTCGGAATCAAAAGTACCCCAACCATGCAAAAAATACAATCGCAGGTATCGCGAAGCTGCCAGAATGCACTTCAATTGAATTCTACTCATCACTAGCTGTCGTTTGACATCCCATAGATTGAAATTGGAGAAAGTATTGTTACATGTACAAATAATTATATGTACAAATAATTCTGCGAGCTACTGTCGCAATTATTTTCATCATCATTAAGAACGTCAACAAACGAATTTACTCGAACCCGCGAGTAAATTCAACAAGCATAATCAACATCTGCAAGCGACGTCACTCCATTCATGAATTTGCTCGAACCTACCAGGTACCTCTCGGTAGAACGTTCGCCAATATGCGAGAAATGGGTGAATACTTAGAGACCCTATATAAAGGCGAGCTGAATGAATGGGAGAATCATTCATTCGACCGCGATAAGAACTGCGAAAGTGTGTAGGAAGTGTGTTTCGTAATAGTGAAGTGATTTAGAAGACAATTGCGATAAGAAATTTATGGACAAGTGTTAGATTTTATTTTAATAGTGAAAATTAAAATTAGTGAAAGTGTTAAACTGATTATTGTGCACTTTCTTGAATTAAATAAACTCTTAACTTAAATTAAAAGACATTGCGTTTTCACTTTCCCGGAACGTTAAAATTATAGGCCGCGAACCAATAACACGCGACAGTGGTGTCGAGAAGTGCGATTGAAATTTTGAAGTGAAAACGTTTAAACAATTTTAAAGTGCACAATTGTGAAAAGTAACTTAAAAAATAGCCGAAACAATAAAAAATGCCAGGAAATTTACATCTTAAAATTAATCAATTGAGCATATCGGAGCTCAAAGAGGAGTTGGAACAACGAAATCTGGCTACACAAGGTACAAAGGCCATACTGATTGCACGCTTGCGTGATGCGATCGAGTCGGAAGGCGTGAATCTGGATTTGGGTGAGCTCTCAGATGCAGAAAAAGGTGCAGAAGGTGGTGAAGCCGGAACACCAAAACCAAAGGAACCAGAAAATGCGCTGATGCAGATGTTGATGCTGATGCAGCAAGAGCAGCGACAACAGTCATCCAATTTAACAGCGAAGTTAAATGAACAATCAGCGAAGCTAAGCGAACAATCAGCGCAGCTAAATGAACAGACATCCAGTTTAGCTGCGAAGCTAAATGAACAATCAGCGCAGCTAAATGAACAATCAGCGAAGCTAGACCAACAAGCGTTCGAAATCAAGGTGGACATCGCACAGAAGCTGGAAAAACAGTCAACCGAAATAAAAGCGGAGCTCAGTAGTCTCAACAGCCAAATTAAATGCGTCGAGGAGAAGGTATACCAGGTCGAGGAGAGAATCAACCTTGAGATCAGCCAGGTCAACCATGAGATGGAAATGTGAAAAAGGATTTGGAAGCAGCGAAGGCAATAGTAACCGCCTCACCAGCCCCAATTATAACAGCAGCGCAAAGCTCATCTAGAAATGCGCAAGCACCAATATTCGATGGGCAAACGGTCTGGACTATTTACAAAACCCAGTTTGAAGCAGCCGCTCGCATAAATCACTGGAATGAGCAGGAACGAGCAACTGCATTGATTCTTGCTCTAAGAGGCCCAGCTGCCAAGCTTTTGCAGACGATCCCCGTTGAATTACACTTAAACCCGAATGCTATAATGAATGCGCTCGACATGCGTTATGGAGACGATCATCTAAAGCAGATTTATCGGTCACAGCTAAGGCATCGGGTGCAGAAGACTGGTGAAACCCTACAGCAACTAGCCCAAGACATTGAGCGACTGGCACTTTTGGCTTATCCAGCCTACGACCCAGAACATCGAGATGATGCAGCGACAGAAGCATTCATCAGCGCACTAAAGGACCCGGAATTGCAACAAGCCGTGCGTTAGCTCAAAAGCAAACGGTTAAGGACGCATTGGCTTATAGTCTGAACTTTGAGGCAGCGAAAAATGTGACTCGTACCACTGCCCGGGTTCGTGAGGTAGTGACAGACGAGTGCAGGTGTGAGCGCGTGGAAATTGAGCGAGACCGGCATGTAAATGGTGCGCCTAGATGCTGGAATTGCGGAGAGAAGGGGCACCTGCAAAGAGACTGCAAGAAGCGAAGAAAACCGAGCTATTGTCCAGGGTGTGCAGCTAGGAGGAGATCCAGACCGAGTCAGGAGCCCAGAATGGAAGCCCTTCAAACAGAGAGGTCGGGAAACATGTAAGAGCCAACTTCGTGGGGCAGAGGTTGGCTAGGAGGATCGACGTCCCCAGCACCACCATCACGATGTCAAGACTACATCGTGGAGAAGCGGACTTATGCCTTCCGGGTCAAATTGACGGAGAACACTGCACCATAACAATCGACACTGGTGCAACCCGATCGATTATCCGACCAGACCTAGTTAGACAGCAACAACTTCACAAGGGCAGAATTTTCTCACTACGGACAGCTACGGGAGAAACTGCACCTGTTCATGGAGAGGTCAACCTCCAGATACAGTTGGGAGACCTTGTGTTCCGACATAATTTTCTGGTCGCGAACATTATGGATGACTGCATTCTCGGAATGGATTTTCTGCGACCACATGGAATCACGTTGGACTTGGGAAAACGTGTCTTGAAATGGCAGAATGTCGAAGTACTGATGGAGGATCCCAGCGTCCAAATCCCCAAGATGAATGTAGTGGTATGTACTGACACTGATGTACCGAATTCTTCCGAAAGCATTGTATGGGCCAAGCTTGATGGTGATTCTGGAGACCACCGATCTTATCTGATAGAGCCAACGAAGACATCCGCATTGCGCAGTTTGATTGTAGGACGAAGCCTTGTAAAATCTTTAAGGAACGGATATGTGCCGGTTAGAGTCCTTAACACCGCAGACTCAACCACGAGCATCAAAGCGGGAGAAGTCATCGGCAGCTGCCAGCCTGTTTCCACCATCACCTCTTTGGAAGCTACTCACAACCATCATTGGAAAACGAGGCAAGACACAGACAAAGC
This sequence comes from Odontomyia ornata, assembly GCA_963969285.1. NCBI lineage: Eukaryota > Metazoa > Arthropoda > Insecta > Diptera > Stratiomyidae > Odontomyia > Odontomyia ornata. Next base: position 211,715,920 of record OZ017740.1, read on the forward strand.
CCGGGAATCCACGTCTGCAATATTGAAGCAAGTCAAATTGCCGGTGCAGCTATTCAAACGAGCCTCTGATCTGGTCACCGAGTACAGTGACATCTTCTCAACAAGCCCGGATGACCAAGGCCGAACGAGTTTGGTAACTCACGTCATAGACACACAGGGAGCCAAGCCGATTCGACAAGCACCAAGACGTCTCCCTATAGCCAAACAAGGAGAAGTGAGCGCGCTGATCTCAGACATGGAAAAGCAAGGCATTATCGAACCTTCTGTAAGTCCATGGGCCGCGCCTGTAGTTCTAGTAAAGAAAAAGGATGGTAGCACTCGCTTTTGTGTCGACTATAGGCAGCTTAACGACGTCACTAAGAAAGATAGTTACCCGCTCCCACGCATCGATGACATCATGGACACTTTAGCCGACGCAAAATGGTTTTCTACACTCGATCTCAAGAGTGGCTACTGGCAGGTAGAAATTGACAAGAAGGACCGAGAGAAGACCGCATTTTCAGTTGGGACCGGATTGTGGCAATTTGTGGTGATGCCGTTTGGGCTTTGCAATGCTCCAGCCACTTTCGAACGCTTGATGGAATACGTGCTACGTGGTCTAACCTGGAAAACCTGCTTGGTGTACCTCGATGACATCATCGTCATCGGGAGAACGTTCGAAGAGCATGTGCGGAACTTAGAAGAGGTTTTCTCCCGACTGCGACTGGCAAATTTGAAACTTAGTCCCGACAAGTGTACCCTTTTCGCAGCTGAAGTAAAATACCTGGGACATGTCGTATCAGCAGAAGGGGTCAAAACAGACCCTGAGAAAATTGAAGCCGTGAAAAGCTGGCCAACACCAAACAACAAGCGCCAACTACGAAGTTTCCTGGGCCTGGCAACCAACTATCGAAGATTCGTCAAAGACTTTGCCAAAATAGCTAAGTGTCTTCATCAGCTAACCGAGAAAAATCGTCCGTATGTCTGGAATGAACAATGCCAGACAGCCTTTGAGACCCCGAAGGAAAAGCTATGTGAATCACCCGTACTGCCGTATTCGAAACCCGGAAAAATGTTTGTGGTTGACACCGATGCAAGCAGCGGCGGTATTGGAGCTGTACTCTCCCAGCAGATCAATGGCGAAGAAAGAGTCCTCTCGTATTACAGTCGAGTTCTTTCAAAAAGTGAGAGGAACTACTGTGTGACCAGGAAGGAGCTATTGGCTATAATAGAGGCCACCAAGCAGTTCCACAAGTACCTATATGGCCAGAAATTTGTTCTTCGAACGGACCATGCATCATTGAGATGGCTACTTAACTTCAAAAACCCCGAGGGACAAGTTGCGAGATGGATCGAAAGATTGCAGTCATACGACTACGAAATTGTTCATCGAAAGGGCGGAGTTCATGGAAATGCTGACGCCCTATCTCGTCGCCCATGTCCAGCTAACTGCAAGCATTGCCGACGGATTGAGGAAAAGGAACCGCCCGTTGATCTACGACTGATAACGGCCGAATCCGATGAAGGTTGGTCATCGGAGGAGATTCGAAATGCCCAGCTAGCCGATGAAGACATCGGACCATTGCTCGTATGGAAGGAGACGACTGGGCGACCTGAGTGGAAGGACGTTTCAACGCATGGCGCAACCCTGAAAAGCTATTGGGCACAATGGAACTCCCTTCAGGTGGAGGGTGGTGTACTCAAGCGGAAATGGGAAACGGCAGATGGCAGCTCCTATAGGATGCAAACTATACTACCCAAAAGCCGAATCCACGATGTGGTAGAGGAAATGCATGAAGGATCCTCGGGAGGCCATCTTGGTGTTAACAAAACCTTAGCGAAATTGCGGGAAAGATTCTACTGGCTTCACGCTCGAGAAGACGTAGAGGACTGGTGTCGCAGATGCACCATTTGCGCTTCCGTCAAAGGCCCAAAACGACGACTGAGAGGACAAATGCAAACCTATAACGTAGGCGTGCCATTCGAAAGGATTGCTGTTGACATCGCTGGACCCTTTCCTGAATCTGAATGGGGAAATCGATACACGCTGGTTGTAGCTGATTATTTCAGCAAGTGGCCCGAGGTCTACCCCATTCCCAACCAGGAAGCAACTACGGTAGCCGAACAGCTAGTGTTAAATTGGGTCAGCAGGTACGGCGTGCCTTGTGAACTACATTCGGATCAAGGCCGAAACTTTGAGTCACTAGTTTTTAGCGAAATGTGCGAGCAGCTGGGAATACGGAAAACGAGGACAACACCGCTGCATCCCCAATCCGATGGAATGGTCGAACGTTTCAACGGCACGCTCAATAAACACCTTGCCAAGATGGTTGACGAGAACCAAAGGGACTGGGACCGACATATCCCACTATTTTTAATGGCATATAGAGCCGCTGAACATGCGTCGACGGGCCAAGCCCCAGCCAAAGTCATTTTTGGAAAGACTATTCGTTTGCCAGCCGATATAAAGTTCGGAACACCCCCTGAGAAACCCCAAACGGTTTCGGAGTACGCAAGTGATCTAAGACAACGGTTGAACCAGATACATCGGACAGTGCGAAAACACCTCGAATCGGCTACTGACCGCATGAAGACCAGGTATGATCTAAAGGCTAATTCTACTGGCTTCCAGCAAGATGACTTGGTGTGGCTTTATAACCCGCAACGGCGAAAGGGTAGGTCTCCAAAGTTGCAACATAATTGGGAGGGACCATACCGAGTTACAAAGCGAATCAACGACGTCGTATACCGAATACAGGAACATCGTAAGCCGAGAGCCAAAATGAAAATCGTGCATCTGGACCGTCTTGCCCCATATTACACCCAGGGAGAATTGACTACAAATAGCGACACATCTTTTCGGGGCGAAAAGAACTGAGATGGGGGCAGTGTTACATGTACAAATAATTACATGTACAAATAATTCTGCGAGCTACTGTCGCAATTATTTTCATCATCATTAAGAACGTCAACAAATGAATTTACTCGAACCCGCGAGTAAATTCAACAAGCATAATCAACATCTGCAAGCGACGTCACTCCATTCATGAATTTGCTCGAACCTACCAGGTACCTCTCGGTAGAACGTTCGCCAATATGCGAGAAATGGGTGAATACTTAGAGACCCTATATAAAGGCGAGCTGAATGAATGGGAGAATCATTCATTCGACCGCGATAAGAACTGCGAAAGTGTGTAGGAAGTCAGTTTCGTAATAGTGAAGTGATTTAGAAGACAATTGCGATAAGAAATTTATGGACAAGTGTTAGATTTTATTTTAATAGTGAAAATTAAAATTAGTGAAAGTGTTAAACTGATTATTGTGCACTTTCTTGAATTAAATAAACTCTTAACTTAAATTATAAGACATTGCGTTTTCACTTTCCCGGAACGTTAAAATTATAGGCCGCGAACCAATAACACGCGACAGTATGAATAACGGCCATTTTCCAGCAACGCGCTCCTTGCAATCCGATCGTTTTCCGAGGAACTCCAGAATATCGTTGTTGTGAAGATCTTTAATTTTTTTATGTTCCTGAGTACGATAACAGCGCGATTTGCATATTCAGGCACTTCCGACTCCCGTTTCCGATGGTTTTACATATGGTTGGTATGGTTTCGGAATCAAAATTACCCCAACCACGCAAAAAATACAATTGCAGGTATCGCGAAGCTGCCTGAATGCACTTTTACTGAATTCTACTCATCACTAGCTTTCGTTTGACACCCCATATATTGAAATAGGAGAAAGTATGAACAACGGCCATTTTCCAGCAACGCACTCCTTGCAATCCGATCGTTTTCCGAGGAGCTCCAGAATATCATTGCAGTGAAGATCTTTAATTTTTTTATGTTCCTGAGTACAATAACAGCGCGATTTGCATATTCAGGCATTTCCGACTCCCGTTTCCGATGATTTTGCAGCTGTATGGTTTCGGAATCAAAAGTACCCCAACCACGCAAAAAACTGCAATCGCAGGTATCGCGAAGCTGCCTGAATGCACTTTTATTGAATTGTACTAATCACTAGCTTTCGTTTGACACCCCATATATTGAAATTGGAGAAAGTATGAAAAACGGCCATGTTCCAGCAACCCACTCCTTGCAATCCGATCGTTTTCCGAGGAACTCCAGAATATCGTTGTAGTGAAGATCTTTACAATTTCTTATGTTCCTGAGTACAATAACAGTGCGATTTGCATACTCAGGCACTTCCGACTCCCGTTTCCGATGATTTTACAGCTGTATGGTTTCGGAATCAAAAGTACCCCAACCACGCAAAAAACAGGAATCGCAGGTATCGCGAAGCTGCCTGAATGCACTTTCATTGAATTCTACTCATCACTAGCTTTCGTTTGACACCCCATATATTGAAATTGGAGAAAGTATGAAAAACGGCCATGTTCCAGCAACGCGCTCCTTGCAATCCGATCGTTTTCCCAGGAACTCCAGAATATCGGTGTTGTGAAGGTCTTTAATTTTGTTATGTTCCTGAGTACGATGGCAGCGCGATTTGCATATTCAGGCACTTCCGACTTCCGTTTCCGATGATTTTGCCGCTGTATGGTTTCGGAATCAAAAGTACCACAACCACGCAAAAAATACAATTGCAGGTATCGCGAAGCTGCCTGAATGCACTTTAATTGAATTCTACACATCACTAGCTTTCGTTTGACACCCCATATATTGAAATTGGAGAAAGTATGAAAAACGGCCATGTTCCAGCAACCCACTCCTTGCAATCCGATCGTTTTCCGAGGAACTCCAGAATATCGTTGTAGTGAAGATCTTTATTTTTAGGTAAATTTCTCGAGAGAAATTTACCTATTGCGGAGAGCATCATATATATATATATATATATATATATATATATATATATATATATATATATATATATATATATATATATATATATATATATATATATATATATATATATATATATATATGGGATATAACGAAATTTGTGACCACGATAGAGGTTGCAATTTTGCTTCGATTTTCACCAAATTTTCAGGAAAGGTGTATTGGGTAATTGTCTAGGTTAAGTTCGTGAACCAGCTATATCGGCCGGGCAAAAACAAAATGGCGGCTATTTTAGACGAAAAATCGTGATTTCTGTTCTGACCAAAGTATATTTCCGATTTGGATGAAATTTGGTACAAAGGTTCACTGCTGTATATGATGAATCTCACAATAAAAAATCCAAAGTCGGTACGGCAGAAACAAAATGGCGGCCGCTCAAAAGTCGAATAACATGCAAAATTTTGTTGTTGTAATTGTGGTCAAAGCTTTCAACAGATTTTCATGAAATTTGATAAACTGATAGAAATTATAAGTATTTAAAGAATTTCGTGAAAAAATTGGAGGTCAGGTTGCAAAAAACAAAATGGCGGCCAGTTAAAAGGCAAAATTTCAAAGGCTTTTTAAAGTCGCAATTTTAATCAGACATATACGAAATTCGGTTTCAAGATAGACATTATTTAGGCCTACAGTCTTTGATATTTTGGTGATCATGCATGAGCAAATTTCAAAATGGCGGCCGTTTAAATATGCGTTTTTTCAGGTTTTTGTGGCCCTCTAGCGGTCACATTTTCCAGCGGATTTTGATGAAACTTGAGATTATGGATCTCTGTACTATGTTCTTGTATTTTGCAGGAAATTATTAAAATTAAATGAACAATAAAAAAGTCGAAAATTTAAAGCCTAATATTTTTAGCTGCCATTTTCTTTAAAAATTGAATTATTTTGCCCTGTCTAGAGTGAAACTTCTATTTGAACGAGATAGTACATTGATTGATGAGTTCCTAGCATACAATGATTTAAAATAATCCAAAATAAAATGCATGCATTCAAAATGGCGGCCCCCAAAGGTCAGAAGGCAAGCGCAATTCGCTATTTTAGTGCCAACTGAAATAATGAATATTTTTCATGATTACGTTTTAAATGACTTTACTTGATAGAATTTATAAACCAGACCATTTTTAAGATATTGTAAAATCTTTTTAACAATCCCCTAAAAAAATTATAAAATCGCGACTTGTCTGTCCGTCCGTCCGTTTGTTCGTGCGTCAAAACAAGTTTTCTCGCAAACCACATGAGCTAGAATGAGGAAATTTTCTACGTAGGTCAAAAGTGGTGCCTCTTGAAATTTGCAGTGCAAGAAAATATTTTAAGGTATTTTAAGGGGGGTCTCCCCATACAGGGGGGTCTCCCCATACAGGGAGGTGGCATACAATTTTTTTTATTTCTGTAGCAGCCAAGATTCTCAACAGATTCCGTTGAAACTTGAAATTATAAGTTATTAACGCAAGTTAATTTAATTTAATTATGCAAATCGAATGACAAATGAAAAAGTCGAAAATTTACAGCTTAATATTTTTAGCAGCCGATTTCAATAAAAATTGAAATGACGGCCCTCATAGTTCAGAAAAAAATTGAAAATGTATATATTAATGGCAACGCAAGTGCTGATTAAACTTTCATGGAAATCTTTTGAAATTAACTATTCGAGCTATTTAAGCCTTTGTGTGGTTACCACTGTGAACTGTGTAAACAGCAAATGCGAGAAGGGCGAAACCGGTATTTATATGTTTACAACAATTTATGATCCGCCGATTTTCAATATGTAATCCATACGTATGCAACTCAATTTAATTAGCAAAATATTCGCGCCCCAATAAAAGATCTCTAAGAACGAACGTGGCCAGATTTTTCATATGTTAATAAATACCCATGTGGTACTACGAAAATTGCAGAAAGAAGTTGAGTAGTAGGCAAGCCAAATTTTTTCGAAGCTTTATGCTACAGACGAGAAATTTACCTTTCCGGCTGGTGCTGCAAACGGGGATTTTTTTTATGTTCCTGAGTACAATAACCGCGCGATTTGCATATTCGGGCACTTCCGACTCCCGTTTCCGATTATTTTACAGCTGTATGGTTTCGGAATCAAAAGTACCCCAACCATGCAAAAAACTGCAATTGCAGATATCGCGAAGCTGCCTGAATGCACTTTTATTGGATTCTACTCATCATTAGCTTTCGTTTGACACCCCATATATTGAAATTGGAGAAAGTATGAAAAACGGCCATTTTCCAGCAATGCGCTCCTTGCAATCCGATCGTTTTCCGAGGAACTCCAGAATATCGTTGTTGTGAAGATCTTTAATTTTGTTATGTTCCTGAGTACGATGGCAGCGCGATTTGCATATTCAGGCACTTCCGAATCCCGTTTCCGATGATTTTAGAGCTGTATGGTTTCGGAATCAAAAGTACCCCAACCACGCATAAAACTGCAATTGCAGGTATCGCGAAGCTGCCTGAATGCAGCTTTATTGAATTCTACTCATCACTAGCTTTCGTTTGACAGCCCATATAATGAAATTGGAGGACGTATCAAAAACGCCCATTTTCCAGCAACGCACTCCTTGCAATCCGATCGTTTTCGGAGGAGCACCAGAATATCGTTGTAGTGAAGATCTCTATTTTTTTACGTTCCTGAGTACAATAACAACGCAATTTGCATATTCAGGCACTTCCAACTCCCGTTTCCGATGATTTTACAGCTGTATGGTTTCGGAATCAAAAGTACCCCAACCACGCAAAAAACTGCAATTGCAGGTATCGCGAAGCTGCCTGAATGCACTTTTATTGAATTCTACTCATCACTAGCTTTCGTTTGACACCCCATACATTGAAATTGGAGAAAGTATGAATAACGGCCATTTCCAGCAACGCGCTCCTTGCAATCCGATCGTTTTCCGAGGTACTCCAGAATATCGTTGTTGTGAAGATCTTTAATTTTGTTATGTTCCTGAGTAGGATGGCAGCGAGATTTGCATATTCAGGCCCTTCCTACTCCCGTTTCCGATGATTTTACAGCTGTATGGTTTCGGAATCAACAGTACCCAAAACACGCAAAAAACTGCAATCGCAGGTATCGCAAAGCTGTCTGAATGCACTTAAATTGAATTCAACTCATTGCTAGCTTTCGTTTGACATCCCATATATTGAAATTGGAGAAAGTATGAAAAACGGCCATTTTCCAGCAACGCGCTCCTCACAATCCGATCGTTTTCCGAGGAACTCCAGAATACCGTTGTCGTGAAGATCTTTAATTTTTTTATATTCCTGAGTATAATAACAGCGCGATTTGCATATTCAGGCACTTCCGACTCCCGTTTCCGATGATTTACATATGGTTGGTATGGTTTCGGAATAAAAAGTACCCCAACCACGCAAAACATAGAATTGCAGGTATCGCGAAGCTGCCTGAATGCGCTTTTATTGAATTCTACTCATCACTAGCTTTCGTTTGACACCCCATATATTGAAATAGGAGAAAGTATGAAAAACGGCCATGTTCCAGCAACGCGCTCCTTGCAATCCGATCGTTTTCCGAGGAACTCCAGAATATCGTTGTAGTGAAGATCTTTAATTTTTTTATGTTCCTGAGTACAGTAACAGCGCGATTTGCATATTCAGGCATTTCCGATTCCCGTTTCCGATGATTTTGCAGCTGTATGGTTTCGGAATCAAAAGTACCCCAACCACGCAAAAATCAGCAATCGCAGATATAGCGAAGCTGCTTGAATGCACTTTAATTGAATTCTACTCATCACTAGCTTTCGTTTGACACACCATATATTGAAACTGGAGAAAGTATGAAAAAGGGCCATGTTCCAGCAACGCACTCCTTGCAATCCGATCGTTTTCCGAGGAACTCCAGAATATCGTTGTACTGAAAATCTTTATTTTTCTTATATTCCTGAGTACGATAACAGCGCGATTTGCATATTCAGGCACTTCCGACTCCCGTTTCCGATGATTTTACAGCGGTATGGTTTCGGAATCAAAAGTACCCCAACCACGCAAAAAATACCATTGCAGGTATCGCGAAGCTTCCTGAATGCACTTTTATTGAATTCTACTCATCACTAGCTTTCGTTTGACACCCCATATATTGAAATTGGAGAAAGTATGAAAAACGGCCATTTTCCAGCAAAGCACTCCTTGCAATCCGATCGTTTTCCGAGGAACTCCAGAATATCCTTGTAGTGAAGAACTTTATTTTTTTTATGTTCCTGAGTACAATAACAACGCGAAACACAATTGCAGGTATCGCGAAGCTGCCTAAATGCACTTTAATTGAATTCTACTCATCACTAGCTGTCGTTTGACACCCCATATATTGAAATATGAGAAAGTATGAAAAACGGCCATGTTCCAGCAACGCGCTCTCTGCAATCCGATCGTTTTCCGAGGAACTCCAGAATATCGTTGTTGTGAAGGTCTTTAATTTTATCATGTTCCTGAGTACGATGGCAGCACGATTTGCATATTCAGGCACCTCCGACTCCCGTTTCCGATGATTCTGCAGCTATGGTTTCGGAATCAAAAGTACCCCAACCACGCCATAAATACAATTGCAGATATCGCGAAGCTGCCTGAATGCACTTTTATTGAATTCTACTCATCACTAGCTTTCGTTTGACACCCCATATATTGAAATTGGAGAAAGTATGAAAAACGGCCATTTTCCAGCAACGCACTCCTTGCAATCCGATCGTTTTCCGAGGAACTCCAGAATATCGTTGTACTGAAAATCTTTATTTTTCTTATGTTCCTGAGTACGATAACAGCGCGATTTGCATATTCAGGCCCTTCCTACTCCCGTTTCCGATGATTTTACAGCGGTATGGATTCGGATTCAAAAGTACCCCAACCACGCAAAAAACTGCAATTGCAGGTATCGCGAAGCTGCCTGAATGCTCTTTTATTGGATTCTTCTCATCACTAGCTTTCGTTTGACACCCCATATATTGAAATTGGAGAAAGTATGAAAAACGGCCATGTTCCAGCAACGCGGTCCTTGCAATCCGATCGTTTTCCGAGGAACTCCAGAATATCGTTGTAGTGAAGATCTTTAATTTTTTTATGTTGCTGAGTACAATAACAGCGTGATTTGCATATTCAGGCACTTCCGACTCCCGTTTCCGATGATTTTACAGCAGTATGGTTTCGGAATCAAAAGTACCCCAACCACGCATAAAAATGCAACTGCAGGTATCGCGAAGCTGGCTGAATGCACTTTAATTGAATTCTACTCATCACTAGCTTTCGTTTGACACCCCATATATTGAAATTGGAGAAAGTATGAAAAACGGCCATGTTCCAGCAACGCGCTCCTTGCAATCTGATCGTTTTTCGAGGAACTCCAGAATATCTTTGTTGTGAAGATCTTTAATTTTGGTATGTTCCTGAGTACGATGGCAGCGCGATTTGCATATTCAGGTCCTTCCTACTCCCGTTTCCGATGATTTTACAGCGGTATGGATTCGGAATCAAAAGTACCCCAACCACGCAAAAAACTGCAATTGCAGGTATCGCGAAGCTGCCTGAATGCTCTTTTATTGGATTCTTCTCATCACTAGCTTTCGTTTGACACCCCATATATTGAAATTGGAGAAAGTATGAAAAACGGCCATGTTCCAGCAACGCGGTCCTTGCAATCCGATCGTTTTCCGAGGAACTCTAGAATATCGTTGTAGTGAAGATCTTTAATTTTTTTATGTTGCTGAGTACAATAACAGCGTGATTTGCATATTCAGGCACTTTCGGCTCCCGTTTCCGATGATTTTACCGCTGTATGGTTTCGGAATCAAAAGTACCCCAACCACGCAAAAAACTGCAATCGCAGGTATCGCGAAGCTGCCTGAATGCACTTTTATTGAATTCTAGTCATCACTAGCTTTCGTTTGACACCCCATATATTGAAATTGGAGAAAGTATGAAAAACGGCCATGTTCCAGCAACGCGCTCCTTGCAATCCGATCGTTTTCCCAGGAACTCCAGAATATCGTTGTTGTGAAAGTCTTTAATTTTGTTATGTTTCTGAGTACGATGGCAGCGCGATTTACATATTCAGGCACTTCCGACTCCCGTTTCCGATGATTTTACAGCTATGGTTTCGGAATCAAAAGTAACCCAACAACGCAAAAAATACAACTGCAGATATCGCGAAGCTGCCTGAACGCACTTTTATTGAATTGTACTCATCACCAGCTTTCGTTTGACACCCCATATATTGAAATTGGAGAAAGTCTGGAAAACGTCCATGTTCCAGCAACGCACTCCTTGCAATCCGATCGTTTTCCGAGGAACTCCAGAATATCGTTGTTGTGATGATCTTTAATTTTGTTATGTTCCTGAAAACGATGGCAGCGCGATTTGCATATTCAGGCACTTCCGACTCCCGTTTCCGATGATTTTACAGCTGTATGGTTTTGGAATCAAAAGTACCCCAACCACACAAAAAACTGCAATTGCAGATATCGCGAAGCTGCCTGAATGCACTTTTATTGAATTCTACTCATCACTAGCTTTCGTTTGACACCCCATATATTGAAATTGGAGAAAGTATGAAAAACGGCCATGTTCCAGCAACGCGCTCCTTCCAATCTGATCGTTTTTCGAGGAACTCCAGAATATCGTTGTAGTGAAGATCTTTAATTTTTTATGTTCCTGAGTACAATAACATTGCGATTTGCATATTCAGGCACTTCCGACTCCCGTTTCCGATGATTTTACAGCTGATGGTTTCGGAATCAAAAGTACCCCAACCACGCAAAAAACTGCAATTGCAGGTATCGCGAAGCTGCCTGAATGCACTTTTATTGAATTCTACACATCATTAGCTTTCGTTTGACACGCAATATATTGAAATTGGGGAACGAATGAAAAACGGCCATGTTCAAGCAACGCTCTCCTTGCATTCCGATCGTTTTTCGAGCTACTCCAGAATATCGTTGTAGTGAAGATCTTAAATTTTGTTATGTTCCTGAGTACGATGGCAGCGCGATTTGCATATTCAGGCACTTCCGACTCCTGTTTCCGATGATTTTACAGCTGTATGGTTTCGGAAACAAAAGTACCCCAACCACGCAAAAAACTGCAATTGCAGGTATCGCGAAGCTGCCTGAATGCACGTTAAATGATTTCCACTCATCACTAGCTTTCGTTTGACACCCTCTATATTGAAATTGGAGCAAGTATGAAAAACAGCCATTTTCCAGCAACGCGCTCCTGGTAATCCAATCGTTTTCCGAGGAGCTCCAGAATATCGTTGTTGTGAAGACCTTTGATTTTGTTATGTTCCTGAGTACGATGGCAGCGCGATTTGCATATTCAGGCACTTCCGACTCCCGTTCCCGATGATTTTACAGCTGATGGTTTCGGAATCAAAAGTACCCCAACCACGCAAAAAACTGCAATTGCAGGTATCGCGAAGTTCCTGAATGCACTTTAATTGAATTCGACTCATCAGTAGCTTTCGCTTGACACCCGATATATTGAAATTGGAGATAGTATTAAAAACGGCCATGTTCCAGCTACGCGCCTTGCAATCCGATCGTTTTCCGAGCAACTCCAGAATATCGTTGTTATGAAGATCTTTAATTTTTTTTATGTTGCTGAGTACAATAACAGCGAGATTTGCATATTCAGTCACTTCCGACTCCCGTTTCCGATGATCTCGCAGCTACATGGTTTCGGTATCAAAAGTACCCCAACCACGCAAAAAACTGCAATGCCAGGAATCGCGAAGCTGCCTGAATGCTTTTTTATTGAATTCTACTCATCACTAGCTTTCGTTTGACACCTGATATATTGAAATTGGAGAAAGTATGAAAAACGGCCATTTTCCAGCAACGCGCTCCTTGCAATCCGATCGTTTTCTGAGGAACTCCAGAATATCGTTGTAGTGAAGATCTTTCATGTTGTTATGTTCTTGAGTTCGATGATAGCGCGATTTCGTTTTCCGAGCAACTCCAGAATATCGTTGTTATGAAGATCTTTAATTTTTTTTATGTTGCTGAGTACAATAACAGCGAGATTTGCATATTCAGGCACTTCCGACTCCCGTTTCCGCTGATTTAACAGTTGGTTGGTTTCGGAATCAAAAGTACCCCAACCACGCAAAAAACTGCAATTGCAGGTATCGCGAAGCTGCCTGAATGCACTTTTATTGAATTCTACTCATCACTAGCTTTCGTTTGACACCCCATACATTGAAGTTGGAGAAAGTATGAAAAACGGCCATTATCCAGCAACGCACTCCTTGCAATCCGATCGTTTTCCTAGGAACTCCAGAATATCGTTGTAGTGAAGATCTTTAATTTTTTTATGTTCCTGAGTACAATAACAGTGCGATTTGCATACTCAGGCACTTCTGGCTCCCGTTTCCGATGATTTTACCGCTGTATGTTTTCGGAATCAAAAGTACCCCAACCACGCAAAAAACTGCAATCGCAGGTATCGCGAAGCTGCCTGAGTGCACTTTTATTGAATTCTAGTCATCACTAGCTTTCGTTTGACACCCCATATATTGAAATTGGAGAAAGTATGAAAAACGGCCATGTTCCAGCAACGCGCTCCTTGCAATCCGATCGTTTTCCCAGGAACTCCAGAATATCGTTGTTGTGAAAGTCTTTAATTTTGTTATGTTTCTGAGTACGATGGCAGCGCGATTTGCATATTCAGTCACTTCCGACTCCCGTTTCCGATGATTTTACAGCTATGGTTTCGGAATCAAAAGTAACCCAACAACGCAAAAAATACAACTGCAGATATCGCGAAGCTGCCTGAATGCACTTTTATTGAATTGTACCCATCACCAGCTTTCGTTTGACACCCCATATATTGAAATTGGAGAAAGTCTGGAAAACGTCCATGTTCCAGCAACGCGCTCCTTCCAATCTGATCGTTTTTCGAGGAACTCCAGAATATCGTTGTAGTGAAGATCTTTAATTTTTTATGTTCCTGAGTACAATAACACCATGATCTGCATATTCAGGCACTTCCGACCCCCGTTTCCGATGATTTTACAGCTGATGGTTTCGGAATCAAAAGTACCCCAACCACGCAAAAAACTGCAATTGCAGGTATCGCGAAGCTGCCTGAATGCACTTTAATTGAATTCTACACATCATTAGCTTTCGTTTGACACGCAATATATTGAAATTGGAGAAAGAATGAAAAACGGCCATGTTCAAGCAACGCTCTCCTTGCATTCCGATCGTTTTTCGAGGAACTCCAGAATATCGTTGTAGTGAAGATCTTAAATTTTGTTATGTTCCTGAGTACGATGGCAGCGCGATTTGCATATTCAGGCAGTTCCGACTCCTGTTTCCGATGATTTTACAGCTGTATGGTTTCGGAATCAAAAGTACCCCAACCACGCAAAAAACTGCAATTGCAGGTATCGCGAAGCTGCCTGAATGCACGTTAATTGAATTCGACTCATCACTAGCTTTCGTTTGACACCCTCTATATTGAAATTGGAGCAAGTATGAAAAACGGCCATTTTCCAGCAACGCACTCCTTGCAATCCGATCGTTTTCCGAGGAACTCCAGAATAACGTTGTAATCAAGATCTTTAATTTTTTTATGTTCCTGAGTACAATGACACCATGATCTGCATATTCAGGCACTTCCGACTCCCGTTTCCGATGATTTTACAGCTGATGGTTTCGGAATCAAAAGTACCCCAACCACGCAAAAAACTGCAATTGCAGGTATCGCGAAGCTGCCTGAATGCACTTTAATTGAATTCCACTCATCACTAGCTTTCGTTTGACACCCCATATATTGAAATTGGAGAAAGTATGAAAAACGGCCATTTTCCAGCAACGCTCTCCTTGCATTCCCATCGTTTTCCGAGGAACTCCAGAATATCGTTGTAGTGAAGATCTTTAATTTTTTTTATGTTCCTGAGTACGATGGCAGCGCGATTTGCATATTCAGGCACTTCCGACTCCAGTTTCCGATGATTTTACAGCTGTATGGTTTCGGAATCAAAAGTACCCCAACCACGCCAAAAACTGCAATTGCAGGTGTCGCGAAGCCGCCTGAATGCACTTTTATTGAATTCTACACATCACTAGCTTTCGTTTAACACCCCAGAAATTGAAATTGGAGAAAGTATGAATAACGGACATTTTCCAGCAACGCACTCCTTGCAATCCGATCGCTATCCGGGGAGCTCCAGAATAGCGTTGTAGTGACGATCTTTATTTTTGTTATGTTCCTGAGTACAATAACAGCGCGATTCGCATATTCAGGCGCTTCCGACTCCCGTTTCCGATGATTTTATAGCTGTATGGTTTCGGAATCAAAAATACCCCAGCCACGCAAAAAAATTCAATTGCAGGTATCGCGAAGCTGCCTGAATGCACTTTAATTCAATTCTACTCATCACTCGCTTTCGTTTGACACCCCATATATTGAAATTGGAGAAAGTATGAAAAACGGCCATTTTCCAGTAACGCGCTCCTTGTAATCCAATCGTTTCCCGAGGAGCTCCAGAATATCGTTGTTGTGAAGATCTTTGATTTTGTTATGTTCCTGAGTACGATGGCAGCGCGATTTGCATATTCAGGCACTTCCGACTCCCGTTTCCGATGATTTTACAGCTGATGGTTTCGGAATCAAAAGTACCCCAACCACGCAAAAAACTGCAATTGCAGGTATCGCGAAGGTGCCTGAATGCACTTTAATTGAACTCGACTCATCAGTAGCTTTCGCTTGACACCCGATATATTGAAATTGGAGATAGTATGAAAAACGGCCATGTTCCAGCTACGCGCCTTGCAATCCGATCGTTTTCCGAGGAACTCCAGAATATCGTTGTTATGAAGATCTTTAATTTTTTTTATGTTGCTGAGTACAATAACAGCGAGATTTGCATATTCAGGCACTTCCGACTCCCGTTTCCGATGATTTTACTGCTGTGTGGTTTCGGAATCAAAAGTACCCCAACCACGCAAAAAATACAATTGCAGATATCGCGAAGCTGCCTGAATGCACTTTTATTGAATTCTACTCATCACTAGCTTTCGTTTGACACCCCATTTATTGAAATTGGAGAAAGTATGAAATACGGCCATTTTCCAGCAACGTCCTTGCAATCCGATCGTTTTCCGAGGAACTCCAGAATACCGTTTTAGTGAAGATCTTTAATTTTTTTATGTTCCTGAGTCCAAGAACACTTGATTATCATATTCAGGCACTTTCGACACCCGTTTCCTATGATTTTACAGCTGTATGGTTTCGGAATCAAAAGTACCCTAACTACGCAAATAACTGCAATTGCAGGTATCGCGAAGCTGCCTGAACGCACTTTTATTAAATTCTACTCATCACTAGCTTTCGTTTGACACCTCATATATTGAAATTGGAGAAAGTATGAAAAACGGCCATTTTCCAGCAACGCGCTCCTTGCAATCCGATCGTTTTCTGAGGAACTCCAGAATATCGTTCTAGTGAAGATCTTTCATGTTGTTATGTTCTTGAGTTCGATGATAGCGCGATTTGCATATTCAGGCACTTCCGACTCCCGTTTCCGCTGATTTAACAGTTGTATGGTTTCGGAATCAAAAGTACCCCAACCACGCAAAAAACTGCAATTGCAGGTATCACGAAGCTGCCTGAATGCACTTTTATTGAATTCTACTCATCACTAGCTTTCGTTTGACACCCCATATATTGAAATCGGAGAAAGTATGAAAAACGGCCATTTTCCAGCAACGCGCTCCTTGCAATCCGATCGTTTTCGGGGAACTCCAGAATATCGTTGTAGTGAAGATCTTTAATTTTCTTATGTTCCTGAGTACAATAACAGCGCGATTTGCATATTCAGACACTTCCGACTCCCGTTTCCGATGATTTTACAGCTGTATGGTTTCGGAATCAAAAGTACCCTAACTACGCAAATAACTGCAATTGCAGGTATCCCGAAGCTGCCTGAACGCACTTTTATTAAATTCTACTCATCACTAGCTTTCGTTTGACACCCCATATGTTGAAATTGGAAAAAGTATGAAAAACGGCCATGTTCCAGCAACGCACTCCTTGCAATCCGATGGTTTTCCGAGGAGCTCCAGAATATCGTTGTGGTGAAGATCTTGAATTTTCCTATGTTCCTGAGTACAATAACAGCCTGATTTGCATATTCAGTCACTTCCGACTCCCGTTTCCGATGATCTTGCAGCTACATGGTTTTGGAATCAAAAGTACCCCAACCACGCAAAAAACTGGAATGCCAGGTATCGCGAAGCTGCCTGAATGCACTTTTAATGAATGCTTCTCATCACTAGCTTTCGTTTGACACCCCATATATTGAAATTGGAGAAAGTATGAAAAACGGCCATTTTCCAGCAACGCGCTCCTTGCAATCCGACCGTTTTCCGATGAGCTCCAGAATATCGTTGCAGTGAAGATCTTTAATTTTTTTATGTTCCTGAGTACAATAACAGCGTGATTTGCATATTCAGGCACTTCCGACTCCCGTTTCCGATGATCTTGCAGCTACATGGTTTCGGAATCAAAAGTACCCCAACCACGAACAGAACTGCAATTGCAGGTATCGCGAAGCTGCCTAAATGCACTTTTATTGAATTCTACTCATCACTAGCTTTCGTTTGACACCCCATATATTGAAATTGGAGAAAGTATGAAAAACGGCCATTTTCCAGCAACGCACTCCTTGCAATCCGATCGTTTTCCGAGGAACTACAGAATATCGTTGTAGTGAAGATGTTTAATTTTTTTATGTTCCTGAGTACAATAACACCGCGATTTGCATATTCAGGCACTTCTGATTCCCGTTTCCGATGATTTTACAGCAGTATGGTTTCGGAATCAAAAGTACCCCAACCACGCAAAAAACTGCAATTGCAGGTATCGCGAAGCTGCCTGAATGCACTTTTATTGAATTCTACTTATCACTAGCTTTCGTTTGACACCCAATATATTGAAATTGGAGAAAGTATGAAAAACGGCCATGTTCCAGCAACGCGCTTGTTGCCATCCGATCGTTTTCCGAGGAACTCCAGAATATCGTTGTGATGAAGATCTTTAATTTTTATATGTTCGTGAGTACAATAACAGCGCGATTTGCATATTCAGGCTTTTCCGACTCCCGTTTCCGATGATTTTACAGCTGTATGGTTTCGGAATCAAGAGTACCCCCACCACGAACAAAACTGCAATTCCAGGTATCGCGAAGCTGCCTGAATACACTTTTATTGAATTCTACGCATCACTTGCTTTCGTTTGACACCCCATATATTGAAATTGGAGAAAGTATGAAAAACTGTCATTTTCCAGCAAAGCGCTCCTTGCAATCCGATCGTTTTCCGAGGAACTCCAAAATATCGTTTTCGTGAAGACCGTTAATTTTTAGGTAAATTTCTCGAGAGAAATTTACCTATTGCGGAGAGCATCATATATATATATATATAGATATATATATATATATATATATATATATATATATATATATATATTTATATATATATATATATATATATATATATATATATATATATATATATATATATATATATATATATATATATGGGATATAACGAAATTTGTGACCACGATAGAGGTTGCAATTTTGCTTCGATTTTCACCAAATTTTCAGGAAAGGTGTATTGGGTAATTGTCTCGGTTAAGGTCGTGAACCAGCTATATCGGCCGGGCAAAAACAAAATGGCGGCTATTTTGGCCGAAAAATCGTGATTTCTGTTCTGACCAAAGTATAGCTCCGATTTGAATGAAATTTGGTACAAAGGTTAATTTAGGCCTACAGTCTTTGATATTTTGGTGATCATGCATGAGAAAATTTCAAAATGGCGGCCGTTTAAATATGCGTTTTTTCAGGTTTTTGTGGCCCTCTAGCGGTCACATTTTCCAGCGGATTTTGATGAAACTTGAGATTATGGATCTCTGTACTATGTTCTTGTATTTTGCAGGAAATTATTAAAATTAAATGAACAATAAAAAAGTCGAAAATTTAAAGCCTAGTATTTTTAGCTGCCATTTTCTTTAAAAATTGAATTATTTTGCCCTGTCTAGAGTGAAACTTCTATTTGAACGAGATAGTACATTGATTGATGAGTTCCTAGCATACAAAGATTTAAAATAATCCAAAATAAAATGCATGCATTCAAAATGGCGGCCCCCAAAGGTCAGAAGGCAAGCGCAATTCGCTATTTTAGTGCCAACTGAAATAATGAATATTTTTCATGATTACGTTTTAAATGACTTTACTTGATAGAATTTATAAACCAGACCATTTTTAAGATATTGTAAAATCTTTTTAACAATCCCCTAAAAAAATTATAAAATCGCGACTTGTCTGTCCGTCCGTCCGTTTGTTCGTGCGTCAAAACAAGTTTTCTCGCAAACCACATGAGCTAGAATGAGGAAATTTTCTACGTAGGTCAAAAGTGGTGCCTCTTGAAATTTGCAGTGCAAGAAAATATTTTAAGATATTTAAGGGGGGTCTCCCCATACAGGGGGGTCTCCCCATACAAGGGGGTGGCATACAATTTTTTTTATTTCTGTAGCAGCCAAGATTCTCAACAGATTCCGTTGAAACTTGAAATTATAAGTTATTAACGCAAGTTAATTTAATTTAATTATGCAAATCGAATGACAAATGAAAAAGTCGAAAATTTACAGCTTAATATTTTTAGCAGCCGATTTCAATAAAAATTGAAATGACGGCCCTCATAGTTCAGAAAAAAATTGAAAATGTATATATTAATGGCAACGCAAAAGCTGATTAAACTTTCATGGAAATCTTTTGAAATTAACTATTCGAGCTATTTAAGCCTTTGTGTGGTTACCACTGTGAACTGTGTAAACAGCAAATGCGAGAAGGGCGAAACCGGTATTTATATGTTTACAACAATTTATGATCCGCCGATTTTCAATATGTAATCCATACGTATGCAACTCAATTTAATTAGCAAAATATTCGCGCCCCAATAAAAGATCTCTAAGAACGAACGTGGCCAGATTTTTTTTATGTTAATAAATACCCATGTGGTACTACGAAAATTGCAGAAAGAAGTTGAGTAGTAGGCAAGCCAAATTTTTTCGAAGCTTTATGCTACATACGAGAAATTTACCTTTCCGGCTGGTGCTGCCAACGGGGATTTTTTTTATGTTCCTGAGTACAATAACAGCGCGATTTGCATATTCGGGCACTTCCGACTCCCGTTTCCGCTGATTTAACAGTTGTATGGTTTCGGAATCAAAAGTAGCCCAACCACGCAAAAAACTGCAATTGCAGGTATCACGAAGCTGCCTGAATGCACTTTTATTGAATTCTACTCATCACTAGCTTTCGTTTGACACCCCATATATTGAAATTGGAGAAAGTATGAAAAGCGGCCATTTTCCAGCAACGCGCTCCTTGCAATCCGATCGTTTTCCGGGGAACTCCAGAATATCGTTGTAGTGAAGATCTTTAATTTTCTTATGTTCCTGAGTACAATTACAGCGCGATTTGCATATTCAGGCCCTTCCTACTCCCGTTTCCGATGATTTTACAGCGGTATGGATTCGGAATCAAAAGTACCCCAACCACGCAAAAAACTGCAATTGCAGGTATCGCGAAGCTGCCTGAATGCACTTTTATTGAATTCTACTCATCACTAGCTTTCGTTTGACACCCCATACATTGAAATTGGAGAAAGTATGAAAAACGGCCATTATCCAGCAACGCACTCCTTGCAATCCGATCGTTTTCCTAGGAACTCCAGAATATCGTTGTAGTGAAGATCTTTAATTTTTTTATGTTCCTGAGTACAATAACAGTGCGATTTGCATACTCAGGCACTTCCGGCTCCCGTTTCCGATGATTTTACCGCTGTATGGTTTCGGAATCAAAAGTACCCCAACCACGCAAAAAACTGCAATCGCAGGCATCGCGAAGCTGCCTGAATGCACTTTTATTGAATTCTACTCATCACTAGCTTTCGTTTGACACCCCATATATTGAAATTGGAGAAAGTATGAAAAACGGCCATGTTCCAGCAACGCGCTCCTTGCAATCCGATCGTTTTCCCAGGAACTCCAGAATATCGTTGCTGTGAAAGTCTTTAATTTTGTTATGATTCTGAGTACGATGGCAGCGCGATTTGCATATTCAGGCACTTCCGACTCCCGTTTCCGATGATTTTACAGCTGTATGGTTTCGGAATCAAAAGTAACCCAACAACGCAAAAAATACAACTGCAGATATCGCGAAGCTGCCTGAATGCACTTTTATTGAATTGTACTCATCACCAGCTTTCGTTTGACACCCCATATATTGAAATTGGAGAAAGTCTGGAAAACGTCCATGTTCCAGCAACGCGCTCCTTCCAATCTGATCGTTTTTCGAGGAACTCCAGAATATCGTTGTAATGAAGATCTTTAATTTTTTATGTTCCTGAGTACAATAACACCATGATCTGCATATTCAGGCACTTCCGACCCCCGTTTCCGATGATTTTACAGCTGATGGTTTCGGAATCAAAAGTACCCCAACCACGCAAAAAACTGCAATTGCAGGTATCGCGAAGCTGCCTGAATGCACTTTTATTGAATTCTACACATCATTAGCTTTCGTTTGACACGCAATATATTGAAATTGGAGAAAAAATGAAAAACGGCCATGTTCAAGCAACGCTCTCCTTGCATTCCGATCGTTTTTCGAGGAACTCCAGAATATCGTTGTAGTGAAGATGTTAAATTTTGTTATGTTCCTGAGTACGATGGCAGCGCGATTTGCATATTCAGGCACTTCCGACTCCTGTTTCCGATGATTTTACAGCTGTATGGTTTCGGAATCAAAAGTACCCCAACCACGCAAAAAACTGCAATTGCAGGTATCGCGAAGCTGCCTGAATGCACTTTTATTGCATTCCACTCATCACTAGCTTTCGTTTGACACCCTCTATATTGAAATTGGAGCAAGTATGAAAAACGGCCATTTTCCAGCAACGCTCTCCTTGCATTCCCATCGTTTTCCGAGGAACTCCAGAATATCGTTGTAGTGAAGATCTTTAATTTTTTTATGTTCCTGAGTACGATGGCAGCGCGATTTGCATATTCAGGCACTTCCGACTCCCGTTTCCGATGATTTTACAGCTGTATGGTTTCGGAATCAAAAGTACCCCAACCACGCCAAAAACTGCAATTGCAGGTGTCGCGAAGCCGCCTGAATGCACTTTTATTGAATTCTACTCATCACTAGCTTTCGTTTAACACCCCATATATTGAAATTGGAGAAAGTATGAATAACGGACATTTTCCAGCAACGCACTCCTTGCAATCCGATCGCTATCCGAGGAGCTCCAGAATAGCGTTGTAGTGACGATCTTCATTTTTGTTATGTTCCTGAGTACAATAACAGCGCGATTCGCATATTCAGGCGCTTCCGACTCCCGTTTCCGATGATTTTACAGCTGTATGGTTTCGGAATCAAAAATACCCCAGCCACGCAAAAAAATCCAATTGCAGGTATCGCGAAGCTGCCTGAATGCACTTTAATTCAATTCTACTCATCACTCGCTTTCGTTTGACACCCCATATATTGAAATTGGAGAAAGTATGAAAAACGGCCATTTTCCAGTAACGCGCTCCTTGTAATCCAATCGTTTTCCGAGGAGCTCCAGAATATCGTTGTTGTGAAGATCTTTGATTTTGTTATGTTCCTGAGTACGATGGCAGCGCGATTTGCATATTCAGGCACTTCCGACTCCCGTTCCCGATGATTTTACAGCTGATGGTTTCGGAATCAAAAGTACCCCAACTACGCAAAAAACTGCAATTGCAGGTATCGCGAAGGTGCCTGAATGCACTTTAATTGAATTCGACTCATCAGTAGCTTTCGCTTGACACCCGATATATTGAAAGTGGAGATAGTATGAAAAACGGCCATGTTCCAGCTACGCGCCTTGCAATCCGATCGTTTTCCGAGGAACTCCAGAATATCGTTGTTATGAAGATCTTTAATTTTTTTTATGTTGCTGAGTACAATAACAGCGAGATTTGCATATTCAGGCACTTCCGACTCCCGTTTCCGATGATTTTACTGCTGTATGGTTTCGGAATCAAAAGTACCCCAACCACGCAAAAAATACAATTGCCGATATCGCGAAGCTGCCTGAATGCACTTTTATTGAATTCTACTCATCACTAGCTTTCGTTTGACACCCCATTTATTGAAATTGGAGAAAGTATGAAATACGGCCATTTTCCAGCAACGTCCTTGCAATCCGATCGTTTTCCGAGGAACTCCAGAATACCGTTTTAGTGAAGATCTTTAATTTTTTTATGTTCCTGAGTCCAAGAACACTTGATTATCATATTCAGGCACTTTCGACTCCCGTTTCCGATGATTTTACAGCTGTATGGTTTCGGAATCAAAAGTACCCTAACTACGCAAATAACTGCAATTGCAGGTATCCCGAAGCTGCCTGAACGCACTTTTATTAAATTCTACTCATCACTAGCTTTCGTTTGACACCCCATATGTTGAAATTGGAAAAAGTATGAAAAACGGCCATGTTCCAGCAACGCACTCCTTGCAATCCGATCGTTTTCCGAGGAGCTCCAGAATATCGTTGTAGTGAAGATCTTGAATTTTCCTATGTTCCTGAGTACAATAACAGCCTGATTTGCATATTCAGTCACTTCCGACTCCCGTTTCCGATGATCTTGCAGCTACATGGTTTTGGAATCAAAAGTACCCCAACTACGCAAAAAACTGGAATGCCAGGTATCGCGAAGCTGCCTGAATGCACTTTTAATGAATGCTTCTCATCACTAGCTTTCGTTTGACACCCCATATATTGAAATTGGAGAAAGTATGAAAAACGGCCATTTTCCAGCAACGCGCTCCTTGCAATCCGATCGTTTTCCGACGAACTCCAGAATACCGTTCTAGTGAAGATCTTTAATTTTTTTATGTTCCTGAGTACAATAACAGCGCGACTTGCATATTCAGGCACTTCCGACTCCCATTCCCGATAATTTTACAGCTGTAGGATTTCGGAATCAAAAGTACCCCAACCACGCAAAAAACTGCAAATTCAGGTATCGCGTAGCTGCCTGAATGCACTTTCATTGAATTCTACTCATCACTAGGTTTCGTTTGACACCCCATATATTGAAATTGGTGAAAGTATGAACAACGGCCATATTCCAGCAACGCACTCCTTGCAATCCGATCGTTTTCCGAGGAACTACAGAATATCGTTGTAGTGAAGATGTTTAATTTTTTTATGTTCCTGAGTACAATAACACCGCGATTTGCATATTCAGGCACTTCTGACTCCCGTTTCCGATGATTTTACAGCAGTATGGTTTCGGAATCAAAAGTACCCCAACCACGCAAAAAACTGCAATTGCAGGTATCGCGAAGCTGCCTGAATGCACTTTTATTGAATTCTACTTATCACTAGCTTTCGTTTGACACCCAATATATTGAAATTGGAGAAAGTATGAAAAACGGCCATGTTCCAGCAACGCGCTTGTTGCCATCCGATCGTTTTCCGAGGAACTCCAGAATATCGTTGTGATGAAGATCTTTAATTTTTATATGTTCGTGAGTACAATAACAGCGCGATTTGCATATTCAGGCACTTCCGACTCCCGTTGCCGATGATTTTACAGCTGTATGGTTTCGGAATCAAGAGTACCCCCACCACGAACAAAACTGCAATTCCAGGTATCGCGAAGCTGCCTGAATACACTTTTATTGAATTCTACGCATCACTTGCTATGAAAAACTGTCATTTTCCAGCAAAGCGCTCCTTGCAATCCGATCGTTTTTTCCGAGGAACTCCAAAATATCGTTTTCGTGAAGACCGTTAATTTTTAGGTAAATTTCTCGAGAGAAATTTACCTATTGCGGAGAGCATCATATGTATATATATATATATATATATATATATATATATATATATATATATATATATATATATATATATATATATATATATATATATATATATATATATGGGATATAACGAAATTTGTGACCACGATAGAGGTTGCAATTTTGTTTCGATTTTCACCAAATTTTCAGGAAAGGTGTATTGGGTAATTGTCTCGGTTAAGTTCGTGAACCAGCTATATCGGCCGGGCAAAAACAAAATGGCGGCTATTTTAGACGAAAAATCGTGATTTCTGTTCTGACCAAAGTATAGCTCCGATTTGAATGAAATTTGGTACAAAGGTTAATTGCTGTATATGATGAATCTCACAATAAAAAATCCAAAGTCGGTACGGCAGAAACAAAATGGCGGCCGCTCAAAGGTCGAAAAACGTGCAAAATTTTGTTGTTGTAATAGTGGTCAAAGCTTTCAACAGATTTTCATGAAATTTGATAAACTGATAGAAATTATAAGTATCCAAAGAATTGCGTGAAAAAATTGGAGGTCAGGTTGCAAAAAACAAAATGGCGGCCAGTTAAAGGGCAAAATTTCAAAGGCTTTTTAAAGTCGCAATTTTAATCGGACATATACGAAATTCGGTTCCAAGATAGACATTATTTAGGCCTACAGGCTTTGATATTTTGGTAATCATGCATGAGCAAATTTCAAAATGGCGGCCGTTTAAATATGCGTTTTTTCAGGTTTTTGTGGCCCTCTAGCGGTCACATTTTCCAGCGGATTTTGATGAAACTTGAGATTATGGATCTCTGTACTATGTTCTTGTATTATGCAGGAAATTATTAAAATTAAATGAACAATAAAAAAGTCGAAAATTTAAAGCCTAATATTTTTAGCTGCCATTTTCTTTAAAAATTGAATTATTTTGCCCTGTCTAGAGTGAAACTTCTATTTGAACGAGATAGTACATTGATTGATGAGTTCCTAGCATACAAAGATTTAAAATAATCCAAAATAAAATGCATGCATTCAAAATGGCGGCCCCCAAAGGTCAGAAGGCAAGCGCAATTCGCTATTTTAGTGCCAACTGAAATAATGAATATTTTTCATGATTACGTTTTAAATGACTTTACTTGATAGAAATTATAAACCAGACCATTTTTAAGATATTGTAAAATCTTTTTAACAATCCCCTAAAAAAATTATAAAATCGCGACTTGTCTGTCCGTCCGTCCGTTTGTTCGTGCGTCAAAACAAGTTTTCTCGCAAACCACATGAGCTAGAATGAGGAAATTTTCTACGTAGGTCAAAAGTGGTGCCTCTTGAAATTTGCAGTGCAAGAAAATATTTTAAGATATTTAAGGGGGGTCTCCCCATACAGGGGGGTCTCCCCATACAGGGGGGTGGCATACAATTTTTTTTATTTCTGTAGCAGCCAAGATTCTCAACAGATTCCGTTGAAACTTGAAATTATAAGTTATTAACGCAAGTTAATTTAATTTAATTATGCAAATCGAATGACAAATGAAAAAGTCGAAAATTTACAGCTTAATATTTTTAGCAGCCGATTTCAATAAAAATTGAAATGACGGCCCTCATAGTTCAGAAAAAAAATTGAAAATGTATATATTAATGGCAACGCAAGTGCTGATTAAACTTTCATGGAAATCTTTTGAAATTAACTATTCGAGCTATTTAAGCCTTTGTGTGGTTACCACTGTGAACTGTGTAAACAGCAAATGCGAGAAGGGCGAAACCGGTATTTATATGTTTACAACAATTTATGATCCGCCGATTTTCAATATGTAATCCATACGTATGCAACTCAATTTAATTAGCAAAATATTCGCGCCCCGATAAAAGGTCTCTAAGAACGAACGTGGCCAGATTTTTCTTATGTTAATAAATACCCATGTGGTACTACGAAAAATGGAAGAAAGAAGTTGAGTAGTAGGCAAGCCAAATTTTTTTTCGAAGCTTTATGCTACATACGAGAAATTTAACCTTTCCGGCTGGTGCTGCCAACGGGGATTTTTTTTATGTTCCTGAGTACAATTACAGCGCGATTCGCATATTCAGGTACTTCCGACTCCCGTTTCCGATGATTTTGCAGCTGTATGGTTTCGGAATCAAAAGTAGCCCAACCATGCAAAAAACTGCAATCGCGAAGCTGCCTGAATGCACTTTTATTGAATTCTACTCATCACTAGCTTTCGTTTGATACCCTATATATTGTAATTGGAGAAAGAATGAATAACGGGTTTTTTTCCAGGAACGCACTCCCTGCAAACCGATCGTTTTCCGAGGAACTCCAGAGTATCGTTGTAGTCAGCTTTTTAATTGTTTTATGTTCCTGAGTACAATGACGGCGCGATATGCATATTCAGGTTCTTCCGACTCTCGATTCCGATGATTTTACAGCTGTATGGTTTCGGAATCAAAAGTACCCCAACCACGCAAAAAACTGCAATCGCAGGTATCGCGAAGCTGCCTGAATGCACTTTTATTGAATTCTACTCATCATTAGCTTTCGTTTGACACCCCACATATGGAAATTGGAGAAAGTATGAAAAACGGCCATCTGCCAGCAATGCACTCCTTGCAATCCGATTTTTTGAGGAACTCCAGAATATCGTTGTAGTGAAGATCTTTAATTTTTTATGCTCCTGAGTACAATAGCAGCGCGATTTGCATATTCAGGTACTTCCGATTCCCGTTTCCGATGATTTTACAGCTGTATGGTTTCGGAATCAAAAGTACCCCAACCACGCAAAAAACTGCAATTGCAGGTATCGCGAAGCTGCCTGAAAGCACTTTTATAGAATTCTACTCATCACTAGCTTTCGCTTGACACCCCGTATATTAAGTATGAAAAACGGCCATCTGCCAGCAACGCACTCCTTGCAATCCGATCGTTTTACGAGGAGCTCCAGAATATCGTTATAGTGAAGATCTGTAAATTTGTTATGTTGCTGAGTACAACAACAGTGCGATTTGCATATTCAACCACTTCCGACTTCCGTTTTCGATGATTTTGCAGCTGTATGGTTTCGGGATCAAAAGTACCACAACCACGCAAAAAACTGCAATTGCAGGTATCGCAAAGCTGCCTGAATGCACTTTTATTTCTCGATAAAAATTTACCTATTGCGGTGAGCATCATATGTATATATATATATATATATATATATATATATATATATATATATATATATATATATATATATATATATATAAATATATATATATATATATATATATATATATATATATATATATATATATAAATATATATATATATATATATATATATATATATATATATATATATATATATAGATATATATATATATATATATATATATATATATATATATATAGATATATATATGTATATATATATTATATATATATATATATATATATATATATATATATATATATATATATATATATATATATATATATATATATATATATATATATATATATATATATATAGGGGATATAACGAATTTTGTGACCACGCTAGAGGGTGCAGTTTTGCTTCAATTTTCACCAAATTTTCAGGAAAGGTGTATTGGGTAATTATCTCGGTTATGTACATGAGCCTGCTTTATCGACTGGGCAAAAACAAAATGGCGGCCATTTTAGACGAAAAATCGTGATCTCTGTGCTGACCAAAGTATAGCTCCGATTTAAATGAAATTTGGTAAAAAGGTTTATTGATGTATGTGATGGATCTCACAATAAAAAATCCAAAGTTGGTACGGCAGAAACAAAATGGCGGCCGCTCAAATGTCTTAAAGCGTGCAAAATTTTGTTGTTGTAGTAGTGGTCAAAGATTTCAACAGATTTTCATGAAATCCCTTAGTTTGATAGAAATTATAAGTATCTAGAGAATTACGTAAAATCACTTGAGGTCAGGTTGCAAATAACAAAATGGCGGCCAGTTGAAAGTCAAAATTTCAAAGGATTTTAAAAGTCGCAATTTTGATCCGACATATATGAAACTTGGTTTCAAGATAGACATTACTTACACCTACAGTCTTTGATATTTTTGTGATCATGCATGAGCAAATTTCAAAACGGCGGCTGTTTAAATATGCGTTTTTTTCATGTTTTTGTGGCCCTCTAGCGGTCACATTTTCCAACGGATTTTGATAAAACTTGAGATTATGAATTTCTGTACTATGTTCTTGTATTTAGTAATTACTAAAATTGAATGATATAAAAAAGTCTAAAGTTTAAAGCCTAATATTTTTAGCTGCCATTTTCTTTAAAAATTGAATTATTTTGCCCTGTCTAGAGTGAAACTCCTATTTGAACGAGATAGTACATTGATTGATGAGGTCCTAGCATACAAAGATTTAAAATAATCCAAAATCAAATGCATGCATTCCGAATGGCGGCCCCAAAGGTCTGAAGGCAAGCGCAATTCGCTATTTTAGCGCCAACTGAAATAATGAATATTTTTCATGGAAACGTTCTAAAAGACTTTACCTGACAGAACTTATAAACCAGATCATTATTAAGATATTGTTCAAATATTTTTAACAATACC
Organism: Odontomyia ornata; assembly: GCA_963969285.1. Taxonomy (NCBI): domain Eukaryota; kingdom Metazoa; phylum Arthropoda; class Insecta; order Diptera; family Stratiomyidae; genus Odontomyia; species Odontomyia ornata. The sequence goes on from OZ017740.1 coordinate 211,745,199, forward strand.
CTAAAAAATTATAAAATCGTGACTTGTCTGTCTGTCCGTCCGTCCGCTTGTTCGTGCGTCATAACAAGTTTTCTCGCAAACCACATGAGCTAGAATGCGGAAATTTTCTACGTAGGTCAAAAGTGGTGCCTCTTGAAATTTGCAGTGCAAGAAAATATTTTAAGGTATTTAAGGGGGTCTCCCAATACAGGCGGGTCTCCCCATACAGGGGGGTGGCATACAATGTTTTTTATTTCTGTAGCCCTCTAGCAGCCAAGGTTCTCAACAGATTCCGTTGAAACTTGAAATTATAAGTTATTAAGGCAAGTTAATTTAATTTAATTATGCAAATCGAATGACAAATAAAACAGTCGAAAATTCACAGTTTAATATTTTTAGCAGCTGATTTCAATAAAAATCGAAATGACGGCCCTCATAGTTCAGAAAGAAATTGAAAATGTATATATTTAATGGCAATGCAAGTGCTGATTAAACTTTTATGGAAATCTTTTGAAATTAACTATTCGAGCTATTTAAGCCTTTGTGTGGTAACCACTGTGAACTGTGTAAACAGCAAATGCGAGAAGGGCGAAACGAGTACAAATATGTTTGCAACAATTTATGATCCGCGGATTTTCAATTTGAAATCAATACGCGTGCAAAACGAACGTGGCCAGATTTTTTTATGTTAATAAATACCCATGTGGTACAAGGAAAATTGCAGAAAGAAGTTTAGTAGTAGGCAAGCCAAATTCTTTCTCGAAACTTTACGCTACCAACGAGAAATTTAACTTTCCGGCTGATGCTGCCAACGGCGATTTATTGAAATTGGAGAAAGTATGGAAAACGGCCGTTTTCCATCAACGCACTCCTTGCAATCCGATCGTTTTCCGAGGATCTCCAGAATATCGTTGTAATGAAGTTCTCTAATTTTTTATGTTCCTGAGTACAACAACAGCGCGATTTGCATATTCAGGCACTTCCGACATCCGTTTCCGATGATTTTGCAGCTGTATGGTTTCGGAATCAAAAGTACCCAATCCACGCAAAAAATTGCAATTGCAGGTATCGCGTAGCTGCCTGAATGCATTTTCCTTGAATTCTACTCATCACTAGCTTTCGTTTGACACCCCACATATTGAAATTGGAGAAAGTATGAAAAACGGCCATGTTCCAGCAACGCACTCCTTGCAATCCGATCGTTTTCCGAGGAAGTCCAGAATATCGTTGCAGTGAAGATCTTTAATTTTTTTATGTTCGTGAGTACAATCACAGTACGATTTGCATATTAAGGCACTTCCGAATTCTGTTTCCGATGATTTGACAGCTGTATGGTTTCGGAATCAAAAGTACCCCAACCACGCAAAAAACTGCAACTGCAGCTATCGCGAAGCTGCCTGAATGCACTTTTATTGAATTCTACTCAACACTACGTCTCGCCCCATATATTGAAATTGGAGAAAGTATGAGAAACGGCCATTTTCCAGCTATGCACTCCTTGCAATCCGATCATTTTCCGAGGAGCTCCAGAATATCGCTGTTGTGAAGATCTTCAATTTTTTCATGCTCCTGAGTACAATAACAGCGCGATTTGCATATTCAGGCACTTCCAAATCCCGTTTTCGATGTTTTTGCCTGAATGCACTTTTATTGAATTCTACTCATCACTAGGTTTCGTTTGACACCCCAGATATTGATACTGGAGAAAAAATGAGAAACGGCCATTTTCCAGCAATCCGATCGTTTTCCGAGGAACTCCAGAGTATCGTTGTAGTGAAGATCTTTAATTTTTTTATGTTCCTGAGCACAATAACAGCGCGATTTGCATATTCAGGCACTTCCGACTCCCGTTTCCGATGATTTTACAGCTGTATGGTTTCGGAATCAAAAGTACCCCAACCACGCAAAAAACTGCAATTCCAGGTTTCGCGCAATTGCAGGTATCGCGCAGCTGCCTTAATGCACTTTTAATGATTTCTGCTCATCAGTAGCTTTTGTTTGGCACCGGATATATTGAAATTGAAGAAGGTATGAAAAACGGCCATGTTCCAGCAACGCGCTCCTTGCAATCCGATCGTTTTCCGAGGAACTCCAGAATATCGTTGTGGTGAATATCTTTAATTTTAGGTAAATTTCTCGGGAGAAATTAATTATTGCGGAGAGCATCATATGTATATAGATATTTATATATATATATATATATATATATATATATATATATATATATATATATATGTAAACATATATATATATATATATATATATATATATATATATATATATATATATATATATATATATATATATATATGGGATATAACGAAATTCGTGACCACGCTAGAGGTTGCAATTTTGCTCCAATTTTCACCAAATTTTCAGAAAAAGTGCATTGGATTAATATCTCGGTTAAGTTCAACCAGCTATATCGGCTGGGCAAAAACAAAGTGGCGGCCATTTTAGACGAAAAATCGTGATTTCTGTTCTGACCAAAGTATAGCTCCGATTTTGATGAAATTTGGTACAAAGGTTCACTGATGTATGTGATGAATCTCACGATAAAAAATGCAAAGTCGGTACAACAGCAACGAAATGGCGGCCGCTCAAAGGTCGGAAAACGTGCAAAATTTTGTTGTTGTAATAGTGGTCAAAGCTTTCAACAGATTTTCATGGAATTCGGCATTTAGATAGAAATTATGAGTATCTAACGTATTGCGGGAAAAATTTGGACGTCAGTTCACAAAAAACAAAATGGCGGCCAGTTGAAGCTCAAAACTTCAAATGCTTCTAAAAGTAGCAATTTTAATCTGATATGTATGAAACTTGGTTTCAAGATAGCCATTATTTAGATATACAATTTTTTATATTTTGGTGATCATGCATGGATAAATTTCAAAATGGCGGCGTTTTAAATATGCGTTTTTTCGGGTTTATGTGGCCCTCTAGCGGTCACATTTTCCAGCGGATTTTGATGAAACTTGAGATTATGGATTTCTGTACTATGTTCTTGTATTAAGCAGAAAATTATTAAAATTGAATGAAAAATAAAATAGTCGAAAATTTAAAACCCAGTATTTTTAAGCTGCCATTTTCACTAAAAATTGAATTATTTTCCCCTGTCTAGAGTGAAACTCCGATTCGAACGAGATTTGGCACATTGAGTGATGAGGTCTTAGTCCACAGAGATTTAAAATTGTCCAAAATCAAATGCATGCATTCAAAAGGTCAGGAACAAGCGCAATTCGCTATTTTAGTAGCAACTGAAATAATGAATTTTTTTCATGGAAACGTTTTAAATGACTTATCTTGAACGTATTTATAAATCAGAATATTTTTTAAATATTGTAAAATATTTTTGACAATACCCCAAAAAATTATAAAATCGCGACTTGTCTGTCTGTCCGTCCGTCCGTTTGTTCGTGTGTCACAAGTTTTCTCGCAAACCACATGAGCTAGAATGAGGAAATTTTCTACGTAGGTCAAAAGTGGTGCCTCTTGAAATTTGCAGTGTAAGAACATATTTTAAAGTGTTTAAGGGGGTCTCCCCATACAGGGGGGTGACATAAACATTTTTTTTTATTTCTGTAGCCTTCTCGCAGCCAAGTTTCTCAACAGATTCCGATAAAACTTAAAATTATAGGTTAATTTAATTTAATTATGCAAATCGGATGACAAATAAAAAATTCGAAAATTAACAGCTTAATAATTTTAGCAGCCGTTTTCAATAAAAATTCAAAATAACGGCCCCTGATGGTTCAGAAAAGAATCGAAAATGTATATATTAATGACAATGCAAGTGCTGATTAAACTTTTATGGAAATCTTTTGAAATTAACTATTTGAGCTATTTAAGCCAAAAAGTTATCACCTTTGTTTGACAACCACTGTCAAATGTATAAACAGCAAATGTGAGAAGGGCGAAGCGAGTATAAATATGTTTATAGCAATTTATTACCCGCCGATTTTCAATATGTTATCCATACGTGTGCAACTTAATTTAATTAGCAAAATATTTGCGCCTCTATGAAGGGTCTCCAAATACGAACGGCGGCAGTTCCTTTCTGTTAATAAATACCCATTTAGTGCTACAAAACTTGCAATAAGAAGTCCAGTAGTAGATAAGCCAATTTCTCTTTCGAAACCTTACGAGAAATTTACCTTACATACGAGAAATTTATCTTTCCGGCTGGTGCTGCCAACGGGAATTTTTTTATGTTCCTGAGTACAATAACAGCGCGATTTGCATATTCAGGCACTTCCAACTCCCGTTTCTGATGATTTTACAGCTGTATGGTTTCGGAATCAAAAGTACCCCAACCACGCAAAAAACTGCAATTTCAGGTGTTCAGTTCAATTATATTTCTATAATTTTCAATTCAACTTACATACCTACATTTCAAAAATCTTCAAATTGCAGTAAATACCTGTAATCTAAATTCATGTGACAATGCATTCTAAATTTATCCACTAATGTATCAAAATACATTTTTTATTGTGATTCTCACGACAATTTCAGACAAATGACGAAACGTGATCTATCTCAAGTTCACTACCATACCTGGCCAGCGAAATCGTCGTGAGAAAGTTGTATGCACAAAACAGAATTGTCAGCATAAATTTACTATAAGAAATTTGCATCAAAATAAACATATCCCGGTTGTTCAGTAACAACTCGCATTTTTACTTCGGTGAAACGAAAACTACAAACTAGCTCAAGTTCAAGTGCTTGGATGCTAGAAAAGATTACACTACACATAGAATACTTAGACCAAGTTCAAGTGCTTGAGATCTAATCAAACAACAACATCCATCCAAGTTCGAAGTGCTTGGATGAGCTATATTGAAGTTGGTGTTGAGCTTCATTCAATTTGCGTAAGATCACCTAGTTCATGTGCTAGCGTGATATACAATCCAATTAAGAATCCATCGCCATAGTTACAGGTTAAAGTGCCTGTTAACTTAATATTTTCGCGATATCGCCTAGTTAATGTGCTAGTGCGATATTTTCATATTGTATTGATTATTATTATCATACATTTTTTGGTGACCCCGATATGATGATCGTAATCGATGATCATCGTAATCAATAAGTTCAGAATATTCCCCTGTTTCCTTGGAAAAAAGTGAAGGTTCGCGAATTGAACAGAGAAAGTGTTTTACCAAGGACAATTATGTGTAGTGATTTGAACAATTACGTGTAGAAGTGATTTACTAGTGACAATTAAAAAATTAAGAAGACAATTGAAAGGGAGATTTAAAGACAATACATTTTTTACATTTTTTTAAATTATAACGGAAGTGCGTGCACCCTGTTGAAATGGAAGAATTCGCGGTAAGGCAATTGAAATGCGGCAAGGAGATTCAACGCATTATTACCAATTTCAAGAAGGACGGTTCAGAAAGGAGGAAGACAAGAGGATATTATGAGTCCCGAAAGGATAAGCTCAACGAATTGACGTTGGATTTTCAGGAAGTGGACAATCAGATTAGAAAGATTTGTCCAGCTGCTACTGACCATGAATATTTCCAGAAGGATTATTACAAGGAAATAAGAGATTTGGTTGGAAAATATTTGGAAATCTTTGATGAAGCCTTGGGATCGCAAAAACCAGAAGTTATTGAGCACATTCAGATGCAGTAAAATCCACGGTCATAATTAAATCCGCAAACAAATGTGAACACGATTTCGGAGAAAAATGCTGTTACTGCCATGATCCGGAAACAAAAGGCAGTGATATGTTCACTACAACGTTTCACATCAAGAATGTCCAAGGGATTCGAAGATTGTACTAGTGAATACATTGACGTTCAGCGAAAAATTTTTTCGCAGTTGTGGCAGCAAGTAGAGAATCTCCATTATAATATTTTCGAAATCATGGAGAATCCTGAGGATTCAGGTTATGACATCGGTGAATATTTGGAAATCGAGGCAGCAGCAAGAGAGCAGCTTGCATTATTAGGCCAAAAGGATCAACGCAGTGATGTTAAACTAACCTTGTCAAAAGCGGTAGCTCTACCAAAAATCAAAATTGATAAATTTGATGGAGATTACTTGAAGTGGCCTCAATTTTTCGATATGTTCTCAGAGATGATTGATAAGCAACCACTGTCAACTATTCAAAAGATGTGGTTCCTTAAAACAAATGTGACAGGAGAGGCTGAAAAATTCATAAGCCATTTGACAATGACTGAAGGGAACTACGAAGTGGCTTGGACTATAATGAAATAGAGGTACAACAACAAAAGAATTTTGACAACGGCCCTCATACAAAAGATCTTAAGCCAGGCTAACCTACCATCTGAAAGTCCGTCTGTTGCAGCCATACGAACATTTCACGATACGTAACATGAAGGTTTGCTCACCTTAAAAAATATTGGAGTAGATACGTCTACCTGGGATCCGTTAATTTTATACCTGATGATAAAGAAACTGGATCGGCAAACTCATATTACCGCCTTTTTAAAATTCTTAGAATACAGATTTCAGTCATTGGAATCAATTGGCCGTAAGGAGAAACAAACTAACATTAAAACATCTGCATCTACTGCTACAAGGCCTGAATTTACGTGCAAATTATGCAAGGCCACTTGCCATGGACTTTATGCGTGTAAAAAGTTCCTAGAAATGACTACCTCTGAACGTTTGCAGTTTGTACAAAAAAATTAGTTTGCATCAACTGCCTGAAACTGGGCCACAAATATAATACTTGCACCTCTCGACCATGTACCAGCTGTCAAAGGAAGCACAATACATTGCTGCACTTAGAATCAGCTCCAGCAAAAAATGTCAGCCAGAAGCCATCAGAGAAACGAAAAGGTGAATCCCAGTCAACCGACAAGCAACTAACTTCATCGGCCATAACTATTTAAACAGCTTCTAAATCAATGTCCAACAAAGGCTATATTTTGCTAGGAACCGCAAGAATATTATTAGCTACGAACAATGGAAGATCGGTTGAATGCAAGGCTTTGCTAGATTCTGACTCCCAAGTGAATCTCGTCACTGAACGTGTAATCAAACGGCTAAAAATATCAACTGAAAAATCATTTTTAAGCATTGAAGGCATTGGCAAGGAAAACAGTGATACCAACCGCCGAGTCAACGTCAACATGAAATCCTTGTGTGGTCAATTTGAAGGCAGGCTGGAAGCATTTGTATTGCCAACTTTAGTTTCAATGCAGTCAACACAAACTTTGGATATTACTGAGTGGGATATTCCGGATAATATAAACTAAGCGGATAATAAGTTCAATCAGCCTGAAAATATTGATATTCTTCTTGGTGCTGAGTTTTTCCATCAGATGATAGTGTCAGGACAATTATCCTTGGGAGATGGAATGCCGATTCTCCAAAATACAGTATTTGGGTGGGTATTGTCCGGGAAAATCAACGATCAAGCATTGAGCACTTCAACGTGTGCTGTACTCACCGCGGAAGAAGAAGCTAAGAATGCAATTTTAGAAAGATTCTGGAAGCTCGAGGAAGTAAATGAATCAATGCCAATGCTTACTACTGCAGAGAAGCATTGTGAAACTCATTTCATCCAACATACATCGAGAAACTCCACTGGACGATTCATTGTTAGACAGTTCAAAATATACAGGAGGACATCAAAAAACTGTATGTGGAGTTTATGAGAGAATATGAGACTCTAGGACACATGTCACGGATTGACCCCGAATCGATAATGGAAGCACACTACTTTATTCCACACCACTATGTTTTGAAACCCGAAAGCAGTGGCACAAAACTGAGTGTTGTATTTGATGCATCAACGAAAACATCGTCTGGATATTCATTGAACAATATTCTCCATTGTGGTCCGTCAATTCAGGATGACTTGTTTACTATTCTTTGCCGGTTCAGACTACATAAATATGTATTCAGAACGGACATACAAAAAATGTACAGGCAGATCTTGGTGCATCCAGACGATTGAAGATATCAACTAATAGTTTGGAGAGAAGATTCAAGCCTTCCTTTACAGTATTTTAGTCTAAATACTGTAACATATGGAACACGGTCGGCTCCGTATTTAGCCATTAAATGCTTTGAGAAATTGGCCTTCGAGAATACACAAAATTATACATTGGGAGCAAATGCACTGCTTACCAATTTTTACGTGGATGATGGTTTAGTTGGTGCTGACACTCTTTCCGCCGCTATTGAAACACGACATCAACTAACAGCAATATTAAAATCAGCCGGATTCAAGTTGCAAAAATGGTGTGCAAATGACATTAAAGTATCAGCAAATGTTCCAATGGAAGAAGCAGAAATCAATTTGAATCTGGAAATAGAAGGCAAGGATTCTGTGTAAACACTTGGAATAATGTGGTCTCCCAAGACAGATCAATTCTCTATTCACGTGGCACTACCAGCAATTCATCGAGTAACAAAACGGACAATAAATTCAGAAATTGCTCAAGTTTTTGATCCTCTTGGAATATTGGCACCGGTAGTAGTTGCGGCCAAAATACTTATTCAAAAGTTATGGCAGTTGGATAGTTCATGGGATCAAATTGTACCAGCTGAGATTGAAAGGGAATGGCTAATCTTCAGAAACGAGCTCCCTAATCTGACAAATGTTCGGATTCCTCGACATTGCTACACGCAGGAAACTCCTAGGAAGTTACAGCTCCACGCTTTTGCAGATGCTTCAGAGAAAGCATATGGTGCAGCAGTTTACATTCGGTCAGTCACGAATGATGGAAAAATTGTCGTCAGACTACTTTGCGCCAAATCACGAGTAGCTCCAACCAAAAAACAAACAGTACCAAGACTTGAGTTATGTGCTGCAATGCTAAGCGTACGGTTAATTACTAAGGTAAAATCCGATTTAAACTATACAGACATTCGGACGTATTTCTGGACTGATTCAGAAATAGTGTTGGCGTGGATCAATTCAGCCTCATCATCATATCAAACATTTGTGGCTAACCGAGTGGCCGCAATTCAAGAGCAATCATTACCAGAACAGTGGAGGCATGTGAAATCAAGAGAGAATCCAGCTGACTTATTGTCTCGAGGAGTTTCCCCTAGGCTGTTTCAATCATGTACCATTTGGTTCTACGGACCAATATTTTTGCATGGTAAGGAAACGTCGTGGCCGTCACTGCAATTAAATGACCTAGAAGTTACAGGAGAAATGGAAAGGAAAAAACCTCTACCCACAGTAACGGTGAGCCCAATAATTGACACAGGCAGCTTCATTTACTTAATTGGCCATGGTAATAAATTCAATAAATTACAACGCATAATAGCATACATGCTACGGTTTCATAAAAACTGTAGAAACCAACCAAATTCTCGGCCTAAGGAGATCTTGCTAGATCCAGATGAATTAGAAGAGGCATTCATTGTCATAATTAGACAAATTCAAAAATCAGATTTTCAAGAGGAAATTAAAAATCTTTCAAAAAATGAGGAAGTAAGTGCCTAAGAAAGGTCCGATGAAAAGCATGACTCCTAACCTAGATAAAAACGGGATCATCAGGGTTGGAGGTCGTCTTGAATTATCATTATTGAAAGATGAAACCAAACATCCAATTGTATTGCCTTATAATGACCCAATAGTAAAGATGCTTTTGAAAAAGATTCACGAAGAAAACTTCCATTGCGGACCACAGACTTTGCTTAATATGGCTCGCGAAAGATTTTGGATTATCAAGGGAAAATAATGGCAAGATCTGTAGTTCAAAAATGTGTTACCTGTTGTAGAGCCAAACCAAAACTTTTTAATCAAATTATGGGCAATCTTCCACATACGCGAGTGCAGTCAGTTTGACCCTTCTTAAACTCAGGAGTCGATTTTTGTGGGCCTGTATGGGTACATTACAAAGTGCGTGGGAAGAAACCCTAAAAAGCATATATCGTTGTATTTTGCTGCTTTGCAACGAAGGCTGTTCACCTGGAGCTAGCTACTGACTTGACTACAGAAACCTTTATCGGAGCCTTGAACGATTCGTTGGGCGGAGAGGTCATTGTGAAAATATTTACTGTGACAATGCCACTAATTTTGTTGGGGCAAAAAATCAGTTAGTTGAACTAGAGCCAAGCATATATTCCGGCGATGCACAAGAAGCGATTAAAAATGACTGCAGCTCCAAAGGCATCCAGTTTCATTTCATCCCAGGTCGATCTCCCCATTTTGGTGGGCTGTGGGAAGCTGCATTCAAATCCGCTAAGCGTTTGTTAGTGAGAAGTACTTCGACGGCTTCCTTAACGTACGAGGAACTTGAAACTTTGATCATTGGAATTGAAGCAGTTTTAAATTCAAGACCTATAACCCCAACGTCATCTGATCCAAATGATCTTACTGCTCTCACTCCGGGGCATTTTCTAATCGGAGAGCCTTTAGTTGCTCAATTTGAACGTAGAAATAACGATGGTGCTAGAGGCAATTTGGCAGAAAGATGGAAACAAGTTTCCGCTTTGAAACAAGAATTTTGGACCAAATGGTCTAAGGAGTATTTAAACGAGCTACAATGCCGCCAGCGTTGGAAGGATCGAGCCACAAATGTTGAGTTGGACACAATGGTTGTTCTACAAGAAGATAATGTACCACCTTTACAGTGGCCACTGGGACGAATCATTAAAATTCATCATGGTAGTGACGGGGCAGTGCGAGTCGTTGATGTGAAAACCACGAACGGTGTCAGATCCAGGGCCATATACAGACTTGCACCGCTTCCTACAGACGATTTCTTCAAAATAGAAGAAAGGAATGAAGAAGGAAGAAATAATCTAGGTCCAAATGAGGATTCAGACAAAGACGCTAAGCGAAAGCGAGCAGCAAATACTCCTAGCGAAACACAGCTGGGGAGCCAGCAGCCTTCAACTTCATACATCATATCTTCCAAGGACAATAACCAGCGGTGATCTACCTCACACAAGGGCGACAAACATCAGCAATCAATATCAAACTCAACACGTGATGAAGATTATCGGGAGCTTTCAAATAAAAAGGTGAAGGCAACCATAGGCTCATTACTAACAAGTCTATTTTTGGTCTGTCTAGCAACAACGGTTCATTTAGGACCTATGACTAAAAATGAACAATTCAATCAAAGGCTTGGACTACACTTCGAACTTATTGGCAGAGTAGCCCATATTACCAACGAATGGAAAATTTTAGTGTATTACAATTTATCCACGTACCAGAAGGAGGTAGAAACTTTTGAACTGGGAGTAACGGCATTGAAAAATCTATGCGCCAGAACAGAGAACAATGATGGATGGCAATCATTTAGCAACACAATTTGAGCATTTGTAAACAGAATTAAATCTAGACAAAGGCTTATTCTCGTCTAGACGTAAACGGCGGGGAGCCTTTACTATATTGGCAATGTAGCGAATTCACTTTTCGGGGTATTGGACGCAGAGTACGAGAAAAATATGACACTTACCATTGAGAACATCAAAACTAACGAGCAACATCTTCTAAAGTTATTAAAGAACTAAACATCCATTGTAGATTCTACAATTAACATTATGAAGTCTAATCAATTGAGTACAGAAAGAAAGTTTGCACAAATTGATGAAAACTTGAAGTACATTCTGACCCAAATCAGAAGAAACAGCTCTGATGATTACCATTTAAGAGTAGTACAGGCATCAACAATTATTTCATTTCAACTCTTAATCGCAAATTTGGAACTACAGCAAATTCAATTGGCTATCGTTGATGTGCTCACCGACACTCATAATGGTTAAATTAGCCCACTGCTTCTATCACCTCAACAGCTAGGAAGAGAACTCAATCTCATAAAAAATAATCTGCCAACGTCAACTCAATTACCAGTTGAAGAAACAGATATGGTACATCTGTATCAATTAATGAAAATAGAAGGAATGTTCATGAAAAACTATCTTGCTGTTACCATTCGTGTGCCACTGGTGGACCAAAACAAATTCGACCTCTTTAGCATAACACCAATACCTGCTAAGGTAGGAGACAATTTATCGAAGCTAAAATCTAGCAGATACTTTGCTGTGAATGCCCACCGAAACTCATATTTTACAATGTCGAAATATGAACTAGATGCATGTACTACCATCGCAAGAGAGTCATTAATTTGCGAAGAAAGGGGGTTTGTAAACCACCAAGGATCGTCTCTGGCTTCCTGCGAATTAAGTCTTTTATGAAACGAAGAATCAAGCACGTGTGAAGCGGAGAACATTAGTACGGAGTATAGCTGGACTCAATTATACGACAAAAACAAAAGGATCTATGGACTAACGTCACCTGTTCGATTACAAGTAGTGTGTGAAGAGTTTACCCATCAACCTCGTATCCATGGATCAGGATTGCTATCACTACATCCAACCTGTGTCATAAAGCATGACCGATTTACCATTACTGGGGACGACATCACTTCAAGTGTAGTCAAATCTTCACACAACCAAACTAATATCCTCGTATCTCTTCCTTTTGATCCTGTTCAAATCCCTATCCCAGACAATAATGTGATTTACCATCATTATATTACAGAACTTGATGAATTGCAAGGGTCATTACCTAAGGAAGGTGACTTCAACCTCATTGAGGACAACACGAGGAACTACACTCATTACGCTATTCCGGGATTCGTTTCAATGGTTTTTATTTCTGGCTTCATCATCTCCATTGCCTGGACCAATCGAACGAAAATTATACGAATGAAACCAACTCCTGTTCCGGCTCCCAGGACAACTATACGACCAGATAATTCAATAGAAGTTTCTTGAACGGTGTTCAAGGCGGGGAGGATGTTCAGTTCAATTATATTTCTATAATTTTCAATTCAACTTCCAAACCTACATTTCAAAAATCTTCAAATTGCAGTAAATACCTGTAATCTAAATTCATGTGACAATGCATTCTAAATTTATCCACTAATGTATCAAAATACATTTTTTATTGTGATTCTCACGACAATTTCAGACAAATGACGAAACGTGATCTATCTCAAGTTCACTACCATACCTGGCCAGCGAAATCGTCGTGAGAAAGTTGTATGCACAAAACAGAATTGTCAGCATAAATTTACTATAAGAAATTTGCATCAAAAGAAACATATCCCGGTTGTTCAGTAACAACTCGCATTTTTAATTCGGTGAAACGAAAACTACAAACTAGCTCAAGTTCAAGTGCTTGGATGCTAGAAAAGATTACACTACACATAGAATACTTAGACCAAGTTCAAGTGCTTGAGATCTAATCAAACAACAACATCCATCCAAGTTCGAAGTGCTTGGATGAGCTATATTGAAGTTGGTGTTGATTTTCATTCAATTTGCGTAAGATCACCTAGTTCATGTGCTAGCGTGATATACAATCCAATTAAGAATCCATCGCCGTAGTTACAGGTTAAAGTGCCGGTTAACTTAATATTTTCGCGATATCGCCTAGTTAATGTGCTAGTGCGATATTTTCATATTGTATTGATTATTATTATCATACAGCGGGTATCACGAAGCTGCCTGAATGCACTTTTATTGAGTTCTACTCATCACTAGCTTTCGTTTGACACCCCATATATTGAAATTCGAGAAAGTATGAAAAACGGCCATTTTCCAGCAACGCACTTCTTGCAATCCGATCGTTTTCCGAGGAACACCAGAATATCGTTGTGGTGAAGAATTTTCATTTGTTTGTGTTCCAGAGTATAATAACTGCGCGATTTTGATATTCAGGCACTTCCGAGTCGTGTTTCCGATGATTCTACGTTGTAGTGAAGATCTTGAATTTTTTCATGTTCCTAATTACAATAACAGCGCCACTTCCGACTCCCGTTTCCGATGATTTTACAGCTGTATGGTTTCGGAGTCAAAAGTACCCCAACCACGCAAAAAACTGCAATTGCAGGTATCGCCAAGCTGCCTGAATGCACTTTTATTGAATTCTACTCATCACTAGCTTTCGTTTGACACCCCATATATTCAAATTGGAGGAAGTATGAAAAACGGCCATTTTCCAGCAACGAGCTCCTTGCAATCCGATGGTTTTCCGAGGAGCTACAGAATATTGTTGTAGTGAAGATCCTGAATTTTTTTATGTTCCTGAGTACAAAAAATCCCCGTTGGCAGCACCAGCCGGAAAGTTAAATTTCTCGTATGTAGCATAAAGCTTCGAAAAAAAATTTGGCTTGCCTACTACTCAACTTCTTTCTGCAATTTTCGTAGTACCACATGGGTATTTATTAACATAAAAAAAATCTGGCCACGTTCGTTCTTAGAGACCTTTTATCGGGGCGCAAATATTTTGCTAATTAAATTGAGTTGCATACGTATGGATTACATATTGAAAATCGGCGGATCATAAATTGTTGTAAACATATAAATACCGGTTTCGCCCTTCTCGCATTTGCTGTTTACACAGTTCACAGTGGTAACCACACAAAGGCTTAAATAGCTCGAATAGTTAATTTCAAAAGATTTCCATGCAAGTTTAATCAGCACTTGCGTTGCCATTAATATATACATTTTCAATTTTTTTCTGAACTATGAGGGCCGTCATTTCAATTTTTATTGAAATCGGCTGCTAAAAATATTAAGCTGTAAATTTTCGACTTTTTCATTTGTCATTCGATTTGCATAATTAAATTAAATTAACTTGCGTTAATAACTTATAATTTCAAGTTTCAACGGAATCTGTTGAGAATCTTGGCTGCTACAGAAATAAAAAAAATTGTATGCCACCCCCCTGTATGGGGAGACCCCCCTGTATGGGGAGACCCCCCTTAAATATCTTAAAATATTTTCTTGCACTGCAAATTTCAAGAGGCACCACTTTTGACCTACGTAGAAAATTTCCTCATTCTAGCTCATGTGGTTTGCGAGAAAACTTGTTTTGACGCACGAACAAACGGACGGACAGCCAGACAAGTCGCGATTTTATAATTTTTTTAGGGGATTGTTAAAAAGATTTTACAACATCTTAAAAATTGTCTGGTTTATAAATTCTATTAAGTAAAGTCATTTAAAACGTTATCATGAAAAATATTCATTATTTCAGTTGGCACTAAAATAGCGAATTGCGCTTGCCTTCTGACCTTTGGGGGCCGCCATTTTGAATGCATGCATTTTATTTTGGATTATTTTAAATCTTTGTATGCTAGGAACTCATCAATCAATGTACTATCTCGTTCAAATAGAAGTTTCACTCTAGACAGGGCAAAATAATTCAATTTTTAAAGAAAATGGCAGCTAAAATTATTAGTCTTTAAGTTTTCGACTTTTTTATTGTTCATTTAATTTTAATAATTTCCTGCATAATACAAGAACATAGTACAGAGATCCATAATCTCAAGTTTCATCAAAATCCGCTGGAAAATGTGACCGCTAGAGGGCCACAAAAACCTGAAAAAAACGCATATTTAAACGGCCGCCATTCTGAGAGTTGCTCATGCATGATCACCAAAATATCAAAGATTGTAGGCCTAAATAATGTCTATCTTGAAACCGAATTTCGTATATGTCTGATTAAAATTGCGACTTTAAAAAGCCTTTGAAATTTTGCCATTTAACTGGCCGCCATTTTGTTTTTTGCAACCTGACCTCCAATTTTTTCACTTAATTCTTTAGATACTTATAATTTCTATCAAGTTGTCAAATTTCATGAAAATCTGTCGAAAGCTTTGACCACTATTACAACAACAAAATTTTGCACGTTTTTCGACCTTTGAGCGGCCGCCATTTTGTTTCTGCCGTACCGACTTTTAATTTTTTATTGTGAGATTGATCACATACAGCAATGAACCTTTGTACCAAATTTCATCCAAATCGGAGCTATACTTTGGTCAGAACAGAAATCACGATTTTTCGTCTAAAATGGCCGCCATTTTGCTTTTGCCCGGCCGATATAGCTGGTTCACAAACTTAACCGAGATAATCATCCAATACACCTTTCCTGAAAATTTGGTGAAAATCGAAGCAAAATTGCAACCTCTATCGTGGTCACAAATTTCGTTATATCCCATATATATATATATATATATATATATATATATATATATATATATATATATATATATATATATATATATATATATATGTATATATATATGATGCTCTCCGCAATAGGTAAATTTCTCTCGAGAAATTTACCTAAAACAGCGTGATTTGCATATTCAGGCACTTCCGAATACCGTTTCCGATGATTTTACAGCTGTTTGGTTTCGGAGTCAAAAGTACCCCAACCACGCAAAAGACTGCAGCTGCAGGTATCGCGAAGCTGCCTGAGTGCACTTTCATTGAATTTTACTCATCACTAGCTCTCGTTTGACCCCAACCGCACAAAAAACTGCAATTGCAGGTATCGCGAAGCTGCCTGAATGCACTTTTATTGAATTCTACTCATAGCTAGCTTTCGTTTGACACCCCATATAATGAAATTGGAGAAGATATGAAAAACGGCCGTTTTCCACAAACGCACTCCTTGCAATCCGATCGTTGTCCGGGGAAGTCCAGAATATCGTTGTAGTGAAGATTTTTCATTTTTTCATGTTCCTGAGTACAATGACAGCGCGATTTGCATATTCAGGCACTTCCGACTCCCGTTTCCGATGATTTTACAGCTCTCTGGTTTCGGAATCAAAAGTGCCTCAACCACCCAAAAAACTGCAATTTCAGGTATCGCGAGGCTGCCTTAATGCACTTTTGTTGAATTCTACTCATCACTAGCTTTCGTTTGACACCCCATGTATTGGAATTGGAGAAGGTATGAATAACGGCCATTTTCCAGCAACGCGCTCCTTGGAATCTGATCGTTTTCCGAGGGAGTCCAGAATATCGTTGTAGTGGAGATCTTTAATTTTCTTATGTTCCTGAGTACAATGACAGCGCGATTTGCATATTCAGGCACTACCTACTCCCGTTTCCGATGATTTTACAGCTGTATGGTTTCGGAATCAAAAGTACCCCAACCACGCAAAAAATACAATTGCAGGTATCGCAAAGCTGCCTGAATGCACTTTAATTGAAATCTACTCATCACTAGCTTTCGTTTGACACCCCATATATTGAAATTTGAGAAAGTATGAAAAACGGCCATTTTCCAGCAACGCACTCCTTGGAATCCGATCGTTTTCCGAAGAGCTCCACAATATCGTTGTAGTGAAGATCTTAAATTTTTTTGTGTTCCTGAGTACAATAACAGCGCGATTTGCATATTCAGGCACCTCCGACTCCCGTTTCCGATGATTTTACAGCTGTATGGTTTCGGAATCAAAAGTACCCCAACCCCAACCATATATTGAAATTGGAGAAAGTATGAACAACGGCCATTTTCCAGCAGCGGGCTCCTTGCCATCCGATCGTTTTCCGAGGAACTCCAGAATATCGTTGTAGTGAAGATCTTAAATTATTTCGTGTTCCTGAGTACAATGTTAGCGTGATTTGCATATTCAGGCACTTCCGACTCCCGTTTCCGATGATTTTACAGCTGTATGGTTTCGGAATCAAAATACCCCAACCACGCAAAAAGCTGCAATTGCAGGTATCGCGAAGCTGCCTGAATGCACTTTTATTGAATTCTACTCATCACTAGCTTTCGTTTGACACCCAATATATTGAAATTGGAGAAAGTATGAAAAACGGCCATTTTCCAGCAACGCACTCCTTGCAATCCGATCGTTTTCCGAGGAACGCCAGTCTATCGTTGTAGTGAAGATCTTTTATTTTTTTATGTTCCTGAGTACAATAACAGTGCGATTTGCATATTCAGGCATTTCCGACTCCCGATTCCGATGATTTTACAGCTGTATGGTTTCGGGATCAAAAGTACACCAACCACGCAAAAAATTGCAATTGCAGGTATCGCCAAGCTGCCTGAATGCACTTTTATTGAATTTTACTCATCACTAGCTTTCGTTTGACACCCCATATATTGAAATTGGAGAAAGAATGAAAAACGGCCATTTTCCAAGAACGCAATCCTTGCAATCCAATCGTTTTCCGAGGAACTCCAGAGTATCGTTGTAGTGAAGATCTTTAATTTTTAGGTAAATTTCTCGGGAGAAATTTACCTATTGCGGAGAGCATCATATATATATATATATATATATACATATATATATATATATATATATATATATATATATATATATATATATATATATATATATATATATATATATATGGGATATAACGAAATTTGTGACCACGATAGAGGTCGCAATTTTGCTTCGATTTTCACCAAATTTTCAGGAAAGGTGTATTTGGTAATTATCTCAGTTAAGTTCGTGAACCAGCTATATCGGCCCGGTAAAAACAAAATGGCGGCCATTTTAGACGAAAAATCGTGATTTCTGTTCTGATCAAAGTATAGCTCCGATTTGGATGAAATTGGGTACAAAGGTTTTTTGCTGTATGTGATGAATCTCACAATAAAAAATCCAAAGTCGGTACGGCAGAAACAAAATGGCGGCCGCTCAAAAGTCGAATAACGTGCAAAATTTTGTTGTTGTAATAGTGGTCAAAGCTTTCAACAGATTTTCATGAAATTTAATAACTTGATAGAAATTATAAGTATCTAAAGAATTAAGTGAAAAAATGTGAGGTCAGGTTGCAAAAAACAAAATGGCGGCCAGTTAAATGGCAAAATTTCAAAGGCTTTTTAAAGTCGCAATTTTAATCTGACATATACGAAATTCGGTTTCAAGATAGACATTAGTTAGGCCTACAGTCTTTGACATTTTGGTGATCATGCATGAGCAAATTTCAAAATGGCGGCCGTTTAAATATGCGTTTTTTTCAGGTTTTTGTGGCCCTCTAGCGGTCACATTTTCCAGCGGATTTTGATGAAACTTGAGATTATGGATCTCTTTACTATGTTCTTGTATTATGCAGGAAATTATTAAAATTGAATGAAAAATAAAAAGTCGAAAATTTAAAGCCTAATATTTTTAGCTGCCATTTTCTTTAAAAATTGAATTATTTTGCCCTGTCTAGAGTGAAACTCCTATTTGAACGAGATAGTACATTGATTGATGGGTTCCTAGCATACAAAGATTTAAAATAATCCAAAATAAAATGCATGCATTCAAAATGGCGGCCCCCAAAGGCCAGAAGGCAAGCGCAATTCGCTATTTTAGTGCCAACTGAAATAATGAATATTTTTCATGATAACGTTTTAAATGACTCTACTTGATAGAATTTATAAACCAGACCATTTTTAAGATATTGTAAAATCTTTTTAACAATCCCCTAAAAAAATTATAAAATCGCGACTTGTCTGTCTGTCCGTCCGTTTGTTCGTGCGTCAAAACAAGTTTTCTCGCAAACCACATGAGCTAGAATGAGGAAATTTTCTACGTAGGTCAAAAGTGGTGCCTCTTGAAATTTGCAGTGCAAGAAAATATTTTAAGGTATTTTAAGGGGGGCCTCCCCATACAGGGGGGTGGCATACAATTTTTTTTATTTCTGTAGCAGCCAAGATTTTCAACAGATTCCGTTGAAACTTGAAATTATAAGTTATTAACGCAAGTTAATTTAATTTAATTATGCAAATCGAATGACAAATGAAACAGTCGAAAATTTACAGCTTAATGTTTTTAGCAGCCGATTTCAATAAAAATTGAAATGACGGCCCTCATAGTTCAGAAAAAAATTGAAAATGTATATATTAATGGCAACGCAAGTGCTGATTAAACTTTCATGGAAATCTTTTGAAATTAACTATTCGAGCTATTTAAGCCTTTGTGTGGTTACCACTGTGAACTGTGTAAACAGCAAATGCGAGAAGGGCGAAACCGGTATTTATATGTTTACAACAATTTATGATCCGCCGATTTTCAATATGTAATCCATACGTATGCAACTCAATTTAATTAGCAAAATATTCGCGCCCCGATAAAAGATCTCTAAGAACGAACGTGGCCAGATTTTTCTTATGTTAATAAATACCCATGTGGTACTACGAAAATTGCAGAAAGAAGTTGAGTAGTACCCAAGCCAAATTTTTTTTCGAAGCTTTATGCTACATACGAGAAATTTACCTTTCCGGCTGGTGCTGCCAACGGGGATTTTTTTATGTTCCGGAGTACAATAATAGCGCGATTTGCATATTCAGGCACTACCGACTCCCGTTTCCGATGATTTTACAGCTGTATGGCTTCGGAATCAAAAGTACCCCAACCACGCAAAAAACTGCGATTGCAGGTATCGCCAAGCTGCCTGAATGCACTTTTATTGAATTCTGCTCATCACTAGCTTTTGTTTGACACGCCATATATTGTAATTGGAGAAAGTATGAAAAACGGCCATTTTCCAGCAACGAGCTCCTTGCAATCCGATCGTTATCCGAGGAACTCCAGAATATTGTTGTGGTGAAGATCTTTAATTTTTTTTTGTTCCTGAGTACAATAACACGCGATTTGCATATTCAGGCACTTCCGACTCCCATTTCCGATGATTTTACAGCTGTATGGTTTCGGAGTCAAAAGTACCCTAATCACGCAAAAAACTGCAATTGCAGGTATCGCGAAGCTGCCTGAATGCACTTTTATTGAATTCTACTCATCACTAGCTTTCGTTTGACACCCCATATATTGAAATTGGAAAAAGTATGAAAAACGGCCATTTTCCAGCAACGCACTCTTTGCAATCCGATCGTTTTCCGAGGAACGTCAGTATATCAATGTAGTGAAGATCTTTAATTTTTTTAATGTTCCTGAGTACAATAACAGCGCGATTTGCATATTCAGGCATTCCCGACTCCCGATTCCGATGATTTTACAGCTGTATGGTTTCGGAATCAAAAGTACCCCAACCACGCAAAAAATTGCAATTGCAGGTATCGCGAAGCTGCCTGAATGCACTTTTATTGAATTTTACTCATCACTAGCTTTCGTTTGACACCCCATATATTGAAATTGGAGAAAGTATGAACAACGGCCATTTTCCAGCAACGCACTCCTTGCAATCCGATCGTTTTCCGACAAACGCCAGTATATCGTTGTAGTGAAGATCTTTAATTTTTTTATGTTCCTGAGTACAATAACCGCCCGATTTGCATATTCAGGCACTTCCGACTCCCGTTTCCGATGATTTTACAGCTGTATGGTTTTGGAATCAAAAGTACCCCAACCACGCAAAAAACTGCAATTGCAAGTATCGCGAAGCTGCCCGAATGCACTTTTATTGAAGTCTACTCATCACTAGCTTTTGTTTGACACCCCATATATTGAAATTGGAGAAAGTATGAAAAACGGCCATTTTCCAGCAACGCACTTTTTGGAATCCGATCGTTTTCCAAGGATGTTCAGAATATCGTTGTAATGAAGATTTTTCATATTTTCATGTTTCTGAGTACAAAAACAGCGTGATTTGCATACTCAGGCACGCAAAAAACTGCAATTGCAGGTTTCGTGAAGCTGCCTGAATGCACTTTCATTGAAATCTACTCATCACTAGCTTTCGTTTGACACCCCATATATTGAAATTGGAGAGAGTATGAAAAACGGCCATTGTCCAAGAACGCACTCCTTGAAATCCAATCGTTTTCCGAGGAACTCCAGAGTATCATTGTAGTGAAGATCTTTAATTAGGGTTTTGTACTAAAATACAAAACCCTATTGCAATCACGACCTGTGTCCGTCTGTCCGTCCGTCCGTCTGTCCGTCCGTCCGTCCGTCCGTCCGTTCGTCTGTATATCACAGCACTTTTCCTCCGAAACTATAGAGACTACAGCCGTGAAACTTTATGGAAAGTTCAGAAGTGGTGACCTCTTGAAATTTCAACAGTGGAAAAATTTTTCAAAAGGGTTTAAGGGGGGTCTCCCCATATAGGGAGGTGACCCCTAAAAAAATTTTTTTCACCATTGGTAGTCGAGTAGGAATATGTTCCTGAGTACAATGACAGTGCGATTTGCATATTCAGGCACTTCCGACTGCCATTTCCGATGATTTCAGAGCTGTATGGTTTCGGAATCAAAAGTACTCCAACCACGCAAAAAACTGCAATTGCATGTATCGCGAAGCTGCCTGAATGCACTTTTATTGAATTCTACTCATCACTAGCTTTCGTTTGACACCCCATATTTTGAAATTGGAGAAAGTATGAACAACGGCCATTCTCCAGCAACGCACTCCTTGCAATCCGATCGTTTTCCGAGGAACGCCAGTATATCGTTGTAGTGAAGATCCTTAATTTTTTTATGTTCCTGAGTACAATAACAGCGCGATTTGCATATTCAGGCACTTCCGACTCCCGTTTCCGATGACTTTGCAGCTGTAAGGTTTCGGAATCAAAAGTACCGCAACCACGAAAAAACTGCAATTGCAGGTATCGCGAAGCTGCTTGAGTGCACTTTTATTGAATTCTACTCATCACTAGCTTTCGTTTGACACCCCATATATTGAAATTGGAGAAAGTATGAAAAACGGCCATTCTCCAGCAACGCACTCCTTGCAATCCGATCGTTTTCCGAGGAACGCCAGTATATCGTTGTAGTGAAGATCTTTAATTTTTTTATGTTCCTGAGTACAATAACAGCGCGATTTGCATATTCAGGCACTTCCGACTCCCGTTTCCGATGATTTTACAGCTGTATGGTTTCGGAATCAAAAGTGCCTCAACCACTCAAAAAACTGCAATTGCAGGTATCGCGAAGCTGCCTGAATGCACTTTTGTTGAATTCTACTCATCACTAGCTTTCGTTTGACACCCCATGTATTGAAATTGGAGAAGGTATGAAAAACGGCCATTTTCCAGCAACGCGCTCCTTGGAATCTGATCGTTTTCCGAGGAAGTCCAGAATATCGTTGTAGTGAAGATCTTTAATTTTCTTATGTTCCTCAGTACAATAACAGCAGGATTTGCATATTCACGCATTCCCGACTCCCGTTTCCGATGATTTTACAGCTGTATGGTTTCGGAGTCAAAAGTACCCCAACCACGCAAAAAACTGCAATTGCAGGTATCGCGAAGCTGCCTGAATGCAATTGAATTGAATTCTACTTATCACTAGCTTTCGTTTGACGCCCCATATATTGAAATTGGAGAAAGTATGAACAACGGCCATTTTCCAGCAACGAGCTCCATGCAATCCGATCGTTATCCGAGGAGCTCCAGAATATTGTTGTGGTGAAGATCTTTAATTTTTTTATGCTCCTGAGTACAATAATACGTGTTTTGCATATTCAGGCACGTCCGACTCCCATTTCCGATGATTTTACAGCTGTATGGTTTCGGAGTCAAAAGTACCCCAACCACGAAAAAAACTGCAATTGTAGGTATCGCGAAGCTGCCTGAATGCACCTTTATTGAATGCTACTCTTCACTAGCTTTCGTTTGACACCCCATATATTGAAATTGGAGAAAGTATGAACAACGGCCATTTTCCAAGAACGCACTCCTTGCAATCCAATCGTTTTCCGAGGAACTCCAGAGTATCATTGTAGTGAAGATCTCAAATTTTTTTACGTTCCGGAGTACAATAACAGCGCGATTTGCATATTCAGGCACTACCGACTCGCGTTTTCGATGATTTTACAGCTGTATGGTTTCGGAATCAAAAGTACCCCAACCACGCAAAAAACTGCAATCGCAGGTATCGCGAAGCTGCCTGAATGCTATTTTATTGAATTCTATTCATCACTAGCTTTCCCGTGATACCCCATATATTGAAATTGGAGAAAGTATGAAGAACGGCCAATTTCCAGCAACGCACTCCTTGCCATCCGATCGTTTCCGAGGAACTCCACAATATCGTTGTAGTGAAGATCTTCAATTTTTTTATGTTCCTGCGGACAACGGTAGTGCGATTTGCATATTCAGGCACTTCCGACTCCCGTTTCCGATGATTTTACAGCTGTATGGTTTCGGAATCAAAAGTACCGCTACCGCGCAAAAAACTGCAATTGCAGGTCTCGCGAAGCTGCCTGAATGCACTTTTATTGAATTCTACTCATCACTAGGTTTCGTATGACATCCCATATATTGAAATTAGAGAAAGTATGAAACACGGAAATTTTACAGCTACGCATTGCTTACAATCCGATCGTTTCCCGAGGAACTCCAGAATATCGTTGTAGTGAAGATTTTTCATTTTTTTATGTTTCTGAGTACATTAACAGCGTGATTTCCATATTCAGAAACGCAAAAAACTGCAATTGCAGTTATCGCGAAGCTGCCTGAATGCACTTCCATTGAATTCTACTCACCACCAGCTTTCGTTTGACACCCCATATATTGGAATTGGAGAAAGAATGAGAAACGGCCATTTTCCAGAAACGCACTCCTTGCAATCCAATCGTTTTCCGAGGAAGTCCACAATATCGTTGTTGTGAAGACTCTTCATATTTTTATGTTCCTGAGTACAATGGCAGCGCGATTTGCATATTCAGGCACTTCCAACTCCCGTTTCCGATGATTTTACAGCTGTGTGGTTTCGGAATCAAAATTACCCCAACCGCGCAAAAAACTGCAATTGCAGGTATCGCGAAGCTGCCTGAATGCACTTTCATTGAATTATTCTCATCACTAGCTTTCGTTTGACATCCCATATATTGAAATTGGAGAAAGTATGAAACACGGCCATTTTCCAGCAACGCACTCCTTGCAATCCGATCGTTATCCGAGGAAGTCCAGAATATCGTTGTAGTGAAGATTTTTCATTTTTTAATGTTCCTGAGTACAATGACAGCGCGATTTGCATATTCAGGCACTTCCGACTCCCGTTTCCGATGATTTTACAGCTGTATGGTTTCCGAATCAAAAGTACCCCAACCACGCAAAAAACTGCAATTGCAGCTATCGCGAAGCTGCCTGAATGCACTTCTATTGAATTCTACTCATCAATAGCTTTCGTTTGACACCCCATATATTGAAATTGGAGAAAATATGAATAACGGCCATTTTCCAGCAATGCACTCCTTGCAGTCCGATCGTTTTCCGAGGAACTCCAGAATATCGTGTTAGTGAAAATCTTCATTTTTTGATATATGCTGAGGAAGATAAGAATTTTTATTTTCCTATTCAAAACGACTATTTAAATTTTTAAAATAAGATTAATGTTTTATTGATTCAACTACTTCTGGGCACAGGTTGACAAAGACAGAATAACTCAAGTAGCGTGACTTTTACAATAGCCAAATTAGAACCAATTTTGTAATAGAATTTAACGAGTGAGAATTTTAAGTACTTCTAATTTACAATGTTGCCAGAGCATGAAACAGAGCAAGAACTGATTTTTATATGAATAGATGATAAAAGCATTGCATATTCGTAATAATAATGAATTAGAAAACTGCAGATCACCTACTTTACAAAATCAATAAATCTTTTACAATTCATTTACATTTCAATACATTGATCAATTCCTTTTAATTCATTGACATCTGCCAGAACATGCCGCCGCCTTTGAAACGATCTGTTTCAACCACTCGAAGTGTCTTCATGCAGTAGAGCCACTTTCTGGATCGCTCGCTGGATTATTCCTTGGGGGGTTTTAATATCGACAACTCGAGCTCTGCCATCGGGACCCGCCGTAGTTTTGAGTATCCGACCAAGCTTCCACTTGTAGAAGGGAAGGTCGTCTTGGTGGATTAAGACCATTGCGCCTGGTTTTATGTCCGCTTCTTTAGAAGTCCACTTGCTACGTTGCTGCAACTGGTAAATATACTCTTTTGCCTATCGTGTCCAGAAATGCTGGTGAAGAGCAGAGACACGCTGCCACCTGTGAAGATAGTTAATTTTTTCGAGAGGATAAGGAGGTTCTAGGATACATTGCATCGGGCCTTGGTTTATAAAATGTGCCGGCGTTAAAGCTTGGAGGTAATTGGGATCTGAGGGCAGAGGAGTAATATGTCGAGAATTCAGTATTCCTTCGATTTGCACCATGACCGTAGTTAGCTCCTCATATGTCAGTAAAGCTCCTCGGAACGTTCGAAACAGATGTGCTATGGCTGCTTTTACGTCGGCCTCCCATAGACCCCCAAAATGGGGGGCTCGGGGAGGAATATGATGGAATTTGATTGAGTTATTGGAACACCATGTAATGATTTCCTGATGAGTTTCCCTTTGTAAGAATGCGTGACGTAATTTGGCTAGTCTTCTACGAGCTCCCACGAAATTCGTTGCGTTATCGCAGTACAGATGCCTACATAAATTTCTACGCCCAGTGAATCTTTTCAGAGCTCCTATGAAAGCGTCCGCTGTAAGGTCCGACACGACCTCTAGGTGGGCAGCTCGAGTAATAAAACATACAAATACTGCCACGTAGGTTTTGTATGATGATTTTTCTCGCATCCGGTAAGTGGTTGCAAATGGTCCACAAAAATCCACTCCACAATGCGTGAATGGCAAGGAGATGTTCACACGGCCTGCGGGTAGTACGCCCATCATCTGTTGAGTTAATTTTGGTCGATACCCTTGACAATGGATGCACCCCCGGATAACTTTCCTGGCGTAATCTCGAGCATTTATGACCCAGAATTTTTCTCGCAGGAGTGAGACAAGGGCTTGAGGGCTGGCGTGGAATGCTTTGATGTGAAGGTGTCGTATGTAGGTTTGAATGAAGGGATTCTTGGGAGGAAGTAATATAGGAACTCTCTGATCTATTGGCATTGTGGCAAGCTTTCGTCGGCCTCCTACTCTTAATAATGTGAGTTTTGTGATAGGACACTCTTCGATAAAAGCATTCAAATTCCGCAACGGGCTCTTAAGAGGTAAGCTTTTCCCGTTCTCTAGAGCGTTGATCTCTTCTGGAAATGACTTCTGTTGGATTTCCCACACTATATGTGTTGCAGCTTTTTCGATCTCTGATGCAGTCAAAAGGTTGTTGTGAGTAGTCTGGAAACGATCTTTAACTCGCAATAATTTGATAAATCGAAGCACATAAGCGAATCGACGACAAATTTGGATATAGCTGCTGCAGGAATATATGGTATTAAGGAATGAATCAGTAACAGAACAGGTCAATACTGATTTTTGGATTTTTCGCTCTGGTAATGTCTCCAAATTGGTATGCCTATGTTTTGCGGGAGGCCACTTTTCCTTGGATAATTTTAAGAACTCCGGTCCGGAGAACCAAATTGACTTAACAAGTTCCTCACTTGTCATTCCTCGGGAAACGATGTCAGCAGGATTTACCTTAGAGTTTACATGTTGCCATGGGATGGTTCGAGTAAGACATTGAATCTTGGAGACCCGGTTCGAAACGTAAGTTTTCCAATAGGACGGATGACATGATAGCCAACCCAGCACAATCTCTGAGTCCGTCCATAATACTTCATCGTCAATTTGTTTTGGGATATTCCCTCGAATTTTAACATATAATTGTGCCAGTAGGAGCGCTGCACATAATTCTAAGCAGGGTAATGAGTGGCTGACTCGGATGGGGGCTACTTTGGACTTAGCCGCCAACAGCTGTACAGTTTTGGATCCCACGTCGTTTATGGATAGAGCGTAAATACAGCAACCAAGTGCTCGGCAGGATGCATCAGCAAAGCCGTGAAGAGCGATGTATTTCGTTTTACCAATGCAAAGTACCAACCGCGGAATTCTAATGTTATTGAGTTGTAGCAATTGTTTTTTAAATTTTAACCACCGATGCTCGAGGTCTTGGGGAAGGGATTCATCCCAATGCAGTTTCAGAAGCCACAGCTCTTGTAAAAACATTTTTGCACGAACAACTATGGGATTAATAATGCCTAATGGATCGAATAATCGTGCCACCTCAGACAGAACTGCTCGTTTAGTAACCTTGGATGATAAAGGGATGCTAGATTGATAGCTAAAATGAAATTCATCTGTGATTGGTTCCCATATCAGGCCAAGAGTCTTGATCACATCCTTGTTATCAATTTTGAAAGTCTTGCCTCTTTCATTCTCTGGAATGTCAGACCAAAGCTTCTTATTGTTTGAGTACCATTTCCTGAGATGAAATTGACCGCTTTTTGTGATAGTGTCTACTTGGTCACGGATTTATACAATTCTTCGCAAGTACCGGCTCCCGTTAGAAGGTCATCCATATAGAAATCCCTTTCGACTATCCGCGAAGCATCTGGGAGTCTTTCTCAAAACCCCTGGGCTAACTGTAATAGGCATCTAGTTGCCAAGTAGGGCGCTGACGCCGTGCCGCAGGTAACGGTCTTCAAGCGATAAATGCGAAGTTCGTCAGTGTTATTCTCGCGCCACAAAATTAGTTGGAAATTGCGGTCGTCAGAGTGAACCAGTACCTGTCTTTACATGGCTGCTATATCTGCAGTTAGCCCAAACTTATGCCAACCAAATCTATTCAGAATAGCGAATAAGTCCAATTGAATAGTAGGTCCTACCATGAGCTGATCATTAAGGGAAGTGTTGGTGGCATCACGGCAGGATGCATCAAAAACCACCCAAAGTTTCGTAGTGGAACTTTCGGGTCGTATTACACAACTATGAGGCATATGGTAATGATTTTTAGGCAATTCTTTGAATTGGATCTCCTCCATATGCCCTGATTCCAGATAATCTTGCAAAAATTGCGAATACTGTAATTTAAGCGCAGGGTCTCGAGCTAGTCTCTGTTCGAAGTAGTAAAACCGACGCCGAGCAATGTCGATGGATGCTAAGAAATTTTGAGGCACCGAGGGCTTGAACGGAAGCTTCACAACGAAACAGCCGTCGGCTAATCGGTAAGTGCTATCAAGGAAGCTTCTCTCACACTGGAGCTGTTCCGGCTTCCATTTTGCATTGATTTCGTTTGTTACTTCTTCCTCCTTCCAGAAATTCTCGACCAATTTGTCTAGAGCTAATTCTTTCATCCCAACACCTTCAGCATCTTCTTGTTCGGTTGTTGCCTTGCTGATGAGCGTTGAGCAAGCCGGAGGACCATTAGTGTATCGGCCTGCTACTATCCAACCTAACACTGTTTTTTGCAATTTTGGTAAGCTATCTTTAAGTCTGATTTTATCAACACACAACAAATCAAAGAAGGTGCCAGCACCGATGAGCAAATCAACACCTTGTGCCTTAAAGAATTGCGGATCTGCAAGTGGGATATTCGGAGGGATCTCCCAATCTTCAGTCACTACCCTTTTTTCTGGCTGCAGTCCAGTTATATGGGGCCAACTATAACAGTACAACGTTTTTTGGAAATTGCTGGTTCTGGATTTAATGTGAACCTGAGTGGTCCACCGAATCTTTGAGCATCTGTCCCCTATACCGCTAATGGTTACATTGGTGCGTTCTTTGGGCAACTGAAGCATTTGAGCGAGTCGTTCGGATATAAAATCCATTTGAGAAGCCGAATCTAACAATGCCCTCGCTAATATGTACTGACCCATAATCTTCCTGACTTGGATTACCGCGGAAGCAAGGAAAACTTGACCTTGTATTTGCTCTTTAGCAACTAATGCTGCCGCTCATGGTTCTTCAATATTAGAAACAGCGACGGGTGGGTCTCCTCCGTTTTTACTCTTTCCTTCCGCAGGAGGCATTGTGGGGTTATATCGATGAAGCAGTGTATTGTGACGCATGGAGCATACACGGCATCCTGTGGACTGGCAGTTTCTTACACTATGGTCCTTGGCAAGGCAGTTGATACACAAGGCCCTTTTCTTGACCTCCTGAAATCGAGCAATAACTGAGAGCTCCAGGAATTTCGGGCATTTGTGAATGGAATGAGTATCCTGGCTACAAAACCGACAGCCTATGGTACCAGCCGCTAATGATGTCGGATTGGGGCTAGGCTTCTTTCCCTTATTGGACATGGCAAGCCTGTGAGACGACGAGAAGTATTCCGATTTAGGTTCAGGCTTGGTGTCCCTCGCCTCTAGAAATTGACACCGTTTGCCCAACACTGTTGCACAGTGTTCCCATGAAGGAATTTCAGCCTGTTCTATGGCCTCTTCCCATTTACTAACTGATTTGGGGTCGAGTTTGTCACTAACTAAATGAATTATTAGTGCATTTAGGATATTCTCCGTTGATCCTAAGCTACGTAACGCGCTCAAGTGAGCGTTGACACTGTCTAGTGTGTTGCGAATCTGAGACGCTGTAGGCTTAGTGACCTTAGGTAAATTGCACAAGCTTATTATATGCTCTCGGAATGTAAGATATTTGTTATTGAATCTGTCCTTTAACTGTTCTAGCGCCTTTGCATAATTATTTTCACTCACTTCATATGCCTTGACTGTTCGTAGCGCAGCCCCATTCAAACAATTCAGCAAATGGTTGAATTTTTCAATAGAGGTCAGAGATCTGTCTGAATCAACCGATTTCGTGAAGGAACCAATAAAGTTAGGGAACTCGGAATACTTTCCCGAAAATGTTGGCAACTTAAGTTTTGGTAGATTATTGTTGTGCACGGATGGCTTTGAAAATGCGGTATCTATAATTGTAGAAGAACCACGCCGTTCCGTTATTGCGCATAGTATTCTTGACTTGACTGTGCAATACAAATCTTCAAGGTCTCCTCTAACTTTCACTTCTTGAGCGTCATCAGGGCATAATCTTTCTATTGACAATTGGTAGGACAAAATTTGTTTAAAGTACGATTCGAGTATACCCAACCGACATTCTAGCTCCGTAGCCGATAAAGTATCCACTTTTGTTTCGATAATATTTTTGATTCTTTATATGCATCAATCGTTGAGTTTTGAGTTCCGCTAATTCAGACATTTTGAAGGAGCTTAACAATTTCTTCGAAGATGTCTACCTTGCGACGACAATCGGATACAATTGTCTGTGACCAGAATTGACTCACATATGTTATTTGCATTCAACGCAATATAATTTATGCCGCTACTTGGGTATATAGAACCCGAAATATAACCGTGAACAGTTAGGAAGATAGAAGGTTACAAGCAAAGGGCTACTATAATGGGAATTAAATTGCGCGCAACTACATATGCATGCGTAAAAGGCACTTCACAGTGGCATATGTCCCGCTATCTGTATGATGAATAGTACCTGAACTGGAATAGTAAGTACTCCCTGAACCAACTACAAGAATCATACGCTTATATACGCACATGCAGTTATGAAAGCACTTTTTGAGTGCCCTCGAAAACTTTCTGCTGTAATCAAATTAAAAACTCACGACGAATTTCCACTTTCTGGTGACAACCGGAACACAATTCACTATTATCAGCATGTGTATGTGTGCTCCATAAAATGCACTCCACGCACTGAAATAAATACAGCTAATTAGGTATATAGAGTCCGAAAGAAATTCTTCGAAGATATCCACCTCTTGGTAACAATCACAATACAATCAGCTATCACCAAAATTGACTCGAGCATATAAAATGCACTCAACCCAATGTAATTTATGCCGCTACTTGGGTATAAGAGGTGCGTTCAAAAAATATCGCGAATTTTGTTGTTTTTCAAAAATTATTTATTTATTCATGAATATCTATTTTGTTCCCTTCAAAGTAATCCCCATGAGATATTATACACTTGTGCCCACGGGTTTTCCAATCTTCGAAGCACTTCAAAAAATCATTTTTTTAAATCTTGTTCAGCTCCTCCTTCGATGCCGTCTTTATCTCGTCAAGCGTAGCGTAACGTCGTCCTTTCATGGGCCTCTTCAGTTTAGGAAACAAGAACATGTTGGGTAGACAGACCTATGCTCATGTCAGAAGGGTTTTGTACTCAACTTGCAAAATGCCGTAACCAGCAACGAATAAAATCAAGAAACATATCAAAGACGATTTTATTGGAGAAAATGTGAAATTCGAGGATCATACTATTATTAACAAAGTTGGACGAATTTTGACTTCTGAGGTATTTGTTATAGTTATACCCATAAATATCTCCTTTGATAATTTTTTTCAGAATTTTTAGATCACGGGTGTCCATTCGCAAGGGAGGAAACACATTTTTCATGTATTTCCCCCCCTGTGTCCCACTGAAGCAAAAACTGTCAGTTTAAGAACTGTTTTGAAAAGCTCTCATAGAGAACTTTCAGTTGATACTCATATCGGCTACCTTTCATGAAATTTTTTTCCAGGGGCCACTCCTCTGTACTGTAATCATGGATTCATGGCCTATTTTTTCGAATCCTAGAATGGTTACAAAGCCCTTTTGCTAGAAGCTCTCTCCTGCCTCTTCGACTTGTTTCAATTGTATGTACTCATCTTCATGATACCTATATTATGAAATTTTCATGCAAATTCTAGCAAAGCTGTAGTGTCTAAGTCGGTAAAAAGCGCACATGGCTCTATGGCCATATGTTTCCATAGTAATACAGGGCATATTGTTCCATAGTAATACAGGAAAATTCAAATCGCTATAACTTCGTCAAATACTATTCGATCTTTATCAAACTTTCGAAAAAGATCAATCTAATAAATAGTCATCTTTCTGTTAAATTTTATTGAGTTTAAAGGTACCGTCTAGATTTTATTCAAGAAAACACAAAATCGATAAATCATACTATTACTAACAATGTTGAGTGAATCTCGACTTCTCATGTATTTGTTGTTGTTGTACTTATTAAGGCCTACATTCATGATTTTTTTCAGATTTCTCGGATGGAAGGTGTCCAATCGCGAGGGGGGGTACGCGAAAAGTTCGTACATTTCCCCTTTCCCTGCCCCCCTCGTTACTTATAAGGCATATTTAAGACTTGTTTTGATAAGAGCTCATTGAGACCTTTCCAATGACACCCTACTCGACTACCAATGGTGAAAATTTTTTTTTGAGGGGTCACCTCCCTATATGGGGAGACCCCCCTTAAACGCCTTTGAAAAATTTTTCCACCCTTGAATTTTCAAGAGATCATCACTTCTGACCTTTCTACAAAGTTTCATGGCTGTAGCCTCTATGGTTTCGGAGAAAAAGTGCTGTGACATACAGACGAACGGACGGATAGACGGACACAGGTCGTGATTGCAATAGGGTTTTGTACTTTAGTACAAAACCCGAAAAAGTCACAGGGGGACAGATCTGGGGAATACGGTGGCTGCGGCATCATTACTGTGTTGTTTTTGGCCAAAAAGTCGCACACAAGCAACGATGTGTGCGCAGGGGCGTTATCGTGGTGCAAAAGCCAATTTTTGTTCTCCCACAAATCCGGGCGTTTCTGGCGGATTGCTTCGCGCAAATTGCGCATAACTTGCAGGTAATATTCCTTATTGACCGTTCTTCCCTGTGGCAAGAACTCATGATGCACCACGCCCCTGCAATTGAAGAAAACTGTCAGCAAAGCTTTCACATTCGACCGAACTTGGCGCGCTTTTTTCGGTCTTGGTTCATGCGGCAGCTTCCATTGAGATGATTGAGCTTTGGTTTCCACGTCATAACCATAAACCCACGATTCGTCACCAGTTATGACCCTCTGGAGCGAATTTGGTTCGTCGCGGACAGAGTTTAACATCTCATTAGCAATGTTCATGCGTTGCTGTTTTTGGTCGCAATTGAGCAATTTTGGTACGAATTTCGCGGCGACCAGTCTCATGCCCAAATCGTTGATAAAAATCGAATGGCACGAGCCAATCGATATGTTTATGTCCTCAGCAACTTCTCTAACGGTGATTCGACGATTGGCCAATACCATTTTCTCCACTTCATTAATTTTTTCGTCTGTTGTTGAAGTGCTCGGGCGTCCGGCACGCTCTTCGTCGTTCACATCTTCTCGGCCTTCTAAAAACATTTTGTACCACCGATAAACGTTGCTTCGGTCCAAGGTAGCTTCTCCGTATGCCACAGTCAACATTCGGAATGCATCCGCGCACTTAATTTCGTTTTTCACACAAAATTTGATACACGTTCTTTGATCCATTTTTTTGAATAAGTAAAAATCGAAGATGATTGAAAACAAGTGCAAGTAAAGCAGCTATCACCAATTAAGTGAACATTCAAAATGGCCGAGCTTGTCGGCATAAGTGATAGACATGAGTACCAACATAACGCCACAAAAAAATCGAAATTCGAATATACGTAACCCGCGAAAATTCAAAATTTGTGATACTTTTTGAACACACCTCGTATAGATGCGGAAAGATAACCGTGAACAGTTAAGAATTTGAATATATAGAAGGTTACAAGCAATAGGCAACTATCACAAGAATTTAATTGCGCGCAACTACAACAATGACATATGGCCTGCTATCTGTATGATGAATGCTGCCTGAACTGAAATAATCAGTATTCCCTAAACCAACTATAGAATCACACGTTTATATACATACATGCAGTTATGAAATCACTATTCGAGTGACTTCTGAAACTGATATGACCAAATTAAAAACTCACGACGAATGTTGGTATTTGCGCAGGTAAGTAGTCCACGGAACAATTTCTTCCCAATAGAATGATGATGGTGGTGAAAAATCTGCAATGATATGGCGACTGACGAACGCTGTTTATTGGCGTTATGGTGGACCAAATCTGCTTCAATGTCCCACGTGGATGAATGCATGGCTCTGGCGCAGACGACGACGACGACGATGAAAAATATAACTTCAATTGTATTTTATTTTAAAGCTTTTGACTGCAAAGCTTGAAATTGTCCCTGCTCGGGCGCCAAATGTTAAGGAAGATAAGAATTTTTATTTTCCTATTTAAAACGACTATTTAAATTTTTAAAATAAGATTAATGTTTTATTGATTCAACTACTTCTGCGCAAAGGTCGACGAAGACAGAATAACTCAAGTAGCGTGACTTTTACAATAGCCAAATTAGAACCAATTTTGTAATAGAATTTAACGAGTGAGAATTTTAAGTACTTCTAATTTACAATGTTGCCAGAGCATGAAACAGAGCAAGAACTGATTTTTATATGAATAGATGATAAAAGCATTGCATATTCGTAATAATAATGAATTAGAAAACTGCAGATCACCTACTTTACAAAATCAATAAATCTTTTACAATTCATTTACATTTCAATACATTGATCAATTCCTTTTAATTCATTGACATCTGCCAGAACATTCCGCCGCCTTTGAAACGATCTGTTTCAACCACTCGAAGTGTCTTCATGCAGTAGAGCCGCTTTCTGGATCGCTCGCTGGATTATTCCTTGGGGGGTTTTAATATCGACAACTCGAACTCTGCCATCGGGACCCGCCGTAGTTTTGAGTATCCGACCAAGCTTCCACTTGTAGAAAGGAAGGTCGTCTTGGTGGATTAAGACCATTGCGCCTGGTTTTATGTCCGCTTCTTTAGAAGTCCACTTGCTACGTTGCTGCAACTGGTAAATATACTCTTTTGCCTATCGTGTCCAGAAATGCTGGTGAAGAGCAGAGACACGCTGCCACCTGTGAAGATAGTTAATTTTTTCGAGAGGATAAGGAGGTTCTAGGATACATTGCATCGGGCCTTGGTTTATAAAATGTGCCGGCGTTAAAGCTTGGAGGTAATTGGGATCTGAGGGCAGAGGAGTAATATGTCGAGAATTCAGTATTCCTTCGATTTGCACCATGACCGTAGTTAGCTCCTCATATGTCAGTAAAGCTCCTCGGAACGTTCGAAACAGATGTGCTATGGCTGCTTTTACGTCGGCCTCCCATAGACCCCCAAAATGGGGGGCTCGGGGAGGAATATGATGGAATTTGATTGAGTTATTGGAACACCATGTAATGATTTCCTGATGAGTTTCCCTTTGTAAGAATGCGTGACGTAATTTGGCTAGTCTTCTACGAGCTCCCACGAAATTCGTTGCGTTATCGCAGTACAGATGCCTACATAAATTTCTACGCCCAGTGAATCTTTTCAGAGCTCCTATGAAAGCGTCCGCTGTAAGGTCCGACACGACCTCTAGGTGGGCAGCTCGAGTAATAAAACATACAAATACTGCCACGTAGGTTTTGTATGATGATTTTTCTCGCATCCGGTAAGTGGTTGCAAATGGTCCACAAAAATCCACTCCACAATGCGTGAATGGCAAGGAGATGTTCACACGGCCTGCGGGTAGTACGCCCATCATCTGTTGAGTTAATTTTGGTCGATACCCTTGACAATGGATGCACCCCCGGATAACTTTCCTGGCGTAATCTCGAGCATTTATGACCCAGAATTTTTCTCGCAGGAGTGAGACAAGGG
Organism: Odontomyia ornata; assembly: GCA_963969285.1. NCBI lineage: Eukaryota > Metazoa > Arthropoda > Insecta > Diptera > Stratiomyidae > Odontomyia > Odontomyia ornata. The sequence goes on from OZ017740.1 coordinate 211,781,137, forward strand.
CTTGAGGGCTGGCGTGGAATGCTTTGATGTGAAGGTGTCGTATGTAGGTTTGAATGAAGGGATTCTTGGGAGGAAGTAATATAGGAACTCTCTGATCTATTGGCATTGTGGCAAGCTTTCGTCGGCCTCCTACTCTTAATAATGTGAGTTTTGTGATAGGACACTCTTCGATAAAAGCATTCAAATTCCGCAACGGGCTCTTAAGAGGTAAGCTTTTCCCGTTCTCTAGAGCGTTGATCTCTTCTGGAAATGACTTCTGTTGGATTTCCCACACTATATGTGTTGCAGCTTTTTCGATCTCTGATGCAGTCAAAAGGTTGTTGTGAGTAGTCTGGAAACGATCTTTAACTCGCAATAATTTGATAAATCGAAGCACATAAGCGAATCGACGACAAATTTGGATATAGCTGCTGCAGGAATATATGGTATTAAGGAATGAATCAGTAACAGAACAGGTCAATACTGATTTTTGGATTTTTCGCTCTGGTAATGTCTCCAAATTGGTATGCCTATGTTTTGCGGGAGGCCACTTTTCCTTGGATAATTTTAAGAACTCCGGTCCGGAGAACCAAATTGACTTAACAAGTTCCTCACTTGTCATTCCTCGGGAAACGATGTCAGCAGGATTTGCCTTAGAGTTTACATGTTGCCATGGGATGGTTCGAGTAAGACATTGAATCTTGGAGACCCGGTTCGAAACGTAAGTTTTCCAATAGGACGGATGACATGATAGCCAACCCAGCACAATCTCTGTGTCCGTCCATAATACTTCATCGTCAATTTGTTTTGGGATATTCCCTCGAATTTTAACATATAATTGTGCCAGTAGGAGCGCTGCACATAATTCTAAGCAGGGTAATGAGTGGCTGACTCGGATGGGGGCTACTTTGGACTTAGCCGCCAACAGCTGTACAGTTTTGGATCCCACGTCGTTTATGGATAGAGCGTAAATACAGCAACCAAGTGCTCGGCAGGATGCATCAGCAAAGCCGTGAAGAGCGATGTATTTCGTTTTACCAATGCAAAGTACCAACCGCGGAATTCTAATGTTATTGAGTTGTAGCAATTGTTTTTTAAATTTTAACCACCGATGCTCGAGGTCTTGGGGAAGGGATTCATCCCAATGCAGTTTCAGAAGCCACAGCTCTTGTAAAAACATTTTTGCACGAACAACTATGGGATTAATAATGCCTAATGGATCGAATAATCGTGCCACCTCAGACAGAACTGCTCGTTTAGTAACCTTGGATGATAAAGGGATGCTAGATTGATAGCTAAAATGAAATTCATCTGTGATTGGTTCCCATATCAGGCCAAGAGTCTTGATCACATCCTTGTTATCAATTTTGAAAGTCTTGCCTCTTTCATTCTCTGGAATGTCAGACCAAAGCTTCTTATTGTTTGAGTACCATTTCCTGAGATGAAATTGACCGCTTTTTGTGATAGTGTCTACTTGGTCACGGATTTATACAATTCTTCGCAAGTACCGGCTCCCGTTAGAAGGTCATCCATATAGAAATCCCTTTCGACTATCCGCGAAGCATCTGGGAGTCTTTCTCAAAACCCCTGGGCTAACTGTAATAGGCATCTAGTTGCCTAGTAGGGCGCTGACGCCGTGCCGCAGGTAACGGTCTTCAAGCGATAAATGCGAAGTTCGTCAGTGTTATTCTCGCGCCACAAAATTAGTTGGAAATTGCGGTCGTCAGAGTGAACCAGTACCTGTCTTTACATGGCTGCTATATCTGCAGTTAGCCCAAACTTATGCCAACCAAATCTATTCAGAATAGCGAATAAGTCCAATTGAATAGTAGGTCCTACCATGAGCTGATCATTAAGGGAAGTGTTGGTGGCATCACGGCAGGATGCATCAAAAACCACCCAAAGTTTCGTAGTGGAACTTTTGGGTCGTATTACACAACTATGAGGCATATGGTAATGATTTTTAGGCAATTCTTTGAATTGGATCTCCTCCATATGCCCTGATTCCAGATAATCTTGCAAAAATTGCGAATACTGTAATTTAAGCGCAGGGTCTCGAGCTAGTCTCTGTTCGAAGTAGTAAAACCGACGCCGAGCAATGTCGATGGATGCTAAGAAATTTTGAGGCACCGAGGGCTTGAACGGAAGCTTCACAACGAAACAGCCGTCGGCTAATCGGTAAGTGCTATCAAGGAAGCTTCTCTCACACTGGAGCTGTTCCGGCTTCCATTTTGCATTGATTTCGTTTGTTACTTCTTCCTCCTTCCAGAAATTCTCGACCAATTTGTCTAGAGCTAATTCTTTCGTCCCAACACCTTCAGCATCTTCTTGTTCGGTTGTTGTCTTGCTGATGAGCGTTGAGCAAGCCGGAGGACCATTAGTGTATCGGCCTGCTACTATCCAACCTAACACTGTTTTTTGCAATTTTGGTAAGCTATCTTTAAGTCTGATTTTATCAACACACAACAAATCAAAGAAGGTGCCAGCACCGATGAGCAAATCAACACCTTGTGCCTTAAAGAATTGCGGATCTGCAAGTGGGATATTCGGAGGGATCTCCCAATCTTCAGTCACTACCCTTTTTTCTGGCTGCAGTCCAGTTATATGGGGCAAACTATAACAATACAACGTTTTTTGGAAATTGCTGGTTCTGGATTTAATGTGAACCTGAGTGGTCCACCGAATCTTTGAGCATCTGTCCCCTATACCGCTAATGGTTACATTGGTGCGTTCTTTGGGCAACTGAAGCATTTGAGCGAGTCGTTCGGATATAAAATCCATTTGAGAAGCCGAATCTAACAATGCCCTCGCTAATATGTACTGACCCATAATCTTCCTGACTTGGATTACCGCGGAAGCAAGGAAAACTTGACCTTGTATTTGCTCTTTAGCAAGTAATGCTGCCGCTCATGGTTCTTCAATATTAGAAACAGCGACGGGTGGGTCTCCTCCGTTTTTACTCTTTCCTTCCGCAGGAGGCATTGTGGGGTTATATCGATGAAGCAGTGTATTGTGACGCATGGAGCATACACGGCATCCTGTGGACTGGCAGTTTCTTACACTATGGTCCTTGGCAAGGCAGTTGATACACAAGGCCCTTTTCTTGACCTCCTGAAATCGAGCAATAACTGAGAGCTCCAGGAATTTCGGGCATTTGTGAATGGAATGAGTATCCTGGCTACAAAACCGACAGCCTATGGTACCAGCCGCTAATGATGTCGGATTGGGGCTAGGCTTCTTTCCCTTATTGGACATGGCAAGCCTGTGAGACGACGAGAAGTATTCCGATTTAGGTTCAGGCTTGGTGTCCCTCGCCTCTAGAAATTGACACCGTTTGCCCAACACTGTTGCACAGTGTTCCCATGAAGGAATTTCAGCCTGTTCTATGGCCTCTTCCCATTTACTAACTGATTTGGGGTCGAGTTTGTCACTAACTAAATGAATTATTAGTGCATTTAGGATATTCTCCGTTGATCCTAAGCTACGTAACGCGCTCAAGTGAGCGTTGACACTGTCTAGTGTGTTGCGAATCTGAGACGCTGTAGGCTTAGTGACCTTAGGTAAATTGCACAAGCTTATTATATGCTCTCGGAATGTAAGATATTTGTTATTGAATCTGTCCTTTAACTGTTCTAGCGCCTTTGCATAATTATTTTCACTCACTTCATATGCCTTGACTGTTCGTAGCGCAGCCCCATTCAAACAATTCAGCAAATGGTTGAATTTTTCAATAGAGGTCAGAGATCTGTCTGAATCAACCGATTTCGTGAAGGAACCAATAAAGTTAGGGAACTCGGAATACTTTCCCGAAAATGTTGGCAACTTAAGTTTTGGTAGATTATTGTTGTGCACGGATGGCTTTGAAAATGCGGTATCTATAATTGTAGAAGAACCACGCCGTTCCGTTATTGCGCATAGTATTCTTGACTTGACTGTGCAATACAAATCTTCAAGGTCTCCTCTAACTTTCACTTCTTGAGCGTCATCAGGGCATAATCTTTCTATTGACAATTGGTAGGACAAAATTTGTTTAAAGTACGATTCGAGTATACCCAACCGACATTCTAGCTCCGTAGCCGATAAAGTATCCACTTTTGTTTCGATAATATTTTTGATTCTTTATATGCATCAATCGTTGAGTTTTGAGTTCCGCTAATTCAGACATTTTGAAGGAGCTTAACAATTTCTTCGAAGATGTCTACCTTGCGACGACAATCGGATACAATTGTCTGTGACCAGAATTGACTCACATATGTTATTTGCATTCAACGCAATATAATTTATGCCGCTACTTGGGTATATAGAACCCGAAATATAACCGTGAACAGTTAGGAAGATAGAAGGTTACAAGCAAAGGGCTACTATAATGGGAATTAAATTGCGCGCAACTACATATGCATGCGTAAAAGGCACTTCACAGTGGCATATGTCCCGCTATCTGTATGATGAATAGTACCTGAACTGGAATAGTAAGTACTCCCTGAACCAACTACAAGAATCATACGCTTATATACGCACATGCAGTTATGAAAGCACTTTTTGAGTGCCCTCGAAAACTTTCTGCTGTAATCAAATTAAAAACTCACGACGAATTTCCACTTTCTGGTGACAACCGGAACACAATTCACTATTATCAGCGTGTGTATGTGTGCTCCATAAAATGCACTCCACGCACTGAAATAAATACAGCTAATTAGGTATATAGAGTCCGAAAGAAATTCTTCGAAGATATCCACCTCTTGGTAACAATCACAATACAATCAGCTATCACCAAAATTGACTCGAGCATATAAAATGCACTCAACCCAATGTAATTTATGCCGCTACTTGGGTATAAGAGGTGCGTTCAAAAAATATCGCGAATTTTGTTGTTTTTCAAAAATTATTTATTTATTCATGAATATCTATTTTGTTCCCTTCAAAGTAATCCCCATGAGATATTATACACTTGTGCCCACGGGTTTTCCAATCTTCGAAGCACTTCAAAAAATCATTTTTTTTAATCTTGTTCAGCTCCTCCTTCGATGCCGTCTTTATCTCGTCAAGCGTAGCGTAACGTCGTCCTTTCATGGGCCTCTTCAGTTTAGGAAACAAGAACATGTTGGGTAGACAGACCTATGCTCATGTCAGAAGGGTTTTGTACTCAACTTGCAAAATGCCGTAACCAGCAACGAATAAAATCAAGAAACATATCAAAGACGATTTTATTGGAGAAAATGTGAAATTCGAGGATCATACTATTATTAACAAAGTTGGACGAATTTTGACTTCTGAGGTATTTGTTATAGTTATACCCATAAATATCTCCTTTGATGATTTTTTTCAGAATTTTTAGATCACGGGTGTCCATTCGCAAGGGAGGAAACACATTTTTCATGTATTTCCCCCCCTGTGTCCCACTGAAGCAAAAACTGTCAGTTTAAGAACTGTTTTGAAAAGCTCTCATAGAGAACTTTCAGTTGATACTCATATCGGCTACCTTTCATGAAATTTTTTTCCAGGGGCCACTCCTCTGTACTGTAATCATGGATTCATGGCCTATTTTTTCGAATCCTAGAATGGTTACAAAGCCCTTTTGCTAGGAGCTCTCTCCTGCCTCTTCGACTTGTTTCAATTGTATGTACTCATCTTCATGATACCTATATTATGAAATTTTCATGCAAATTCTAGCAAAGCTGTAGTGTCTAAGTCGGTAAAAAGCGCACATGGCTCTATGGCCATATGTTTCCATAGTAATACAGGGCATATTGTTCCATAGTAATACAGGAAAATTCAAATCGCTATAACTTCGTCAAATACTATTCGATCTTTATCAAACTTTCGAAAAAGATCAATCTAATAAATAGTCATCTTTCTGCTAAATTTTATTGAGTTTAAAGGTACCGCCTAGATTTTATTCAAGAAAACACAAAATCGATAAATCATACTATTACTAACAAAGTTGAGTGAATCTCGACTTCTCATGTATTTGTTGTTGTTGTACTTATTAAGGCCTACATTCATGATTTTTTTCAGATTTCTCGGATGGAAGGTGTCCAATCGCGAGGGGGGGTACGCGAAAAGTTCGTACATTTCCCCTTTCCCTGCCCCCCTCGTTACTTATAAGGCATATTTAAGACTTGTTTTGATAAGAGCTCATTGAGACCTTTCCAGTGACATCCTACTCGACTACCAATGGTGAAAATTTTTTTTTGAGGGGTCACCTCCCTATATGGGGAGACCCCCCTTAAACGCCTTTGAAAAATTTTTCCACCCTTGAATTTTCAAGAGATCATCACTTCTGACCTTTCTACAAAGTTTCATGGCTGTAGCCTCTATGGTTTCGGAGAAAAAGTGCTGTGACATACAGACGAACGGACGGACAGACGGACAGACGGACACAGGTCGTGATTGCAATAGGGTTTTGTACTTTAGTACAAAACCCTAAAAAGTCACAGGGGGACAGATCTGGGGAATACGGTGGCTGCGGCATCATTACTGTGTTGTTTTTGGCCAAAAAGTCGCGCACAAGCAACGATGTGTGAGCAGGGGCGTTATCGTGGTGCAAAATCCAATTTTTGTTCTCCCACAAATCCGGGCGTTTCTGGCGGATTGCTTCGCGCAAATTGCGCATAACTTGCAGGTAATATTCCTTATTGACCGTTCTTCCCTGTGGCAAGAACTCATGATGCACCACGCCCCTGCAATCGAAGAAAACTGTCAGCAAAGCTTTCACATTCGACCGAACTTGGCGCGCTTTTTTCGGTCTTGGTTCATGCGGCAGCTTCCATTGAGATGATTGAGCTTTGGTTTCCACGTCATAACCATAAACCCACGATTCGTCACCAGTTATGACCCTCTGGAGCGAATTTGGTTCGTCGCGGACAGAGTTTAACATCTCATTAGCAATGTTCATGCGTTGCTGTTTTTGGTCGCAATTGAGCAATTTTGGTACGAATTTCGCGGCAACCAGTCTCATGCCCAAATCGTTGATAAAAATCGAATGGCACGAGCCAATCGATATGTTTATGTCCTCAGCAACTTCTCTAACGGTGATTCGACGATTGGCCAATACCATTTTCTCCACTTCATTAATTTTTTCGTCTGTTGTTGAAGTGCTCGGGCGTCCTGCACGCTCTTCGTCGTTCACATCTTCTCGGCCTTCTAAAAACATTTTGTACCACCGATAAACGTTGCTTCGGTCCAAGGTAGCTTCTCCGTATGCCACAATCAACATTCGGAATGCATCCGCGCACTTAATTTCGTTTTTCACACAAAATTTGATACACGTTCTTTGATCCATTTTTTTGAATAAGTAAAAATCGAAAACGATTGAAAACACGTGCAAGTAAAGCAGCTATCACCAATTAAGTGAACATTCAAAATGGCCGAGCTTGTCGGCATAAGTGACAGACATGAGTACCAACATAACGCCACAAAAAAATCGAAATTCGAATATACGTAACCCGCGAAAATTCAAAATTCGTGATACTTTTTGAACACACCTCGTATAGATGCGGAAAGATAACCGTGAACAGTTAAGAATTTGAATATATAGAAGGTTACAAGCAATAGGCAACTATCACAAGAATTTAATTGCGCGCAACTACAACAATGGCATATGGCCTGCTATCTGTATGATGAATGCTGCCTGAACTGAAATAATCAGTATTCCCTAAACCAACTATAGAATCACACGGTTATATACATACATGCAGTTATGAAATCACTATTCGAGTGACTTCTGAAACTGATATGACCAAATTAAAAACTCACGACGAATGTTGGTATTTGCGCAGGTAAGTAGTCCACGGAACAATTTCTTCCCAATAGAATGATGATGGTGGTGAAAAATCTGCAATGATATGGCGACTGACGAACGCTGTTTATTGGCGTTATGGTGGACCAAATCTGCTTCAATGTCCCACGTGGATGAATGCATGGCTCTGGCGCAGACGACGACGACGACGATGAAAAATATAACTTCAATTGTATTTTATTTTAAAGCTTTTGACTGCAAAGCTTGAAATTGTCCCTGCTCGGGCGCCAAATGTTAAGGAAGATAAGAATTTTTATTTTCCTATTTAAAACGACTATTTAAATTTTTAAAATAAGATTAATGTTTTATTAATTCAACTACTTCTGCGCAAAGGTCGACGAAGACAGAATAACTCAAGTAGCGTGACTTTTACAATAGCCAAATTAGAACCAATTTTGTAATAGAATTTAACGAGTGAGAATTTTAAGTACTTCTAATTTACAATGTTGCCAGAGCATGAAACAGAGCAAGAACTGATTTTTATATGTATAGATGATAAAAGCATTGCATATTCGTAATAATAATGAATTAGAAAACTGCAGATCACCTACTTTACAAAATCAATAAATCTTTTACAATTCATTTACAATTCAATACATTGATCAATTCCTATTGATTCATTGGCATCTGCCAGAACAATATTCCTGAGTACAATAACAGCGTGATTTGCATATTCAGGCACTTCCGACTCCCGTTTCCGATGATTTTACAGCTGTATGGTTTCGGAATCAAAAGTACCCCAACCACGCAAAAAACTGCAAATGCAGGTATCGCGAAGCTGCTTGAATGCACTTTTATTGAATTCTACTCATCACTAGCTTTCGTTTGACACTCCATATATTGAAATTGGAGAAAGTATGAAAAATGGCCATTTCCCAGCAACGCACTGCTTGCAATCCGATCATTTTCCGAGGAAGTCCAGAATTTCGTTGTTGAGGAGATTTTTATTTTTTCATGTTCCTGAGTACAATCACAGCGCGATTTGCATATTTAGGCACCTCCGACTCCCGTTTCCGATGATTTTACAGCTGTATGGTTTCGGAATCAAAAGTACCCCAACCATTCAAAAAAATGGCAACTGCAGGTATTGCGAAGCTGCCTGAATGCACTCTTGTTGAATTCTACTCATCACTAGCTTTCGTTTGACACCCCATACTCGTATATTGAAATTGGAGAAAATATGAAAAACGGCCATCTGCCAGCAACGCACTCCTTGCAATCCGATCGTTTTCCGAGGAAGTCCAGAATATCGTTGTTGTGAAATTCTTTATTTTTTTATGTTCCTGAGTACAATAACAGCGCGATTTGCATATTCAGGCACTTCCGATTCCCGTTTCCGATGATTTTACAGCTGTATGGTTTCGGAATCAAAATACCCCAACCACGCAAAAAACTGCAATTGCATGTATCGAGTTGCTGCCTGAATGCACTTTTATTGAATTCTACCCATCACTAGCTTTCGTTTGACATCGCATATATTGAAATTGCAGAAAGTATGAAAAACGGCCATGTTCCAGCAATGTACTCCTTGCAATCCGATCGTTTTCCGAGGAGCTCCAGAATATCGTTGTAGTGAAGATTTTTCATTTTTTTATGTTCCTGATACAATAACAGCGCGATTTGCATATTCAGGCACTTCCGACTCCCGTTTCCGATGACTTTGCAGCTGTAAGGTTTCGGAAACAAAAGTACCCCAACCACGCAAGAAACTGCAATTGCAGGTATCGCCAAGCTGATTGAGTGCATTTTTATTGAATTCTACTCATCACTTTTTTTCGTTTGACACCCCAAATATTGAAATTAGAGAAAGTATGATAAACGGCCATATCCCAGCAACGAACACCTTGCAATCCGATCGTTTTACGAGGAACTCCAGAATATTGTTGTAGTGATGATCTTTATTTTTTATGTTCCTGAGTACAATGACAGCGCCATTTGCATATTCAGGCACTTCTGACTCCCGTTTCCGATGATTTTACAGCTGTATGGTTTCCGAATCAAAAGTACCTCAACCACGCAAAAAACTGCAATTGCAGGTATCGCGAAGCTGCCTGAATGCATTTTTATTGAATTCTACTCATCATATGCTTTCGTTTGACACCCCATATATTGAAATTGGAGAAAGTATGAAAAACGGCCATTTGCCAGCAACGCACTCCTTGCAATCCGATCGTTTTCCGAGGAAGTCCAGAATTTCGTTGTTGTGAAGATCTTTAACTTTTTATGTTCTCGAGTACAATAACAGCGCGATTTGCATTTTCAGGCACTTCCGACTCCCGTTTCCGATGATTTTACAACTGTATGGTTTCGGAATCAAAACTACCCCAACCACGAAAAATACTGCAATTGCAGGTATCGCGGAGCTGCCTGAATGCACTTTTATTGAATTCTACTCATCACTAGCTTTCGTTTGAAATCCCCTTATATTGAAATTGGAGAAAGTATGAAAAACTGCCATTTTCCACCAACGCACTCCTTGCAGTCCGATCGTTTTCCGAGGAACTCCAGAATATCGTTGTTGTGAAGATTTTTCATTTTTTCATGTTCTTGAGTACAATGACAGCGCGATGTGCATATTCAGGCACCTCCGACTCCCGTTTCCGATGATTTTACAGCTGTATGGTTTCGGAATCAAAAGAACCCCAACCACGCAAAAAATTGCAACTGCAGGTATCGCGAAGCTGCCTGAATGCACTCTTATTGAATTCTACTCATCACTAGCTTTCGTTCGACACCCCATATATTGAAATTGGAGAAAATATGAAAAACGGCCATTTTCCAGCAACGCACTCCTTGCAGTCCGATTGTTTTCCGAGGAAGTCCAGAATATCGTTGTAGTGAAGATCTTAATTTTGTTTATGTTCCTGAGTACAAAGACAGCGCGATTTGCATATTCACGCACTTCCGACTCCCGTTTCCGATGATTTTACAGCTGTATGGTTTCGGAATCAAAAGTACCCCAACCACGCAAAAGACTGCAGTTGCAGGTAACGCGAAGCTGTCTGAAAGCACTTTCATTGAATTCTACTCATCACTAGCTTTCATTTGACACCCCATATATTGAAATTGGAGAAAGTATGAAAAACGGCCATGTTCCAGCAATGCACTCCTTGCAATCCGATCGTTTTCCGAGGAAGTCCAGAATATTGTTGTTGTGAGGATTTTTCATATTTTTATGTTCCTGAGTACAATGACAGCGCGGTTTGCATATTCAGGCACCTCCGACTCCCGTTTCCGATGATTTTACACCTGTATGGTTTCGGAATCTAAAGTACCCGAACCACGCAAAAAACTGCAATTGCAGGTATCGCGAAGCTGCCTGAATGCACTTTTATTGAATTCTACTCATCACTAGCTTTCGTTTGACACCCCATATATTGAAATTGGAGAAAATATGAAAAACGGCCATTTTCCAGCAACGCACTCCTTGCAATCCGATCGTTTTCGAGGAAGTCCAGAATATCGTTGTAGTGAAGATTTTACATTTTTTTATGTTCCTGAGTACAATGATGGCGCGATTTACTTATTCAGGCACTTCCGACTCCCGTTTCCGATGACTTTGCAGCTGTAAGGTTTCGGAATCAAAAGTACCCCAACCACGAACAAAACTGCAAATGCCGGGATCGCGAAGCTGCTTGAGTGCATTTTTATTGAATTCTACTCATCACTTTTTTTCGTTTGACACCCCAAATATTGAAATTGGAGAAAGTATGATAAACGGCCGTATCCCACCAACGAACTCCTTGCAATCCGATTGTTTTACGAGGAACTCCAGAATATTGTTGTAGTGAAGATCTTTATTTTTTATGTTCCTGTGTACAATGACAGTGCGATTTGCATATTCAGGCACTTCCGACTCCCGTTTCCGATGATTTTACAGATGTATGGTTTCGGAATCAAAAGTTCTCCAACCACGCAAAAAACTGCAACTGTAGGCGTCCCGAAGCTGCCTGAATGCACTTTTATTGAATTCCACTCATCAGTAGCTTTCGTTTGACACCCCAAATATTGAAATTGCAGAAAGTATGAAAAACGGCCATTTGCCAGCAACGCACTCCTTGCAATCCGATCGTTTTCCGAGGAAGTCCAGAATTTCGTTGTAGTGAAGATCTTTCATATTTTTATATTCCTGAGTACAATAACAGCGCGATTTGCATTTTCAGGGACTTCCGACTCCCGTTTCCGATGATTTTACAACTGTATGGTTTCGGAATCAAAAGTACCCCAACCACGAAAAATACTGCAATTGCAGGTATCGCGACGCTGCCTGAATGCACTTTCATTGAATTCTACTCATCACTAGATTTCGTTTGCCACCCCATATACTGAAATTGGAGAAAGTATGAAAAGTCCCCGTTGGCAGCACCAGCCGGAAAGGTAGATTTCTCGTATGTAGCATAAAGCTTCGAAAAAAAATTTGGCTTGCCTACTACTCAACTTCTTTCTGCAATTTTCGTAGTACCACATGGATATTTGTTAACATTAAAAAAAATCTGGCCACGTTCGTTCTTAGAGACCTTTTATCGGGGCGCAAATATTTTGCTAATTAAATTGAGTTGCATACGTATGGATTACATATTGAAAATTGGCGGATCATAAATTGTTGTAAACATATAAATACCGGTTTCGCCCTTCTCGCATTTGCTGTTTACACAGTTCACAGTGGTAACCACACAAAGGCTTAAATAGCTCGAATAGTTAATTTCAAAAGATTTCCATGCAAGTTTAATCAGCACTTGCGTTGCCATTAATATATACATTTTCAATTTTTTTCTGAACTATGAGGGCCGTCATTTCAATTTTTATTGAAATCGGCTGCTAAAAATATTAAGCTGTAAATTTTCGACTTTTTCATTTGTCATTCGATTTGCATAATTAAATTAAATTAACTTGCGTTAATAACTTATAATTTCAAGTTTCAACGGAATCTGTTGAGAATCTTGGCTGCTACAGAAATAAAAAAAATTGTATGCCACCCCCCTGTATCGCGAGACCCCCCTTAAAATACCTTAAAATATTTTCTTGCACTGCAAATTTCAAAAGGCACCACTTTTGACCTACGTAGAAAATTTCCTCATTCTAGCTCATGTGGTTTGCGAGAAAACTTGTTTTGACGCACGAACAAACGGACGGACGGACAGACAAGTCGCGATTTTATAATTTTTTTAGGGGATTGTTAAAAAGATTTTACAACATCTTAAAAATGGTCTGGTTTATAAATTCTATCAAGTAAAGTCATTTAAAACGTAATCATGAAAAATATTCATTATTTCAGTTGGCACTAAAATAGCGAATTGCGCTTGCCTTCTGACCTTTGGGGGCCGCCATTTTGAATGCATGCATTTTATTTTGGATTATTTTAAATCTTTGTATACTAGGATCTCATCAATCAATATACTATCTCGTTCAAATAGGAGTTTCACTCCAGACAGGGCAAAATAATTCAATTTTTAAAGAAAATGGCAGCTAAAAATATTAGGCTTTAAGTTTTCGACTTTTTTATTTTTCATTCAATTTTATTAATTTCCTGCATAATACAAGAACATAGTACAGAGATCCATAATCTCAAGTTTCATCAAAATCCGCTGGAAAATGTGACCGCTAGAGGGCCACAAAAACCTGAAAAAAACGCATATTTAAACGGCCGCCATTTTGAGAGTTGCTCATGCATGATCACCAAAATATCAAAGATTGTAGGCCTAAATAATCTCTATCTTGAGTCCGAATTTCGTATATGTCGGATTAAAATTGCGACTTTAAAAAGCCTTTGAAATTTTGCCATTTAACTGGCCGCCATTTTGTTTTTTGCAACCTGACCTCACATTTTTTCACGTAATTCTTTAGATACTTATAATTTCTCCCAAGTTATCAAATTTCATGAAAATCTGTTGAAAGCTTTGACCACTATTACAACAACAAAATTTTGCACGTTTTTCGGCCTTTGAGCGGCCGCCATTTTGTTTCTGCCGTACCGACTTTGGACTTTTTATTGTGAGATTCATCACATACAGCAATGAACCTTTGTACCAAATTTCATCCAAATCGGAGCTATACTTTGGTCAGAACAGAAATCACGATTTTTCGTCTAAAATGGCCGCCATTTTGTTTTTGCCGGGCCGATATAGCTGGTTCACGAACCTAACTGAGATAATTACCCAATACACCTTTTCTGAAAATTTGGTGAATATCGAAGCAAAATTGCAACCTCTATCGTGGTCACAAATTTCGTTATATCCCATATACATATATATATATATATATATATATATATATATATATATATATATATATATATATATATATATATATATATATATATATGATGCTCTCCGCAATAGGTAAATTTCTCTCGAGAAATTTACCTAAAAACGGCCGTTTTCCAGCAACGCACTCCTTGCAGTCCGATCGTTTTCCGAGGAACTCCAGAATATCGTTGTAGTGAAGATCTTGAATTTTTTTATGTTCCTGAGTACAATGACAGCGCGATTTCCATATTCAGGCACCTCCGACTCCCGCTTCCGATGATTCTACAGCTGTATGGTTTTGGAATCAAAAGTACCCCAACCACGCAAAAAACTGCAATTGCAGGTATCGCGAAGCTGCATGAGTGCATTTTTATTGAATTCTACTCATCATTTTTTTTCGTTTGACACCCCATATATTGAAATTGGAGAAAGTATGAAAAACGGCCATTTCCCAGCAACGAACTCCTTGCAATCCGATCGTTTACGGGGAGCTCCAGAATATCGTTGTAGTGAAGATCTTTATTTTTTATGTTCCTGAGTACAACGACAGCGCGATTTGCATATTCAGGCACTTCCGACTCCCGTTTTCTGATGATTTTACAGCTGTATGGTTTCCGAATCAAAAGTACCCTAACCACGCAAAAAACTGCAATTGCAGGTCTCGCGAAGCTGCCTGAATGCACGTTTATTGAATTCTACTCATCATATGCTTTCGTTTGACACCCCATTTATTGAAATTGGAGAAAATATGAAAAACGGCCATTTTCCAGCAACGCACTCCTTGCAATCCGATAGTTTTCCGAGGAACACCAGAATATCGTTGTAGTGAAGATTTTTCATCTTTTTATGTTCCTGAGTCCAATGATAGTGCGATTTGCATATTCAGGCACTTCCAACTCCCGTTTCCGATGATTTTACAGCTGTATGGTTTCGGAATCAAAAGTTCTCCAACCACGCAAAAAACTGCAATTGCAGGTATCGTAAAGCTGCCTGAATGCACTTTTATTGAATTCTACTCATCAGTAGCTTTAGTTTGACACCCCAAATATTGAAATTGGAGAAAGTATGAAACACGGCCATTTGCCAGCAACGCACTCCTTGCAATCCGATCGTTTTCCGAGGAAGTCCAGTATATCGTTGTAGTGAAGATTTTAAATTTTTATGTTCCTGAGTACAATGACAGCGCAATTTGCATATTCAGGCACTTCCGACTCCCGTTTCCGATGATTTTACAACTGTATGGTTTTGGAATCAAAAGTACCCCAACCACGAATAATACTGCAATTGCAGGTATCGCGAAGCTGCCTGAATGCACTTTCATTGAATTCTACTCATCACTAGCTTTCGTTTGATACCCCATAGATTGAAATTGGAGAAATATGAAAAACGGCCATTTTCCAGCAACGCGCTCCCTGCAATCCGATCGTTTTCCGACGAACTCCAGAATATCGTTGTAGTGAAGATCTTTCATTTTTTAGGTAAATTTCTCGAGAGAAATTTGTTAGGTAAATTTCTCGAGAGAAATTTACCTATTGTGGAGAGCATCATATATATATATATATATATATATATATATATATATATATATATATATATATATATATATATATATATATAAATATATATATATATATATGTATATATATATATGGGATATAACGAAATTTGTGACCACGATAGAGGTTGCAATTTTGCTTCGATTTTCACCAAATTTTCAGGAAAGGTGTATTGGGTAATTATCTCGGTTAAGTTCGTGAACCAGCTATATCGGACGGACAAAAACAAAATGGCGGCCATTTTAGACGAAAAATCGTGATTTCTATTCTGACCAAAGTATAGCTCCGATTTGGATGAAAATTAGTACAATGGTTCATTGATGTATGCGATGAATTACACAATAAAAAATCCAAAGTCGGTATGGCAGAAACAAAATGGCGGCCGCTCAAAGGTCGAAAAACGTGCAAAATTTTATTGTTGTAATAGTGGTCAAAGCTTTCAACAGATTTTCATGAAATTTGGTAACTTGAAAGAAGTTATAAGTATCTAAAGAATCGCGTGGAAAAACTGGATGTCAGGTTGCAAAAAACAAAATGGCGGCCAGTTGAAGGGCGAAATTTCAAAGGCTTTTTAAAGACAGCTTCCTTTTAATTTTGTGTATTATTTTTATTCTCGAAATCGATTTTCGACCGTAATCGTTCGGTCTTCTTCAGCGATTAATTTATTTTTACTCACATTCCTGCTTATATACTAGCTATGTTTAAGGAAATTTACTCTAGATCATTAAAAAGTAATTAGGGAAATTTGCTTAAGCTAATAAAAGGTAGGAAAGGTAATTTACAAAAGGGGTAGTTATAAAAATATTGTTTTTACATGATTTAGAGAAGATATTATTATTTAATTAATTTAAATAGCCATGATCTGCAGTTTCCGTCATCCTGATTCATTAACTTTTTCCTTTCCCGGGTAATTGCCAGGCTTTCCATCACATCCAATTCACGTGTATCTCTAGCTTCCTTGATGACTACAGCGTCCTCCATTGTTATCTCGTGTCCCTTCGTGATAATATGTTCCGCTACCGCTGACTTGAAATTCGAAGTTCTTTCTTTCTTTCTTGCTGCTGCTGCTTCGCCTAGGTGCTCCTTGATTCGCGTGCCGATGAGCCTCCTCGTTTGACCTATGTACACTTCTTCACAAGTGGGACATTCGATGCGATAGATACCAGATTTCTCGTGTGGTTCGTGCTGGTCTTTCGTTGATCCAAGAACGTTTTTGAGCTGGTTCTTGCTGCTTGATTCGATTAACCGTACAGAATTGAGCTGATTTATTCGCCGCTTGATCCGATTGCTGATGCCTTCGTGATAAGTTAAAGCCTTCCAGTACGTTCTTTCGGTATTCGCATTTGATAATGTTGATCGTCCCTGACGCTGTCTATTAGTCTGGATCTTCTGTGCCATTCTCCTATGGTGTCTTTTGACGTGAAAGTTCTATTCCCGAGTATTCCGGTGATGGAGACACTGGGATATATAGAAGAATGGCTTTCCCACCAAGAAAACTCATTATCTTGGAAAATAAAAAAAACTAGGCAGTATATCCGACTTGCGAGACTGTGCATGATCGAAAATTATTTCACCTTTCGGGGGAAATTTTATAAGACGAAAGGCGGAGTTGCGATGGGAAATCCACTTTCACCATTTTTCAGCGAGATATTTATGATGAAACTAGAAGACGGACTGCAGGAGAAAGGCCAGTTACCAAAACATTGGGTCCGATATGTGGACGATGTGTTTGCATATGTGAAAAGGGGTGACGTGGAGAAGGTCCTTGCTGACCCGAATGGAGCCCACAAAAATATAGTATTCACGATGGAGGAAGAGAAAGACGGTAAACTATCGTTCCTAGATATAGTAGTAAGGAGGACTCAAACAAATATAACTTTCGATGTATACCGGAAAGCAACTCACACACAAAGAACGATTCCAAATACATCAAATCATTTGCAGCAAATCAAGGTTTCTCCGTACAGAACCATGATCCACAGGATGCTCGATTTGCCGCTAAGCAAGGAAGCTAAGGAAAAGGAAATAAGGTACATTGTTGAGACAGCTAAACTAAACGGCTTCAAGGGCTCGACGATTAGGAGAATGGCACAGAAGATCCAGACTAATAGACAGCGTCAGGGACAATCAACATTATCAAATGCGAATACCGAAAGAACGTACTGGAAGGCTCTAACTTATCACGAAGGCATCAGCAATCGGATCAAGCGGCGAATAAATCAGCTCAATTCTGTACGGTTAATCGAATCAAGCAGCAAGAACCAGCTCAAAAACGTTCTTGGATCAACGAAAGACCAGCACGAACCACACGAGAAATCTGGTATCTATCGCATCGAATGTCCCACTTGTGAAGAAGTGTACATAGGTCAAACGAGGAGGCTCATCGGCACGCGAATCAAGGAGCACCTAGGCGAAGCAGCAGCAGCAAGAAAGAAAGAAAGAACTTCGAATTTCAAGTCAGCGGTAGCGGAACATATTATCACGAAGGGACACGAGATAACAATGGAGGACGCTGTAGTCATCAAGGAAGCTAGAGATACACGTAAATTGGATGTGATGGAAAGCCTGGCAATTACCCGGGAAAGGAAAAAGTTAATGAATCAGGATGACGGAAACTGCAGATCATGGCTATTTAAATTAATTAAATAATAATATCTTCTCTAAATCATGTAAAAACAATATTTTTATAACTACCCCTTTTGTAAATTACCTTTCCTACCTTTTATTAGCTTAAGCAAATTTCCCTAATTACTTTTTAATGATCTAGAGTAAATTTCCTTAAACATAGCTAGTATATAAGCAGGAATGTGAGTAAAAATAAATTAATCGCTGAAGAAGACCGAACGATTACGGTCGAAAATCGATTTCGAGAATAAAAATAATACACAAAATTAAAAGGAAGCTGTCTTTTTCTATTTTCAGTTGGAGTATTTTGTGAAGGTGAAAATGAATTCGATTACAAATTTTTAAAGACGCAATTTTAATCCGACATATATGAAATTCCGTTACAAGATAGACATTATTTAGGCCTACAGTTTTTGATATTTTGGTGATCATGCATGAGCAAATTTCAAAATGGCGGCCGTTTAAATATGCGTTTTTTCAGGTCTTTATGGCCCTCTAGCGGTCACATTTTCCAGCGGATTTTGATGAAACTTGAGATTATGGATCTCTGTACTATGTTCTTGTATTATGCAGGAAATTATTAAAATTAAATGAAAAATAAAAAAGTCGAAAATTTAAAGCCTAATATTTTTAGCTGCCATTTTCTTTAAAAATTGAATTATTTTGCCCTGTCTAGAGTGAAACTCCTATTTGAACGAGATAGTACATTGATTGATGAGTTCCTAGCATACAAAGATTTAAAATAATCCAAAATAAAATGCATGCATTCAAAATGGCGGCCCCCAAAGGTCAGAAGGCAAGCGCAATTCGCTATTTTAGTGCCAACTGAAATAATGAATATTTTTCATGATAACGTTTTAAATGACTTTACTTGATAGAAATTATAAACCAGACCATTTTTAAGATATTGTAAAATCTTTTTAACAATCCCCTAAAAAAATTATAAAATCGCGACTTGTCTGTCTGTCCGTCCGTTTGTTCGTGCGTCAAAACAAGTTTTCTCGCAAACCACATGAGCTAGAATGAGGAAATTTTCGACGTAGGTCAAAAGTGGTGCCTCTTCAAATTTGCAGTGTAAGAAAATATTTTAAGGTATTTTAAGCGGGGTCTCCCCATACAGGGGGGTCTCCCCATACAGGGAGGTGGCATACAATTTTTTTTATTTCTGTAGCAGCCAAGATTCTCAACAGATTCCGTTGAAACTTGAAATTATAAGTTATTAAGGCAAGTTAATTTAATTTAATTATGCAAATCGAATGACAAATGAAACAGTCGAAAATTTACAGCTTAATAGTTTTAGCAGCCGATTTCAATAAAAATTGAAATGACGGCCCTCATAGTTCAGAAAAAAATTGAAAATGTATATATTAATGGCAACGCAAGTGCTGATTAAACTTTCATGGAAATCTTTTGAAATTAACTATTCGAGCTATTTAAGCCTTTGTGTGGTTACCACTGTGAACTGTGTAAACAGCAAATGCGAGAAGGGCGAAACCGGTATTTATATGTTTACAACAATTTATGATCCGCCGATTTTCAATATGTAATCCATACGTATGCAACTCAATTTAATTAGCAAAATATTCGCGCCCCGATAAAAGATCTCTAAGAACGAACGTGGCCAGATTTTTTTTATGTTAATAAATACCCATGTGGTACTACGAAAATTGCAGAAAGAAGTTGAGTAGTAGGCAAGCCAAATTTTTTTTCGAAGCTTTATGCTACATACGAGAAATTTACCTTTCCGGCTGGTGCTGCCAACGGGAATTTTTTTATGTTCCTAAGTACAATGACAGCGCGATTTGCATATTCCGGCACTTCCGACTCCCGTTTCCGATGATTTTACAGCTAAATGGTTTCGGAATCAAAAGTACCTCAACCACGCAAACAACTGCAATTGCAGGTCTCGCGAAGCTGCCTGAATGCACTTTTATTGAATTCTACTCATCACCAGCCTTCGTTTGACACCCCATATACTGAAATTGGCGAAAGTATGAAATACGGCCATTTTCCAGCAACGCACTCCCTGCAATCCGATCGTTTTCCGAGGAACTCCAGAATATCGTTGTTGTGAAGATCTTTAATTTTTTTATGTTCTCAAGTACAATAACGGCACGATTTGCATATTCAGGCACTTCCGACTTCCGTTTCCGATGATTTTACAGCTGTATGATTCCGGAATCAAAAGTACCCCAACCACGCAAAAAACTGCAACTAGCTTTCGTTTGACCCCCCATATTGAAATTCTAGAACATATGAAAAACGGCCATTTTCCAGCAACGCACTCCTTGCAATCCGATCGTTTTCCGAGAAAGTCCAGAATATCGTTGTAGTGAAGATTTTTCATTTTTTTATGTTCCTGAGTACAATAACAGCGCGATTTGCATATACAGGCACTTCCGACTCCCGTTTCCGATGATTTTACAGCTGTATGGTTTCGGAATCAAAAGTACTCCAACCACGCAAAAAGCTGTTATTGCAGGTATCGTGAAGCTGCTTGAATGCAATTTTATTGAATTCTACTCATCACTAGCCTTCATTTGACACCCCATATATTGAAATTGGAGAAAGTATGAAAAACGGCCATTTTCCAGCAACGAACTCCTGGAATCCGATCGTTTTCCGAGGAAGTCCAGAATATCTTTGTAGTGAAGATCTTTATTTTTTTATGTTCCTGAGTACAATAACAGCGCAATTTGCATGTTCAGGCACTTCCGACTCCCGTTTCCGATGATTTTACATCTGTATGGTTTCGGAATCAAAAGTACCCCAACCACGCAAAAAACTGCAATTGCAGGCTTCGCGAAACTTCCTGAAGGCACTTTTATTGAATTTTACTCACTCATATATTGAAATTTGAGAAAGTATGAAAAACGGCCATTTTCCAGCAAAATTGGAGAAAGTGTGAATAACGGCCATGTTCCAGCAATGCACTCCTTGCAATCCGATCGTTTTCCGAGGAACTCCAGAATATCGTTGTTGTGAAGATCTTTAATTTTTTTATGTTCTTGAGTACAATAACGGCACGATTTGCATATTCCGGCACTTCTGACTCCCGTTTCCGATGATTTTACAGCTGTATGGTTTCGGAATCAAAAGTACCCCAACCACGCAAAAAACTGCAATTGCAGGTATCGCGAAGCTGCCTGAAATTCACTCAACTTTGTTAGTAATAGTATGATTTATCGATTTTATGTTTTCTCGAATAAAATCTAAACGGTACCCTTAAATTCAATAAAATTAAGCAAAAAGAAGACTATTTATAAGATTGATTGATTGATTTTCCTGAAAGTTTCACAAAGATCGAATAGTATTTACCGAAGTTATAGGGATTTGAATTTTCCTGTATTACTATGGAACAATGTGCCCTGTATTATTATGGAAACATATGGCTATGGAGCCATATGCGCTTTTTACCGACTTAGACACTACAGCTTTGCTAGGATTTGCATGAAAATTTCAGGAATGATAGATATCATGAGGATGACTACATACAATTGAAACAAGTCGAAGAGGCAGGAGAGAGCTCCTAGCAAAAGGGCTTTGTAACCATTCTAGGATTCGAAAAAATAGGGCATGAATCGATGCTTACAGTACAAAGGAGTAGCCCCTGAAAAAAATTTCATGAAAGGTAGCCGATATGAGTATCAAATGAAAGTTCTCTATGAGAGCTTTTCAAAACAGTTCTTAAACTGACAGTTTTTGCTTCAGTGGGGGCACAGAGAGGGGGGGAAATACATGAAAAATGTGTTTTCCCTCTCGCGAATGGACACCCGTGATCTTAAAAACTCTAAAAAAATTATCAAGCGAAATATTTATGGGTAAAATTTTAACAAATACCTCAGAATTGAAACATTCTTTCAACATAGTTAATAATAGTATAATCCTCGAACATGACGTGTTTCTTAATTTTATTCGTTGCTGGTTACGGTATTTTGTAAGTTGAGTACAAAACCCTTCTGACATGAGCATAGGTCTGTCTACCCAACTTGTTTTATGTTCCTGAGCACAATCACAGCGCGATGTGCATATTAAGGCACTTCCGAATCCCGTTTCCGATGATTTTACATCTGTATGGTTTCGGAATCAAAAGTACCCCAACCACGCAAAAAACTGCAATTGCAGGCTTCGCGAAACTTCCTGAAGGCACTTTTATTGAATTTTACTCACTCATATATTGAAATTTGAGAAAGTATGAAAAACGGCCATTTTCCAGCAAAATTGGAGAAAGTGTGAATAACGGCCATGTTCCAGCAATGCACTCCTTGCAATCCGATCGTTTTCCGAGGAACTCCAGAATATCGTTGTTGTGAAGATCTTTAATTTTTTTATGTTCTTGAGTACAATAACGGCACGATTTGCATATTCCGGCACTTCTGACTCCCGTTTCCGATGATTTTACAGCTGTATGGTTTCGGAATCAAAAGTACCCCAACCACGCAAAAAACTGCAATTGCAGGTATCGCGAAGCTGCCTGAATGCTTTTTTATTGAATTCTACTTGTTGCACACTACCAGTACACCCTATGTATACTGGCATGCGCTGGGAGCTTGATATGATGTGTATCCTATATACACATCAAGGCTCCCGGGGAGAGAGAGATATTTCTGTATGATACTTATCTGCTACTTCATACTCGCCAACTAGATCAGTAAAAGAGTGTTTTCGTTTAATGATTTATGTTTTATTTTATTCTTTGTTTGGTCATATAATAACACGTTCAGTTGACTATAGATATTAATATTAATAACATATTTCGCTATTGAATTCCTTTAATAATTAATTTATTGAAGAGACGTATAAAGTTTGGGCATTTATGGAGCGATCAATGAATGAAAATTTCTGAAGTGATTAATTTATTAAAGAACTAGTTAATGAGGTTTTATATTTACATATTTATGAATTTAGAGTGTTAATGGAGCAGTTAATTCGCACGATTATTATATTCTTTAATTATTTTTGTTACCAGAGAAAGACAAACCAATTTAATTAAGACTTTAACTGTTGCTCGGGCTGACGCCTTGAGCACGCAGTTATATTAGCGAATCGATTGATTATAATCCAACTGCTAGCCCCGGGCACAAAGCCTTGGGACGCTAATACTCAGGCTGATGCCTTGAGTACGCAGTCAGATTGATAAATCAATCAATTACTAGTTCAACTGCAGGCCCCGGGCATAACTGCCTTGGGACGCTGATACTCGGGCGGATGCCTTGAGTACGCAGTTGAACGTATCCCACTATTCACGCCTTGAGCCAGTGAATGGAGAAATACTTCTCGATTTTCTTGTGTGTTTAATTTTCTTTTATACTATAATTATGCTGACTTTATTGCTTACCAACTAAAATAATGAAGAAAATTTACCATTTCAAAAAAGATCAAAGTTCAACAACAAAACAGTTTAACGTATTTAGTGCCATCTCTCTGTGACTGGTGCAACCACAAAGCTAAAGCTTTCACTCGATTTGCAATGTATGTAACCAATTCGTTCCGCTGGGCGGTACGTTCGATTGCGAAGTCTTGTGTGTATATGTTTGATACTTAATACGAGTATGGATACACACCCACTTCTGCTAATCCATGATACGACACCATGCCCACAGATGCATTGATTACAATTTGCAGCTTTTCGTATTTGTATGTTGTAATTTACAGTACACACAGAGGAACGACGGAGCACGAGCCGAGCAATATTTGCACTGCGGCTCCCGTAATAGTACAATAACAGCGCAATTTACATATTCAGGCACTTCCGACTCCCGTTTCCGATGATTTTACATCTGTATGGTTTCGGAATCAAAAGTACTCCAACCACGCAAAAAACTGCAATTGCAAGTATCGCGAAGCTGCCTGAATGCACTTTTATTGAATTCTACTCATCACTAGCTTTCGTTTGACACCCTCTATATTGGAATTTGAGAAAGTGTGAAGAACGGCCATTTTCAAGCAACGCGCTCCTTGCAATCTGAGCGTTTTCCGATGAACTCCAGAGTATCGTTGTATTGAAGATCTTTAATTTTTTTATGTTCCTGAGTACAATAACAGCGCGATTTGCATATTCAGGCACTTCCGACTCCCGTTTCCGACGTTTTACATTGTATGGTTTTGGAATCAAAAGTACCCCAATCATGCCAAAAACTGCAATTGCAGGCTTCGCGAAGCTTCCTGAATGCACTTTTATTGAATTTTACTCACTCATATATTGAAATTTGAGAAAGTATGAAAAACGGCCATTTTCCAGCAACGCACTCCTTGCAACCCGACCGTTGTCGGAGGAACTCTAGAATATCGTTGTAGTGAAGATCTTTAATTTTTTTATGTTCTTGAGTACAGTAACAGCGCGATTCGCATATTCAGGCACTTCCGACTCCCGTTTCTGATGATTTTACAGCTGTATGGCTTCGGAATCAAAAGTACCCCAACCACGGAAAAAACTGCAATTGCAGGTATCGCGAAGCTGCCTGAATGCACTTTTATTGAATTCTACTCATCACTAGCTTTCGTTTGACACCCCATATATTGAAATTGGAGAAAGAATGAAAAACGGCCATTTTCCAGCAACGCACTCCTTGCAATCCGATCGTTTTGCGACTAGCTCCAGAATATCGTTGTAGTGAAGATCTTTAATTTTTTTATGTTCCTGAGTACAACAACAGCGCGATTTGCATATTCAGGCACGTCCGACTCCCGTTTCCGATGATTTTACAGCTGTATTGTTTCGGATTCAAAAGTACCCCAACCACGCAAAAAACTGCAATTGCAGGTATCGCGAAGCTGCCTGAATGCATTTTTATTGAATTCTACTCATCACTAGCTTTTGTTTGACACCCCATATATTGAAATTGGAGAAAGTGTGAAAAACGGCCATTTGCCTGCAACGCGCTTCATGCAATCCGATCGTTTTCCGAGGAACTCCAGAATATCGTTGTAGTGAAGATTTTTCATTTAAATGTTCCTGAGTACAATAACAGCGCGATTTGCATATTCAGGCACTTCCGACTCCCATTTCCGATGATTTTACAGCTGTATCGTTTCGGAATCAAAAGTACCCCAACCACGAACAAAACTGCAATTGCAGGTATCGCGAAGCTGCCTGAATGCACTTTTATTGAATTCTACTCATCACTAGCTTTCGTTTGACACCCCATATATTGAAATTGGAGAAAGTGTGAAAATCGGCCATTTTCCTGCAACGCGCTCCATGCAATCCGATCGTTTTCCGAGCAACTCCAGAATATCGTTGTAAGGAAGATTTTTCATTTAAATGTTCCTGAATACAATAACAGCGCGATTTGCATATTCAGGCACTTCCGACTCCCGTTTCCGATGATTTTACACCTGTATCGTTTCGGAATCAAAAGTACCCCAACCACGCGAAAAACTGCAATTGCAGGTATCGCGAAGCTGCCTGAATGCACTTTTATTGAATTCTACTCATCACTAGCTTTCGTTTGACACCCCATATATTGAAATTGGAGAAAGTGTGAAAAACGGCCATTTTCCTGCAACGCGCTCCATGCAATCCGATCGTTTTCCGAGGATCTCCAGAATATCGTTGTAGTGAAGATCTTTCATTTAAATGTTCCTGAGTACAATAACAGCGCGATTTGCATATTCAGGCACTTCCGACTCCCGTTTGCGATGATTTTACAGCTGTATCGTTTCGGAATCAAAAGTACCCCAACCACGGAAGAGACTGCAATTGCAGGTATCGCGAAGCTGCCTGAATGCACTTTTATTGAAATCTTTTCATCACTAGCTTTCGTTTGACTTCCCATATATTGAAATTGGAGAAAGTATGAAAAACGGCCATTTTCCAGCAACGCGCTCTTTGCAATCCGATCGTTTTCCGAGGAGCTCCAGAATATCGTTGTTGTGAAGATCTTTAATTTTGTTATGTTTCTGAGTACAATAACAGCGCGATTTGCATATTCAGGCACCTCCGACTCCGGTTTCCGATGATTTTCCAGCTGTATGGTTTCGGAGTCAAAATTACCCCAACCACGCAAAAAGCTGCAATTGCCGGTAGCGCGAGGCTGCCTGAATGCACTTTTATTGAATTCTACTCATCACTAGCTTTCGTTTGATACCCCATACGAGTATATTGAATTTGGAGAAAGTATGAAAAACTGCCATTTTCCAGCAACGTACTCCTTGGAATCCGGTCGTTTTCCGAGGAACTCCAGAATATCGCTCTAGACAAGATCTTTAAATTTTACATGTTCCTGAGTACAATAACAGCGCGATTTGCATATTCAGGCACTTCCGACTACCATTTCCGATGATTTTACAGCTGTGTGATTACGGAATCAAAAGTACCCCAACCACGCAAAAAAACTGCAATTCCAGGTACCGCAAAGCTTCCTGAATGCACTTTAATTGAATTCTACTCATCACTAGCTTTCGTTTGACACCCCATATATTGAAATAGGAGAAAGTATGAAAAACGGACATTTTCCAGCAACGCATTCCTTGCAATCCGATCGTTTTCCGAGGAGCTCCAGAATATCGTTGTATTGCAGATTTTTCATTTTTAGATGTTCCTGAGTACAACAACATCCTGATTCGCCTATTCAGGCACTTCCGACTCCCGTTTCCGATGATTTTGCAGCTGTATGGTTTCGGAATCAGAAGTACCCCAACCACGAAAAATCCTGCAATTGCAGGTATCGCGAAGCTGCCTGAATGCACTTTTATTGAATTCTACCCATCACAAGCTTTCGTTTGACACCCCGTATATTGAAATTGGAGAAAGTACGATTAACAGCGCAATTTTCCAGCAACGCGGTCCTTGCAATCAGATCGTTTTCCGAGGAACTCCAGAATATCGTTCTAGTGAATTCTTTAATTTTTCTATGTTCCTGAGTACAATAACAGCGCAATTTGCATATTCAGGCACTTCTGACTCCCGTTTCCGATGATTTTGCAGCTGTATGGTTTCGGAATCAAAAGTACCCCAACCACGCAGAAAACTGCAATTGCAGGTATCGCGAAGCTGCCTGAATGCACTTTTATTGAATTCTACTCATCACTAGCTTTCGTTTGACACCCCATGTATTGAAATTGCAGAAAGTATGGAAAACGGCCATTTCTCAGCAACGCACTCCTTGCAATCCGATCGTTTTCCGAGGAGCTCCAGAATATCGTTCTAGAGAATATCTTAAATTTTTTTATGTTCTTGAGTACAATAACAGCGCGATTCGCATATACAAGCACCTCCGACTCCAGTTTTCGATGATTACGCAATTTCAGGTATCGCGAAGCTGCCTGAATGCACTTTTATTGAATTCTACTCATCACCAGCTTTCGTTTGACACCCCATGTATTGAAATTGGAGAAAGTATGGAAAACGGCCATCTTCCAGCAACGCGCTCTTTGCAAACCGATCGTTTTTCGAGGAGCTCCAGAATATTGTTGTAGTGAAGACCTTTATTTTTTTATGTTTCAGAGTACAATAACAGCGCGATTTGCATATTCAGGCACTTCCGACCCTTGTTTCCGACCCTTGTTTCCGATGATTTTGCAGCTGTATGGTTTCGGAATCAAAAAAACCCCAACCTGGCAACAAACTGCAATTGCAGGTTCTGAGAAGCTGCCTGAATGCACTTTTATTGAATTCTACTCATCACCAGCTTTCGTTTGACACCCCATATATCGAAATTGGAGAAAGTATGAAACACGGCAATTTTCCAGAATCGCACTCCCTGCAATCCGATCGTTTTCCGAGGATCCCCAGAATATCGTTGCAGTGAATATCTTAATTTTTTTTTATGTTCCTGAGTACAACGACAGCGCGATTTGCATATTCAGGTACTTTCGACTCCCGTTTCCGATCATTTTGCAGCTGTATGGTTTCGGAATCAAAAGTACCCCAACCACGCAAAAAACTGCAATTGCAGGTATCGCGAAGCTGCCTGAATGCACTTTTATTGAATTCTACTCATCACTAGCTTTCGTTTGACACCCCATATATTGAAATTGGAGAAAGTATGAAAAACGGCCATTTTCCAGCAACGCACTCCTTGCAATCCGATCGTTTTCCGAGGAGCTCCAGAATATCGTTGTAGTGAAGATCTTTATTTTTTTATGTTCCTGAGTAGAATGATAGCGCGATTTGCCCATTCAGGCACCTCCGACTCCCGTTTCCGATGATTTTACTGCTGTATGGTTTCGGAATCAAAAGTACCCCAACCACGCGAAAAACTGCAATTGCAGGTATCGCGAAGCTGCCTGAATGCACTTTTATTGAATTCTACTCATCACTAGCTTTCGTTTGACACCCCATATATTGAAATTGGAGAAAGTATTAAAAACGGCCATTTTCCAGCAACGCATTCCTTGCAATCCGATCGTTTTCCGAGGAGCTCCAGAATATCGTTGTAGTGAAGATCTTTATTTTTTTATGTTTCTGAGTACAATAACAGTGCGATTTGCATATTCAGGCACCTCCAACTCCCGTTTCCGATGATTTTGCAGCTGTATGGTTTCGGAATCAAAAGTACCCCAACCACGCAAGACCATGCAATTGCAGGTATCGCGAAGCTGCCTTGTTGTTCTGGTTCGCAGCAATGGAATTTAAATAGGCTATTACAAGGAGCGATCAATAAAACACGTCTGGTCGTGGCGATGGACTGTTGAAAAAAAAAAAACCAAGCAAGTTTATTCTCGTGTCAAAAGTTTTAGAACAATTTTGGTACATTAGTTTATTAGTACATTGAGGTGGGTTTCATATTTGAACACCCTTACTCATTCGGACAAAAGACAATTTGATTCAATAGATAAAAATAAATGCAAACTGATTCTACGTTAATTCAAGTAGTCAACTTCATTCTACGTTATCTCAAATGATCAAATTGACAAATTACTTCAAACGATAATCAGCAATGATTTTACAATAGTTCATTCTTCATCATTTCATCTCTTGTTTTGTCTGGATGCCCATTCCATGAACACCCACGTTCAAAATCGTTCCAACGATGGCCTTCGTCAAACAATCTGCAATGTTGTTCTTTGATGGTACGTATTTTACATCGATGATTCCAGCATTCACCTTCTCACGGACGTGATGGGATCTTACATCGATGTGTTTGCTACGCTTACGGAACGCATCGACCTCGGCAATCGTTATTGCACTCATGTTGTCACATCTGATCACCACAGGATCTTCCGTTCTCTTGAATTCATTGCGAAACATTTGCAACCATATGGCCTCACAAGTAGCAAACGATAAGGCCATATACTCAGATTCAGCTGTTGGAAGAGCCACGGTATTCTGAAGCTTACTGGCCCATGAGATTGCTCCTCCAGCCAACACAAACACGTATCCAGAGCAGGAACGTCGCTTATCGATGTCGACACCCCAATCAGCATCTGAGTAACCATGAAGTAGTTGGTTACCCGCACGATACACAATACGATAATGCATAGTACCCTTCAAGTACCGCATTATGCGCTTCACGGCGGTCCAATGAATCCACCCATAGCATGAGTTGAATCTGCTCACGAAGTTGACAGCAAATGCAATGTCTGGTCTCGTTCCTTGAACCAAATATAACAACGAACCGACCGCTTGTTGATATGGAATGTTATCCGTTGATTCATCCTCCTTCTTCATATCTGTTGACAATCTTTGACTGGGATAACTTGGAGTAACCGCTGGCTTGCAATCACTCATTCCAAAACGCTCGAGAATGGTTTCGATATAATGACGCTGATGTATAGCGATTCCATTCTTGACGTACTCGATGGAAATGCCAATTATACTGTTCGCTCTACCAAGGTCTTTCGTCTTAAACTCGGTACTAATAGCCTTCTTCAGTGCCTCCATCTTGTCGCGTTGCTTCCAAATAATCACAACATCATCCACATACACTGCCAGAATCACTTCCAGCGATGGCAAGAGGTAGATACACGGATCAAGCTTTGATTTGATTAGCCCAATCCCAATGAGAGCTGCATCTAACTTTAGGTTCCATTGACGGCCCGCTTGCTTCAAGCCATACATCGCACGATTCAACCTGCAGACCCGTCCGGTTCCGTCATTGAATCCCTCGGGTTGTTCGGTGAAGATCTCCTCGTCGAGATCCCCTTGATCAACATCCATTTGGTCAACATTGTAACCCTCTTGAGCGGCCATGGCCAGCAGATAGCGAATTGACCCATAGCGTACAACGGGCGAGAAAGTTTCCTCATAATCTATGCATGCCTTTGGGAGCAATCCTTTGCCACCAACCTCGCTTTATGGCGAACAACTTCACCAGCTTGATTACGCTTCAACTTGAAGACCCATTTGGTCTTGATCGTTTTTCGGTTGACTGGTAGCTCAATCAAAGTCCATGTTCGGTTCTCTTCGTGTGACGCCAATTCTTCCGCCATCGCCTTCTCCCAATGTCGACTCCTGTTGCCTTTGACAGCTTCATGATATGATTCGGGCTCATCGATTTCCGCTACAAAAACGAAATTCGCCTCCACATTCCTTGATTTCGGGGGACGCGTTGAACGCCTTACATCCCCAACTGGAACTTGTAGTGTACTGGGTGGGACATAGTCCTCGTCCGACCCATATTCAGACTGCGATTCAGCTAGTGTTTCGTCGAACCTGTAGGACAAATCACTTTTGACATTCGTTGTTGATTCATCGCCATCGCCCACAATAGACTCATTCCGGGAAATTGGTGAGCGAATTATTGATGCACCATCGACAGCTGACTCTGTCATGGGAGACTCGACTTCATGATTTTCAAGCCCTCCGGTCGACTTTTGCTCTTCGACTTCCCCTAGAATGAAATCATCGAGAAGGTTAATTTGAACGTCATCATTTACCTTCAGTTCTGGTGCACTTTTGAAGACGACATCCCGACTCGTATGAACTATTCGAGTCCCAAGATCAAAACAACGCAAACCTTCTTGCGTATCGGTGTATCCAACGAAAAACATCCTTTTCGACTTCGCATCCAACTTTTGCCGCTTCTCCTTTGTGACATGCACCATCACCAGCGATCCGAATAATTGCATCGACGAAAGATCGATGGCTCCCTCTCTCCAGAATTGCTCCGGGACCTTGTTCTCGAGCGTGCGATTCGGTGAACGATTTGTAACGTACGCAGCCATATTAACCGCTTCAGCCCAAAGCGGCTTCTCCAAGCCCGCATCGAACAGCATGCACTTTGCACGTTCTATGAGCGTTCTGTTCATACGCTCGGCTACGCCGTTTTGTTGTGGTGTGTACACACAACTGGTCTGATGCACAATTCCACTGCGCTTGCATTCGGTTTCGAACTCGCCGAGATACTCTCTGCCATTATCGGAACGGAATATTTTAATTTGTAGTCCAGTTTGCCTCTCCACAAGCATCTTGAACTCAACGAAAATCCTCCCGATCAGACTCTTCTGTTTGGCAAAATACACGAAGACCTTTCGCGAAAAATCATCGATAAATGTTACGAAGTATTTTGCGCCCCCAACTGAAGGCGTATCCATCGGGCCGCAAACGTTGCTGTGAACTAATTCCAGTATTTGACTTGTCTTGATTTTGGCACCTTCTTTCTTGAATGGACGTCGGCTTTGTTTGCCTTGCGAACACGGAATACATTTCGCCAACGCTTGTTTATCGCCGTCAACTTTGATTCCATTTACAATTCCACTCAGTTTGATCAGCTCACCATGCGACAAATGACCCAATCTCCGATGCCACGTCATCAGATTGTCTTCGTCTTTGCCTGCTAACAGCCCACTAGCCTTCGACGAATTCGTGATCTTGTATGTACCGTTTTTGGATGGTGTATTCAGTAACACATCATCCGCACCGCTTCGAATGACACAACCCCTGCTGTCGAAATGCACACTGTTCCCAGCTTTCACAATGTTCGATACTGACAACAAATTTGCCGCTATTCCAGGGACTAGCAATACGTTATTCACTGGAATTATGTGCTCCCCAACATTTAGCTCGATGGAACCGGTGCCAACAACTTTCAAGCGGGTGTTGTCAGCCGTTGTTATGTCAGCGAATTCATTGCTACTGGTGAATTGCTTGAACATCTTCTTGTCCAATGTGAGATGAGAACTCGCACCCGAGTCAATGAACCAAGCGTCCGTTGAACCAGTTGCCGTCATAGCATAGAAGGCCGGTTTGGCGCTTCCGCCTTTGCCTTCATCATTTTGTGTGTTGGTTTTGCACTGGAGGCTCTTGTGCCCTTTCTTACCACATGTGAAGCACTTGATTGAGCCGCTTCCCTTCTTCTTCTCCTTGCTTTTCGAATCACTCGTAGCTGGTTTGGATGCAGCTTTGAATGCGCCTGTGGCATTTCCTTCGCTGTTCAACACGCCTTTCGAATTCGCA
The DNA here is from genome assembly GCA_963969285.1 of Odontomyia ornata. Lineage (NCBI taxonomy): Eukaryota > Metazoa > Arthropoda > Insecta > Diptera > Stratiomyidae > Odontomyia > Odontomyia ornata. Next base: position 211,813,681 of record OZ017740.1, read on the forward strand.
TGCTCCAACAGACTTCTCTTTAGCGTTGCTGATGTTAATTGATGTCCACTTGAACCGTCACTTGTGAGGACATTGCTACCATCAAGTCCACCGATGAATGCTTCATATTCAGGCGTTAGACCATAAATTATAAGCCCGCACATTATTTCGTCATCGATCACAAAACCGGCTTCTTGTAAACGGCACATTGCGGCTGTATGTTCGCGCAGAAATGTCTCCATTGAGTCAAAGTTTGATAACCGCAACGATGTGAAGTCCCCGAGAACCTTTGCTTTGTTAAGCCAATTGTTATTACGGTACAATTCCGAACACTTTTTCCACAGATCCGCTGCCGTATTATGTTCACCAATTTCATCGTGTAGTTTTGGATCTATTAGCATCATAAATCTTGCTTTAGCTTGTTTGGATTTCTTCACACGGTCACTTACTGAAATCGCATCACGAACGATTGCCGCATTTTCTGCATATCGCGCACTTTTAACCGCTGCTTGCAGTGTGGCATTGTCCAAATCAGCCGCCAATGCGGCCACTGCAACATCCACCGCCGCCCTTGCAGCGGGTGCCGTTAATTTACTGTCCGTCGCGTTTTCTTCCAGGAATCCATCGAGATCGTGCCACTCCAAAACAAGCCTGGCGTTCCGACGCCACGATAAATAATTATCTGAGCCTGTCAGCTTCGCCACTTTCGTGAAATCACCTTTTTTGCTTTCCATAATGATGACCGAAAAACTCGTAATTTACGACGACAACAAATGTCGGTTTATTGCACTTTTTCTGGGCCACGGAAATTTTATCTTTTAAAATGTACGCCGCACCTTACTCTATTTATTCCACAAACCTGGGGCCATAACCTGTTGTTCTGGTTCGCAGCAAGTGGAATTTAAATAGGCTATTACAAGGAGCGATGAATAAAACACGTCTGGTCGTGGCGATGGACTGTTGAAAAAAAAAAAAACTAAGCAAGTTTATTCTCGTGTCAAAAGTTTTAGAACAATTTTGGTACATTAGTTTATTAGTACATTGAGGTGGGTTTCATATTTCAATGCACTTTTAATGTATTCTACTCATCACTAGCTTTCGTTTGACACCCCATATATTGAAATCGGAGGAAGTATGAAAAACGGCCATTTTCCAGCATCGCGCTCCTTGCGATCCGATCGTTTTCCGAGGAGCTCCAGAATATCGTTATAGTGAAAATCTTAAATTTTTAGGTAATTTTCTCCAGAGAAATTTATGAGGTAAATTTTTCGAGCGAAATTTAATTATTGCGGAGAGCATCATATATATATATATATATATATATATATATATATATATATATATATATATATATATATATATATATATATATATGTATATATATATACTCGTATATATATATATATATATATATATATATATATATATATATATATATATATATATATATATGTATATATATATATATATGGGATATAACGAAATTCGTGACCACGCTAGAGGTTGCAATTTTGCTCCGATTTTCACCAAATTTTCAGAAAAGGTGTATTGGATTATCATCTCGGTTACGTTCGTGAACCAGCTATGGGCAAAAACAAAATGGCGGCCATTTTAGACGAAAAATCGTGATTTCTGTTCTGACCAAAGTATTGCTCTGATTTACATGAAATTTGGTACAAAGGGTCACCGATGTATGTGATGAATCTCACAATAAAAAATTCAAAGTCGGTACCGCAGAAACAAAATGGCGGTCGCTCAAATTTCAGAAAACGTGCAAAATTTTGTTGTTGTAATAGTGGTCAAAGCTTTCAACAGATTTTCATGAAATTCAGCATTTAGATAGAAATTATGAGTATCCAAAGTACTGCGTGAAAAATTTTGGAGGTCAGGTCACAAAAAACAAAATGGCGGCCAGTTGAAACTCAAAACTTCAGGGGCTGCTAAAAGTTGCAATTTTAATCTGATATCTATGAAACTTGGTTTCAAGATAGGCATTACTTAGATCTACAATTTTAATATTTTGATGATCATACACAGGCAAATTTCAAAATGGCGGCGTTATAAATATGCGTTTTTTCAGGTTTTTGTGGCCCTCTAGCGGTCACATTTTCCAGCGGATTTTGATGAAACTTGAGATTATGGATCTCTGTACTATGTTCTTGTATTGTGCAGAAAATTATTAAAATTGAATGAAAAATTAAAAAGTCGAAAATTTAAAACCCAATATTTTTAAGCTACCATTTTTACTAAAAATTAAATTATTTTGCCCTGTCTAGAGTGAAACTCCTATTTGAACGAGATTTGGCACATTGATTGATGAGGCTCTAGCCCACAGGGATTTAAAATTGTCCAAAATCAAATGCATGCATTCAAAATGGCGGCCCCAAAAGGTCAGGAACAAGCGCAATTCGGTATTTTAGTAGCAACTGAAATAATGAATATTTTCATGGAAACGTTTTAAATGACTTATCTTGAACGTATTTATAAATCAGAATATTTTTTGAATATTGTAAAATATTTTTAACAATACCCTTAAAAAATTATAAAACCGCGACTTGTCTGTCTGTCCATCCGTCCGTTTGTTCGTGTGTCACAAGTTTTCTCGCAAACCACATGAGCTAGAATGAGGAAATTTTCTACGTAGGTCAAAAGTAGTGCCTCTTGAAATTTGCAGTGTCAGAACATATTTTAAAGTGTTTAAGGGGATCTCCTCATACAGGGGGGTGACACAAACATTTTTTTCATTTCCGTAGCCCTCTAGCAGCCAAGTTTCTCGATAGATTCCGATAAAACTTGAAATGGTAAGTTATTAAGGCAAGTTAATTTAATTTAATTATGCAAATCGGATGACAAATAAAAAATTCGAAAATTTCCGGCTTAATACTTTTAGCAGCCGTTTTCAATAAAAATTCAAAATAACGTCCCCTGATGGTTCAGAAAAGAATCGAAAATGTATATATTAATGGCAATGCAAGTGCTGATTAAACTTTTATGGAAATCTTGTGAAATTAACTATTTGAGCTATTTATTTAGTTATCACCTTTGTTTGACAACCACTGTCAAATGTATGACTAGCAAATTTGAGAAGGGCGAAACGAGTATAAACATGTTTATAACAATTTATTACCCGCCGATTTTCAATATGTGATCCATACGTGTGCAACTCAATTTAATTAGCAAATTGTTTGCGCCTCTATGGAGGGGCTCCAAATACGAACGGCGGCAGTTCCTTTCTGTTAATAAATACCCATGTAGTGCTACCAAAATTGCAATAAGAAGTCTAGTAGTAGATAAGCCAATTTCTTTTTCGAAACCTTACGCTATATACGAGAAATTTACCTTTCCGGCTGGTGCTGCCAACGGGGATTTTTTTATGTTCCTGAGTACAATAATAGAGCCATTTGCATATTCAGGCACCTCCGACTCCCGTTTCCGATGATTTTGCAGCTGTATGGTTTCGGAATCAAAAGTACCCCAACTACGCAAAAAACTGCAATTGCAGGTATCGCGAAGCTGCCTGAATGCACTTTTATTGAATTCTACTCATCATTAGCTTTCGTTTGACACCCCATATTTGTAGTAATCGAGCAGTTAGTTAAATTTACTATTAATTTTTTTTTTAAATTATTGGATAAATTCACATCGAATTCAAATTTTATTTATGCCAATGTATAGATTTTTTTTTCTCTTATTTAATTTTTTTTTTATTTTTTTTCCGCACAACTAAAACCGCTCGATTATTCGGCGCTGGCAAAGGGTTAAAGGAAATTCAGGCATAATATGTCCAAGATCAACTAATCAAACGAAAAACCAGCTGCTTTGTACAAATTGTATGGGACATCAATTTCCCTCCAATTTGATCACAACGAACGCAGCCCTTTAAGATTAATCTGGGACGATTCGAGATTTTGACAGGGCGCGCATGTGGTGGTATCCGCGTAGAATGGACTTGGCCGGTCGGAAAAGAGAACCGTAACATTTTGAAAAGGGAATGAAAGGTGAATTTTTGATAGTGGCGCGTATAATTTGGGTTTCCTTTTGTATTTTGCATGCTTGCAGGGATGGAGAGTTTATAGCGACGCGAACGGAGCGAGAGCGGTTCTTGTGTGGGTGAATCACGTGCATGGTGAGGAGAAGAGATTGGGACTCGATCCCGTACAGGCGGTGAATATCTTAGTCGGAGTTTTGAATATCACAGTCAACGAAAAAACAAAGGAATTGTTTAGCCGAATCTGATTTTCATTCCGTGTCCATTAAGTGATCGGTTTATGGTTCGTGTAGTTCGGCGATAGCACAGGGTTCGCCTTCAGGTGATAAGTCTTATTAGGGTTTTGTACTAAAATACAAAACCCTATTACAATCACGACCTGTGTCCGTCTGTCCGTCCGTCCGTCCGTCCGTCCGTCTGTATGTCACAGCACTTTTTCTCCGAAACTATAGAGGCTACAGCCATGAAACTTTGTGAAAAGGTCGAAAGTGGTGACCTCTTGAAAGTTTAAGGGTGGAAAAATTTTTCAAAGGGGTTTAAGGGGGGTCTCCCCGTATAGGGAGGTGACCCCTCAAAAAAAAATTTTCACCATTGGTAGTCGAGCAGGGTGTCATTGGAAAGGTCTCAATGAGATCTTATCAAAACAAGTCTTAAAATTGCCTTCTGAATACCGAGGGGGGCAGGGGAAGGGGAAATGTACGAACTTTTCGCGTACCCCCCCCCTCGCGATTGGACACCTTCCATCCGAAAAATCTGAAAAAAATCATGAATGTAGGCCTTAATGAGTACAACAACAACAAATATATGAGAAGTCGAAATTCACTCAACTTTGTTAGTAATAGTATGATTTATTGATTTTATGTTTTCTTGAATAAAATCCAAACGGTACCCTCAAATTCAATAAAATTTGGCAAACAGATGACTTTCCATAAGATTGATTTTTTCTGAAAGTTTCATAAAGATTGAAAAGTATTTAATGAAGTTATAGCGATTTGAATTTTCCTGTATTACTATGGAACAATATGCCCTGTATTACTATGGAAACATATGGCTATGGAGCCATATGCGCTTTTTATCGATTTAGACACGACAGCTTTGCTAGGATTTGCATGAAAATTTCAGGAATGATAGGTATCATGAAAATGAGTACATACAATTGAAACAAGTCAAAGAGGCAGGAGAGAGCTCCTAGCAAAAGGGCTTTGTAACCATTCTAGGATTCGAAAAAATAGGCCATGAATCGATGATTACAGTACAGAGGAGTGGGCCCTGAAAAAAATTTCATGAAAGGTAGCCGATATGAATATCAACAGAAAGTTCCCTATTAGAACTTTTGAAAACAGTTCTTAAACTGACAGTTTTCGCTTCAGTGGGGGCACAGGGGGGGGGGGGGGGGTGGAAATACATGAAAAATGTGTTTCTAAAAAATCTGGAAAAATTATCAAGGGAGATATCTATGGGTATAAGTAAAACAAATACCTCAGAAATCACAATTCTTGCAACTTTGTTAATAATAGTATAATCCTCGAATTTCACATTTTCTCCAATAAAATCGTCTTTGACATGTTTCTTGATTTTATGCGTTGCTGGTTACTGCATTTTGTAAGTTGAGTACAAAACCCTTCTGACATGAGCATAGGTCTGCCTGCCCAACTTGTTTGCCTTTGGCGCAGATTGACGATTGGAAGTGAGTGGAACTATTTTCTGCGACGCAAAAACAGTCGACTGATTGTCTGCAACAACAGTGTTCGGCCCTTGTGTAAATACTATTGTTAAAATTTTGGAAGCCTGGATATGCAATGGATTTTCTACTCTAATACTTACTTTAAACAACTTGTCAAAATAATCGAGACGATTAATTTCTACAAACGACTTGCTTAAATAATCGATAGAATAACATTTACCGTACAGCAAGAGCGCCAGGAAGTTATTAAGACGGATCAACTCGTAAAACCTGCAAAAAAGGTAGCTGTTTTTCGAAAATAAGATTGAACAGCAGCGTCGGCCTGGACGCGAACAGGGTTAATCAGCTGTTTTTTTCTTGCATTCATTCAATGTTGTAAATGCCTGCTTTAGGACGCAGCCGACGGGCTTGCTAGCTTTGTAGTCGAAAAGTAGCTATAACGGAAGTGAACAAATTGTGTATAAGCACTCGTAACAACCTTAAAAGGACAAAAATTTGAATTTCAGGATCACTTACATCATCAGCGGGCGCCCAACGAGGATGTTTGGGTGAGTACCCTCTTGTTGTGTTATATATATATTTTTTTGCATATTTTGTTAGATACATAAATTTTTGGCATATTTTGTTATATATATATATATATATATATATATATACATATATATATATATATATATATATATATATATATATATATATATATATATTTTTTTTTTTTTTTTTTTTTGCATATTTTGTTATATATATATTTTTTTTTTTTGCGATCAGTTTTATATATATATCTTTGCTTTAAATTACACAAACTTTATATATTTAAATTTATTTTTATTAAACATTCAAATTTTATTTTTTTTAAACATTTTACCTCTCAAAAGGAACTGTAAGAATTAATAGCAATAGTTTAAGTGATTTGATTAAAATTTAACGTAAAATAAATGAGAAGGGGCAACACATTTAACGCCTGAACCGTGTTAAATTTGAATATGGGAGGAAATTGTAAACGTTTAATTACCAATAATACAATGAAGTGTTAATTTAAAAAAAAAAAACGGTCTTTCCATTTTTTTCCCTTTTGCCCGGGTATAGGACCCGGTACGGTGGCAGGCTGCCCCCTAAAAACATGAGCCAGCCGCCGGGTACATAACTAATTCTTCTTTGTTTCAGGTGACATCGCGGGTTGAGTGGCCCAAGCAGAGTGCATCTTTATGGCATAGCGTTATGCAATCGAATTGTATAATTCTATGGCGTAAATTGGTCACCGGGGCACTCCCCTTTTGATGGGAAAGTTTATACAAATCAAGTTGTATGAGTTTTCCACTCAGAAGAGGAATACCTGGCCACTGCAACAAAAATATGGAATTATTCCGGTTCGGTGGGTGCGAAGGGGCTCCATCACCACCCGGTTGCCCTTCTTTCATTTTTGGGCCATGAGCATCGTCGGGTAATGACGAGGTTACCCCAAGTCCGCCTTTTTTTCAGGTTCCACTTCTTCTCGGAACAAGTACTTTCTCTCTCGGTGTAGTTATCTACACTTTTTGCGACTTCGGTCGCCTCTTGATTGATTGACCACCAAATTCGTGAGTGCCAAATTTTTTGTAGTGGGTCCTCGTGCTGGGAAAATGAACCCGCCCCACGACACCGCAATGCTAGCCTGCCAGGGCATTCACGCGTCTCCAGATGAGGGCATTCTCGGCAGATATTTTCATCTTCTTCTGTCGAGGTAGCAGAACATCGCTGCAGTCATTCAAGGACTTCTTGAAACTCTAAATTCACTACAAATGGCGCAAAACGTGGGGCCCCAAAAAGCCCGGCTGTATCATCAGTCATGAGCACGAGACAGTCCATCATCTCTAGGTGTCCCCACAAGGTGTTAAGATCATTGGCGTGTAGGTAACTCCCGAGGGCTTTTGCACTAATCGTGCCCCAGCAAGTCTAATAACTTCCGAACGTGTGTTGTCTTTGGACATCAATATCGTTTGGTCCTGCTTTTGAATTATACTTTGGTGGTTTACCACCATTGATATCAGAGTCCCTATTTGTATTCGGAAGTTATTATGTCAACATCCATTTTGCGGAATATTCTGATCCGCTCCCCAAAACCAGCGGTGCGTGAGTGTCTTAAATTACATGGATCTTGATTTCATGTGATTGGCTGATTAGCTTATCCATGACTATCCATGACAAGACACGCGCTGGTTGTGGATCAGAATTCAACCCTGGGCTGACAAGTGGTAACTTGAAAAAACTTGCAGATGAGGGAGCACTTCTGAACCCTGATTCTCATGGTGCCGCAAGAGAGTTGTCCCTGAAACGCTACAGAAGGAATGTGCCATTGGTGTCCATACTTGGGGGGAGGGACGGAATGGAAAGACTAATTATTTTTCTGGATAACATAATTAAAAATTTTTTTTCATACACTTTGTTTTTTTTGAGATTCGAGTATAGTTTGCCACTGACGGCCACATAAAAATCATATATTTGTCATTATTTTTTCACATTTTTTTTATTATTTATAAATATATATTCATTTAGATATATATTTGAAAAAAATAAATTTTGTTTAGCATGCCCACCAAACGCACGCCCGAGAGGAGGAAGTTGCGATCAGATGCCGGACCAGCGCTCTTGTGCTCCATATGTCATGAGGACATAGATGAACTTACCAGTCAGAGTTTGCAGTGTGGACACAGGCTACACCAGCTATGTTTGGTCCGACTGCGGCAAACCTCCTCCACGTGCCCGCTCTCTCGTCAGCCTCTAGAATCCACCCAGCCAGCAATAGAATGACCTCACTCCTCCAGCGCAAGTGGGAAAGTGCCCAAAAGCGGACCCCTTCCATCCACGACAATGGGTGCACGAGAGGAAGACTACCGAGCCGAAGCAGTGCCGCCTGCGGAAGGGCCGAGACCCACCGTGGCTGTGGAGGCGACCGTCCTACAGGATTTAATGGCACTTATGCAGGATCTGACCACCCGGGTAGCCTTGCTGGAAAGCCAGAAGGATAACCCAGTACCACCTCGGCCAAGAACGCCTCCGATGTGGGATTCGGACCTAAATCCATGGGATTTTCCGGTAGACTCGCGGCGCGATCACGAACGAATCCGGCCCGGTGCGGCAATGAATCCGTTGGCTCGAGTGTACCGGCCCCGACTGAGCCAAGCACCGCCACCAACTCAGGCTCCAGTGATTCCGCCGGACCAACGCATCCATCCACACGCCACGTATCGGCTGAAGCCGACGCAGATCCCCAGCATCATCCAGGGCTGGAATCTGCATTTCAGCGGGGAACCCAACATCATAACTGTGGAAGTTTTCATTGGTCGGGTGGAGTCTCTGATTGAGCAAATGCTAGCAGGAGACCACACGGCGCTGGCAGGATATTTGCCAATGCTGCTTAAGGGAGCAGCCCTTGAGTCATATTGGCGAATACATTCGGCCCCACTATCAATACGCTGGTCACGGTTGGAGGAGGTACTCAGCATGGAGTACCCTACGGTAGACATGGACGAATTAGTACTGGACAAGATGAATACTAGATGGCAGCGTCCGGACGAGTCTTTCCATCAATATCGAGCCGATATCCTTCGGCTGAATGACCAGTTGTCAGAGCCGATGTCTTCTACCCAATTCCTGCGGTTGCTAAAGCGCAATCTAAGGCCGAAGCTTTGTCGCCATATCGTGAACATCGATCCACAGAGTATGGAGGCACTGCTGAGAACTGTGCGTCGCCTAGAAGGGTTTGAGGAAGACCTCCGGGACCGGCCCTACTTACTAGCTAGGATGGGTCCTCGGCGAGGAATCGCGGAATTGGCCCCAGATTATACCACCATGGATCTGGAGGAAGATATGGACTGGGACCAGCTTGCTGTAGCAGCGATGGGAAGCCTTCGACCTGCTGGAATTGCAATCAAACTGGACACCGGTTCATTTCATGTCAAGTAGAGCGTAAGGTTTTCTACTACGGGTGCGGCAAGCCGGACACTTACTTCAATGATTGCCCTGAATGTGCCGCGCAAAAAAACGGCCAAAAGAGTACCCGACCACCTCAGCGGTACTCGAAGCCCCCGCAGTAGCTCCTCAGCCAGCTGCTCACCCCAACAAACCTGACGTTAACACACCAGCCATGACCACTATGACTGCGGATGTACACTCTCTTCCGGAGATCTCGCCAACGACAATATTAAAGCGACCACCACAGTCACTGCTAGAAGAACCCCGGCAGCCTCAAATATGCACTCTAAAACCTTTTCATGCTCGACTGCAGGAATATCAGGTGGCTCGAGAGCGAATATTTGCTTCCGAAGAAGTCACTTCCCGCCCGCGCAAGACAAAATGGTCAACCCGTCGTTGGCGGAATTTCCGCAAGAGAGTGCGCACCTGCCGTCAAACCCTAAACTCTTGTAACATCTCGGAGGTTGCTGAGAATGAGATCAGACCTAATCATCCAATTAAAGTGATGGGTGAAACTGTATTTGCATTGATCGACACGGGTGCCAGTATCAGATGTCTTGCCTCGAGCTTTGGCTCGAAGGTGCTCCAAGACTATCCGACCTTGATTAAACCCTGGCGCACTGAAATCAGTACAGCTGATGGCACCAAACACCCCATACGAGGTAAACTAACCACACCCGTGACGTTCAGGGGTCAGACGAAATATATTACTTTCTACATTATCCCGTCTTTGACTCAGAATGTGTACCTTGGCGTCGATTTCATCCTTCGCTTTGGACTGGCCTCCGATTTATTCACAGATATGTCAACGAACTCACTTCTGTTCCCGATAGGCATGAACTGACGCCTAACCAATGGCAACGCCTGGAAGCATCCATCGCTGTTTTTCCATCTTACGCTACCCAAGGCCTTGGCCGCACCACCCTAGTCTCACATGCCATCGACGTTGGCGATAGTAAGCCGATTAAGCAGAGACACTATGCCATCTCACCGGCCATGGAGAAATTGGTGCATGCGGAGCTGGATAGGATGCTCGAGTTGGGGGTCATAGAGGAGTCCCAAAGTGCCTGGTCATCACCAGTAACCTTAGTGGTGAAGCCAGGTAAAGTCCGCTTCTGTCTTGATGCCCGTAAGGTAAACGCGGTTATCGATTTATCGATAGTGCCCTGAGACCGGGGAACCAAACGCGTCCCCAGGGTTGCGGATAGGGGCAGACCTTTCTCGAAAGGCTCGCTGCGAATAACCAATAAGCAGCCGCGGACAATGGTCGGCAGTGAAGGGAGAGTCTCAGGACAAATACCTGAGTGTCAATGATCTTCACTGTGACATGACGAGATATATGGCGTCATCAATGCTATGGGAACGGAAACCCAGACAGAAAACCAAATCATGCAGGTCCACAAGGGGAACCAAATTACGGTGCAGGGGGTCGGATCCCCAGTACCGGTGGCAGAGGGTAGTGAGCGAGCAGGCTCCCGGCCGTCGTCATCCAGCGACTGCAATGTTATAGAAGTGGTGAACTTGGCCTCTGTAACAGTTATAACTACAAGCAAACAGGACGCTAGCACGGAGAATCCTTTCAGGCAAAAACCGCTGTTGGCAAGAATACCGATAAAACAAGTCACCAATTGCGGGGGGAGGCAGCAAACTCCAAAAACACTGTCAAAGTCAACATCACAGGTTAAATCATCGGAGATAGACCACAGACGGACTAACGAACGAAAGAATGCAGAGTGCGTTGTGCAACCTGGCATCATTGCGGCCTTTGGGCGCAGTAGAAGGATTATGCGCAACCCCGGAGCGTCCAGTGCAAGACGTACACAAACCGGATCAAGCTGCGACACCAACGGAGGCCAGTGTAAGACTGGGGGAGGGAGAAGTTTTGCCGTCTGCCGACGCCACTTCAAACGCGACCCAAGCGATAGAAGCAAAAGGGCTAGGAAACGGGGGCCTCTCCCAAGAGGTGGCGCCAAATAACACAATCGCCCTTGACCGCGCCGAAGAGGAGCGGCTTACTCGGAAAGCTGGGAATATCGTCAAACAACTTAGGGCTGCCTGCAAAGTGCAGAAAAATATAGGCAAGAGTGTCAGGAATGGCATTCTTGAACTAGAGGAGCTTTTTGGCCGCATGACGCACTACAGGCGGAGGTGGCTTGCAACCGAAAAGCACCAAAAAGACACGTTCTCCCTCGAGGCATCAGTGGGTCCTAGCAGCAGCAAAAGAATGGCCGTTAGCCCAATTGAAGGCGACCATGAGAAAAGGAGAAAGGACGAGACCATAAACGAAGTTGTTACTCCAGGCGAGGAATTTCATGTGGTCCGAAACAAGGCAGCAAAAAAAGCGGCCAAAGAGCTACTCCTAGAAAAAACAGACAAAGAGCTCAACCACAAAAAGAATATATACCGCAGAAAACAAAAAGCAAACCGCGCCGCAAACCCTTGCGAGAGGCACTGCTTATGAAACCCACTAAGGGCTGAACCTACGCAGATGTCTTCCGTGAAATTAAAGGAGCGGTCAAGCCAGACGACACCAAAACTGCCATCAAAGCAGTTCGACCAACCCGGACCGGTGGCCTGCTGGTGGAATTCGGGCCAGAGGCCACAAACAAAGATGAATTCCGTGATGCGGTTCAAAAGGTTCTTGGAGATGCGGCAACCGTTGCCTCGCTCGAACCAATGGCCACCCTGGAAATCAGGGACCTCGACTGCGTCACGGACAAAGCTGAAGTAGAGGATGCGATTAGGAGGGAGTTCCCCAGCTTAAGTGAAGTCAAGGCAAGATTGACACGTGAAAACACAAGGGGGCAACGCATGGCTATTGTCGAACTAGCTGATAAAGACGCCCAGCAAATCCTGGTGAAGGGCAAAATTAAGATAGGTTGGGTGATCTGCAGGATACGGAGAAGAGCGATCCCTATCCGCTGCTTCAGATGCCTCGAATACGGGCACACCGCGTATGGCTGTAAGGGACCCGACAGGAGATCTCTGTGCTACAAACTCAACTATGAGTACCATCATAGCTGCTTACGAGTCTTCCATGCCCCGTCGGAGACCCCGACACGGTAAGCCTCCAGTATACTGGTGGTTAAACGAGATCCCGGAACAAAGAAGCGAGCGTCACAAACTTCGGCGAGAGGCCCAGCAGGCGCGAACACGGGAGGAGGCAGAATCTATTCCGGCAGCATAAATATCTTCGTAGGCTTATTAACAAGAGCAAGGCCCGATGCAGGCAAGACCTCGTGGACGATGTAAATAGGGATCCGTGGGGCCTAGGTTACAAGCTGGTCATGCGAAAACTTGGTGCCCAACGGAAGCCCTGCTTACATGAAGCAGAGAAGATGGATGAGATCGTACGGGCACTATTCCCCACGCACCCTGTCCATGTCGATCCCGCTCACGCACAAACACCATTAGAATGCTCACCTTTCACAATGATGGAACTGGAGCAGGCAATTCTATCCATGCAAGCAAGGAAGGCTCCAGGTCTAGATGGTGTTCCTGCTGAGGTTTTGCAGCTTGTCTACAAGCTTTGTCCTGATTTGTTGCTCAGTATGTTCAACGCTTGCCTGTACGAAGGTGTATTTCCGGAACGCTGGAAAGTGGCGAGGCTCGTACTGATCAGCAAGGGGAAGGGAAATTCCGAGTTGGCGTCTGCATGCTAGACACGGCTGGGAAAGTGCTCGAGAAACTCATCAAGGAAAGACTCACTGACTCGGTCCGTTCTGCTGGGGAGCTGTCCCCACGGCAGTATGGTTTTAGGGCAGGTCACTCCACTATTGACGCGATAGCGGAAGTAGTGAGCGCGGCCCGAAGAGCGGAGGCTCACTGCCCGTCAAACAAAAGGGTTGTGTTGCTCGTGACGCTTGACGTCAGAAACGCCTTCAATTCCGCTAGATGGGCGGATATTCTGGAAGCACTGGAAAACTCTTTTCAAGTTCCAGAATATCTGATGTGGATTTTGAAGAACTACCTGACAGACCGGAGCCTGCTCTATGAAACGAAGGAGGGTCGGTGGAGGATGGAAGTTACATCGGGTGTTGCACAAGGCTCCATCCTTGGCCCAGACCTGTGGAACATCACGTACGACGGGCTACTGAGAATCGTGCTGCCGGATGAGTCGCGCTTGATCGGCTATGCAGACGATGTCGCGGCGCTAGTTGCGGGACGCACTGTTGAACAAGCGCAACTCAGACTGGGTATGCTAATGCCCCGAGTGAGGGACTGGATGACTGCTCGCGGGTTCAGCCTAGCTTTGGAGGAAACCGAAGTAGTCATCTTGACAAAGAAGAGAATCCCTGGAGTAAGGATGATCAACATTGGGGAAGCACTCGTTGAGACTAAACTAGCAGTGAAGTACCTGGGCATTTTGATCGACTCGAAGATGCGTCTCTCCGAGCAAATCAGGGCAATAGCTGACAAGGCTCCAGCGAGTGTTTTGGCTCTCAGCCGGCTAATGGCCAACATAGGGGGTCCCACTCCATCAAGAAGGAGACTTCTGATGAGTGCAGTACAATCTGTGCTGTTGTACGGATCGGAAATATGGTGTGAGGCTCTCAACAAGGAGCTGTATCGAAAGCGCTTGGTACAGGTGCAGCGACAAGGAGCGCTGCGGATCGCATCTGCATAACGGACTGTCTCGGAGTCAGCAGTGCTGGTCATCGCAGGAGTGATACCTATTGCCCTCCTTGCCAGGGAGCGCCGCAGAATCTACCTGCGGAGGAACGAATGCGACAGAGATGCTGTTGCCCACGAAGAACAAGAACGCTCACTCAGTGATTGGAAACAGTCCTGGGTGAGCCTTACAAAATGCAGGTGAACCGCACACCTTATTTGTGACCTGAGGCCGTGGCTCAATCGAAGGCATGGTGAGACTGAGTTCTATCTAACTCAGCTACTGAGTGGACATGGATACTTTCGGTCTTACTTGCACAAGATTGGTAAGTCACGGTCTCCTGACTGCATTTTCTGCGCTAGAGAGGTCGATGATGCCTACCACACATTTTTTGTATGCAAGAGGTGGGAAAGGCAGCGCGGTGACCTCATTAAAGAAATGGGAGATCTCTCTCCGGATGAACTCACTGGAGAGATGCTCACATCCGTTGACAAATGGAACTGTGTGGCACATTACGCTCGGGCAGTCCTTAAGATAAAAAGGAAAATATATGAGCGCCTGGAGGCGTCCAGGGCGGAGGGGTCTCTTTTCTAGAAATCCCTGTCCCTTCCCCTCCTTCTGCTGGGAAAGGGATCCCTGTAGCCCGGTGGCGCCTAAACGCGTAGAGAAACGAGGCTTAACCCGAAGTAATGTGTCAAACGGTTCCAGGCTAGGTTCTCAGATTGACAGGGGAGGTGTTTAGTGGGTAGTCCAAGGGTATCCTCCATGGGAGTTCCACACTGCCAAACTCGGTGGGCGTAAATGCCTTCACCTCCCTACCACAAAAAAAAGGTAAACACGGTTACCATCAAGGACGCGTACCCTCTTCCAATCATCGATGGAATACTAGGGAGACTGCCGAAAGCTAATCATATCACCAGTCTCGACCTATAAGACACTTTCTGGCAAATTCCACTCGATGAGGGGTCGAGGGATAAGACCGCCTTCACAGTGCCTAGACGACCATTATATCAGTTCGTCACAATGCCCTTTGGCCTGTGTAACGCGCCGAAAACGATGACTCGGCTGATGGACAAGGTCATCCCACCTCACCTGAAACACCAAGTGTTCGTGTACCTGGATGATCTGTTACTCATCACGGAAACGTTCGATCAAAGCCTCCTACTCCTACAAGAAGTAGCCCTGCACATCAGTAAGGTGGGACTCACCATCAACGTACAGAAAAGTAAGTTTGCCATGAAAGAAGTCCGATACCTAGGACATGTCATAGGACATGGCACTATCAAAACGGATCCAGACAAAACCCATGCGATTGATGAGTTCCCCTTACCAAAAACAGTTAAGCAGCTACGACGTTTCCTTGGTGTGTGCGGTTGGTACCGAAGGTTTGTTCGGAATTATGCAACAGTTTCAGCGCCCCTGTCAGACATGTTGCGGAAGGGGAAGTTCGTTTGGACCGAACTCAGCCGAAAGGCATTTGAAGAGCTAAGACAAGCCCTCACATCAGCCCCGATCTTGCACAGCCCTGACTTCACGAAGCCCTTCTCCATTCATTGTGACGCAAGTCAACATGGAGTTGGAGCCGTGCTGGTGCAATTGACCGATGAGGGAGAGGAAGGTCCCATCGCCCTCATGTCCAATAAGCAGAATTCGGCCCAAAGAAACTATACTGTGTCCGAGCAGGAATGTTTGGCAGCGGTAATGGCTGTGAAGAAATTCTGAGCTTATATTGAGGGTCACCAATTCGAGATCATCACGGACCACGTTTCGCTACAATGGTTGATGAACCAGGCAGATTTACATGGACGCCTAGCAAGATGGGCTCTTAAACTGCAAGGGTTCAAGTTTTCCATCAAACATCGGAAAGGGACCCAGAACATCGTACCCGACACTCTCTCACGGATGTTTTCCCCAGAGGGAGCCAAATTGACAATAAATGATGAGGACCCCATCGAAATAGATTTGGACAGCCCCCATCTCGAATCAGACAGCTACAAAGAGTTGAGGCAAAACATCGCGACCCAACAATCGCAGCTGCCTGATTTGAAGGTAATAGACGGCTACGTGTATAGACGAAATGGATACGCCACTGGTGATCCATGGCAGGAAGAAGAGTCCTGGAAACTCTGGGTACCAGAGGAAATGACACAACATCTGATACTCCGCGCACATGACCATCCTTTATGTGCCCACGGAGGTTACGGTCGGACGTTACGGTGACTCAAGAAATACTCCTTTTGGCCTAAAATGCCATCGCAGGTCAAAGACTACGTGAGCGCCTGTGAGACCTGTAAAGGCACCAAAGCGCCCAACCAGCCTCTTTGACCTCCTATGGGTCAACTCAACGTTCCAGAACGCGTATTCCAACGTCTACACATCGATCTACTCGGTACATATCCTCGGTCATCTATGGGACACATCGGAGCTATAGTCGCTCTAGACCAGCTCTCAAAATTCCCACTGGTGGAACCTATCCGTAAATTCACAACTCCATCTATCGGGAAATTCCTAGAGAACCAGGTATTTCATGTGTTACGGGTTCCAGAGAATGTGTACTCGGACATCGGAGTACAGTTCCCGTCTCGGCAGTTTAAGGGCCTACTCGAGCAGTATGGCGTTGAACACCAACTGACGCCAATATACTCTCCTCAGTCTAACGCCTCCAAACGGTTGAACGGCACCCTATTGGCCACGATCCGTTCCTACGTCTACCCATCTCAAAAAGATTGGGATCGGCGATTGTCTGCCATCACATGCGCCCTGCGATCCTCGTATCATTCCGTCACCGGTGTCGCCCCTTACTTTGCCGCCTTTGGACAGCACATGATTTGCCACGGTGAATCATTCCGGCTGTTACGGCAATTGAAGTGTTTGGGAGACCCCGTCGTTGCGCTGGAGCCCCACGAACGTTTAGGAGACCTCCGCCAACAAATCGGACGGAAGATTAAGACCGCGAGACGTGCAAATGAGGCGCAGTACAATCTCAGGTCACGATCTGCTGATTTCAAAGAAGGAGATGAAGTTTTGCGGCGCAATTTCCGCCAAAGTAACGCCGCGGGGCATTACAACGCCAAGCTGGATAGGCGATTCTTGAAAAGCCGCATAAAGAAGGTAATGGAACCTAACCGTTACCTGATAACGGACCCATCGGGAAAAGAAGTGGGGATATACCACGCGAAAGACCTGCGCCGATAGATAATTAGTCACGTCTGTTTTGTCCGTCCGCATATATTTTCGAAAACGCGCAAGGGTTGTATACTTCCAGCCAAACATAAACATAAGTCAGTCCGTCCGTCGGTCAATTGTGTTTTTCTTTTATTGTTCGTTACTTCGTGTCCTGGCGCCGAAGACAACCCATGGTACCTTGCAAGATCCTTCAGCTCCTTTTTCGCAATCCTCGTCACCTTGGGATCGCGAGAAAACTAGCTGCCCTGTAGTAATCGAGCAGTTAGCTAAATTTACTATTTTTTTTTTTATTATTGGATTAATCATAGAATTCAAATTTTATTTATGTCAATTTATAGATTTTTTTCTCTTTTTTTTATTTTTTTTCCACACAACTAAAACTGCTCGATTATTCGGCGCCGGCAAAGGGTAAAAAGAAATTCAGGCCTAATATGTCCCAGATCAACTAATCAAACGAAAAACCAGCTGCTTTGTACAAATTATATGGGACATCAATTTCCCTCCAATTTGATCACAACGAACGCAGCCCTTTAAGATTAATCTGGGACGATTCGAGATTTTGACAGGGCGTGCATGTGGTGGTATCCGCGTAGAATGGACTTGGCCGGTCGGAAAAGAGAACCGTAACATTTTGAAAACACAGTCAACGAAAAAACAAAGGAATTGTTTAGCCGAATCTGATTTTCATTCCGTGTCCATTTAGTGGTCGGTTTATGGTTCGTGTAGTTCAGCGATAGCACAGGGTTTGCCTTCAGGTGATAAGTCTTATTTGCCTTTGGCGCAGATTGACGAGTGGAAGTGAGTGTAACTATTTTCTGCGACGCAAAAACAGTCGACTGATTGTCTGCAACAACAGTGTTGGGCCCTTATGTAAATACTATTGTTAAAATTTTGGAAGCCTGGATATGCAATGGATTTTCTACTCTAATACTTACTTTAAACAACTTGTCAAAATAATCGAGACGATTAATTTCTACAAACGACTTGTTTAAATAATCGATAGAATAACATTTACCGTACAGCAAGAGCGCCAGGAAGTTATTAAGACGGATCAACTCGTAAAACCTGCAAAAAAGGTAGCTGTTTTTCGAAAATAAGATTGAACAGCAGCGTCGGCCTGGACGCGAACAGGGTTAATCAGCTGTTTTTTTCTTGCATTCATTCAATGTTGTAAATGCCTGCTTTAGGACGCAGCCGACGGGCTTGCTAGCTTTGTAGTCGAAAAGTAGCTATAACGGAAATGAACAAATTGTGTATAAGCACTCGTAACAACCTTAAAAGGAAAAAATTTGAATTTCAGGACCACCCACATCATCAGCGGGCGCCCGACGAGGATGTTTGGGTGAGTACTCTTTTGTTGTGTCATACATATATATATTGTCGCGTGTTATTGGTTCGCGGCCTATAATTTTAATGTTCCGCGAAAGTGAAAACGCAATATCTTTTAATTTAAGTCTAAAAGAGTTTATTTGATCACAAATATGCACAATAATCAGTTTAACACTTGCACCAATTTTAATTTTCACTATTAAAAACAATCTAACACTTGTCCATAAATTTCTTATCGCAATTGTCTTCTAAATCACTTCACTATTACGAAAATCACTTCCCACACACTATCGCAGTTCTTATCGCGGTCGAATGAATGCCACCATTCATTCAGCTTGCCTTTATATAGGGTCTCTAATGATTCAACTCAGTTCTCGTGAATAGGCGGGAACATTCCAGCATGAATGGGCAGTGACTCACTTTCAGATGTTGATTATGCTTGTTGGGTTCTCGTGGGTTCGAGTAAATTCATTTGTTGACCTTCTTAATGATTGTGAAAACAATTGCGACAGTAGCTCACAGAATTATTTGTACATGTAATTATTTGTGCATCTAACACTGCCCCCACCTCAGTTCTTTTCGCCCCGAAAAGATGTGTCGCTATTTGTAGTCAATTCTCCCTGGGTGTCATATGGGGCAAGACGGTCCAGATGCACGATTTTCATTTTAGCTCTCGGCTTACGATGTTACTGTATTCGGTATACGACGTCGTTGATTCGCTTTGTAACTCGGTATGGTCCCTCCCAATTATGTTGCAACTTTGGAGACCTACCCTTTCGCCGTTGCGGGTTATAAAGCCACACCAAGTCATCTTGCTGGAAGCCGGTAGAATTAGCCATTAGATCATACCTGGTCTTCATGCGGTCAGTAGCCGATTCGAGGTGTTTTCGCACTGTCCGATGTATCTGGTTCAACCGTTGTCTTAGATCACTTGCGTACTCCGAGACCGTTTGGGGTTTCTCAGGGGGTGTTCCGAACTTTATATCGGCTGGCAAACGAATAGTCTTTCCAAAAATGACTTTGGCTGGGGCTTGGCCCGTTGATGCATGTTCAGCGGCTCTATACGCCATTAAAAATAGTGGGATATGTCGGTCCCAGTCCCTTTGGTTCTCGTCAACCATTTTGGCCAGGTGTTTATTGAGCGTGCCGTTGAAACGTTTGACCATTCCATCGGATTGGGGATGCAGCGGTGTTGTCCTCGTTTTCCGTATTCCGAGCAGCTCGCACATTTCACCATCAAAAATAGTGGGATATGTCGGTCCCAGTCCCTTTGGTTCTCGTCAACCATCTTGGCCAGATATTTATTGAGCGTGCCGTTGAACCGTTCGACCATTCCATCGGATTGGGGATGCAGCGGTGTTGTCCTCGTTTTCCATATCCCCAGTAGTTCACACATTTCGCCAAAAACTAGTGACTCAAAGTTTCGGCCTAGATCCGAATGGAGTTCGCCAGGTACGCTGTACCTACTGACCCAATTTAACACTCGCTGTTCGGCTACAGTAGTTGCTTCCTGGTTGGGAATGGGGTAGACCTCGGGCCATTTGCTGAAATAATCGGCGACAACCAGTGTTTATCGATTTCCCCATTCAGATTCAGGAAAGGGTCCTGTGATGTCAACAGCAATCCTTTCAAATGGTACCCCCACGTTATAGGTTTGCATTTGTCCTCTCAGTCGTCGCTTTGGACCTTTGACGGAAGCGTAAACTGTGCATCTGCGACACCAGTCCTCTACGTCTTCTCGAGCGTGGAGCCAGTAGAACCTTTCCCGCAATTTCGCTAAGGTCTTGATAACACCAAGGTGGCCTCCCGAGGATCCTTCATGCATTTCCTTAACCACATCGTGGATTCGGCTTTTGGGTAGTAAAGTTTGCATCCTTTAGGAGCTGCCATCCGCCGTTTCCAATTTCCGCTTGAGTACGCCACTCTCCACCTGAAGAGAGTTCCATTGTGCCCAATAGCTTTTCAGGGTTGCACCTTCGTTGAAACGCCCTTCCACTCAGGTCGCTCAGTCGTCTCCTTCCATACGAGCAATGGTTCGATGTCTTCATCGGCTGGCTGGGCATTTCGAATCTCCTCCGATGACCAACCTTCATCGAATTCGGCCGTTATCAGTCGCAGATCAACGGGCGGTTCCTTTTCCTCAATCCGTCGGCAATGCTTGCAGTTAGCTGGACATGGGCGACGAGATAGGGCGTCAGCATTGCCATGAACTCCACCCTTTCGATGAACAATTTCGTAGTCGTATGACTGCAATCTTTCGATCCATCTCGCAACTTGTCCCTCGGGGTTTTTGAAGTTAAGTAGCCATCTCAGCGATGCATGGTCCGTTCGAAGAACAAATTTCTGGCCGTATAGGTACTTGTGGAACTGCTTGGTGGCCTCTATTGTAGCCAATAGCTCCTTCCTGGTCACACAGTAGTTCCTCTCGCTTTTTGAAAGAACTCGACTATAATACGAGAGGACTCTTTCTTCGCCATTGATCTACTGGGAGAGTACAGCTCCGATACCGCCGTTGCTTGCATCAGTGTCAACTACAAACATTTTTCCGGGTTTCGGATACACCAGTACGGGTGATTCACATAGCTTTTCTTTCAGGATCTCAAAGGCTGTCTGGCATTGTTGATTCCAGACATACGGACGATTTTTCTCGGCTAGCTGATGGAGACACTTAGCTATTTTGGCAAAGTCTTTGATGAATCTTCGAAAGTAGGTTGCCAGACCCAGGAGACTTCGTAGTTGGCGCTTGTTGTTTGGTGTTGGCCAGCTTTTCACGGCTTCAATTTTCTCAGGGTCTGTTTTGACCCCTTCTGCTGATACGACATGTCCCAGGTATTTTACTTCAGCTGCGAAAAGGGTACACTTGTCGGGACTGAGTTTCAAATCTGCCAGTCGCAGTCTGGAGAAAACCTCTTCTAAGTTCCGCACATGCTTTTCGAACGTTCTCCCGATGACGATGATGTCATCTAGGTACACCAAGCAGGTTTTCCAGGTTAGAACACGTAGCACGTATTCCATCAAGCGTTCGAAAGTGGCTGGAGCATTGCAAAGCCCAAACGGCATCACCAAAAATTACCACAATCCAGTCCCAACTGAAAATGCGGTCTTCTCTCGGTCCTTCTTGTCGATTTCTACCTGCCAGTAGCCACTCTTGAGATCGAGTGTAGAAAACCATTTTGCGTCGGCTAAAGTGTCCATGATGTCATCGATGCGTGAGAGCGGGTAACTATATTTCTTAGTGACGTCGTTAAGCTGCCTATAGTCGACACAAAAGCGAGTGCTACCATCCTTTTTCTTTACTAGAACTACAGGTGCGGCCCATGGACTTACAGAAGGTTCAATAATGCCTTGTTTTTCCATGTCCGAGATCAGCGCGATCACTTCTCCTTGTGTGGCTATAGGGAGACGTCTTAGTGCTTGTCGAATCGGCTTGGCTCCCTATGTATCTATGACGTGAGCTACCAAACTCGTTCGGTCTTGGTAGTCCGGGCTTGTTGAGAAGATGTCACTGTACTTGGTGACTAGATCAGAGGCTCGTTTGAATAGCTGCACCGGCAATTTGACTTGCTTCAATATTGCAGACGTGGATTCCCGGGCTTTGTCTGTGTCTTGCCTCGTTTTCCAATGATGGTTGTGAGTAGCTTCCAAAGAGGTGATGGTGGAAACAGGCTGGCAGCTGCCGATGACTTCTCCCGCTTTGATGCTCGTGGTTGAATCTGCGGTGTTAAGGACTTTAACCGGCACATATCTGTTCCTTAAAGATCTTACAAGGCTTCGTCCTACAATCAAACTGCGCAATGCGGACGTCTTCGTTGGCTCTATCAGATAAGATCGGTGGTCTCCAGAATCACCATCAAGCTTGGCCCATACAATGTTTTCGGAAGAATTCGGTACATCAGTGTCAGTACATACCACTACATTCATCTTGGGGATTTGGACGCTGGGATCCTCCATCAGTACTTTGACATTCTGCCATTTCAATACACATTTGCCCAAATCCAACGTGATTCCATGTGGTCGCAGAAAATCCATTCCGAGAATGCAGTCATCCATAATGTTCGCGACCAGAAAATTATGTCGGAACACAAGGTCTCCCAACTGTATCTGGAGGTTGACCTCTCCATGAACAGGTGCAGTTTCTCCCGTAGCTGTCCGTAGTGAGAAAATTCTGCCCTTGTGAAGTTGTTGCTGTCTAACTAGGTCTGGTCGGATAATCGATCGGGTTGCACCAGTGTCGATTGTTATGGTGCAGTGTTCTCCGTCAATTTGACCCGGAAGGCATAAGTCCGCTTCTCCACGATGTAGTCTTGACATGGTGATGGTGGTGCTGGGGACGTCGATCCTCCTAGCCAACCTCTGCCCCACGAAGTTGGCTCTTACATGTTTCCCGACCCCTCTGTTTGAAGGGCTTCCATTCTGGGCTCCTGACTCGGTCTGGATCTCCTCCTAGCTGCACACCCTGGACAATAGCTCGGTTTTCTTCGCTTCTTGCAGTCTCTTTGCAGGTGCCCCTTCTCTCCGCAATTCCAGCATCTAGGCGCACCATTTACATGCGTGTCTCGTCTGTCACTAGCTCCCGAACCCGGGCAGTGGTACGAGTCACATTTTTCGCTGCCTCAAAGTTCAGACTGTAAGCCAATGCGTCCTTAACCGTTTGCTTTTGAGCTAAACGCACGGCTTGTTGCAATTCCTGGTCCTTTAGTGCGCTGATGAATGCTTCTGTCGCTGCATCATCTCGATGTTCTGGGTCGTAGGCTGGATAAGCCAAAAGTGCCAGTCGCTCAATGTCTTGGGCTAGTTGCTGTAGGGTTTCACCAGTCTTCTGCACCCGATGCCTTAGCTGTGACCGATAAATCTGCTTTAGATGATCGTCTCCATAACGCATGTCGAGCGCATTCATTATAGCATTCGAGTTTAAGTGTAATTCAACGGGGATCGTCTGCAAAAGCTTGGCAGCTGGGCCTCTTAGAGCAAGAATCAATGCAGTTGCTCGTTCCTGCTCATTCCAGTGATTTATGCGAGCGGCTGCTTCAAACTGGGTTTTGTAAATAGTCCAGACCGTTTGCCCATCGAATATTGGTGCTTGCGCATTTCTAGATGAGCTTTGCGCTGCGGTTATAAGTGGGGCTGGTGAGGCGGTTCCTACTGCCTTCGCTGCTTCCAAGTCCTTTTTCACTTTTTCCATCTCATGATTGATTCTCTCCTCGACCTGGCTGATCTCAAGGTTGATTCTCTCCTCGACCTGGTATACCTTTTCCTCGACGCATTTAATTTGGCTGTTGAGACTACTGAGCTCCGTTTTTATTTCGGTTGACTGTTTTTTGCAAATCCGCCTTGATTTCAATCGCTTGTTGGTCCATTTTTGCTGATTGTTCATTTAGCTTCGCAGTTAAACTGGATTTGGCTGCGCTGATTGTTCATTTAGCTTCGTTGTTTGTTCATTTAACTTCGCTGATTGCTCATCTAGCTTCGTGGTTAAATTGGACGACTGTTCATTGAGCTTCGCAGTTAAATTGGATGAATGTTCATTGAGCTTCGTAGTTAAATTGGATGACTGTTGTCGCAGCTCTTGCTGCATCAGCATTAACATTTGCATCAGCACATTTTCTGGTTCCCCTGGTTTTTTTGTTTCTGCTTCACCACCTTCTGCGCCTTCTTCTGCATCTGAGGGCTCACCCGAATCCAGATACGCGCCTTTCGATTCAATTGCGTCACCCAAGTGTGCAACCAGTGTGGCCTTTGTACCTTGCGTAGCCAGGTTTCGCTGTTCCAACTCTTCCTTAAGCTACGACATGGTCAATTCATTAATTTTTAAGTTTTAGCTTCGCGGCATTTTTAATGTTTCTTTAAATTTTCCTATTGTGCACTATCAAAATGTTCAAATATTCACTTTCAAAATTTTTCTTTCGCACTTCTTGACACCACTGTCGCGTGTTATTGGTTCGCGGCCGATAATTTTAATGTTCCGGGAAAGTGAAAACGCAATATCTTTTAATTTAAGTCTAAAAGAGTTTATTTGATCACAAATATGCACAATAATCAGTTTAACACTTGCACTAATTTTAATTTTCACTATTAAAAAAATCTAACACTTGTCCATAAATTTCTTATCGCAATTGTCTTCTAAATCACTTCACTATTACGAAAATCACTTCCCACACACTATCGCAGTTCTTATCGCGGTCGAATGAATGCCACCATTCATTCAGCTTGCCTTTATATAGGGTCTCTAATCATTCAACTCAGTTCTCGTGAATAGGCGGGAACATTCCAGCATGAATGGGCAGTGACTCACTTTCAGATGTTGATAATGCTTGTTGGGTTCTCGTGGGTTCGAGTGAATTCATTTGTTGACGTTCTTAATGATTGTAAAAACAATTGCGACAGTAGCTCGCAGAATTATTTGTACATGTAATTATTTGTACACGTAAGAATATTTTTTTGCATATTTTGTTAGATACATATATTTTTGGCATATTTTGTTATATATATATATATATATATATATATATATATATATATATATATATATATATATATATATATATCTTCGCATATTTTGTTATATATATATATACATATTTGCATATTTTGATATATATATATATATATATATATATATATATATATATATATATATATATTTTGCGATCTGTTTTATATATATATATATATATATATATATATATATATATATATATATATATATATATATATATATATATCTTTGCTTTAAATTACACAAACTTTATATATTCAAATTTATTTTTATTAACCCTTTCGGCCCTGATGGTACGTATGTGTACCACTTGAAGTTTAAACATCCCTAACATTTTCAAATTAAATGTTGTTGGGTTGTGAAATGTACCTTATCGTCTTTAAGCTTTCCTAAATGCGTTTCGAACGGTTTCGCTCCGTTTTGTTTTTGTTTATGATTACTACATCGTTATTTATGTGTTGCGGCTCAGGCAATCTGAAGTGTGTGGTTTGTTTTTGCTAAGTTTTTGCATGATATTGAGTGCTGAAGTTCGGAAAGTATTGAAAACAAAGCAAAATTGAAGTTTTTTCGTGTTTACAGTTGTGGTCGGTAAGTAATTATGGAAAAAAATATTAGTTTTATGCTCATTTTGGTATATGGTACCTATATGTACCATCTGTCCGGTATGCTGGTACACATATGTACCAGTAGTCCGATGAGTTGCAAATAATGTGATTCCCGATTTTGAATAAAATTTTTTGTTTTCCTAGAAAATGAACTCTGAAGAAATTCGGAGATTTTTGGAAGACGAAAGTGATAGTGCTAGTGACTTAGAAGACTTTTCTGGAGGAAGCTCTGAGGAATATGTACCAACTGGTGTCTCTAGCTCTAGCGATAATGATTCAGCGGACGACGTAGTCGATGAGGTGAATGAGGCTGCCGAAGAAGTACTTCTCAGTAATGAAACAACTAGCAATGAGTTCATTTCCAAACCAGACGCATCGAATATCAATGTCATTTGGAGTACTCCTGACGATGATTTCATGCCTAAAAAAATTGTCTACAATCCCCGTAACTGCAAAATAGCAGACCACATAACTCGCCATTCGTCTCCAATCGAAGTTTTCAATAAATTATTGCCAAAATCAGTTTATATGTACATAGCCCAATGTACAAATGAGCGTATCAAAATTTATGAAAGAGAACAACCTAAAACGAAGAAAGTAAAAATAACTGAAACCAGTGCTGGTGAAATAGAAACAATTATTGGATGTATGTTTATAATGTGCTACAATCGACTTCCATCTCTAAAAGATTATTGGTCACGCCATAAGTCACTTGGGAATCAGTCATTGAAGGAAGCAATCGCACGAGATCGATTCACTTTCGTTACTTCGAAAATGTATTTTGCACAGCCAGATAAGCCACAGAATAGTAATAAAACTTACTATGTTGATGATTTTGTGGAATGTTTGAAGAACACATTTCAGAAATGCAGACAGGATAGTGTGTACCAAAGCATAGATGAATCAATGACGAAGTTCAAGGCTCGTAGCACATTGAAATAATATATGCCTCTCAAGCCTGTCAAACGTGGTATAAAAATGTGGCTTCGATGCGACGCTGTTACCGGCTACACATACGACTTCAACATATACCATGGAAAAGAAATAGACCAATCTTCTGGAACGCTTGGAGAGCGAGTCGTGATGAAATTAGCCAGTTCAATCGCAGAAACAGATGTCGTCTTATGCTTCGATCGCTTTTTTACATCGGTGCATTTATTCGACAGTATTTCTTTCCCAGCTGGCACCATTATGGCAAACAGAAAAAATATGCCCAAATTTTTTAGTAACAAACTGAAAAGAGGTGAAACGGAATTCAAGTGCACACCATCTGGGCTTCTATGCGCAAAATGGCAAGACACCAAACAAGTCTTGGTACTAAGTAATTGTCATCAAGCAACGGTTACGACTGTCATGAAAATATTGAAAACAGGTGAAAAAATGCAAGTCCCATGTCCAAACCAAATAAAATTTTATCGTGAGATCATGGGAGGCGTCGACATAGCTGATCAAATGTCTGGACTTTACGAGTACGATAGAAAATCAGATAAGTGGTGGAAGAAAGTTTTTTACTGGTTGATAATGATGGCAGCCGTGAACGCATGGGTCATTTATAATGAACTCAACCGGAACAAGATGCCATTCACATCATTTTTAGTAACCCTAGCTGACGCATTGGTCCAGGAAGGCTCAAAAACATCTGCCGTTCGTAGATCAATAAAACCAGGCCGCGCATCACTAACTCATAATCGAAAGGAAATGCATCTTCCTATTGAGGGAACTACCAGGCGTCGTTGTATCAACTGCACCGCCCAAAAAAAGCAGACACGCACTAAGAGAATCTGCAAGGAGTGCCAAGTGCCGCTTTGTAAAATGTGTTTCGCGCCATATCATTCATAAATTTTATGCAAAACTACATTTTTCTACATATGCTTACTCTTCTTTTTCAATAACATCCAAAATCAATAAATTATAATTTACTATTTGTTATAATTATATCATTGTGCCTATTATTTCTTATTGATAAAGCTTGCTTTACTGGACGGTTGGTACTTATTTGTACCACATAAGATCCCGGATGGTACAATGGTTTACCACCACCCCCCGCGCCCCTCAATTATTATTTCACAGATTTTCACTCAGCAATATATTATAAACTACTTAAATAACCTCCTAAAATTAAAAATTTTATTTTTGCGTTGCTATTCGAAAGCCGGGTCGAAAGGGTTAAACATTCAAATTTTATTTTTTTTAAACATTTTACCTCTCAAAAGGAACTGTAAGCATTAATAGCAACAGTTTAGGTGATTTGATTAAAATTTAACGTAAAAAAAACGAGAAGGAGCAAACACGTTTAACGCCTGAACCGTGTTAAATTTGAATATGGGAGGAAATTGTAAACGTTTAAGTACCAATAATACAATGAAGTGCTAATTAGAGTTT
This sequence comes from Odontomyia ornata, assembly GCA_963969285.1. Taxonomy (NCBI): domain Eukaryota; kingdom Metazoa; phylum Arthropoda; class Insecta; order Diptera; family Stratiomyidae; genus Odontomyia; species Odontomyia ornata. The sequence goes on from OZ017740.1 coordinate 211,841,893, forward strand.
TGTAAAATAATTTTACAAAACCCTTCTAAAATCGCGTCCTGTCTGTCCGTCTGTCTGTCTGTCCGTCCGTCCGTCCGTCCGTGTGTCACAGCAGTTTTTCTCGGAAACTACTTAAGCTAGAAGCATCAAATTTTGTATGTAGGTGTAAAGTGGTGACCTCTTCAAAGTTCAACTACTAAAAAATTTAATAAGGTATTTAAGGGGGTCTCCCCATATAGGGGAGTGACCCCCGAAAAAAAATTTCATTGGAGGTAGCCGATATGGGTATCAAATGAAAGGTCTTGATGAGAACTTTTCAAAACGGGTCTTAGTTTGGCAAAATTTGCTTCGCGGGGTGCACAGGGAGGGGAAATACACGAAAAATTTGTGTCCCCTCCCCTCGCGATTGGACACCTTGCAACCAAAAAATCTGCAAAAAATCACGAATGTAGGCCTTTATGAGCAAAATAACAACAAATACGTGAGAAGTCGCAATTCACTCAACTTTGTTAGTAATAGTATGATTTATCGATTTTATGTTTTCTTGAATAAAATCTTAACGGTACCCTTAAATTCAACGAAATTCAGTACACAGATGTTTATTTATAAGATTGATCAACCCTGCAAGTTTCATAAAGATTGCATCATATTTAGCGAAGTTATAGCGGTTTGAATTTTCCTGTATTACTATGGAACAATATGCGCTGCATGTATTACTATGGCAACATATGGCTATAGAACAACATGTGCTTTTTACCGACTCAGACACTACAGTTTTGCTAGTATTTGCATGAAAATTTCAGGAATGATAGGTGTCATGAATAACTTTGAAAATCAGTTCAGCTAGTGGTATCAGTAATCGTAAAACAAAATAGTGGCTGTTTTAAATGCGAAGATTGAATAATTTTGAGTTATTTTTTCCCAACTTCAACGTTTAAGGTGCATGCTTTGAACACTTGATTCAATTTAATGAATGACTGAAGCTGAGTACCTACAATTAATACTCATAAGTGAAACAAGTCAAGGAGGCGGGAGGGAGCTTCTAACAAAAGGGCTTTGTAACAACTCTAGGATTCGAAACAATTGGCTATTAATCGATGATAACAGTACAGGAGAGTGGCCCCTGAAAAAAATTCATCAAACGTAGCCTATATGAGTATGAAATGAAAGTTTTCATGGCAGCTTTTCAAAACAGTTCTTAAACTGTCAGTTTTTGTTTCAGTGGGGCACAGGGGGGAAATACATGAAAAATGTGTTTCCTCCCTCGCGAATGGACATCTGAAATAATTATCAAGGGAGATATTTATGAGTAGAATAATAACAAAAACCTCAGAAGTCGAAATTCTTTCAACTTTGTTAATAATAGTATGGTCTTCGAATTTCATAGTTTCTCCAGTAAAATCGTCATTGACATGCTTCTTGACTTTATTCAATCTGGTGACTGCATTTTGAAAATTGAATACAAAACCCTTCTGACATGAGCGTAGGTCTGTTTACCCAACTTGTTTTTTAAAAAAATCGGTTTTTCCATTTTTTTTCCCTTTTGCCCGGGTATAGGACTCGGTACGGTGGCAGGCCGCCCCCTAAAAACATGAGCCAGCCGCCGGGTACATAACTAATTCTTCTTTGTTTCAGGTGACATCGCGGGTTGAGTGGCCCAAGCAGAGTGCATCATCATAGCGTTATGCAATCGAATTGTATAATTCTATGGCATGAATTAGTCACCGGGGCACTCCCCTTTTGATGGGAAAGTTTATACAAATCAAGTTGTATGAGTTTTCCACTCAGAAGAGGAATACCTGGCCACTGCAACAAAAATATGGAATTATTCCGGTTGGGTGGGTGCGAAGGGGCTCCATCACCACCCGGTTGCCCTTCTTTCATTTGTGGGCCATGAGCATCGTCGGGTAATGACGAGGTTACCCCAAGTCCGCCTTTTTTTCAGGTTCCACTTGTTCTCGGAACAAGTATTTTCTCTCTCGGTGTAGTTATCTAAACTTTTTGCGACTTCGGTCGACCACCAAATTCGTGAGTGCGAAAATTTTTGTAGTGGGTCCTCGTGCTGGGGAAATGAACCCGCCCCACGACACCGCAATGCTAGCCTGCCAGCACATTCTCGGCAGATATTTTCATCTTCTTCTGTCGAGGTAGCAGAACATCGCTGCAGTCCTTCACGGACTTCTTGAAACTCTAAATTCACTACATATATTGAAATTGGAGAAAGTATGAAAAACGTCCATTTTCCAGCAACGCACTACTTGTAATCCGATCGTTTTCCGAGGAGCTCCAGAATATCGTTCTAGTGAAGATCTTAAATTTTTTTATGTTCCTGAGCACAATAACAGCGCGATGTGCATATTAAGGCACTTCCGACTCCCGTTTCCGATGATTTTGGAGGTGTTTGGTTTCGGAATCAAAAGTACCCTACCCACGCAAAAAACTGCAACTGCAGGTATGGCAAAGCTGTCTGAATGCACTTTTATTGAATTCTACTCATCACTAGCTTTCGTTTGACACCCCATAAATTGAAATTGGAGAAAGTATGAACAACGGCCATTTTCCAGCAACGCGCTCATTGCAATCTGATCATTTTCCGAGGAGCTCCAGAATATTGTTGTAGTGAAGATCTTTAGATTTTTTCATGTTTCTGAGTATAATAACAGCGCGATTTGCATATGGCTGCATGGTTTCGGAATCAAAAGTACCCCAACCACGCAGAAAACTGCAATTGCAGGTATCGCGAAGCTGCCTGAATGCACTTTTATTGAATTCTACTCATCACTAGCTTTCGTTTGACACCCCATATATTGAAATTGGAGAAAGTATGAAAAACGGCCATCTTCCAGCAACGAGCTCCTTGCAATCCGATCGTTTTCCGAGGAAGTCCAGAACATCGTTGTAGTGAAGATCTTTAATTTTTTTATGTTCCCGAGTACAATAACAGCGCGATTTGCATATTCAGGCACCTCCGACTCCCGTTTCCGGTGATTTTACCGCTGTATGGTTTCGGATTCAAATGTACCCCAACCACGCAAAAAACTGCAATTGCAGGTATCCCGAAGCTGCCTGAATGCACTTTTATTGAATTCTACACATCACTAGCTTTCGTTTGACACCCCATATAATGAAAATGGAGAAAGTATGAAAAACGTCCATTTTCCACCAACGCACTCTTTGCAATCCGATCGTTTTCCGAGGAGCTCTAGAATTTCGTTGTCGTGAAGATCTTTAATTTTTTTATATTCCCGAATACAATAACAGCGCGATTTGCATACTGAGACACTTCCGACTCCTGTTTCCGGTGATTTTACAGCTGTATGGTTTCGGAATCAAAAGTACCCCAACCACGCAAAAAACTGCAAATGCAGGTAACGCGAAGCTGCCTGAATGCACTTTTATTGAATTCTACTCATCACTAGCTTTCGTTTGACATCCCATATATTGAAATTGGAGAAAGTATGACGAACGGCAACTTTCCAGCAATGTACTGCGTGTAATACGATCGTTTTCCGAGGAGCTCCAGAATTTCGTTGTAGTGAAGACCTTTATTTTGTTTATGTTCCTGAGTACAATAACAGCGCGATTTGCATATTCAGGCACCTTCGACTCCTGTTTCCGATGATTGTGCAGCTGTATGGTTTTGGAATCAAACGTACACCAACCACGCAAACAACTGCAAATGCAGGTATCGCGATGCTGCCTGAATGCACTTTTATGGAATTCTACCCATCACTAGCTTCCGGTTGACACCACATATATAAAAATTGGAGAATGTATGAAAACCGGCCATTTTCCAGCAACGCACTCCTTGCAATCCGATCGTTTTCCGAGGAGCTCCGAAATATCGTTGTAGTGAAGATTTTTTTTTTTTTGTGTTCTGTAGTACAATAACAGCGCGATTTGCATATTCTGGCACTTTCGACTCCCGTTTCCGATGATTTCACAGGTGTATGGTTTCGGAATCAAAAGTACCCCAACCACGCGAAAAACTGCAATTACAGGTATCGCGAAGCTGGCTGAATGCACTTTTATTGAATTCTACTCATCACTAGCTTTCGTTTGACACCCCATATATTGAAGTTGGAGAGAGTATGAAAAACGGCCATTTTCCAGTTACGCACTCCTTGCAATCCGATCGTTTTCCGAGGAACTCCAGAATATCGTTGTAGTGAAGATCTTAAATTTTTTTATGTTTCCAAGTACACTAACAGCGCGATTTGCATATTCAGGCACTTCCAACCCCCGTTTCCGATGATTTTAAAGCTGTATGGTTTCGAAATCAAAGGTACCCCAACCACGCAAAAAACTGCAATTGCAGGTATCGCGAAGCTGCCTGAATGCACTTTTATTGAATTCTGCTCATCACTAGCTTTCGTTTGACACCCCATATATTGAAATTGGAGAAAGTAAAAAACGGCCATTTTCCAGCAACGCGCTCCTTGCAATCCGATCGAATAACTTTGAGAATCAGTTCAGCTAGTGGTATCAGTAATCGTAAAACAAAATAGTGGCTGTTTAAAATGCGAAGATTGAATAATTTTGAGTTATTTTTTCCCAACTTCAACGTTTAAGGTGCATGCTTTGAACACTTGATTCAATTTAATGAATGACTGAAGCTGAGTACCTACAATTAATACTCATAAGTGAAACAAGTCAAGGAGGCGGGAGGGAGCTTCTAACAAAAGGGCTTTGTAACAACTCTAGGATTCGAAACAATTGGCTATTAATCGATGATAACAGTACAGGAGAGTGGCCCCTGAAAAAAAATTCATCAAACGTAGCCGATATGAGTATGAAATGAAAGTTTTCATGGGAGCTTTTCAAAACAGTTCTTAAACTGTCCGTTTTTGCTTCAGTGGGGCACAGGGGGGAAATAAATGAAAAATGTGTTTCCTCCCTCGCGAATGGACATCTGAAATAGTTATCAAGGGAGATATTTATGAGTAGAATAATAACAAAAACCTCAGAAGTCGAAATTCTTTCAACTTTGTTCATAATAGTATGGTCTTCGAATTTCATAGTTTCTCCAGTAAAATCGTCATTGACATGCTTCTTGACTTTATTCAATCTGGTGACTGCATTTTGAAAATTGAATACAAAACCCTTCTGACATGAGCGTAAGTCTGTTTACCCAACTTGTTTTTTAAAAAAATCGGTTTTTCCATTTTTTTCCCTTTTGCCCGGGTATAGGACTCGGTACGGTGGCAGGCCGCCCCCTAAAAACATGAGCCAGCCGCCGGGTACATAACTAATTCTTCTTTGTTTCAGGTGACATCGCGGGTTGAGTGGCCCAAGCAAAGTGCATCATCATAGCGTTATGCAATCGAATTGTATAATTCTATGGCATGAATTAGTCACCGGGGCACTCCCCTTTTGATGGGAAAGTTTATACAAATCAAGTTGTATGAGTTTTCCACTCAGAAGAGGAATACCTGGCCACTGCAACAAAAATATGGAATTATTCCGGTTGGGTGGGTGCGAAGGGGCTCCATCACCACCCGGTTGCCCTTCTTTCATTTGTGGGCCATGAGCATCGTCGGGTAATGACGAGGTTACCCCAAGTCCGCCTATTTTTCAGGTTCCACTTGTTCTCGGAACAAGTATTTTCTCTCTCGGTGTAGTTATCTAAACTTTTTGCGACTTCGGTCGACCACCAAATTCGTGAGTACGAAATTTTTTGTAGTGGGTCCTCGTGCTGGGGAAATGAACCCGCCCCACGACACCGCAATGCTAGCCTGCCAGCACATTCTCGGCAGATATTTTCATCTTCTTCTGTCGAGGTAGCAGAACATCGCTGCAGTCCTTCACGGACTTCTTGAAACTCTAAATTCACTACATATATTGAAATTGGAGAAAGTATGAAAAACGTCCATTTTCCAGCAACGCACTACTTGTAATCCGATCGTTTTCCGAGGAGCTCCAGAATATCGTTCTAGTGAAGATCTTAAATTTTTTTATGTTCCTGAGCACAATAACAGCGCGATGTGCATATTAAGGCACTTCCGACTCCCGTTTCCGATGATTTTGGAGGTGTTTGGTTTCGGAATCAAAAGTACCCTACCCACGCAAAAAACTGCAACTGCAGGTATGGCAAAGCTGTCTGAATGCACTTTTATTGAATTCTACTCATCACTAGCTTTCGTTTGACACCCCATATATTGAAATTGGAGAAAGTATGAACAACGGCCATTTTCCAGCAACGCGCTCATTGCAATCTGATCATTTTCCGAGGAGCTCCAGAATATCGTTGTAACGAAGATTTTGAATTTTTTATATTCCTGATTCCAGGCACTTCCGATTCCCGTTTCCGATGATTTTACAGCCGTATGGTTTCGGAAATAAAAGTACCCCAACCACGCAAAAAAATGCAATTGCAGGTATCGCGAAGCTGCCTGAATGCACTTTTATTGAATTCACTAACTTTCGTTTGACATCCCATATATTGAAATTGGGGAAAGTATGAAAAATGGCAATTTTCCAGCAACGCGCTCCTTGCAATACACGCAAAAAACTGCAATTGCAGGTATCGCGAAGCTGCCTGAATGGACTTTTATTGAATTCTACTCATCACTAGCTTTCGTTTGACACCCCATATATTGAAATTGGAGAAAGTATGAAAAACGGCCATTTTCCAGCAACGCGGTCCATGCAATCGGATCGTTTTCCGAGGAGTTCCAGAATATCGTTGTAGTGAAGATCTTTATTTTTTTTTTCTGCCTGAGTTCAATAACAGCGCGATTTGCATATTCAGGTACCTCCGACTCCCGTTTCCGATGATTTTGCAGCTGTATGGTTTCGGAATCAAAAGTACTCCAACCACGCAAAAAACTGCAATAATTGCAGGTATGGCAAGGCTGCCTGAATGCACTTTTATTGAATTCTACTCATCACTAGCTTTCGTTTGACACCCCATATATTGAAAATGGAGAAAGTATGAATAACGTCCATTTTCCACCAACGCACTCTTTGCAATCCGATCGTTTTCCGAGGAGCTCTAGAATTTCGTTGTCGTGAAGATCTTTAATTTTTTATATTCCCGAATACAATAACAGCGCGATTTGCATACTGAGGCACCTCCGACTCCCGTTTCCGATGATTTTACAGCTGTATGGTTTCGGAATCAAAAGTACCCCAACCACGCAAAAAACTGCAAATGCAGGTATCGCGAAGCTGCCTGAATGCACTTTTATTGAATTCTACTCATCACTAGCTTTCGTTTGACATCCCATATATTGAAATTGGAGAAAGTATGACGAACGGCAACTTTCCAGCAATGTACTGCGTGTAATATGATCGTTTTCCGAGTAGCTCCAGAATTTCGTTGTAGTGAAGACCTTTATTTTGTTTATGTTCCTGAGTACAATAACAGCGCGATTTGTTTATTCAGGCACCTTCGACTCCCGTTTCCGATGATTGTGCAGCTCTATGGTTTTGGAATCAAACGTACACCAACCACGCAAACAACTGCAAATGCAGGTATCGCGATGCTGCCTGAATGCGCTTTTATGGAATTCTACCCATCACTAGCTTCCGGTTGACACCACATATATAAAAATTGGAGAATGTATGAAAACCGGCCATTTTCCAGCAACGCACTCCTTGCAATCCGATCGTTTTCCGAGGAGCTCCGAAATATCGTTGTAGTGAAGATTTTTTTTTTTTTGTGTTCTGTAGTACAATAACAGCGCGATTTGCATATTCTGGCACTTTCGACTCCCGTTTCCGATGATTTCACAGGTGTATGGTTTCGGAATCAAAAGTACCCCAACCACGCGAAAAACTGCAATTACAGGTATCGCGAAGCTGGCTGAATGCACTTTTATTGAATTCTACTCATCACTAGCTTTCGTTTGACACCCCATATATTGAAATTGGAGAGAGTATGAAAAACGGCCATTTTCCAGTTACGCACTCCTTGCAATCCGATCGTTTTCCGAGGAACTCCAGAGTATCGTTGTAGTGAAGATCTTAAATTTTTTATGTTTCCAAGTACACTAACAGCGCGATTTGCATATTCAGGCACTTCCAACCCCCGTTTCCGATGATTTTAAAGCTGTATGGTTTCGAAATCAAAGGTACCCCAACCACGCAAAAAACTGCAATTGCCGGTATCGCGAAGCTGCCTGAATGCACTTTTATTGAATTCTACTCATCACTAGCTTCCGTTTGACACCCCATATATTGAAATTGGAGAAGGTATGAAAAACGGCCATTTTCCAGCAACGCACTCCTTGCAAACCGATCGTTTTCCGAGGAGCTCCAGAATATTGTTGTAGTGAAGATCTTAAATTTTTTCATGTTCCTAAGTACAAGCACAGTGCGATTTGCGAATGCAGGCACTTCCGACTCCCGTTTCCGATGATTTTACAGCTGTATGGTTTCGGAATCAAAAGTACCCCAACCACGCAAAAAACTGCAATTGCAGGTATCGCGAAGCTGCCTGAATGCACTTTTATTGAATTCTACTTATCACTAGCTTTGGTTTGACACCCCATATATTGAAATTGGAGAAAGTATGAAAAACGGCCATTTTCCAGCAACGCACTCCTTGTAATCCGATCGTTTTCCGAGGAGCTCCAGAATATCATCGTCGTGAAGATCTTAAATTTTTTCATGGTCCTGAGTACAAGAACAGCGCGATTTGCATATTCAGGCACTTCCGACTCCCGTTTCCGATGATTTTACAGCTGTATGGTTTCGGAATCAAAAGTACCCCAACCACGCAACAAACTGCAATTGCAGCTATCGCGAAGCTGCCTGAATGCACTTTTATTGAATTCTACTCATCACTAGCTTTCGTTTGACACCCCATATATTGAAATTGGAAAAAAAATATGAACAAGTTGGGTAAACAGACCTACGCTCATGTCAGAAGGGTTTTGTATTCAATTTACAAAATGCTGTCACTAGATCGAATCAAATCAAGATGCATGTCAAAGACGATTTTATTGGAGAAAATATGAAATGCGAAGATCATACTATTTTTAACAAAGTTCAATGAATTTCGACTTTTGGTATTGTTATACTCATAAATATCTCCCTTGATAATTATTTCAGATGTCCATCCGCGACGGAGGAAACACATGTTTCATGTATTTCCCCCTGTGCCCCCACTGAAGCAAAAATTGACAGTTTAACAACTGTTTTGACAAGCTCCCATGAAAACTTTCATTTCATACTCATATCGGCTACGTTTGATGCATTTTTTTTTTCAGAGGCCACTCTCCTGTGCTGAAATCATCGATTCATGGCCAATTTTTTCGAATCCTAGAATGGTTACAAAACCCTTTTTCTAGGAGCTCTCTCCCACCTCCTTGACTTATTTCACTTATGAGCATTAATTGTAGGTACTCATCTTCAGTCATTCATTCAATTTAATCAAGTGTTCAAAACATGCACCTTAAACGTTGAAGTTGGGAAAAAATAACTCCAAATTATTCAATCTTCGCATTTAAAACAGCCACTATTTTGTTTAACGATTACTGATACCACTAGCTGAACCGATTCTCAAAGATATACATGACACCTATCATTCCTGAAATTTTCATGCAAATCCTAGCAAAACTGTAGTGTCTGAGTCGGTTAAAAGCGCATGTTGTTCCATAGCCATATGTTGCCATAGTAATACGAGTACATGCAGCGCATATTGCTCCATAGTAATACAGGAAAATTCAAACCGCTATAACTTCACTAAATATGATTCAATCTTTATGAAACTTTCAGGATAGATCAATCTTATAAATAAACATCCACGTACTAAATTTCATTGAATTTAAGGGTACCGTTAAGATTTTATTCAAGAAAACATAAAATCGATAAATCATACTATTACTAACAAAGTTGAGTGAATTGTGACTTCTAACGTATTTGTTGTTGTTGTACGCACCAAGGCCTACATCCCTGATTTTTTTCAGATTTTTCGGATCACAGGTGTCCAATCGCGAGGGGGGGGGACACAAATTTTTCGTGTATTTCCCCTCCCTGTGCGCCCCGCGAAGCAAATTTTGCCAAACTAAGACCCGTTTTGAAAAGTTCTTATCAAAACCTTTCATTTGATACCCATATCGGCTACCTTCAATGAAATTTTTTTTTCGGGGGGTCACTCTCCTATATGGGGAGACCCCCCTTAAATACCTTATAAAATTTTTTTGTAGCTGAACTTTGAAGAGATCACCACTTTACATCTACACACAAAATTTGATGTTTCTAGCTTAAGTAGTTTCCGAGAAAAACTGCTGTGACACATGGACGGACGGACGGACGGACGGACGGACGGACAGACGGACAGACGGACAGACTGGTCGCGAAACTAGTAGGGTTTTGTAAAATTATTTTACAAAACCCTAAAAACGGCCATATTCCAGCAACGCTCTCCTTGCAATCCGATCGTTTTCCGACGAGCTCAAGTATATCGTTGTAGTGGAGATCTTTAATTTTTAGGGTTTTGTAGTAAAATACAAAACCCTATTGCAATCACGACCTGTGTCCGTCTGTCCGTCCGTCCGTCCGTCCGTCCGTCCGTCTGTATGTCACAGCACTTTTTCTCCGAAACTATAGAAGCTACAGCCATGAAACTTTGTGGAAAGGTCAGAAGTGGTGAACTCTTGAAAGTTCAATGGTGGAAAAAATTTTCAAAGGGGTTTAAGGGGGTCTCCCCATATAGGGAAGTGACCCCCAAAAAAAAAATTTCACCATTGGTAGTCGAGTAGGGTGTCATTGGAAAGGTCTCAACGAGATCTTTTCAAAACAAGTTTTAAAATTGCCTTACGAGTACCGAGGGGGGCAGGGGAAGGGGAAATGTACGAACTTTTCGCGTACCCCCCCCCCCTCGCGATTGGACACCATCCATCCGAAAAATCTGAAAAAAATCACGAATGTAGGCCTTAATGAGTACAACAACAAATACATGAGAAGTCGAAATTCACTCAACTTTGTTAGTAATAGTATGATTTATCGATTTTATGTTTTCTTGAATAAAATCCAAGCGGTACCCTCAAACTCAATAAAATTTAGCAAACAGATGACTATTTATAAGATTGACTTTTCCTGAAAGTTTCATAAAGATCGAATAGTATTTAACGAAGTTATAGCGATTTGAATTTTCCTGTAGTACTATGAAACAATATGCCCTGTATTACTATGGAAACATATGACTATGGAGCCATATGCGCTTTTTACCAACTTAGAAACTACAGCTTTGTTAGGATTTGCATGAAAATTTCAGGAATGATAGGTATCATGAAGATGAGTATATACAATTGAAACAAGTCGGAAAGGTCCTAGCAAAAGGGCTTTGTAACCATTCTAAGATTCTAAAAAACAGGCCATGAATCGATGATTACAGTACAGAGGAGTGGCTCCTGAAAAAAAATTTCATGAAAGGTAGTCGATATTAGTATCAACAGAAAGTTCTCTATGAGAGCTTTTCAAAACAGTTCTTAAACTGCTTTTTGCTTCTGTGGGGGCATAGGTGGGGGGGCGGGGAAACATGAAAAATGTGTTTCCTCCCTCGCGAATGGACACCCGTGATCTTAAAAAATCTGAAATAATTATCAAGGGAGATATTTGTGGGTATAACTATAACAAATACCTCAGAAGTCAAAATTCTTTCAACTCTGCTAATAATAGTATGATCTTCAAACATGACATGTTTCTTGATTTTATTCGTTACTGGTTACTGCATTTTGTAAGTTGAGTACAAAACCCATCCGACATGAGCATAGGTCTGTCTACCCAACTTGTTTTATGTTCTTGAGTACAATAACAGCGCGATTTGCATATTCTGGCACTTCCGACTTCCGTTTGCGATGATTTTGCAGCTGTATGGTTTCGGAATCAAAAGTACCCCAACCACGCAAAAAACTGCAATTGCAGGTATCGCGAAGCTGCCTGAATGCACTTTTATTGAATTCTACTCATCACTAGCTTTCGTTTGAAACCCCAAATATTGAAATTGGAGAAAGTATGAAAAACGGCCATTTTCCAGCAACGCGCTCCTTGCAATCCGATCGTTATCTGAGGAGCTTCAGAATATCGTTGTAGTGGAGATCTTTAATTTTTTTATGATCCTGAGTACAATAACAGTGCGATTTGCATATTCAGGCTCTTCCGACTCCCGTTTCCGATGATTATACAGCTGTATGGTTTCGGAATCAAAAGTACCCCAACCACGCAACCAACTGCAATTGCAGGTATCGCGAAGCTGCATGAATGCACTTTTACTGAATTCTACTCATCACTAGCTTTCGTTTGACACCCCATATATTGAAATTGGAGAAAGTACGAAAAACGGCCATTTTCCACCAACGCACTCCTTGCAATCCGATCGTTTCCGAGGAATTCCAGAATATCGTTGTAGTGAAGATCTTTATTTTTTTATGTTCCTGAGTACACTAACAGCGCGATTTGCATATTCAGGCACTTCAGACTCCCGTTTCCGATGATTTTGCAGCTGTATGGTTGGGGATTCAAAAGTACCCCAACCACGCAAAAAACTGCAATTGCAGGTATCGCGAAGCTGCCTGAATGCACTTTTATTGAATCCTACACATCACTAGCTTTTGTTTGACACCCCATATATTGAAAATGGAGAAACTATGAAAAACGTCCATTTTCCACCAACGCGCTCCTTGCAATCCGATCGTTTTCCGAAGAATTCCAGAAAACCGTTGTATTGAAGATCTTCAGTTTTGTAGTGAATTTTCTGAACAGCGCGATTTGCATATTCAGGCAACTCCGACTCCCGTTTCCGATGATTTTACAGCTGTATGGTTTCGGATTCAAATGTAGGTACCCCAACCACGCAAAAAACTGCAATTGCAGGTCTCGCGAAGCTGCCTGAATGCACGTTGATTGAATTCTGCACATCACTTGCTTTCGTTTGACACCCCATATATTGAAAATGGAGAAAGTATGAAAAACGTCCATTTTCCACCAACGCACTCCTTGCAATCCGATCGTTTTCCGAGGAGCTCCAGAATATCGTTTTAGTGAAGATCTATAATTTTTTTATGTTCCCGAATACAATTACAGCGCGATTTGGGTACTGAGGCACTTCCCACTCCCGTTTCCGGTGATTTTACAGCTGTATGGTTTCGGAATCAAAAGTACCCCAACCACGCAAAAAACTGCAATTCCAGGTATCGCGAAGCTGCCTGAATGCACTTTTATTGAATTCTACTCATCAATTGCACTCGTTTGACACCCCATATATTGAAATTGGAGAAAGTATGAACAACGGCCATTTTTCAGCAACGCACTCCTTGCAATCCGATCGTTTTCCGAGGAACTCCAGAATATCGTTGCAGTGAAGATCTTTAATTTTTTTATGTTCCTGAGTATTATAACAGCGCGAATCGCATATTCAGGCACTTCCAACTTCCGTTTCCAATGATTTTAAACCTGTATATATTCGGGTTCAAAAGTACGCCAACCACGCAAGAAACTTAGATTGCAAGAATCGGGAAGCTGCCTGAATGCACTTTTATTGAATTCTACTCATCACTAGCTTTCGTTTGACACCCCATATATTGAAATTGGAGAAAGTACGAAAAACGGCCATTTTCCAGCAACGCGCTCCTTGCAATCCGATCGTGTTCCGAGGAACTCCAGAATATCGTTGTAGTTAAGATCTTTAATTTTTTTATGTTCCTGAGTACAATAACAGCGCGATTTGCACATTCAGGCACTTCCGACTCCCGTTTCCGATGATTGTACAGCTGTATGGTTTCGGAATCAAAAGTACCCTAACCACGCAACAAACTGCAATTGCAGGTATCGCGAAGCTGCCTGAATGCACTTTTATTGAATTCTACTCATCACTAGCTTTCGTTTGACACCCCATATATTGAAATTGGAAAAAATATGAAAAACGGCCATTTTCCAGCAACGCACTCCTTGCAATCCGATCGTTTTCCGACGAGCTCAAGAATATCGTTGTAGTGGAGATCTTTAATTTTTTATGTTCCTGAGTACAATAACAGCGCGATTTGCATATTCAGGCACCTCCGACTCCCGTTTCCGATGATTTTGCAGCTGTATGGTTTCGGAATCAAAAGTACCCCAACAACACAAAAAACTGCAATTGCAGGTATCGCGAAGCTGCCTGAATGCACTTTTATTGAATTCTACTCATCACTAGCTTTCGTTTGACACCCCATATATTGAAATTGGAGAAAGTATGAAAAACGGCCATTTTCCAGCAACGCGCTCCTTGCAATCCGATCGTCTTCCGAGGAGCTCCAGAATATCGTTGTAGTGAAGATCCTTAAGTTTTGTATGTTCCTGGGTACAATAACAGCGCGATTTGCATATTCAGGCACTTCCGACTCCCGTTTCCGATGATTTTGCAGCTGTATGGTTTCGGAATCAAAAGTACCCCAACGACGCAAAAACTGCAATTGCAGGTATCGCGAAGCTGCCTGAATGCACTTTTAATGGATTCTACTCATCACTAGCTTTCGTTTGACACCCCAAATATTGAAATTGGCGAAAGTATGAAAAACGGCCATTTTCCAGCAACGCGCTCCTTACAATCCGATCGTTATCTGAGGAGCTTCAGAATATCGTTGTAGTTTGGATCTTTAATTTTTTTATGTTCCTGAGTACAATAACAGCGCGATTTGCATATTCAGGCACTTCCGACTCCCGTTTCCGATGATTTTACAGCTGTATGGTTTCGGAACCAAAAGCACCCAAACCACGCAACCAACTGCAATTGCAGGTATCGCGAAGCTGCCTGAATGCACTTTTATTGAATTCTACTCATCACTAGCTTTCGTTTGACACCCCATATACTGAAATTGGAGAAAGTACGAACAACGGCCATTTTCCACCAACGCACTCCTTGCAATTTGATCGTTTCCGAGGAACTCCAGAATATCGTTGTAGTGAAGATCTTTAATTTTTTTATATTTCTGAGTACATTAACAGCGCGATTAGCATATTCCGGCACCTCCGACTCCCGTTTCCGATGATTTTGCAGCTCTATGGTTGGGGAACCAAAAGTACCCCAACCACGCAAAAAACTGCGATTGCAGGTATCGCGAAGCTGCCTGAATGCACTTTTATTGTCTTCTACACATCACTAGCTTTCGTTTGACTCCCCATATATTGAAATTGGAGAAAGTATGAACAACGGCCATTTTTCAGCAATCCGCTCCTTGCAATCCGATCGTTTTCCGAGGAACTCCAGAATATCGTTGCAGTGAAGATCTTTAATTTTTTTATGTTCCTGAGTATTATACCAGCGCAAATCGCATATTCAGGCACTTCCAACTTCCGTTTCCAATGATTTTAAACCTGTATGTATTCGGGTTCAAAAGTACGCCAACCACGCAAGAAACTTCGATTGCAGGAATCGGGAAGCTGCCTGAATGCACTTTTATTGAATTCTACTCATCACTAGCTTTCGTTTGACACCCCATATATTGAAATTGGAGAAAGCATGAAAAACGGCCATTTTCCAGCAACGCACTCCTTGCAATCCGATCGTATT
Source organism: Odontomyia ornata (assembly GCA_963969285.1). Classification (NCBI taxonomy): domain Eukaryota; kingdom Metazoa; phylum Arthropoda; class Insecta; order Diptera; family Stratiomyidae; genus Odontomyia; species Odontomyia ornata. The sequence continues at coordinate 211,857,368 of OZ017740.1, forward strand.
CCGAGGAGCTCCAGAATATCGTTGTAGTGAAGATCTATAATTTTTTTATGTTCCTGATTACAAGAACAGCGCGATTTCCATATTCAGGCATCTCCGACTCCCGTTTCCGATGATTTTGCAGCTGTATGGTTTCGGAATCAAAAGTACCCCAACCACGCAAAAAACTGCAATTGCAGGTATCGCGAAGCTGCCTGAATGCACTTTTATTGAATTCTACTCATCACTAGCTTTGGTTTGACACCCCATATATTGAAATTGGAGAAAGTATGAAAAACGGCCATTCTCCAGCAACGCACTCCTTGCAATCCGATCGTTTTCCGAGGAGCTCCAGAATATCGTTGTCGTGAAGATTTTAAATTTTTTCATGTTCCTGAGTATAAGAACATCGCGATTTGCATATTCAGGCACTTCCGACTCCCGTTTCCGATGATTTTACAGCTGTATGGTTTCGGAATCAAAAGTACCCCAACCATGCAAAAAACTGCAATTGCAGGTTTTGCAAAGCTGCCTGAATGCACTTTTATTGAATTCTACTCATCACTAGCTTTCGTTTGACACCCCATATATTGAAATTGGAGAAAGTATGAAAAACGGCCATTTTCCAGCAACGCACTCCTTGCACACCGATCGTTTTCCGAGGAGCTCAAGAGTATCGTTGTAGTGAAGATCTTAAATTTTTTCATGTTCCTGGGTACAAGAACAGCACGATTTGCATATTCAGGCATCTCCGACTCCCGTTGCCGATGATTTTGCAGCTGTATGGTTTCGGAATCAAAAGTACCCCAACCACGCAAAAAACTTTAATTGCAGGATGGCAAAGCTGCCTGAATGCACTTTTCTTGAATTCTACTCATCACTAGCTTTCGTTTGACACCCGATATGTTGAAATTGCAAAAGTATGAACAACGGCCATTATCCAGCAACGCACTCCTTGCAACCCGATCGTTTTCCGAGGAGCTCCAGAATATCGTTGTGGTGTAGATCTTTACTTTTTTATGTTCCTGAGTACAATAGCAGCACGATTTAGGTATTCAGGCATTTCCGACTCCCTTTTTCGATGATTTTACAGCTGTATGGTTTCGGAATCAAAAGTACCCCAACCACGCAAAAAACTGCAATTGTCGGTATAGCGAAGCTGCCTGAATGCACTTTTATTGAATTCTACTCATCACTAGCTTTCGTTTGACACCCCATACATTGAAATTGGAGAAAGTATGAAAAACGGCCATGTTCCACAACGCATTCCTTGCAATCCGATCGTTTTCCGAGGAAATCCAGAATATCGTTGTTGTGAAGATCTTTCATTTCTTAATGTTCCTGAGTACAATAACAGTGTGATTTGCATACTCAGGCACTTCCGACTCCCGTTTCCGATGATTTTACAGCTGTATGGTTTCGGAATCAAAAGTACCCCAACCACGCAAAAAACTGCATTTGCAGGTATCGCGAAGCTGCCTGAATGCACTTTCATTGAATTCCACTCATCAATAGCTTTCGTTTGACACCCCATATATTGAAATTGGAGAAGGTATGAAATACGGCCATTTCCAGCAACGCCTTCCTTGCAATCCGATCGTTTTCCGAGGAGCTCCAGAATATCGTTGTAGTGAAGATCTTAAATTTTTTTATGTTCCTGAGTACAATAACAGCGCGATTTGCATTTTCAGGCATTTCCGACCCCCGTTTCCGATGATTTTAAAGCTTTTTGGTTTCGAAATCAAAAGTACCCCAACCACGCAAAAAACTGCAATTGCCGGTAACGCGAAGCTGCCTGAATGCACTTTTATTGAATTGTACTCATTACTAGCTTTCGTTTGACACCCCATATATTGGAATTGGAGAAAGTATGAAGAACGGCCATTTTCCAGCAACGCACTCCTTGCAATCTGATCGTTTTCCGAGGAGCTCCAGAATATCGTTGTAGTGAAGATCTTAAATTTTTTTATATTCCTGAGTACATTAACAGCGCGATTAGCATATTCCGGCACCTCCGACTCCCGTTTCCGATGTTTTTGCAGCTGTATGGTTTCGGAATCAAACGTACCCCAACCACGCAAAAAACTGCAATTGCAGGTATCGCGAAGCTGCCTGATTGCACTTTTATTGAATTCTAATCATCACTGGCTTTCGTTTGACACCCCATATATTGAAATTGGAGAAAGTATGAACAACGGCCATCTTTCAGTAACGCGCTCCTTGCAATCCGATCGTTTTCCGAGGAACTCCAGAATATCGTTGCAGTGAAGATCTTTACATTTTTTTATGTTCCTGAGTATTATAACAGCGCGAATCGCATATTCAGGCACTTCCAACTTCCGTTTCCAATGATTTTAAACCTGTATGTATTCGGGTTCAAAAGTACGCCAACCACGCAAGAAACTTCGATTGCAGGAATCGGGAAGCTGCCTGAATGCACTTTTATTGAATTCTACTCATCACTAGCTTTCGTTTGACACCCCATATATTGAAATTGGAGAAAGCATGAAAAACGGCCATTTTCCAGCAACGCACTCCTTGCAATCCGATCGTATTCCGAGGAGCTCCAGAATATCGTTGTAGTGAAGATCTATAATTTTTTTATGTTCCTGAGTACAAGAACAGCGCGATTTCCATATTCAGGCATCTCCGACTCCCGTTTCCGATGATTTTGCAGCTGTATGGTTTCGGAATCAAAAGTACCCCAACCACGCAAAAAACTGCAATTGCAGGTATCGCGAAGCTGCCTGAATGCACTTTTATTGAATTCTACTCATCACTAGCTTTGGTTTGACACCCCATATATTGAAATTGGAGAAAGTATGAAAAACGGCCATTCTCCAGCAACGCACTCCTTGTAATCCGATCGTTTTCCGAGGAGCTCCAGAATATCGTTGTCGTGAAGATTTTAAATTTTTTCATGTTCCTGAGTATAAGAACATCGCGATTTGCATATTCAGGCACTTCCGACTCCCGTTTCCGATGATTTTACAGCTGTATGGTTTCGGAATCAAAAGTACCCCAACCATGCAAAAAACTGCAATTGCAGGTTTTGCAAAGCTGCCTGAATGCACTTTTATTGAATTCTACTCATCACTAGCTTTGGTTTGACACCCCATATATTGAAATTGGAGAAAGCATGAAAAACGGCCATTTTCCAGCAACGCACTCCTTGCAATCCGATCGTTTTCCGAGGAGCTCCAGAATATCGTTGAAGTGAAGATCTTAAATAGTTTCATGTTTCTGTGTACAATAACAGCGCGATTTGCATATTCAGGCACTTCCGACTCCCATTTCCTATAATTTTGCTGCTGTATGGTTTCGGAAATCAAACGTACCCCAACCACGCAAAAAACTGCAACTGCAGGTATCGCGAAGCTGCCTGAATGCACTTTTATTGTCATCTACTCATCACTAGCTTTCGTTTGACACCCCATATATTGAAATTGGAGAAGGTATGAATAACGGCCATTTTCCAGCAACGCACTCCTTGCAAACCGATCGTTTTCCGAGGAGCTCCAGAATATTGTTGTAGTGAAGATCTTAAATTTTTTCATGTTCCTGAGTACAAGAACAGTGCGATTTGCAAATGCAGGCACTTCCGACTCCCGTTTCCGATGATTTTACAGCTGTATGGTTTCGGAATCAAAAGTACCCCAACCACGCAAAAAACTGCAATTGCAGATATCGCAAAGTTGCCTGAATGCACTTTTATTGAATTCTACTCATCACTAGCTTTCGTTTGACACCCCATATATTGAAATTGGAGAAAGTATGAAAAACGGCCATTTTCCAGCAACGCACTCCTTGCAAACCGATCGTTTTCCGAGGAGCTCCAGAATATCGTTGTAGTGAAGATCTATAATTTTGTTATGTTCCTGAGTACAAGAACAGCGCGATTTCCATATTCAGGCACCTCCGACTCCCGTTTCCGATGATTTTGCAGCTGTATGGTTACGGAATCAAAAGTACCCCAACCACGCAAAAAACTGCAATTGCAGGTATCGCGAAAGTGCCTGAATTCACTTTTATTGAATTCTACTTATCAGTAGCTTTGGTTTGACACCCCATATATTGAAATTGGAGACATATGAAAAACGGCCATTTTCCAGCAACGCACTCCTTGTAATCCGATCGTTTTCCGAGGAGCTCCAGAATATCGTTGTCGTGAAGATCTTAAATTTTTACATGTTCCTGAGTACAAGAACGGCACGATTTGCATATTCAGGCACCTCCGACTCCCGCTGCCGATGATTTTGCAGCTGTATGGTTTCGGAATCAAAAGTACCCCAACCACGCAAAAAACTGCAATTGCAGGTATCGCAAAGCTGCATGAATGCACTTTTGTTGAATTCTACTCATCACTAGCTTTCGTTTGACACCCCATATATTGAAATTGGAGAAAGTATGAAAAACGGCCATTTTTCAGCAACGCACTCCTTGCAACCCGATCGTATTCCGAGGAGCTCCAGAATATCGTTGTTGTGTAGATCTTCACTTTTTTATGTTCCTGAGTACAATAACAGCGCGATTTAGGTATTCAGGTATTTCCGACTCCCTTTTCCGATGATTTTACAGCTGTATGGTTTCGGAATCAAAAGTACCCAACCACGCAAAAAACTTTAATTGCAGGATGGCAAAGCTGCCTGAATGCACTTTTATTGAATTCTACTCATCACTAGCTTTCGTTTGACACCCCATATATTGAAATTGGAGAAAGTATGAAAAACGGCCATTTTTCAGCAACGCACTCCTTGCAAACCGATCGTTTTCCGAGGAGCTCCAGAATATCGTTGTTGTGAAGATCTTAAATTTTTTCATGTTCCTGAGTACAAGAACAGCGCGATTTGCATATTCAGGCACTTCCGACTCCCGTTTCCGATGATTTTACAGCTGCATGGTTTCGGAATCAAAAGTACCCCAACCACCCAAAAAACTGCAATTGCAGGTATCGTGAAGCTGCCTGAATGCACTTTTATTGAATTCTACTCATCACTAGCTTTCGTTTGACACCCCATATGTTGAAATTGCAAAAGTATGAAAAACGGCCATTTTCCAGCAACGCACTCTTTGCAACCCGATCGTTTTCCGAGGAGCTCCAGAATATCGTTGTGGTGTAGATCTTTACTTTTTTATGTTCCTGAGTACAATAACAGCGCGATTTAGGTATTCAGGCATTTCTGACTCCCTTTTTCGATGATTTTACAGCTGTATGGTTTCGGAATCAAAAGTACCCAACCACGCAAAAAACTGCAATTGCAGGTATCGTGAAGCTGCCTGAATGCACTTTTATTGAATTCTACTCATCACTAGCTTTCGTTTGACACCCCATATATTGAAATTGGAGAAAGTATGAAAAACGGCCATTTTCCAGCAACGCACTGCTTGCACACCGATCGTTTTCCGAGGAGCTCAAGAGTATCGTTGTAGTGAAGATCTTAAATTTTTTCATGTTCCTGAGTACAAGAACAGCACGATTTCCATATTCAGGCACCTCCGACTCCCGTTGCCGATGATTTTGCAGCTGTATGGTTTCGGAATCAAAAGTACCCCAACCATGCAAAGAACTTTAATTGCAGGTATGGCAAAGCTGCCTGAATGCACTTTTGTTGAATTCTACTCATCACTAGCTTTGGTTTGACACCCCTATATTGAAATTGGAAAAAGTATGAAAAACGGCCATTTTCCAGCAACGCACTCCTTGCAAACCGATCGTTTTCCGAGGAGCTCCAGAGTATCGTTGTAGTGAAGATCTTAAATTTTTTGATGTTCCTGAGTACAAGAACAGTGCGATTTGCATATTCAGGCACTTCCGACTCCCGTTGCCGATGATTTTGCAGCTGTATGGTTTCGGAATCAAAAGTGCCCCAACCACGCAAAAAACTGCAATTGCAGGTATCGCAAAGCTGCCTGAATGCACTTTTATTGAATTCTACTCATCACTAGCTTTGGTTTGACATCCCCTATATTGAAATTGGAGAAAGTATGAAAAACTGCCATGTTCCAGCAACGCGCTCCTTGCAATCCGATCGTTCTCCGAGGAACGCCAAAATATCGTTGTAGTGAAGATCTTTACATTTTCTTATGTTCCTGAGTACAATAACAGCGTGATTTGCATATTCAGGCATTTCCGACTCCCGTTTCCGATCATTTTGCTGCTGCATAGTTTCGGAATCAAAAGTACCCCAACCACGCAAAAAACTGCAATTCCAGGTATCGCGAAGCTGCCTGAATGCACTTTTATTGAATTCTACTCATCACTAGCTTCCGTTTGACACCCCATACATTAAAATTGGAGAAAGTATGAAGAACGGCCATGTTCCACAACGCATTCCTTGCAATCCGATCGTTTTCCGAGGAAATCCAGAATATCGTTGTTGTGAAGATCTTTCATTTCTTAATCTTCCTGAGTACAATAACAGTGCGATTTGCATATTCAGGCACTTCCGACTCCCGTTTCCGATGATTTTGCAGCTGTATGGTTTCGGAATCAAAAGTACCCCACCCACGCAAAAAACTGCAATTGCAGGTATCGCAAAGCTGCATGAATGCACTTTTATTGAATTCTACTCATCACTAGCTTTCGTTTGACACCCCATATATTGAAATTGGAGAAAGTATGAAAAACGGCCATTTTCCAGCAACGCACTCCTTGCAACCCGATCGTTTTCCGAGGAGCTCCAGAATATCGTTGTGGTGTAGATCTTTACTTTTTTATGTTCCTGAGTACAATAACAGCGCGATTTAGGTATTCAGGCATTTCTGACTCCCTTTTTCGATGATTTTACAGCTGTATGGTTTCGGAATCAAAAGTACCCAACCACGCAAAAAACTGCAATTGCAGGTATCGTGAAGCTGCCTGAATGCACTTTTATTGAATTCTACTCATCACTAGCTTTCGCTTGACACCCCATATATTGAAATTGGAGAAAGTATGAAGAACGGCCATTTTCAAGCAACGCACACCTTGCAATCCGATCGTTGTCCGAGGAACTCCAGAATATCGTTGGAGTGAAGATCTTTAATTTTTTTATGTTCCTGGGTACAATAACAGCGCGATATGCATATTCAGGCACTTGACACTCCCGTTTCCGATGATTTTACAGCTGTATGGTTTCGGAATCAAAAGTACCCCAACCACATAAAACTGCAATTGCACGTATCGCGAAGCTGCCTGAATGTACTTTAATTGAATTCTACTCATCACTAGCTTCGTTTGACACCCCATATATTGAAGTAGGAGAAAGTATGAAAAACGGCCATTTCCCAGCAACGCACTCCTTGCAAACCGATCGTTTTCCGAGGAGCTCCAGAGTATCGTTGTAGTGAAGATCTTAAATTTTTTCATGTTCCTGAGTACAAGAACAGTGCGATTTGCATATTCAGGCACTTCCGACTCCCGTTTCCGATGATTTTGCAGCTGTATGGTTTCGGAATCAAAAGTACCCCAACCACGCAAAAAACTGCAATTGCAGGTATCGCAAAGCTGCATGAATGCACTTTTATTAAATTCTACCCATCACTAGCTTTCGTTTGACACCCCATTGATTGAAATTGGAGAAAGTATGAAAAACTGCCATGTTCCAGCAACGCGCTCCTTGCAATCCGATCGTTCTCCGAGGAACACCAAAATATCGTTGTAGTGAAGATCTTTACATTTTCTTATGTTCCTGAGTACAATAACAGCGCGATTTGCATATTCAGGCACTTCCGACTCCCGTTTCCGATCATTTTGCTGCTGCGTAGTTTCGGAATCAAAAGTACCCCAACCACGCAAAAAACTGCAATTCCAGGTATCGCGAAGCTGCCTGAATGCACTTTTATTGAATTCTACTCATCACTAGCTTCCGTTTGACACCCCATACATTAAAATTGGAGAAAGTATGAAAAACGGCCATGTTCCACAACGCATTCCTTGCAATCCGATCGTTTTCCGAGGAAATCCAGAATATCGTTGTTGTGAAGATCTTTCATTTTTTAATCTTCCTGAGTACAATAACAGTGCGATTTGCATATTCAGGCACTTCCGACTCCCGTTTCCGATGATTTTGCAGCTGTATGGTTTCGGAATCAAAAGTACCCCAACCACGAACAAAACTGCAATTGCAGGTATCGCAAAGCTGCATGAATGCACTTTTATTGAATTCTACTCATCACTAGCTTTCGTTTGACACCCCATATATTGAAATTGGAGAAAGTATGAAAAACGGCCATTTTCCAGCAACGCACTCCTTGTAATCCGATCGTTTTCCGAGGAGCTCCAGAATATCGTTGTAGTGAAGATCTTTAACTTTTTATGTTCCTGAGTACACTAACAGCGCGATGTGCATATTCAGGCACTTCCGACTCCCGTTTCCGATGATTTTACAGCGGTATGGTTTCGGAATCAAAAGTACCCCAACCACGCAAAAAACTGCAATTGCAGGTATCGCGAAGCTGCCTGAATGCACTTTTATTAAATTCTACTCATCACTACCTTTGGTTTGACACCCCATATATTGAAATTGGAGAAAGTATGAAAAACGGCCATTTTCCAGCAACGCACTCCTTGCAATCCGATCGTTTTCCGAGGAACTCCAGAATATCGTTGTAGTGAAGATCTTTAACTTTTTTATGTTCCTGAGTACAATAACAGCGCGATTTGCATATTCAGGCACATCCGACTCCCGTTTCCGATGATTTTGCAGCTGTATGGTTTCGGAATCAAAAGTACCCCAACCACGCAAAAAACTGGAATTGCAGGTATCGCAAAGCTGCATGAATGCACTTTTATTAAATTCTACACATCACTAGCTTTCGTTTGACACCCCATATATTGAAATTGGAGAAAGTATGAAAAACTGCCATGTTCCAGCAACGCGCTCCTTGCAATCCGATCGTTCTCCGAGGAACACCAAAATATCGTTGTAGTGAAGATCTTTACATTTTCTTATGTTCCTGAGTACAATAACAGCGCGATTTGCATATTCAGGCACTTCCGACTCCCGTTTCCGATCATTTTGCTGCTGCGTAGTTTCGGAATCAAAAGTACCCCAACCACGCAAAAACTGCAATTCCAGGTATCGCGAAGCTGCCTGAATGCACTTTTATTGAATTCTACTCATCACTAGCTTCCGTTTGACACCCCATACATTGAAATTGGAGAAAGTATGAAAAACGGCCAGGTTCCACAACGCATTCCTTGCAATCCGATCGTTTTCCGAGGAGCTCCAGAATATCGTTGTTGTGAAGATCTTTCATTTCTTAATGTTCCTGAGTACAATAACAGCACGATTTGCATATTCAGGCACTTCAGACTCCCGTTTCCGATGATTTTACAGCTGTATGGTTTCGGAATCAAAAGTACCCAAACCACGCAAAAAACTGCAATTGCAGGTATCGCGAAGCTGCCTGAATGCACTTGTATTGAATTCTACTCATCACTAGCTCTCATTTGACACCCCATATATTGAAATTGGAGAAAGTATGAAAAACGGCTATTTTCCAGCAACGCGCTCCTTGCAATCCGATCGTTTTCCGAGGAACTCCATTATATCGTTGTAGTGAAGATCTTTAACTTTTTATGTTCCTGAGTACACTCACAGCGCGATGTGCATATTCAGGCACTTCCGACTCCCGTTTCCGATGATTTTACAGCGGTATGGTTTCGGAATCAAAAGTACCCCAACCACGCAAAAAATACAATTGCAGGTATCGCGAAGCTGCCTGAATGCACTTTTATTGAATTCTACTCATCATTAACTCTCATTTGACACCCCATATATTGAAATTGGAGAAAGTATGAAAAACGGCCATTTTCTAGCAACGCACTCCTTGCGATCCGATCGTTTTCCGAGGAACTCCAGAATATCGTTGTAGTGAAGATCCTTAATTATTTTTATTTTCCTGAGTACAATAGCTGCGCGATTTGCATATTCAGGCACTTCCGACTCCCGTTTCCGATGATTTTGCAGCTGTATGGTTTCGGAATCAAAAGTACCCCAACCACGCAAAAAACTGCAATTGCAGGTATCGCGAAGCTGCCTGAATGCACTTTTATTAAATTCTACTCATCACTAGCTTTCGTTTGACACCCCATATATTGAAATAGGAGAAAGTATGAAAAACGGCCACTTTCCAGCAACGCACTCCTTGCAATCCGATCGTTTTCCGAGGAACTCCAGAATATCGTTGTAGTGAAGATCTTTAACTTTTTATGTTCCTGAGTACACTAACAGCGCGATGTGCATATTCAGGCACTTCCGACTCCCGTTTCCGATGATTTTACATCTGTATGGTTTCGGAATCAAAAGTACCCCAACCGCGCAAAAAACTGCAATCGCAGGTATCGCGAAGCTGCCTGAATGCACTTTTAATGAATTCTACTCACCATTAGCTCTCATTTGACACCCCATATATTGAAATTGGAGAAAGTATGAAAAACGGCCATTTTCCAGCAACGCACTCCTTGCAATCCGATCGTTTTCCGAGGAACTCCAGAATATCGTTGTAGTGAAGATCTTTATATTTCCTTATGTTCCTGAGTACAATAACAGCGCGATTTGCATATTCAGGCACTTCCGACTCCCGTTTCCGATGATTTTACAGCGGTTTGGTTTCGGAATCAAAAGTACCCCAACCACGCAAAAAACTACAGTTGCAGGTATCGCGAAGCTGCCTGAATGCACTTTTATTGAATTCTACTCATCACTAGCTTTGGTTTGACACCCCATATATTGAAATTGGAGAAAGTATGAAAAACGGCCATTTTCCAGCAACGCACTCCTTGCAATCCAATCGTTTTCCGAGGAACTCCAGAATATCGTTGTAGTGAAGATCTTTAACTTTTTATGTTCCTGAGTACAATAACAGCGCGATTTGCATATTCATACACTTCCGACTCCCGTTTCCGATGATTTTACAGCTGTATGGTTTCGAAATCAAAAGTACCTCAACCACGCAAAAAACTGCAATTGCAGGTATCGCGAAGCTGCCTGAATGCACTTTTATTGAATTCTACTCATCGCTAGCTTTCGTTTGACACCCCATATATTCAAATTGGAGAAAGTATGAAAAACGGCCATTTTCCAGCAACGCACTCCTTGCGATCCGATCGTTTTCCGAGGAACTCCAGAATATCGTTGTAGTGAAGATCCTTAATTATTTTTATTTTCCTGAGTACAATAGCTGCGCGATTTGCATATTCAGGCACTTCCGACTCCCGTTTCCGATGATTTTGCAGCTGTATGGTTTCGGAATCAAAAGTACCCCAACCACGCAAAAAACTGCAATTGCAGGTATCGCGAGTCTGCCTGAATGCACTTTTATTGAATTCTACACATCATTAGCTTTCGTTTGACACGCAATATATTGAAATTGGAGAAAGTATGAAAAACGGCCATTTTCAAGCAACGCACACCTTGCAATCCGATCGTTTTCCGAGTAAGTCCAGAATATCGTTGTAGAGAAGATCTTTAATTTTTTTATGTTCCTGAGTACAATAACAACGCGATTTGCATATTCAGGCGCTTCCCACTCCCGTTTCTGATGAATTTACAGCTTTATGGTTTCGGAATCAAAAGTACCCCAACCACAAAAAACTGCAATTGCACGTATCGCGAAGCTGCCTGAATGTACTTTAATTGAATTCTACTCATCACTAGCTTCGTTTGACACCCCATATATTGAAATTGGAGAAAGTATGAAAAACGGGCATTTTCCAGCAACGCACTCCTTGTACTCCGATCGTTTCCCGAGGAACTCCTGAATATCGTTGTAGAGAAGATCTTTAATTTTTTTATGTTCCTGAGTACAATAACAGCGCGATTTGCATATTCAGGCACTTCCGACTCCCGTTTCCGATGATTTTACAGCTGCATGGTTTCGGAATCAAAAGTACCCCAACCACGCAAAAAACTGCAATAGCAGGTATCGCGAAGCTGCCTGAATGTATTTTTATTGAATTCGACTCATCACTAGCTTCGTTTGACACCCCATATATTGAAATTGGAGAAAGTATGAACAACGGCCATTTTCCAGCAACGCACTCCTTGCAATCCGATCGTTTTCTGAGGAAGTCCAGAATATCGTCGTAGTGAAGATCTTAAATTTTTTTATGTTCCTGAGTAAAATAACAGCGTGATTTGCATATTCAGGCACCTCCGACTCCCGTTTTCGATGACTTTCCAGCTGTGTGGTTTCGGAATCAAAAGTACCCCAACAACGCAAAAAACTGCAATTGCAGGTATCGCGAAGCTGCATGAATGCACTTTTATTGAATTCTACTCATCACTAGCTTTTGTTTGATACCCCATATATTGAAATTGGAGAACGTGTGAAAAACGGCCATATTCCAGCAACGCACTCCTTGCAATCCGATCGTTTTCCGAGGAACTCCAGAATATCGTTGTAGTGAAGATCCTTAATTATTTTTATTTTCCTGAGTACAATAACAGCGCGATTTGCATATTCAGGCACCTCCGACTCCCGTTTCAGATGATCTTACAGCTGTATGGTTTCGGAATCAAAAATACCCCAACCACGCAAAAAACTGCAATTGCAGGTATCGCGAAGCTGCCTGAATGCACTTTTATTGAATTTTACTCATCACTAGCTTTCGTTTGACACCCCATATATTGAAATTGGAGAAAGTAGGAAAAATGGCCATTTTCCAGCAACGCACTCCTTGCAATCCGATCGTTTTCCGAGGAGCTCCAGAATATCGTTGTAGTGAAGATCTTTAATTTTTTTATGTTCCTGAGTACACTAACAGCGCGATGTGCATATGGCTGCGTGGTTTTGGAATAAAAATCACCCCAACCACGCAAAAAACTGCAATTGCAGGTATCCCTAAGCTGCCTGAATGCACTATTATTGAATTCTACTCATCACTAGCTTTCGTTTGACACCCCATATATTGAAATTGGAGAAAGTATGAAAAACGGCCATTTTCCAGCAACGCACTCCTTGCAATCCGATCGTTTCCGAGAAGCTCCAGAATATCGTTGTAGTGAAGATCTTTAATTTATTTATGTTCCTGAGTACAATAACAGCGCGATTTGCATATTCAGGCACCTCCGACTCCCGTTTGCGATGATTTTGCAGCTGTATGGTTTCGGAATCACAAGTACCCCAACCACGCAAAAAACTGCAACTGCACATATCGTGAAGCTGCCTGACTGTACTTTAATTGAATTCTACTCATCACTAGCTTTCGTTTGACACCCCATATATTGAAATTGGAGAAGGTATGAAAAACGGCCATTTTCCAGCAACACACTCCTTGCAATCCGATCGTTTTCCGAGGAGCTCCAGAATATCGTAGTAGTGAAGATCCTTAATTTTTTTATGTTCCTGAGTACAAAGACAGCACGATTTGTATATTCAGGCACCTCCGACTCCCGTTTCCGATGATTTTACTGCTGTACGGTTTCGGAATCAAAAGTACCCCAACCACGCAAAAAACTGAAATTGCAGGTATCGCGAAGCTGTCTGAATGCACTTTAATTGAATTCTACTCATCACTAGCTTTCGTTTGACGACCCATATATTAAATTGGAGAAAGTATGAAAATCGACCGTTTTCCAGCAACGCAATCCTTGCAAGCCAATCGTTTTCCGAGGAGCTCCAGGATATCGTTGTAGTGAAGATCTTAATTTTTTGTTATGTTCCTGAGTACAATAACAAGGCGATTTGCATATTCAGGCACCTCGGAATCCCGTTTCCGATGATTTTGCAGCTGTATGTTTTCGGAATCAAAAGTACCCCAACCACGCAAAAAACTGCAATTACATGTATCGCGAAGCTGCATGAATGCACTTTTGTTGAAATATACTCATCACTAGCTTTCGTTTGACACTCCATATATTGAAATTGGAGAAAGTATGAAAAACGGCCATTTTCCAGCAACGCACTCCCTTCAATCCAATCGTTTTCCGAGGAGCTCTAGAATATCGTTGTAGTGAAGATCTTTAATTGTTTTATGTTCCTGAGTACAATAACAGCGCGATTTGCATATTGAGGCACTTCCGACTCCCGTTTCCGATGATTTTACTGCTGTATGGTTTCGGAATCAAAAGTACCCCAACCACGCAAAAAACTTAAATTGCAGGTATCGCGAAGCTGCCTGAATGCACTTTTATCGAATTCTACTCACCACTAGCTTTCGTTTGACACCCCATATAGTGAAATTCGAGAAAGAATGAATAACGGCCATTTTCCAGCAATGCGCTCCTTGCAATCCGATCGTTTTCCGAGGAGCTCCAGAATATCGCTGGAGTGAAGATCTTTAATTTTTTTATGTTTCTGAGTACAATAACAGCGCGATTTGCATATTCAGGCACCTCGGAACCCGTTTCCGATGATTTTGCAGCTGTATGGATTCGAAATCAAAAGTACCCCAACCACGCAAAAAACTGCAATTGCAGGTATCGCGAGCTGCATGAATGCACTTTCGTTGAATTCTACTCATCACTCACCTTCTGTTGACACCCCATATATTGAAATTGGAGAAAGTATGAAAAACGGCCATATTCCAGCAACAAACTCCTTGCAATCCGATCGTTTTCCGAGGAGCTCCAGAATACCGTTGTAGTGAAGATCTTTATTTTCTTATGTTCCTGAGTACAACAACAGCGCGATTTCCATATTCAGGCACCTCCGACGTACGTTCCCGATGATTTTGCAGCTGTATGGTTTCGGAATCAAAAGTACCCCAAGCACGCAAAAAACTGCAATTGCACGTATCGCGAAGCTGCCTGCATGCACTTTTATTGAATCCTACTAATCACTAGCTTTCGTTTGACACCCCATATATTGAAATTGGGGAAAGTATGAAAAACGGGCACTTTCCAGCAACGCACTCCTTGTAATCCGATCGTTTTCCGATGAGCTCCAGAACATCGTTGTAGTGAAGATCTTAAATTTTTTTAATGTTCCTGAGTACAAAGACAGCGCGATTTGCTTATTCAGGCACCTCGGACTCCCGTTTCCGATGATTTTGCAGCTGTATGGTTTCGGAATCAAAAGTATCCCAACCACGCAAAAAACTGCAATTGCAGGTATCGCGAAGCTGCATGAATGCACTTTTGTTGAATTCTACTTATCACTCGCTTTCGTTTGACACCCCATATATTGAACTTGGAGAAGGTATGAAAAACGGCCATATTCCAGCAATGCACTCCTTGCAATCCGATAGTTCTCCGACGAGCTCCAGGATACCGTTGTAGTGAAGATCTTTATTTTTTTATGGTCCTGAGTACAATAACAGCGCGCCTTGCATATTCAGGCACTTCCAACTCCCGTTCCCGATGATTTTGCAGCTGTATGGTTTCGGAATCAAAAGTACCTCAACCACCCAAAAAAACTGCAATTGCAGGTATCGCGAAGCTGCCTGAATGCACTTTTATTGAATTCTACTCATCACTAGCTTTCGTTTGACACCCCATATATTGAAATTGGAGAAAGTAAAAAACGGCCATTATCCAGCAACGCGCTCCTTGCAATCCGATCGTTTTCCGAGGAACTCCAGAATATCGTTGTAGTGAAAATCTTAAATTTTTTTATGTTTCTGGGTACAATAACAGCGCAATTTTCTGATTCAGGCACTTCCAACTCCCGTTTCCGATGATTTTACGGCTGCATGGTTTCGGAATCAAAAGTACCCCAACCACGCAAAAAACTGCAATTGCAGGTATCGCGAAGCTGCATGAATGCACTTTTGTTGAATTCTTCTCATCACTAGCTTTCGTTTGACACCCCATATATTGAAATTGGAGAAAGTATGAAAAACGGCCATTATCCAGCAACGCGCTCCTTGCAATCCGATCGTTTTCCGAGGAACTCCAGAATATCGTTGTAGTGTAGATCTTAAATTTTTAGGTAAATTTCTCGAGAGAAATTTAACTATTGCGGAGAATATCATATATATATATATATTATATATATATATATATATATATATATATATATATATATATATATATATATATATATATATATATATATATTGGATATAACGAAATTTGTGACCAGAGGTTGCAATTTTGCTTCGATTTTCACCAAATTTTCCGGCAAGGTGTATTGGGTAATTATCTCGGTTAAGTTCGTGAACCAGCTATATCGGCCATGCAAAAACAAAATGGCGGCCATTTTAGACGAAAAATCGTGATTTCTGTTCTGACCAAAGTATAGCTCCGATTTGGATGAAATTTGGTACAAAGGTTCATTGCTGTATGTGATGAATCCCACAATAAAAAATCCAAAGTCGGTACGGCAGAAACAAAATGGCGGCCGCTCAAAGGTCGAAAAACGTGCAAAATTTTGTTGTTGTAATAGTGGTGAAAGCTTTCAACAGATTTTCATTAAATTCGGTAATTTGATAGAAATTATGAGTATCTAAAGAATTACGTAAAAAAACTGGAGGTCAGGTTGCAAAAAACAAAATGGCGGCCAGTTGAAAGTCAAAATTTCAAAGGCTTTTAAAAGTCGCAATTTTGATCCGACCTATATGAAACTTGGTTCCAAGATAGACAATACTTGCACCTACAGTGTTTGGTATTTTGCTGGTCATGCAGAAAGTATGAAGAACGACCATTTTCCAGCAACGCACTCCTTGCAATCCGAACGTTTCCGAGGAACTCCAGAATATCGTCGTAGTGAAGATCTTTAATTTTTGTATGTTCCTGAGTACAATAACAGCGCAATTTGCATATTCAGGCACTTCCGACTCCCGTTTCCGATGATTTTGCAGCTGTATGGTTTCGGAATCAAAAGTACCCCAACGACACAAAAAACTGCAATTGCAGGTATCGCGAAGCTGCCTGAATGCACTTTTATTAAATTCTACTCATCACTAGCTTTCGTTTGACACCCCATATATTGAAATTGGAGAAAGTATGAAAAACGGCCATTTTCCAGCAACGCGCTCCTTGCAATCCGAGGAGCTCCAGAATCTCGTTGTAGTGGAGACCTTTAATTTTTTTATGTTCCTAAGTATTATAACAGCGCGATTTGCATACTCAGGCACTTCCGACTCCCGTTTCCGACGATTTTACAGCTGTATGGTTTCGGAATCAAAAGTACCCCAACCTCGCAACCAACTGCAATTGCAGGTATCGCGAAGCTGCCTGAATGCACTTTTATTGAATTCTACTCATCACTAGCTTTCGTTTGACACCCCATAGATTGAAATTGGAGAAAGTACGAAAAACGGCCATTTTCCAGCAACGCGCACCTTGCAATCCGATCGTCTTCCGAGGAGCTCCAGAATATTGTTGTAGTTAAGATCTTTATTTTTTCTATGTTCCTGAGTACAATAACAGTGCGATTTGCATATTCAGGCACTTCCGGCTCCCGTTTCCGATGATTTTACAGCTGTATGGTTTCGGAATCAAAAGTACCCTAACCACACAACAAACTGCAATTGCAGGTATCGCGAAGCTGCCTGAATGCACTTTTATTGAATTCTACTCATCACTAGCTTTCGTTTGACATCCCATATATTGGAATTGGAAAAAATATGAAAAACGGCCATTTTCCAGCAACGCACTCCTTGCAATCCGATCGTTTTCCGACGAGCTCCAGAATGTCGTTGTAGTGGAAATCTTTAATTTTTTTATGTTCCTGAGTACAATGACAGCGCGATTTGCATATTCAGGCACTTCCGACTCCCGTTCCCGATGATTTTGCAGCTGTATGGTTTCGGAATCAAAAGTACCCCAACGACGCAAAAAACTGCAATTGCAGGTATCGCGAAGCTGCCTGAATGCACTTTTATTGAAGTCTACTCATCACTAGCTGTCGTTTGACACCCCATATATTGAAACTGGAGAAAGTATGAAAAACGGCCATTTTCCAGCAACGCCCTCCTGGCAATCCGATCGTTTTCCGAGGAATTCCAGAAAACCGTTGTATTGAAGATCTTTAATTTTGTAGTGAATTTTCTTAACAGCGCGATTTCCATATTCAGGCACCTCTGACTCCCGTTTCCGATGATTTTACAGCTGTATGGTTTCGGAATCAAAAGTTCCCCAACCACGCAAAAAACTGCAATTGCAGGTATCGCGAAGCTGCCTGAATGCACTTTTATTGAATTCTACTCATCACTAGCTTTCGTTTGACACCCCATATATTGAAATTGGAGAAAGTACGAAAAACGGCCATGTTCCAGCAATGCGCTCCTTGCAATCCGATCGTTTTCCGAGAAACTCCAAAATATCGTTGTAGTGAAGATCTTTAAATTTTTTAATGTTCCTGAGTACAATAACAGTGCGATTTGCATATTCAGGCACTTCCGACTCCCGTTACCGATAATTTTGCAGCTGTATGGTTTCGGAATCAAAGGTACCCCAACCACGCAAAAAACTTCAATTGCAGGTGTCGCGAAGCTGCCTGAATGCACTTTTATTGAATTCTACTCATCACTAGCTTTCGTTTGACTACCCATATATTGAAATTACAGAATGTATTGTCGCGTGATTTCGGTTCGCGGCCAATAATTTTAATGTTCCGGGAAAGTGAAAACGCAGTGTGTTTTAATTTAAGTTAAAAGAGTTTATTTAATTACAAAAGTGCACAATGATCAATTTAACACTTTCACTAATTTTAGTTTTCACTATGAAAAATCTAACACTTGTCCATAAATTTCTTATCGCAATTGTCTTCTAAATCACTTCACTATTACGAAAATCACTTTTCTACTACTCGAATAATATCGCTTCCCACACACTATCGCAGTTCCCATTGAATTCATTGAATCCATTGAATTCAAATATTCCAATGGCAATGAAGCCCGAAATGAACACCGAGCAGCAAACACTCGAAGAGCAACGGCAACATCAACACCAGCAAGCGAAGCAACAACAGCATCAACAGCAGACGCCTCCCGAAACCCCGGTTAATGAACTACAGAAATTTAGCATAAATGATGTCTCTCCAAAAATTCCTAAAAATGCATTAGTCCAACCTACGTCGCCTACGGTTTTTCAACCCAAAGATCAAAAGTTAACTGTATCGCAGCAACCAGCGGAAACTCATGTTCAATTGCAACATATGCCAGCTCAGTCATCCAAAAAGACCGATGAGGAAACTCCGAAACCGATTCATTTAGATGACAGCAGCATTAAATCGAATAAAGTCGACGAAATTAAAAAGCCAATCAAAAGTAACAAATTGGAGAAAAAAGATTCGTCGAAGTCACAATTATCAAGCAGCAACAGCAGCAGCTCAAGAATTCGGACCGCCAGCATCTCCCCACAGAACCAGAAAGCGATAACAGTGAGGATATGCGAAAAAGAAATCAAAAGCACCAGCCAAGGCAAATAATAAATCAAAAGAAACAGCTGAAACATTCGTAATAAAGAAAAAGATCTGGGCCCGAGCAATCAGAGAGAAAATTCTGCTCACTTGTACCTCGCGCTACACTTGAAATTGTAAAGCAATACGAAACGATTGCTCAGCGGTCGCTTGGAAACAATACGTGGGTAAATTCGCTTTTACCTCGGGCGACACTTGAAATTGTAAAGCAATACGAAACGATTGCATAGCGGTCGCTTGGAAACAATACGTGAAACTGGAGGAGAACAAGTTGAGTACAGGAGTCGGCGATTAACCTTGGCGGCAAGCACGTCGGACGCGAAAGGAGAAGAAAGAAAAGATATATTGGAGTGTTTTGAGAGTGCGTTGAAGGACGGTAATAAAAAGGATTATAACCGCCACAGCACCTTGAAAAGAAATAAACTTTTTCCAATTACATTCTTGCGCGGTATCGAATTGTGAAGTGTTTGTCATTTAACGTTTTGAACGAAAGAAAAGCAAACGCCCGCGCAGGCAGTGATTAATACGGGATTAGTGAAAGTCAGCGGTCACCAAGAACAACGGGTTCAATACAGTGCGCTATTTCGGGGATGTTGGAGAAAACGGTTGTGTGAATAGCATTTGCACTATTGTGTTCGCCGCGAAACGCTTGCAAAATCCGACGAGATAAGAGGTGTCGCTTGCTTTTGAAGTGAAAGATGCAATTCGGTGTTTTGTGGTGCTCGCCTGTTTTGTGTGCGGAAATTGCGAGATTTTCAAGTGTACGCTCCGCTTGTGGCTGTTTTGTTGCCAATTAATGTAGACAAATTATCTCCACGCGCTTTGTGCTTTAATTGCCATACACATTTTGTGGAGTCCGCATGGATGTTGCAACCACTTTTCCTTTCTCATTGGCTACCACGCACCCTATGCTTGCTTTCGCAGCCTTGAGACACTTAATTTTGTGAATACTACACCAAAATTTCGGGTTTTGGTTCTCATTCCGCAAGGGCTTTGGTGTATTTGATGGTCTGCTGGGCAATTTATTGGGTTGGACTTCATCGCGTAACAACGGCCGGTGCTAAACGAGGAACGCCAGTTAGGATTTGGTGCGTGCGCTCAAGTCAAGGACATGACGAATATTACACTGGGGATGAAAACGATGATGTTTGGCGAATGCATTGTGTGTGAAAATTGGCGGAGGAAGCCTTGAAATCTGATCCCCCGTCTCCTGTACCTACCTATAAAGCGAAATTACGGACATTTTTTTTTGTACACGAATTGAATCTAAGCGATTGCTCGCGGAATGTTTATATCAAACCTAATGGCTTTACACTGCATAGATTCAGCATAATTTTTAAAGTTTGCAGCACCGTTTTACCGAATTGTTACCTGTAGTGATTGTATCGGGCGATTCTGATTTAAATTATTCCGGCAATACTTTTTAAGATTGATGATTATTATAATTCTTTTTTTTTGTGTCCCATGCCCAGTAATTTAGAGGATACCTGCACCCATCGAGCGCTCGACGGACCATGCGGGTGAGTACCCTTTTAATTTAAATATATTATTAAAATATTTTTATTATAAAATTTATTTATATTATATATTATTTAGCTAATTTTACGATGTTATAAAAACAAAATTCTGAAAAGAAATAACATTTTAATTGTTTATTACGTTTTCATTACAATTATTACATACACATTATAGCAAACTTATTTAAGGCATTATGTAATGAAAGCAAACAATAAGAAAATATTCCTTGAGATTTATGTTCATTGAAAGTAACGTAGATGAGACTTCAACGGATAACTGAAGATTTAGAACTTTTGATAACAATAGTAGCAAAAGCAGAAAAGTTGATATAAAAACATGCGATCTAGTTGATTCCAGATGAGTTGATGGAAATGAGAGAGTTGTTTTCGATTTGTTAGGTTCGAGTTGCGGGTGCACAATTTTTATCCGATATTTCTTGTTTGAAATAGTGTTGGGGATTTCGTGATGCGTTTCACACTGAACCATGTTAATTAGTTGGTATGTCAGATGGGCCTAGCGTAAGTTGCTTTGTGACCGTCAGGCATCGTTGAAATCAATACAGTTTGTTTGATGAATCGATTTGAGACTGAACCAATCCATGAGGTACAAGAATATGATGTATTGTTGAATAATGACTAATAAATATAATGAATGAAAGTATATTAGATCAAATTTCTATACGTGCGGACGATGATGAAATTAACCTGAAGTTTTGATTTGAACGGTGCTCTTAACGTACTTCTGCTACACAAGTGTTTGGGTAAAAATTGAACAAATTTATCGTATGAACGAGCCATCTGGAATGAATTGAGCATATTAGTAAAGAAGGAAAAGCTGATTGTTTTTTTTTCGTTTTTTTTATATAATTTAGAGGTCTTGTTTATTATTGGTTTTAATATATTTTTCTTTATGAAATAAAACAATGGATTAATACCATACCCTTTGGTCTTTCCTTTCTTCCGACTCTAACCGGGTATAGGACTCGGTACGGTGGCAGGCTGCCCTGAAAACCATGAGCCAGCCGCCGGGTACAAATTAATCCTTCTTGTTTCAGGTGACTTCGTTGGGTTGAGTGGCCCAAGCATAGTGCCTCTTTATGGCATAGAGTTATGCAATCAAATTGTATAATTCTATGGCATAAATTGGTCACCGGGGTACTCCCCTTCTGTTGGGAAAGTTCATGCAATTCAAGTTGTATGAGTTTTCCACTCAGAAGAGGAATACCTGGCCACTTCAACAAGATATCTATGGATTTATTCCGGTTGGGTGGGTACGAAGGAGCTCCACCATCACCCGTTTGCCCCTCTTTCATTTGTGGGCCATGAACTTCGTCGGGTAATGACGAGGTCACCCCAAGTTCGCCTTTTTTTTCAGGTTCCACTTGTTCTCGTAACAAGTTCCATCTCCCTCTAAGAGGTTATCTACAAATTTTGTGACTTCGGTCGCCTTTTGATCTGTAGTCCAATTCGTGAATGCGAAATTTTTTGTAGTGGGTCCTCGTGCTGGGGAATATGAACCCGCCCCACGACACCGCAATGCTAGCCTGCCAGCGCATTCACGCGTCTCCAGACGAGGGCATTCTCGGCAGATACCGACACCTTCTTCTGCCGAGGCAGCAGACCATCGCTGTGGTCCTTCACGGACTTTATGAAACTCATCAGTATTCACTACAAATGGCGCCCAACGTGGGGCCCGAAAAGCCCGGCTGTATCATCAGTCGTGAGCACGAGACAGTCCATGGTCTCTAGGTGTCCCCACAAGGTGTTAGTATTTTTGGCGGGTAGGTAACTCCCGAGGGTTTCTGCATTAATCGTGCCCCAGCAACTTAATAACTTTCGGACGTGTGTTGTCTTTGGATATCAATATCGTTTGGTCCTGCTTTTGAGTTATACTTTGGTGGTTTACCACCATTGTATAACTAGTAAGGCCAAATGATATTAGAGTCCCTTTTTGTGTTCGGAAGTTATTATCCCAACAACTTTTTGCGGAGGAATCTGACCCGCTCCCCTAATCAGCGGTGCCTAGGTGTCTTAAATTACATGGATTTTGATTTCATGTGATTGGCTGATTAGCTAATCCATGACTTTCCATGACAAGACACGCGCTGCTTGTGGATTAGAATCCAACCCTGGGCTGACAAGTTGTTACTTGAG
The DNA here is from genome assembly GCA_963969285.1 of Odontomyia ornata. Classification (NCBI taxonomy): domain Eukaryota; kingdom Metazoa; phylum Arthropoda; class Insecta; order Diptera; family Stratiomyidae; genus Odontomyia; species Odontomyia ornata. Next base: position 211,880,308 of record OZ017740.1, read on the forward strand.
AAAATTTGCGGATGAGGGATCACTTCTGAACCCTGATTTTCATGGTACCACAAGAGAGTGTCCCTGAAACGCTAGAGAAGGATTGTGCCATGGTGTCCATACTTGGGAGGAAGGACGGAAAGGAAAGACCGGTTATATTTTTTTGATAACGTAAATTGAAAAACTTTTCCATACCTTTTGTTTTTTTTTGTGAAGTTCGTTTATAGTTCGCCACTGACGGCCACTTGCAAGTCACATATTTTAAATTATATTTCATCACATTTTTACAATAATTATAGATATTTATAGTTTAGATTTTATTTGAGAAAAAATATATAAATTTTTTAGGATGTCGACCAAACGCACGCCAGACAAGCGCAGATTGCGTTCGGAAGCAGGGCCCACGGCATTTGGTGTCATCTGTCAGCAAGCACGAAATGATGGAACGTCCGTACAAACGTTGGCGTGCGGACATGAGTTCCATGAAGCCTGCGTGACCCAGCATTTACTAGTCAGCCGGACTTGCCCTCTATGCCGACAACCAGCCACCTCAGCGGAGCGACCTTCCAGCCACCTAGAGCTTCCAGCTGCTCAAGGGGCGGTGCCCAAAACAAAGGACCGGCGGGAGCAGGTTCCAACAGCGGCTGATGAGCCTGACTTAATGGGCCGAGCCGAAGCAGTTCCGCCTGCGGAAGAGGCGAGACCCACTGTGGCTGTGGAGGCGACAGTTTTAAAAGACTTAATGGCGCTCATGCAGGACCTGACCACCCAGGTAGCCTCGCTGGAAAGCCAGAAGGAGAATCCAGTACCACCTCGGCCAAGAACGCCTCCGATGTGGGATTCGGACCCAAATCCGTGGGATTTTCCGATAGACTCGCGGCACGATCACGAACGAATCCGGCCCGGTGCGGCAATGAATCCGTTGGCTCCAGTGTACCGGCCCCGATTGAGCCAAGCACCGCCACCAAATCAGGCTCCAGTGATCCCGCCGGACCAACGCATCCATCCACACGATACGTATCGGCTGAAGCCGACACAGATCTCCAGCATCATCCAGAGATGGAATCTGCATTTCAGCGGGGAACCCAATACTATAACGGTGGAAGTCTTCATTAGTCGGGTGGAGTCGCTGATTGAGCAGATGCTAGCAGGAGACCACACAGCGCTCGCAGGATACTTGCCAATGCTGCTTAGGGGAGCAGCACTTGAGTCATATTGGCGAATACATTCGGCCCCACCATCAATACGCTGGTCACGGTTGAAGGAGGTGCTCCGCATGGAATACCCTACGGTAGACATGGACGAATTAGTACTGGACAAGATGAATACTAGATGGCAGCGTCCGGACGAGTCTTTCCATCAATATCGAGCCGATATCCTTCGGCTGAATGACCAGTTGTCAGAGCCGATGTCTTCTACCCAATTGCTGCGTCTGCTGAAGCGCAATCTAAGGCCCGAGCTTCGTCGCCATATCGTGAACTCCGATCCACAGAGTATGGAGGCACTGCTGAGAACTGTGCGTCGCCTAGAAGGGTTTGAGGAAGACTTCCGGGACCGGCCATACTTACTAGCTAGGACGGGTCCTCGACGAGGAATCTCGGAATTGGCTCCAGATTATATCACCATGGACCTGGAGGAAGATTTGGACCAGGACCAACTTGCTGTAGCAGCGATGGGAAGCCTTACGACCTGCTGGAATTGCCATCAAACTGGACACTGGTTCATTTCATGCCGAGCAGAGCGTAAGGTTTTCTGCTACGGGTGCGGCAAGCCGGACACTTACTTCCCGGACCGTTCTGAATGTGCCGCGCGAAAAAACGGCCAAAAGAGTACCCGACCACCTCAGCGGTACTCGAAGCCCCCGCAGTAGCTCCTCAGCCAGCTGCTCACCCCAACAAACCTGACGTTAACCCACCAGCCATGACCACTACGACTGCGGATGTTCACTCTCTTCCGGAGACCTCGCCAACGACAATATTAAAGCGACCACCACAGTCACTGCCAGAAGAACCCTGGCAGCCTCAAATACGCACTCTGAAACCTTATCATGTTCGACTGCAGGAATATCGGGTGGCTCGAGAGCGAATATTTGCTTCCGAAGTAGTCACTTCCCGCCCGTGCACGACAAAATGGTCAACCCGTCGTTGGCGGAATTTCCGCAAGAGAGTGCACACCTGCCGTCAAACCTTAAACTCTTGTAACATCTCGGAGGTTGCTGAGAATGAGATCAGACCTTATCATCCAATTAAAGTGTTGGGCGAGACCGTGTTTGCATTGATCGACCCGGGTGCCAGTATCAGTTGTCTTGCCTCGAGCTTTGGCTCGAAGGTGCTCCAAGACTATCCAAACTTGATTAAATCCTGGCGCACTGAAATCAGTACAGCTGATGGCACCAAACACCCTATACGAGGTAAACTAACCACACCCGTGACGTTCAGGGGTCAGACGAAGGATATTACTTTCTACATTATTCCGTCTTTGACTCAGAATGTGTACCTTGGCGTCGATTTCGTCCTTCGCTTTGGACTGGCCTCCGATTTATTCACAGATTTGTCTTTAAAAACCAGAAATGTCAACGAAATCACTTCTATTCCCGATAGACATGACCTGACGCCTAACCAACGGCAACGCCTGGAAGCATCCATCGCTGCTTTCCCATCTTACGCTACCCAAGGCCTTGGCCGCACCACCCTAGTCTCACACGCCATCGACGTTGGCGATAGTAAACCGATTAAACAGAGACACTACGCCATCTCACCGGCCATGGAGAAATTGGTGTATGCGGAGCTAGATAGGATGCTCGAGTTGGGGGTCATAGAGGAGTCCCAAAGTGCCTGGTCATCACCGGTAACCTTGGTGGTGAAGCCAGGTAAAGTCCGCCTCTGTCTTGATGCCCGTAAAATAAACGCGGTTACCATCAAGGACGCGTACCCTCTTCCACTCATCGATGGAATACTGGGGAGACTGCCGAAAGCCAATTATATCACCAGTCTCGACCTAAAAGACGCCTTCTGGCAAATTCCACTCGATGAGGGGTCGAGGGACAAGACCGCCATCACAGTGCCTGGACGACCATTATATCAGTTCGTCACAATGCCCTTTGGCCTGTGTAACGCGCCGCAAACTGACTCGGTTGATGGACAAGGTCATCCCACCTCACCTCAAACACCAAGTGTTCGTGTACCTTGATGATCTGTTACTCATCACGGAAACGTTCGATCAACACCTCCTACTTCTACAAGAAGTAGCCCTGCACATCAATAAGGTGGGACTCACCATCAACGTACAGAAAAGTAAGTTTGTCATGAAAGAAGTCCGATACCTAGGACATGTCATAGGACATGGCACTATCAAAACGGATCCAGACAAAACTCGTGCGATTGATGAGTTCCCCTTACCAAAAACAGTGAAGCAGCTACGACGTTTCCTTGGTGTGAGCGGTTGGTACCGAAGATTTGTTCGGAGTTATGCAACAGTTTCAGCGCCCCTGTCAGATATGTTGCGGAAGGGGAAGTTCGTTTGGATCGAATCAGCCGAAAGGCATTTGAAGAGCTAAAACAAGCCCTCACATCAGCTCCTGTCTTGCACAGCCCCGACTTCACGAAGCTCTTCTCCATTCATTGTGACGCAAGTCAACATGGAGTAGGAGCCGTGCTGGTGCAATTGACCGACGAAGGAGAGGAAGCTCCCATCGCCTTCATGTCCAATAAGCTGAATTTGGCCCAAAGAAACTATACTGTTTCCGAGCAAGAATGTTTGGCGGCGGTAATGGCTGTGAAGAAATTCCGAGCTTATATCGAGGGCCACCAATTCGAGATCATCACGGACCACGCGTCACTACAATGGTTGAGGAACCAGGCAGATTTAAACGGACGCCTAGCAAGATGGGCTCTTAAAATGCAAGGGTTCAAGTTTTCCATCAAACATCGGAAAGGAACCCAGAACATCGTACCCGACACTCTCTCACGGATGTTTTCCCCTGAGGGAGCCGAATTGACAATAAATGACGAGGACCCCATCGAAATAGATTTGGACAGCCCACATTTCGAATCAGACAGCTACAAAGAGTTGAGGCAAACCATAGCGACCCAACAATCGCGGCTGCCTGATTTGAAGGTAATAGACGGCTACGTGTATAGACGAAATGAATACGCCACTGGTGATCCATGGCAGGAAGAAGAGTCTTGGAAACTCTGGGTACCGGAGGAAATGACACAACATCTGATCCTCCGCGCACATGATCATCCTTTATGTGCCCACGGAGGTTACGGTCGAACGTTACGGCGACTCAAGAAATACTTCTTTTGGCCTCAAATGGCATCGCAGGTCAAAGACTACGTGAGCGCTTGTGAGACCTGTAAAGGCACCAAAGCTCCCAACCAGCCTCTTCGACCCTTATGGGTCAACTCAACGTCCCAGAACACGTATTCCAGCGTCTATACATCGATCTACTCGGTCCATATCCTCGGTCTTCCATGGGATACATCGGAGCTATAGTCGTTCTAGACCAGCTTTCAAAGTTCCCACTGGTGGAACCTATCCGTAAATTCACAACTCCATCCATCGTGAAATTCTTAGAGAACCGGGTATTCCATGTGTTCGGGGTTCCAGAGAGTGTGTACTCAGACAACGGAGTACAGTTCCGTTCTCGGCAGTTTAAGAGCCTACTCGAGAAGTATGGCGTTGAACACCAACTGACGGCAATATACTCTCCTCAGTTCAACGCATCAGAACGGTTGAACCGCACCCTATTGGCCGCGATCCGTTCTTACGTCCACCCATCTCAAAAGGATTGGGATCGGCGATTGTCTGCAATCACATGCGCCCTGCGATCCTCGTATCATTCCGTCACCGGTGTCGCCCCTTACTTTGCCGCCTTTGGACAGCACATGATTTGCCACGGTATATCATACCGGCTGTTACGGCAATTGAAGTGTTTGGGAGACCCCGTCGTTGCGCTGGAGCCCCACGAACGTTTAGGAGACCTCCGCCAACAAATCGGACGGAAGATTAAGGCCGCAGGAAGTGCAAATGAAGCGCAGTACAATCTCAGGTCACGATCTGCTAATTTCAAAGAAGGAGATGAAGTTTTCCGGCGAAATTTCCGCCAAAGTGACGCCGCGGGGCATTACAACGCCAAACTGGACAGGCGATTCTTGAAAAGCCGCATAAAGAAGGTAATGGGACCTAACCGTTACCTGATAATGGATCCATCGGGAAAAGAAGTGGGGATATACCACGCGAAAGACCTGCGCCGATAGAAAATTAGTCACGTCTGTTTGTCCGTCCGCATATATTTTCAAAAACGCGCAAGGGTTGTATACTTCCGGCAAACATAAATATAGGTCAGTCTGTCCGTCTGTCAATTGTGTTTTTCTTTTATTGTCCGTCATTTCTAGTCCCGAAGCCGAAGCCAACCCATGATACACAGAAAGATCCTTCAGCTCCTTTTTCGCAATCCGCATCGCCTTGGGATCGCGAGAAAATAAGCTGCCCTGTAGTAATCGAGGAGTTATGGCTCAAAATGCCAGCGCAGCAACCACAAGATCCGTTCCACCGCCTGTTAATATAAGCCAAGCAAAACCCATTGATATAGTCAACCTGATGCTCAACCCAAATTAAATGGCTACATCTCTAAATATGCATTTGCAATTTCTGCAAAAAAAGAACATTTGCTTCGGCAAAGTTTAATATTTAGCAACATTTCAGCAACAGAGCAGTTTGCGCTTCTAACTCCTGAACGTCAGCAGCAAATTCAACAACAAATGACCCAGGTGTCATTGCCAGATAATATTGTAAACCTTCCTGCATCTATTAATTGGGAACGTATATCCTCAAAACGCGATGCCCAATAATATGCAGCGAATGCCTTGGATGAATAGTAGTGGAAGCAGTGGCGGTCCAGCTAGTATGTGGGATTTCAACCCATTGAATTCAAATATTCCAATGGCAATGAAGCCCGAAATGAACACCGAGCAGCAAACACTCGAAGAGCAACGACAACATCAACACCAGCAAGCGAAGCAACAACAGCATCAACAGCAGACGCCTCCCGAAACCCCGGTTAATGAACTACAGAAATTTAGCATAAATGATGTCTCTCCAAAAATTCCTAAAAATGCATTAGTCCAACCTACGTCGCCTACGGTTTTTCAACCCAAAGATCAAAAGTTAACTGTATCGCAGCAACCAGCGGAAACTCATGTTCAATTGCAACATATGCCAGCTCAGTCATCCAAAATGACCGATGAGGAAACTCCGAAACCGATTCATTTAGATGACAGCAGCATTAAATCGAATAAAGTCGACGAAATTAAAAAACCAATTAAAAGTAACAAATTGGAGAAAAAAGATTCGTCGAAGTCACAATTATCAAGCAGCAGCGGCAGCAGCTCAAGGATTCGGACCGCCAGCATCTCCCCACAGAACCAGAAAGCGATAACAGTGAGGATATGCGAAAAAGAAATCAAAAGCACCAGCCAAGGCAAATAATAAATCAAAAGAAACAGCTGAAACATTCGTAATAAAGAAAAAGATCTGGGCCCGAGCAATCAGAGAGAAAATTCTGCTCATTGTACCTCGCGCTACACTTGAAATTGTAAAGCAATACGAAACGATTGCCTAGCGGTCGCTTGGAAACAATACGTGAAACTGGAGGAGAACAAGTTGAGTACAGGAGTCGGCGATTAACCTTGGCGGCAAGTACGTCGGACGCGAAAGGAGAAGAAAGAAAAGATATAGTGGAGTGTTTTGAGAGTGCGTTGAAGGACGGTAATAAGAAGGATTATAACCGCCACAGCACCTTGAAAAGAAATAAACTTTTTCCAATTACATTCTTGCGCGGTATCGAATTGTGAAGTGTTTGTCATTTAACGTTTTGAACGAAAGAAAAGCAAACGCCCGCGCAGGCAGTGATTAATACGGGATTAGTGAAAGTCAGCGGTCACCAAGAACAACGGGTTCAATACAGTGCGCTATTTCGGGGATGTTGGAGAAAACGGTTGTGTGAATAGCATTTGCACTATTGTGTTCGCCGCGAAACGCTTGCAAAATCCGACGAGATAAGAGGTGTCGCTTGCTTTTGAAGTGAAAGATGCAATTCGGTGTTTTGTGGTGCTCGCCTGTTTTGCGTGCGGAAATTGCGAGATTTTCAAGTGTACGCTCCGCTTGTGGCTGTTTTGTTGCCAATTAATGTAGACAAATTATCTCCACGCGCTTTGTGCTTTAATTGCCATACACATTTTGTGGAGTCCGCATGGATGTTGCAACCACTTTTCCTTTCTCATTGGCTACCACGCACCCTATGCTTGCTTTCGCAGCCTTGAGACACTTAATTTTGTGAATACTACACCAAAATTTCGGGTTTTGGTTCTCATTCCGCAAGGGCTTTGGTGTATTTGATGGTCTGCTGGGCAATTTATTGGGTTGGACTTCATCGCGTAACAACGGCCGGTGCTAAACGAGGAACGCCAGTTAGGATTTGGTGCGTGCGCTCAAGTCAAGGACATGACGAATATTACACTGGGGATGAAAACGATGATGTTTGGCGAATGCATTGTGTGTGAAAATTGGCGGAGGAAGCCTTGAAATCTGATCCCCCGTCTCCTGTACCTACCTATAAAGCGAAATTACGGATATTTTTTTTTGTACACGAATTGAATCTAAGCGATTGCTCGCGGAATGTTTATATCAAACCTAATGGCTTTACACTGCATAGATTCAGCATAATTTTTAAAGTTTGCAGCACCGTTTTACCGAATTGTTACCTGTAGTGATTGTATCGGGCGATTCTGATTTAAATTATTCCGGCAATACTTTTTAAGATTGATGATTATTATAATTCTTTTTTTTTGTGTCCCATGCCCAGTAATTTAGAGGATACCTGCACCCATCGAGCGCTCGACGGACCATGCGGGTGAGTACCCTTTTAATTTAAATATATTATTAAAATATTTTTATTATAAAATTTATTTATATTATATATTATTTAGCTAATTTTACGATGTTATAAAAACAAAATTCTGAAAAGAAATAACATTTTAATTGTTTATTACGTTTTCATTACAATTATTACATACACATTATAGCAAACTTATTTAAGGCGTTATGTAATGAAAGCAAACAATAAGAAAATATTCCTTGAGATTTATGTTCATTGAAAGTAACGTAGATGAGACTTCAACGGATAACTGAAGATTTAGAACTTTTGATAACAATAGTAGCAAAAGCAGAAAAGTTGATATAAAAACATGCGATCTAGTTGATTCCAGATGAGTTGTTGGAAATGAGAGAGTTGTTTTCGATTTGTTAGGTTCGAGTTGCGGGTGCACAATTTTTATCCGATATTTCTTGTTTGAAATAGTGTTGGGGATTTCGTGATGCGTTTCACACTGAACCATGTTAATTAGTTGGTATGTCAGATGGGCCTAGCGTAAGTTGCTTTGTGACCGTCAGGCATCGTTGAAATCAATACAGTTTGTTTGATGAATCGATTTGAGACTGAACCAATCCATGAGGTACAAGAATATGATGTATTGTTGAATAATGACTAATAAATATAATGAATGAAAGTATATTAGATCAAATTTCTATACGTGCGGACGATGATGAAATTAACCTGAAGTTTTGATTTGAACGGTGCTCTTAACGTACTTCTGCTACACAAGTGTTTGGGTAAAAATTGAACAAATTTATCGTATGAACGAACCATCTGGAATGAATTGAGCATATTAGTAAAGAAGGAAAAGCTGATTGTTTTTTTTTTCGTTTTTTTTATATAATTTAGAGGTCTTGTTTATTATTGGTTTTAATATATTTTTCTTTATGAAATAAAACAATGGATTAATACCATACCCTTTGGTTTTTCCTTTCTTCCGACTCTAACCGGGTATAGGACTCGGTACGGTGGCAGGCTGCCCTGAAAACCATGAGCCAGCCGCCGGGTACAAATTAATCCTTCTCGTTTCAGGTGACTTCGTTGGGTTGAGTGGCCCAAGCAGAGTGCCTCTTTACGGCATAGAGTTATGCAATCAAATTGTATAATTCTATGGCATAAATTGGTCACCGGGGTACTCCCCTTCTGATGGGTAAGTTCATGCAATTCAAGTTGTATGAGTTTTCCACTCAGAAGAGGAATACCTGGCCACTTCAACAAGATATCTATGGATTTATTCCGGAAGGAATAAGGAAGGAGCTCCACCATCACCCGTTTGCCCCTCTTTCATTTGTGGGCCATGAACTTCGTCGGGTAATGACGAGGTCACCCCAAGTTTGCCTTTCTTTTCAGGTTCCACTTGTTCTCGTAACAAGTTCCATCTCCCTCTGTGAGGTTATCTACAAATTTTGCGACTTCGGTCGCCTTTTGATCTGTAGTCCGATTCGCGAATGCGAAATTTTTTGTAGTGGGTCCTCGTGCTGGGGAATATGAACCCGCCCCACGACACCGCAATGCTAGCCTGCCAGCGCATTCACGCGTCTCCAGACGAGGGCATTCTCGGCAGATACCGACACCTTCTTCTGCCGAGGCAGCAGACCATCGCTGTGGTCCTTCACGGACTTTATGAAACTCATCAGTATTCACTACAAATGGCGCCCAACGTGGGGCCCGAAAAGCCCGGCTGTATCATCAGTCGTGAGCACGAGACAGTCCATGGTCTCTAGGTGTCCCCACAAGGTGTTAGTATTTTTGGCGGGTAGGTAACTCCCGAGGGTTTCTGCACTAATCGTGCCCCAGCAACTTAATAACTTTCGGACGTGTGTTGTCTTTGGACATCAATATCGTTTGGTCCTGCTTTTGAGTTATCACTAGCTTTCGTTTGACACCCCATATATTGAAATTGGGAAGGTATGAAAAACGGCCATTTTCCAGCAACGCGCTCCTTGCAATCGGATCGTTTTCCGAGGAACTCCAGAATATCGTTGTAGTGAAGATCTTAAATTTTTTTATGTTCCTGAGTACGATAACACCGCGGTTTGCATATTCAGTTACTTCCGACTCCCGTTTCCGTTGATTTTACAGCTGTATGGTTTCGGAATCAAAAGTACCCCAACCACGCAAAAAATTGCAATTGCAGGTATCGCGAAGCTGTCTGAATGTACTTTTATTGAATTCGACTCATCACTAGCTTTCGTTTGACACCCCATATATTGAAATTGGAGAAAGTATGAAGATGGCCATTTTCCAGCAACGCACTCCTTGCGATCCGATCGTTTTTTGAGGAACTCAAGAATATCGTTGGAGTGAAGATCTTTAATTTTTTTATGTTCCTGTGTACAATAACAGCGTGATTTGCATATTCGAGCACTTCCGACTCCCGTTTCCGATGATTATACAACTGTATGATTACGGAATCAAAAGTACCCCAACCACGCAAAAAACTGCAATTGCAGGTATCGCGAAGCTGTCTGAATGCACTTTTATTGAATTCTAAACATCACTAGCTTTCGTTCGACACCCCATATATTGAAATTGGGAAAGTATGAATAACGGCCATTTTCCAGCAACGCACTCCTTGCAAACCGATCGTTTTCCGAGGAGCTCCAGAATATCGTTGTAGTTAAGATCTTTAATTTTTTATGTTCCTGAGTACAATAACACCACGATTTGCATATTCAGGCACCTCCAACTCCCGTTGCCGATGATTTTGCACCTGTATGGTTTCGGCATCAAAAGTACCCCAACCACGCAAAAAACTGCAATTGCAGGTATCGCGAAGCCGCCTGAATGCACTTTAATTGAATTCTACACATCACTAGCTTTCGTTTGACACCCCATATATTGAAATTGGAGAAAGTATGAAAAACTGCCATTTTTCAGCAACGCACTCCTTGCAATCCGATCGTTTTCCGAGGAGCTCCTGAATATCGTTGTAGTGAAGATCTTTAATTTTTTTATGTTCCTGAGTACAAGAACAGCGCGATTTGCATATTCAGGCGTGTCCGATTTCCGTTTCCGATGATTTTACAGCTGTATGGTTTCGGAATCAAAAGTACCCCACCCACGCAAAAAACTGCAATAGCAGGTATCGCGAAGCTGCCTGAATGCACTTTAATTGAATTCTACTCATCACTAGCTTTCGTTTGACCCCCCGTATAATGGAATTGGAGTAAGTATGAAAAACGACCATTTTCCAGCAACGCGCTCCTTGCAATCCGATCGTTTTCCGAGGAGCTCCAGAGTATGATCTTTAATTTTTTTATGTTCCTAAATATCGTTGTGGTTAAGATCTTTAATTTCTTATGTCCCTGAATACAATAACAGCACGATTTGCATATTCAGGCACCTCCGACTCCCGTTTCCGATGATTTTACAGCTGTATGGTTTCGGAATCAAAAGTACCCAACCACGTAAAAATATGCAACTGCAGGTATCGCGAAGCATCCTGAATGCACTTTTATTGAATTCTACTCAGCACTAGCTTTCGTTTGACACCCCATACATTGAAATTGGAGAAAGTATGAAAAAGGCCATTTTCCAGCAACGCACTCCTTGCAATCCGATCGTTTTTTGAGGTACTCCAGAATATCGTTGTAGTGAAGATCTTTAATTTTTTTATGTTCCTGAGTATAATACCAGCACGATTTGCATATTCAGGCACTTCCGACTCCCGTTTCCGATGGTTTTACAGCTGTATGGTTTCGGAATCAAAAGTACCCCAACCACGCAAAAAACTGCAATTGCAGGTATCGCGAAGCTGCCTGAATGCACCTTTATTGAATTCTACACATCACTAGCTTTCGTTTGACACCCCATATATTGAAATTGGAGAAAGTATGAAAAACGGCCATTGTTCAGCAACGCGCTCCTTGTAATCCGATCGTTTTCCGAGGAACTCCAGAATATCGTTGTAGTGAAGATCTTTAATTTTTTTATGCACCTGAGTGTAATAACAGCGCGATTTGCATATTCAGGCACTTCCGACTCCCGTTTCCAATGATCTTAAACCTGTATGGTTTCGGGTTAAAAAAAAACGCCAACCACGCAAAAAACTGCAATCGCAGGTATCCCGAAGCTGCCTGAATGCACTTTTATTGAATTCCATTCATCTTTAGCTTTCGTTTGACACCCCATATATTGAAATTGGAGAAAGTATGAAAAACGGCCATTTTCCAGCAACGCACTCCTTGCAATCCGATCGTTTTCCGAGGAACTCCAGAATATCGTTGTAGTGAAGATCTTAAATTTTTTTATCTTTCTGAGTACAATAACAGTGCGATTTGCATATTCAGGCACTTCCGACTCCCTTTTCCGATGATTTTACAGCTGTATGGTTTCGGAATCAAAAGTACCCCAAACCACGCAAAAAACTGCAATTGCAGGTATCGCAAAGCTGCCTGAATGCACTTAATTGAATTCTACTCATCACTAGCTTTCGTTTGACACCCCATAAATTAAAATTGGAGAAAGTATGAAAATGGCCATTTTCCAGCAACGCACTCCTTGCGATCCGATCGTTTTTTGAGGAACTCCAGAATATCGTTGTAGCGAAGATCTTTAATTTTTTTATGTTCCTGAGTACAATAACAGCGCGATTTGCATATTCAGGCACCTCCGACTCCCGTTTCCGATGATTTTACAACTGTATGATTTCGGAATCAAAAGTACCCCAACCACGCAAAAAACTGCAATTGCAGGTATCGCGAAGCTGCCTGAATGCACTTTTATTGAATTCTACACATCACTAGCTTTCGTTTGACACCCCATATATTGAAATTGGACAAAGTGTGGGGAACGGCCATTTTCCGGCAACGCACTCCATGCAATCCGATCGTTTTCCGAGGTGCTCCAGAATATCGTTGTAGTGAAGATCTTTCATATTTTTATTTTCCTGCGTACGATGACAGCGCGATTTGCATATTCTGGCACTTCCGACTCCCGTTTCCGATGATTTTACAGCTGTATGGCTTCGGAATCAAAAGTACCCCAACCACGCAAAAAACTGCAATTGCAGGTATCGCGAAGCTGCCTGAATGCACTTTTATTGAATTCTACTCATCACTAGCTTTCGTTTGACACCCCATATATTGAAATTTGAGAAAGTATGAAGAACGGCCATTTTCCAGCAACGCACTTCTTGTAATCCGATCGTTTTCCGAGGAGCTCCAGAATATCGTTGTAGTGAAGATCTTAAATTTTTTTATGTTCCTGAGTACAATAACAGCGCGATTTGCATATTCGGAATCAAAAGTACCCCAACCACGCAATAAACTGCAATTGCAGGTATCGCGAAGCTAACTGAACGCATTTTTGTTGAATTCTACTCGTCACTAGCTTTCGTTTGACACCCCATATATTGAAATTGGAGAAAGTATGAAAAACGGCCATTTTTCAGCAACGCACTCCTTGCAATCCGATCGTTTTCCGAGGAACTCCAGAATATCGTTGTAGTGAAGATTTTAAATTTTTTTACGTTCCTGAGTACAATAACGCCGCGGTTTGCATATTCAGGTACTTCCGACTCCCGTCTCCGATGATTTTACAGCTGTATGGTTTCGGAATCAAAAGTACCCCAACCACGCAAAAAACTGCAATTGCAGGTATCGGGGAGCTGCCTGAATGCACTTTTATTGAGTTCTACACAGCACTAGCTTTCGTTTGCCACCCCATATATTGAAATTGGAGAAAGTATGAAAAACGGCCATGTTCCAGCAGCGCGCTCCTTGCAATCCGATCGTGTTCCGAGGAACTCCAAAATATCGTTGTACGGAAGATCTTAAAATTTTTTTATGTTCCTGAGTACAATAACAGCGCGATTTGCATATTCGGGCACTTCCGTTTCCCGTTTCCGATCACTTTGTAGCTGTATGGTTTCGGAATCAAAGGTACCACAACCACGCAAAAAACTGCAATTGCAGGTATCGCGAAGCTGCCTGAATGCACTTTCATTCAATTCTACTCATCACTAGCTTTCGTTTGACACCCCATATATTGAAATTGGAGAAAGTATGAAAAACGGCCCTTTTCCAGCAACGCACTCCTTGCGATCCGATCGTTTTTTGAGGAACTCCAGAATATCGTTGTAGTGAAGATCTTTAATTTTTTATGTTCCTGAGTACAATAACAGCGCGATTTGGATATTCAGGCACTTCCGACTCCCGTTTCCGATGATTTTACAGATGTATGGTTTCGGAATCAAAAGTACCCCAACCACGCAAAAAACTGCAATTGCAGGTATCGCGAAGCTGCCTGAATGCACTTTCATTCAATTCTACTCATCACTAGCTTTCGTTTGACACCCCATATATTGAAATTGGAGAAAGTATGAAAAACGGCCATTTTCCAGCAACGCACTCCTTGCAAACCGATCGTTTTCCGAGGAGCTCCAGAATATCGTTGTAGTGAAGATCTTAAATTTTTTGTGTCCGTGAGTACAATAACAGCGCAATTTGCATATTCAGGCACTTCCGACTCCCGTTTCCGATGATTTTACAACTGTATGATTTCGGAATCAAAAGTACCCCAACCACGCAAAAAACTGCAATTGCAGGTATCGCGAAGCTGCCTTTTAATGAATTCTACTCATCACTAGCTTTCGTTTGACACCCCATGTATTTAAATTGGAGAAAATATAAAAAACGGCCATTTTCCAGCAACGCACTCCTTGCAATCCGATCGTTTTCTGAGGAACTCCAGAATATCGTTGTGGTGAAGATCTTTATTCTTTTATATTTTTGAGTACTATAACAGCGCGATTTGCATATTCAGGCACTTCCGACTCCCGTTTTCGATGATTTTACAGCTGTATGGTTTCGGAATCAAAGGTACCCCAACCACGCAAAAAACTGCAATAGCAGGTGTCGCGAAGCTGCCTGAATGCACTTTTATTGAATTCTGCTCATCACTAGCTTTCGTTTGACACCCCATATATTGAAATTGGAGAATGTATGAAAAACGGCCATTTTCCAGCAACGCGCTCCTTGCAATCCGATCGTTTTCCGAGAAACTCCAAAATATCGTTGTAGTGAAGATCTTTAAATTTTTCAATGTTCCTGAGTACAATAACAGTGCGATTTGCATGTTCAGGCACTTCCGACTCCCGTTACCGATAATTTTGCAGCTGTATGGTTTCGGAATCAAAGGTACCCCAACCACGCAAAAAACTTCAATTGCAGGTGTCGCGAAGCTGCCTGAATGCACTTTTATTGAATTCTACTCATCCTTAGCTTTCGTTTGACTACCCATATATTGAAATTACAGAATGTATTGTCGCGTGTTTTCGGTTCGCGGCCAATAATTTTAATGTTCCGGGAAAGTGAAAACGCAATGTCTTTTAATTTAAGTTAAAAGAATTTATTTAATTACAAAAGTGCACAATGATCAATTTAACACTTTCACTAATTTTAGTTTTCACTATGAAAAATCTAACACTTGTCCATAAATTTCTTATCGCAATTGTCTTCTAAATCACTTCACTATTACGAAAATCACTTTTCTACTACTCGAATAATATCGCTTCCCACACACTATCGCAGTTCTTATCGCGGTCGAATGAATGATGATCCCCCCATTCATTCAGCTCGCCTTTATATAGGGCCTGTAGACATTCAACCCAGTTCTCGTACATTGGCAAAGTCGCGGGAACATTCGAGCGACTGCAACTGAATGGAGCAGTGACTCACTTTCAGATGTTGTTCATGCTTGCTGGGTTCTCGTGGTTTCAAGTAAATTCTTGTTCTTCATTGTTATGAAAACAATTGCGGCAGTAGCTCACAGGATTATTTGTACATGTAACACTGCCCCCACCTCAGTTCTTTTCGCCCCGAAAAGATGTGTCGCCAGTTGTAATCTATTCTCCCTGGATGTGATATGGGGCAAGACGGTCCAGTTGCACGATTTTGATTTTGGCTCTTGGCTTACGATGTTCCTGTATTCGATATACGACGTCGTTGATTCGCTTTGCAACTCAGTATGGTCCCTCCCAATTATGTTGCAACTTTGGAGACCTACCCTTTCGCCGTCGCGGGTTATATAACCACACTAAGTCATCTTGCTGGAAGCCAGTAGAATTTGGCTTGAGATCATACCTGGTCTTCATGCGGTCAGTAGCCGATTCGAGGTGATTTTGCACTGTCCGATGTATCTGATTCAACCGTTGCCGTAGATCATTTGCGTACTCCGAGATCGTTTGGGGTTTCTCAGGGGGTGTTCCGAACTTTATATCGGCTGGCAGACGAACAGTCTTTCTAAAAATGACTTTGGCTGGGGCTTGGCCCGTCGATGCGTGCTCGGCAGCTCTGTACGCCATCAAAAATAGTGGGATATGTCGGTCCCAGTCCCTTTGGTTCTCGTCAACCATTTTGGCCAGATATTTATTGAGCGTGCCGTTGAACCGTTCGACCATTCCATCGGATTGGGGATGCAGCGGTGTTGTCCTCGTTTTCCGTATCCCCAGTAGTTCACACATTTCGAATTCAGGAAAGGGCCCTGCGATGTCAACAGCAATCCTTTCGAATGGCACGGCTACGTTATAGGTATTTTGTCCTCTCAGCCGTCGCTTTGGACCTTTGACGGAAGTGCAAATTGTGCATCTGCGACACCAGTCCTCTACGTCTTCTCGAGCGTGGAGCCAGTAGAACCTTTCCCGCAATTTCGCTAAGGTCTTGATAACACCAAGGTGGCCTCCCGAGGATCCTTCATGCATTTCCTTAACCACATCGTGGATTCGGCTTTTGGGTAGTATAGTTTGCATCCTATAGGAGCTGCCATCCGCCGTTTTCCATTTCCGCTTGAGTACGCCACCCTCCACCTGTAGCGGGTTGAATTCTGCCCAATAGCTTTCCAGGGTTGCGCCATGCATTGAAACGTCTTTCCACTCAGGTCACCCAGTCGTCTCCTTCCATACGAGCAATGGTCCGATGTCTTCATCGGCTAACTGGGCATTTCGAATCTCCTCCGCTGACCAACCTTCATCGAATTCGGCCGTTATCACTCGCAGAGCAACGGTCGGTTCCTTTTCCTCAATCCGCCGACAATGCTTGAAGTTAGCTGGACATGGATGACGAGATAGGGCGTCAGCATTTCCATGAACTCTGCCCTTGTGAAGTAGTTGGGGCCTCACTATGTCGGGCCGGATCGTCGATCGGGTTGCACCAATGTCGTTTATTGTGGTGCGATGTTCTTCATCAACTTGACCAGGAAGGCATCCGTCTGCTTCTCCACGATGTTGCCTTGGCACGGTGATGGGGGTGCTGGGGATGTCGATCCTCCTAGCTAACGTTTTCTCCACAAAATTGGCCCTTGCAGTTTGATGGGCCTCCATTCTAGGCTCCTGACACGGTCTGGATCTCCACCATCCTGGACAATAGCTCCGTTTTCTTCACTTCTTGCAGTCTGTTTGCAGGTGTCCTTTCTCGCCGCAATCCCAGCATCTAGGTGCACCATTTACTTGTGGCTCTCGCTCATTTTCCGCATGCTCACACCTGCACTCGTTTGCCACTACCTTGCGAACCCATGCAGTGGTACGAGCCACATTTTTCACTGCCTCAAAGTTCAGGCTATAAGCCAATGCATCCTTGATTGTTTGCTTTTGAGCTAAACGCACAGCTTGTTGTAATTCCTGGTCTTCTAAGGCGCTGATGAATGCTTCTGTTGCTGCGTCATCTCGATGTTCCTGGTCATACGCTGGGTAAGCCAAAAGTGCCAGTCCCTCAATGTCTTGGGCTAGCTGCTGTAAGGTTTCGCCAGACTCCTGCATCCGATTCCGTAGCGGTGCCCGATAAATTTGTTTCAGATGGGTGCCTCCATAATGCATGTCGAGCGCATTAATTATAGCATTCGAGTTTGAGTGCATTTCAACGGGGATCGTCTGCAATAGCTCGGCAGCTGGGCCTCTTAGAGCAAGAATCAGTGCAGTTGCTCGTTCCTGCTCATTCCAGTTATTTGCCCTTGCGGCAGCTTCAAACTGGATCTTGTAAATAGTCCAGACCATTTGCCTATCGAATATTGGTGCTTGCACATTTCTGGATGTGCTTTGCGCTGCGGTTATAAGCGGGTCTGGTAAGTGATTACTACTGCTTTCGCTGCTTCCAATTCTTTTTTCACTTTTTCCAACTCATGGTTGATTCTTTCTTCGACCTGGCTGACCTTTTCCTCGACCTGATAAACTTTTTCCTCGACCTGGTCAACCTTTTCCTTGACGCCATTAATTTGTTTGTTCAGATGACTGAGCTCCGCTTTTATTTTGGTAGACTGTTTCTCCAACTTCTGTGTGATGTCTGCCTTGATATCTGCCTTGATTTCGATCGCTTGTTGGTCCAGCTTCGCTGATTGTTCATTTAGCTTCGCAGTTGAACTGGATGATTGTTCATTTAGCTTTGCAGTTAAACTGGATGTCTGTTCATTTAGCTTCGCTGATTGTTCATCTAGCTTCGCAGTCAGACTCGATGACATCACCATTAACATTTGCATTAGCGCATTTTTGGCTCCTTTGATTTTGGTGTTTCCGCGTCTCCCTTAAGCTCCGCCATGGTAAATTCATTTATTTTCAGATGTTAGCTTCGTGGTTATTTTTATTATTTCGGCTTTTATTTCTTTTTCCACCAGTTTCCACGTTATAATCCACTATTGTGCATTTTTCTTTTTTTTATGTTTAAACGTTTTTCACTTTCAAAATGTTCTTTCTCACTTCTCGACACCACTGTCGCGTGTTTTCGGTTCACGGCCAATAACTTTAATGTTCCGGGGAAGTGAAAACGCAATGTCTTTTAATTTAAGTTAAAAGAGTTTATCTAATTACAAAAGTGCACAATGATCAATTTAGCACTTTCACTAATTTTAATTTTCACTATGAAAAATCTAACACTTGTCCATAAATTTCTTATCGCAATTGTCTTCTAAATCACATCACTATTACGAGTATCACTTTTCTACTACTCGAATCATATCGCTTTCCACAAACTATCGCAGTTCTTATCGCTGTCGAGTGAATGATGATCCCCCCATTCATTCAGCTCGCCTTTATATAGGGCCTGTTGTCATTCAACCCAGTTCTCGTACATTGGCGAATTCGCGGGAACATTTGAGCGACTGCAAATGAATGGAGCAGTGACTCACTTTCAGATGTTGTTCATGCTTGTTGGGTTCTCGTGGTTTCAAGTAAATTCGTGTTCTTCATTGTTGTGAAAACAATTGCGACAGTAGCTCGCAGAATTATTTGTACATGTAACAGTATGAAAAACGGCCATTTTCCAGCAACGCGCTCATTCCAATCCGATCGTTTTCCGAGGAACTCCAAAATATCGT
This sequence comes from Odontomyia ornata, assembly GCA_963969285.1. Taxonomy (NCBI): domain Eukaryota; kingdom Metazoa; phylum Arthropoda; class Insecta; order Diptera; family Stratiomyidae; genus Odontomyia; species Odontomyia ornata. The sequence goes on from OZ017740.1 coordinate 211,899,527, forward strand.
TGAAGTGAAGATCTTTAATTTTTTTTATGTTCCTGAGTACAATACCAGCGCGATTTGCATATTCAGGCACTTCCGACTCGCGTTCCCGACCATTTTGCTGCTGTATGGTTTCGGAATCAGAAGTACCCCAACCACGCAAAAGCTGCAATTGCAGGTACCGCGAGGCTGCCTGAATGCACTTTTATTGAATTCTACTCATCACTAGCTTTCGTTTGACACCCCATATATTGAAATTGGAGAAAGTATGAGCAACGGACATTTTCCAGCAACGCACTTCTTGCAATCTGATCGTTTTCTGAAAGACTCCAGAATATCGTTGTAGTGAAGATCTTATATTTTTTATGTTCCTGAGTACAATAACAGCGCGGTTTGCATATTCAGGCACTTCCGACTCCCGTTTCCGATGATTTTACAGCTGTATGGTTTCGGAATCAAAACTACCCCAACCACGCAAAAAACTGCAATTGCAGGTATCGCGAAGCTGCCTGAATGCACTTTAATTGAATTCTACTCATCACTAGCTTTCGTTTGACAACCCATGTATTGAAATTGGAGAAAGTATGAAAAACGGCCATTTTCCAGCAACGCACTCCTTGCAATCCGATCGTTTTTCGAGGAACTCCAGAATATTGTTGTAGTTAAGATCTTTAATTTTTTTATGTTCCTGAGTACAATAACAGCGCGATTTGCATATTCAAGCACTTCCGACTCCCGTGTCCGATGATTTTACAGCTGTATGGTTTCGGAATCAAAAGTACCCCAATCACGAACAAAACTGCAATCGCAGGTATCGCGAAGCTGCCTGAATGCACTTTAATTGAATTCTACTCATCACTAGCTTTCGTTTGACACCCCATATATTAAAATTGGAGAAAGTATGAAAAACTGCCATTTTCCAGCAACGCACTCCTTGGAAAACGATCGATTTCCAACATATTCCAGAATAGCGTTGTGGTGAAGATCTTTAATTTTTTAATGTTCCTGATTACAAAACTGCAATTGCTGGTATCGCAAAGCTGCCTGAATGCACTTAATTGAATTCTGCTCATCACTAGCTTTCGTTTGAAAACCCATGTATTGAAATTGGAGAAAGTATGAAAAACGGCCATTTACCAGCAACGCACTCCTTGCATTCCGATCGTTTTCCGAGGAAGTCCAGAATATCGTTGTGGTGAAAATCTTTGATTTATTTATGTTCCTGAGTACAATAACAGCGCGATTTGCATATTCAGGCACTTCCGACTCCCGTGTCCGATGATTTTACAGCTGTATGGTTTCGGAATCAAAAGTACCCCAACCACGAACAAAACTGCATTTGCAGGTATCGCGAAGCTGCCTGAATGCACTTTTATTGAATTCTACTCATCACTAGCTTTCGTTTGACACCCCATATATTGAAATTGGAGAAAGTATGAAAAACTGCCATTTTCCAGCAACGCACTCCTTGGAAAACGATCGATTTCCAACAAACTCCAGAATACCGTTGTGGTGAAGATCTTTAATTTTTTAATGTTCCTGAGTATAAAACTGCAATTGCTGGTATCGCAAAGCTGCCTGAATGCACTTTTATTGAATTCTACTCATCACTAGCTTTCGTTTGACACCCCATATATTAAAATTGGAGAAAGTATGAAAAACTGCCATTTTCCAGCAACGCACTCCTTGGAAAACGATCGATTTCCAACAAACTCCAGAATACCGTTGTGGTGAAGATCTTTAATTTTTTAATGTCCCTGAGTAGAAACTGCAATTGCTGGTATCGCAAAGCTGCCTGAATGCACTTTACTCTACTCATCACTAGCCTTCGTTTGAAAACCCATGTATTGAAATTGGAGAAAGTATGAAAAACGGCCATTTACCAGCAACGCAATCCTTGCAATCCGACCGTTTGCCGAGGAAGTCCAGAATATCGTTGTAGTGAAGATCTTTAATTTAATTATGTTTCTGAGCACAACGACAGCGCGATTTGCAGATTCAGGCACTTCCGACTCCCGTTTCCGATGACTTTACAGCTGTATGGTTTCGGAATCAAAAGTACCCCAACCACGCAAAAACTGCAATTGCAGGTATCGCAAAGCTGCCTGAATGCACTTTTATTGAATTCTACTCATCACTAGCTTTCGTTTGACACCCCATATATTGAAATTGGAGAAAGTATGAAGAACGGCCATTTTCCAGCAACGCCCTCCTTGCAATTCGATCGTTTTCTGAGAAACTCCAGAATATCGTTCTAGTGAAGATCTTTAATTTGTTTATGTTCCTGAGTACAATAACAGCGCGATTTGCAGATTCAGGCACTTCCGACTCCCGTTTCCGATGATTTTACAGCTGTATGGTTTCGGAATCACAAGTACCCCAACCACGCAAAAAACTGCAATTGCAGGTATCGCAAAGCTGCCTGAATGCACTTTTATTGAATTCTACTCATCACTAGCTTTCGTTTAACACCCCATATATTGAAATTGGAGAAAGTATGAACAACGGCCATTTTCCAGCACCGCACTCCTTGCAATCCGATCGTTTTCTGAGGAACTCCAGAATATCGTTCTAGCGAAGATCTTTGATTTTTTTATGTTCTTGAGTACAATAACAGCGCGATTTGCATATTCAGGAACTTCCGACTCCCGTTTCCGATGATTTTACAGCTGTATGGTTTCGGAATCAAAAGTACCCCAACCACGAACAAAACTGCAATTGCAGGTATCGCGAAGCTGCCTGAACGCACATTTAATGAATTCTACTCATCACTAGCTTTCGTTTGACACCCCATATATTGAAATTGGAGAAAGTATGAAAAACGGCCATTTTCCAGCAACGCACTCCTTGCAATCCGATCGTTTTCTGAGGAACTCCAGAATATCGTTGTAGTGAAGATCTCTAATTTTTTAATGTTACTGGGCACACTGACAGCGCGATTCGCATACTCAGGCACTTCCGGCTCCCGTTTCCGATGATTTTGCAGCTGTATGGTTTCGGAATCAAAAGTACCCCAACCACGAACAAAACTGCAATTGCAGGTATCGCGAAGCTGCCTGAACGCACATTTAATGAATTCTACTCATCACTAGCTTTCGTTTGACACCCCATATATTGAAATTGGAGAAAGAATGAAAAATGGCCATTTTCCAGCAACGCACTCCTTGCAATCCGATCGTTTTCTGAGGAACTCCAGAATATCGTTCCAGTGAAGATCTTTAATTTTTTTATGTTCCCGAGTACAATGACAGCGCGATTTGCATATTCAGGCACTTCCGACTCCCGTTTCCGATGATTTTGCAGCTGTATGGTTTCGGAATCAAAAGTACCCCAACCACGAACAAGACTGCAATTGCAGGTATCGCGCAGCTGCCTGAATGCACTTTTATTGAATTCTTCTCATCACTAGCTTTCGTTTGACACCCCATATATTGACATTGGAGAAAGTATGAAAAACGGCCATTTTCCAGCAACGCACTCCGTGCAATCCGATCGTTTTCCGAGGAACTCCAGAATATCGTTGTAATGAAGATCTTTAATTTTTTCATGTTTCTGAGAACAATGACAGCGTGATTGGCATACTCAGGCACTTCCGGCTCCCGTTTCCGATGATTTTGCAGCTGTATGGTTTCGGAATCAAAAGTACCCCAACCACGAACAAAACTGCAATTCCAGGTATCGCGAAGCTGCCTGAATGCACTTTTCTTGAATTCTACTCATCACTAGCTTCCGTTTGACACCCCATATATTGAAATTGGAGAAAGAATGAGAAACGGCCATGTTCCAGCAACGCACTCCTTGCAATCCGATCGTTTTCTGAGGAACTCCAGAATATCGTTGTAGTGAAAATGTTTAATTTTTTTAATGTTTCTGAACATAATGACAGCGCGATTTGCATACTCAGGCACTTCCGGCTCCCGTTTCCGATGATTTTGCAGCTGTATGGTTCCGAAATCAAAAGTACCCCAACCACGAACAAAACTGCAATTGCATGTATCGCGAAGCTGCCTGAATGCACTTTTCTTGAATTCTACTCATCACTAGCTTCCGTTTGACACCCCATATATTGAAATTGGAGAAAATATGAAAAACGGCCATTTTCCAGCAACGCACTCCTTGCATTCCGATCGTTTTCTGAGGATTTCCAGAACATCGTTGTAGTGAAGATCTTTTATTTTTTAATGTTTCTGAGCACAATGACAGCGCGATTTGCATACTCAGGCACTTCCGGCTCGCGTTTCCGATGATTTTGCAGCTGTATGGTTTCGGAATCAAAAGTACACCAATCACGAACAAAACTGCAATTGCAGGTATCGCGAAGCTGCCTGAATGCACTTTTATTGAATTTTAATCATCACTAGCTTTCGTTTGACCCCCTATATATTGAAATTGGAGAAAGTATGAAAAACGGCCATTTTCCAGCAACGCACTCCTTGCAATCCGATCGTTTTCCGGGGAACTCCAGAATATCGGTGTAGCGAAGATCTTTAACTTTTTTATGTTCTTGAGCACAATGACAGCGCGATTTGCATACTCAAGCACTTCCTGCTCCCGTTTCCGATGATTTTACAGCTGTGTGGTTTCGGAATCAAAAGTACCCCAACCACGAACAAAACTGCAATTCCAGGTATCGCGAAGCTGCCTGAATGCACTTTTATTGAATTCTACTCATCACTAGCTTTCGTTTGACAGCCCATATATTGAAATTGGAGAAAGTATGAAAAACTGCCATTTTCCAGAAACGCACTCCTTGCAATCCAATCATTTTCTAAGGAACTCCAGAATATCGTTGTAATGAAGATCTTCAATTTTTTTATGTTCCTGAGCATAATGACAGCTTGAATTGCATACTCAGGCGCTCCCGGCTCCCATTCCCGATGATTTTGCAGCTGTATGGTTCCGCAATCAAAAGGACCCCAACCACGAACAAAACTGCAATTGCAGGTATCGCGAAGCTGCCTGAATGCACTTTTATTGAATTCTACTCATCACTAGCTTTCGTTTGACACCCCATACATTGAAATTGGAGAAAGTATGAAACACGGCCATTTTCCAGCGACGCACTCCTTGCAATCCGATCGTTTTCTGAGGAACTCCAGAATATCGTTGTAGTGAAGATCTTTAATTTTTTTATGTTTCTGAGCACAATGACAGCGCGATTTGCATTCTCAGGCACTGCCGGCTCCCATTTCCGATGATTTTGCAGCTGTATGGTTTCGAAATCACAAGTACCCCAACAACGAACAAAACTGCAATTGCAAGGTATCGCGAAGCTGCCTGAATGCACTTTTATTGAATTCTACTCATCACTAGCTTTCGTTTGACACCCCATACATTGAAATTGGAGAAAGTATGAAACACGGCCATTTTCCAGCGACGCACTCCTTGCCATCCGATCGTTTTCTGAGGAACTCCAGAATATCGTTGTAGTGAAGATCTTTAATTTTTTTATGTCTCTGAGCACAACGGCCGAGCGATTTGCATACTCAGGCACTTCCGACTCCCGTTTCCGATGATTTTGCAGCTGTATGGTTTCGGAATCAAAAGTACCCCAACCACGAACAAAACTGCAAATGCAGGTATCGCGAAGCTGCCTGAATGCTTTTTTATTGAATTCTACTCATCACTAGCTTTCGTTTGACACCCCATACATTGAAATTGGAGAAAGTATGAAACACGGCCATTTTCCAGCGACGCAATCCTTGCAATCCGATCGTTTTCTGAGGAACTCCAGAATATCGTTGTAGTGAAGATCTTTAATTTTTTTATGTTTCTGAGCACAATGACAGCGCGATTTGCATTCTCAGGCACTGCCGGCTCCCGTGTCCGATGATTTTGCAGCTGTATGGTTTCGAAATCACAAGTACCCCAACCACGAACAAAACTGCAATTGCAAGGTATCGCGAAGCTGCCTGAATGCACTTTTATTGAATTTTACTCATCACTAGCTTTTGTTTGACACCCCACATATTGAAATTGGAGAAAGTATGACGAACGCCCATTTTCCAGCAACGCACTCCTTGCAATCCGATCGTTTTCCGAGGAACTCCAGAATATCGTTGTAGTGAAGATCTTAAATTATTTTATGTTTCTGGGCACAATGACCGCGTGATTGGCATACTCAGGCACTTCCGGCTCCCGTTTCCGATGATTTTGCAGCTGTATGGTTTCGGAATCAAAAGTACCCCAACCAAGAACAAAACTGGAATCGCACGTATCGCGAAGCTGCCTGAATGCACTTTTATTGAACTTTACTCATCACTAGCTTTCGTTTGACACCCCATATATTGAAATTGGAGAAAGTATGAAAAACGGCCATTTTCCAGAAACGCACACCTTGCAATCCGATCGTTTTCCGAGGAACTCCAGAATATCGTTGTAGTGAAGATCTTCAATTTTTTTATGTTCCTGAGCACATTGACAGCGCGATTTGCATTCTCAGGCACTTCCGACTCCCGTTTCCGATGATTTTGCAGCTGTATGGTTTCGGAATCACAAGCACCCCAACCACGAACAAAACTGCAATTGCAGGTATCGTGACGCTGCCTGAATGCACTTTTATTGAATTCTACTCATCACTAGCTTTCGTTTGACACCCCATATATTGAAATTGGAGAAAGTATGAAAAACGGCCATTTTCCAGAAACGCACTCCTTGCAATCCGATCGTTTTCTGAGGAACTCCAGAATATCGTTGTAGTGAAGATCTTTAATTTTTTTATGTTTCTGAGCACAATGACAGCGCGATTTGCATTCTCAGGCACTTCCGGCTCCCGTTTCCAATGATTTTGCAGCTGTGTGGTTTCGGAATCAAAACTACCCAAACCAAGAACAAAACTGGAATCCCAGGTATCGCGAAGCTGCCTGAATGCACTTTTATTGAATTCTACTCATCACTAGCTTTCGTTTGACACCCCATATATTGAAATTGGAGAAAGTATGAAAAACGGCGATTTTCCAGCAACGCACTCCTTGCAATCCGATCGTTTTCCGAGGAACTCCAGAACATCGTTGTAGTGACGATCTTTAATTCTTTTATGTTCCTGAGCACAATGAAAGCGCGATTTGCATTCTCAGGCACTTCCGGCTCCCGTTTCCGATGATTTTACAGCTGTATGGTTTCGGAATCACAAGTACCCCAACCACGAACAAAACTGCAATTGCAGGTATCGCGAAGCTGCCTGAATGCACTTTTATTGAATTCTACTCATCACTAGCTTTCGTTTGACACCCCATACATTGAAATTGGAGAAAGTATGAAACACGACCATTTTCCAGCAACGCACTCCTTGCAATCCGATCGTTTTCTAAGGAACTCCAGAATATCGTTGTAGTGAAGATCTTTAAATTTTTTATGTTTCAGAGCACAATGACAGCGCGATTTGCATTCTCAGGCACTTCCGGCTCCCGTTTCGATAATTTTACAGCTGTATGGTTTCGGAATCACAAGTACCCCAACCACGAACAAAACTGCAATTGCAGGTATCGCGAAGCTGCCTGAGTGCACTTTTATTGAATTCTACTCATCACTAGCTTTCGTTTGACACCCCATATATTGAAATTGGAGAAAGTATGAATAACGGCCATTTTCCAGCAACGCACTCCTTGCAATCCGATCGTTTTCTGAGGAACTCCAGAATATCGTTGTAGTGAAGATCTTTAATTTTTTTATGTTTCTGAAGACAATGACAGCGCAATTTGCATTCTCAGGCACTTCCGGCTCCCGTTTCCGATGATTTTGCAGCTGTATGGTTTGGGAATCAAAAGTACCCCAACCACGAACAAAACTGTAATTGCAGGTATCGCGAAGCTGCCTGAATGCACTTTTAGTGAATTCTACTCATCACTAGCTTTCGTTTGACACCCCATATATTGAAATTGGAGAAAGTATGAAAAACGGCCATTTTCCAGCAACGCACTCCTTGCAATCCGATCGTTTTCTGAGGAACTCCAGAATATCGTTGAAGTGTAGATCTTTAATTTTTTTATGTTCCTGAGCGCAGTGACAGCGCGATCTGCATTCTCAGGCACTTTCGGCTCCCGTTTCCGATGATTTTACAGCTGTATGGTTTCGGAATCACAAGTACCCCAACCACGAACAAAACTGCAATTGCAGGTATCGCGAAGCTGCCTGAATGCACTTTAATTGAATTCTACTCATCACTAGCTTTCGTTTGACACCCCATATATTGAAATTGGAGAAAGTATGAAAAACCGCCATTTACCAGCAACGCACTCCTTGCAATCCGATCGTTTTCTGAGGAACTCCAGAATATCGTTGTAGTGAAGATCTTTAATTTTTTTATGTCTCTGAGCACAACGGCAGAGCGATTTGCATACTCAGGCACTTCCGACTCCCGTTTCCGATGATTTTGCAGCTGTATGGTTTCGGAATCAAAAGTACCCCAACCACGAACAAAACTGCAAATGCAGGTATCGCGAAGCTGCCTGAATGTACTTTTATTGAATTCTACTCATCACTAGCTTTCGTTTGACACCCCATACATTGAAATTGGAGAAAGTATGAAACACGGCCATTTTCCAGCAACGCACTCCTTGCAATCCGATCGTTTTCTGAGGAACTCCAGAATATCGTTGTAGTGAAGATCTTTAATTTTTTTATGTTTCTGAGCACAATGACAGCGCGATTAGCATTCTCAGGCACTGCCGGCTCCCGTTTCCGATGATTTTGCAGCTGTATGGTTTCGAAATCACAAGTACCCCAACCACGAACAAAACTGCAATTGCAAGGTATCGCGAAGCTGCCTGAATGCACTTTTATTGAATTCTACTCATCACTAGCTTTCGTTTGACACCCCACATATTGAAATTGGAGAAAGTATGACGAACGCCCATTTTCCAGCAACGCACTCCTTGCAATCCGATCGTTTTCCGAGGAACTCCAGAATATCGTTGTAGTGAAGATCTTAAATTATTTTATGTTTCTGGGCACAATGACCGCGTGATTGGCATACTCAGGCACTTCCGGCTCCCGTTTCCGATGATTTTGCAGCTGTATGGTTTCGGAATCAAAAGTACCCCAACCAAGAACAAAACTGGAATCGCACGTATCGCGAAGCTGCCTGAATGCACTTTTATTGAATTTTACTCATCACTAGCTTTCGTTTGACACCCCATATATTGAAATTGGAGAAAGTATGAAAAACGGCCATTTTCCAGAAACGCACACCTTGCAATCCGATCGTTTTCCGAGGAACTCCAGAATATCGTTGTAGTGAAGATCTTCAATTTTTTTATGTTCCTGAGCACATTGACAGCGCGATTTGCATTCTCAGGCACTTCCGACTCCCGTTTCGATGATTTTACAGCTGTATGGTTTCGGAATCACAAGCACCCCAACCCCGAACAAAACTGCAATTGCAGGTATCGTGACGCTGCCTGAATGCACTTTTATTGAATTCTACTCATCAGTAGCTTTCGTTTGACACCCCATATATTGAAATTGGAGAAAGTATGAATAACGGCCATTTTCCAGAAACGCACTCCTTGCAATCCGATCGTTTTCTGAGGAACTCCAGAATATCGTTGTAGTGAAGATCTTTAATTTTTTTATGTTTCTGAGCACAACGACAGCGCGATTTGCATTCTCAGGCACTTCCGGCTCCCGTTTCCAATGATTTTGCAGCTGTGTGGTTTCGGAATCAAAAATACCCAAACCAAGAACAAAACTGGAATCGCAGGTATCGCGAAGCTGCCTGAATGCACTTTTATTGAATTCTACTCATCACTAGCTTTCGTTTGACACCCCATATATTGAAATTGGAGAAAGTATGAAAAACGGCCATTTTCCAGCAACGCACTCCTTGCAATCCGATCGTTTTCCGAGGAACTCCAGAACATCGTTTTAGTGACGATCTTTAATTCTTTTATGTTGCTGAGCACAATGAAAGTCCTATTTGCATTCTCAGGCACTTCCGGCTCCCGTTTCCGATGATTTTACAGCTGTATGGTTTCGGAACCACAAGTAACCCAACCACGAACAAAACTGCAATTGCTGGTATCGCGAAGCTACCTGAATGCACTTGTATTGAATTGTACTCATAACTAGCTTTCGTTTGACACCCTATATATTGAAATTGGAGAAAGTATGAAAAACGGCCATTTTCCAGCAGCGCACTCCTTGCAATCCGTTCGTTTTCTGAGGAACCCCAGAATATCGTTGTAGTGAAGATCTTTAATTTTTTTATGTTTCTGAGCACAACGACATAGCGATTTGCATACTCAGGCACTTCCGACTCCCGTTTCCGATGATTTTGCAGCTGTATGGTTTCGGAATCAAAAGTACCCAAACCACGAACAAAACTACAAATGCAGGTATCGCGAAGCTGCCTGAATGCACTTTTATTGAATTCTACTCATCACTAGCTTTCGTTTGACACCCCATACATTGAAATTGGAGAAAGTATGAAACACGGCCATTTTCCAGCAACGCACTCCTTGCAATCCGATCGTTTTCTAAGGAACTCCAGAATATCGTTGTAGTGAAGATCTTTAATTTTTTATGTTTCTGAGCACAATGACAGCGCGATTTGCATTCTCAGGCACTTCCGGCTCCCGTTTCGATAATTTTACAGCTGTATGGTTTCGGAATCACAAGTACCCCAACCACGAACAAAACTGCAATTGCAGGTATCGCGAAGCTGCCTGAGTGCACTTTTATTGAATTCTACTCATCACTAGCTTTCGTTTGACACCCCATATATTGAAATTGGAGAAAGTATGAATAACGGCCATTTTCCAGCAACGCACTCCTTGCAATCCGATCGTTTTCTGAGGAACTCCAGAATATCGTTGTAGTGAAGATCTTTAATTTTTTTATGTTTCTGAAGACAATGACAGCGCGATTTGCATTCTCAGGCACTTCCGGCTCCCGTTTCCAATGATTTTGCAGCTGTGTGGTTTCGGAATCAAAAGTACCCCAACCAAGAACAAAACTGGAATCGCAGGTATTGCGAAGCTGCCTGAATGCACTTTTATTGAATTCTACTCATCACTAGCTTCCGTTTGACACCCCATATATTGAAATTGGAGAAAGTATGAAAAACGGCCATTTTCCAGCAACGCACTCCTTGCAATCCGATCGTTTTCTGAGGAACTCCAGAATATCGTTGAAGTGAAGATCTTTAATTTTTTTATGTTCCTGAGCACAGTGACAGCGCGATCTGCATTCTCAGGCACTTTCGGCTCCCGTTTCCGATGATTTTGCAGCTGTATGGTTTCGGAATCAAAAGTACCCCAACCACGAACAAAACTGCAAATGCAGGTATCGCGAAGCTGCCTGAATGCACTTTAATTGAATTCTACTCATCACTAGCTTTCGTTTGACACCTCATATATTGAAATTGGAGAAAGTATGAAAAACCGCCATTTTCCAGCAACGCACTCTTTGCAATCTGATCGTTTTCTGTGGAACTCCAGAATATCGTTGTAGTGGAGATCTTTAATTTTTTTATGTTTCTGAGCACAATGACAGCGCGATTTGCATACTCAGGCACTTCCGACTCCCGTTTCCGATGATTTCGCAGCGGTATGGTTTCGGAATCAAAAGTACCCCAACCACGAACAAAACTGCAATTGCAGGTATCACGAAGGTGCCTGAATGCACTTTTATTGAATTCGATTCATCACTAGCTTTCGTTTGACACCCCATATATTGAAATTGGAGAAAGTATGAAAAACGGCCATTTTCCAGCAACGCGCTCCTTGCAATCCGATCGTTTTCTGAGGAACTCCAGAATATCGTTGTAGTGAAGATCTTTAATTTTTTTATGTTTCTGAGCACAATGACAGCGCGATTGGCATACTCAGGAACTTCCGGCTCCCGTTTCCGATGATTTTGCAGCTGTATGGTTTCGGGATCAAAAGTACCCTAACCACGAACAAAACTGCAATTGCAGGTATCGCGAAGCTGCCTGAATGCACTTTTATTGAATTCTACACATCGCTAGCTTTCGTTTGACACCCCATATATTGAAATTGGAGAAAGTATGAAAAACGGCCATTTTCCAGCAACGCACTCCTTGTAATCCGATCGTTTTCTGAGGAACTCCAGAATATCGTTGTAGTGAAGATCTTTAATTTTTTATGTTTCTGAGCACAATGACAGCGCGATTTGCATTCTGAGGCACTTCCGGCTCCCGTTTCCGATGATTTTGCAGCTGTATGGTTTGGGAATCAAAAGTACCCCAACCACGAACAAAACTGTAATTGCAGGTATCGCGAAGCTGCCTGAATGCACTTTTAGTGAATCCTACTCATCACTAGCTTTCGTTTGACACCCCATATATTGAAATTGGAGAAAGTATGAAAAACTGCCATTTTCCAGCAACGCACTCCTTGTAATCCGATCGTTTTCTGAGGAACTCCAGAATATCGTTGTAGTGAAGATCTTTAATTTTTTATGTTTCTGAGCACAATGACAGCGCGATTTGCATACTCAGGCACTTCCGGCTCCCGTTTCCGATGATTTTGCAGCTGTATGGTTTCGGAATCAAAAGTACCCCAACCACGAACAAAACTGCAATTGCAGGTATCGCGAAGCTGCCTGAATGCACTTTTATTGAATTCTACTCATCACTAGCTTTCGGTTGACACCCCATATATTGAAATTGGAGAAAGTATGAAACACGGCCATTTTCCAGCAACGCACTCCTTGCAATCCGATCGTTTTCTGAGGAACTCCAGAATATCGTTGTAGTGAAGATCTTTAAATTTTTTATGATTCTGAGCACAATGACAGCGCGATTTGCATTCTCAGGCACTTCCGGCTCCCGTTTCCAATGATTTTGCAGCTGTATGGTTTCGGAATCAAAAGTACCCCAACCACGCAAAAAACTGCAATTGCAAGTATCGCGAAGCTGCCTGAATGCACTTTTATTGAATTCTACTCATCACGAGCTTTCGTTTGACACCCCATATATTGAAATTGGAGAAATTATGAAAAACGGCCATTTTCCAGCAACGCACTCCTTGCAATCCGATCGTTTTCCGAGGAACTCCAGAATATCGTTGCAGTGAAGATCTTTAGTTTTTTTATGTTTCTGAGCACAATGACAGCGCGATTTGCATTCTCAGGCACTTCGGGCTCCCGTTTCCGATGATTTTACAGCTGTATGGTTTCGGAATCACAAGTACCCCAACCACGAACAAAACTGCAATTGCAGGTATCGCGAAGGTGCCTGAATGCACTGTTATTGAATTCTACTCATCACTAGCTTTCGTTTGACACCCCATATATTGAAATTGGAGAAAGTATGAAACACGGCCATTTTCCAGCAACGCACTCCTTGCAATCCGATCGTTTTCTGAGGAACTCCAGATTATCGTTGTAGTGAAGATCTTTAATTTTTTTACGCTTCTGAGCACAATGACAGCGCGATTTGCATACTCAGGCACTTCCGGCTCCCGTTTCCGATGATATTGCAGCTGTATGGTTTCGGAATCAAAAGTACCCCAACCACGAATAAAACTGCAATTGCAGGTACCGCGAAGCTACCTGAATGCACTTTTATTGAATTCTACTCATCACTAGCTTTCGTTTGACACCCCATACATTGAAATTGGAGAAAGTTTGAAAAACGGCCATTTTCCAGCAACGCACTCCTTGCAATCCGATCGTTTTCTGAGGAACTCCAGATTATCGTTGTAGTGAAGATCTTTAATTTTTTATGTTTCTGAGCACAATGACAGCGCGATTTGCATACTCAGGCTCTTCCGGCTCCCGTTTCCGATGATTTTGCAGCTGTATGGTTTCGGAATCAAAAGTACCCCAACCACGAACAAAACTGCGATTGCACGTATCGCGAAGCTGCTTGAATGCACTTTTATTGAATTGTACTCATAACTAGCTTTCGTTTGACACCCCATACATTGAAATTGGAGAAAGTATGAAAAACGCCCATTTTCCTGCAACGCACTCTTTGCAATCCGATCGTTTTCCGAGGAACTCCAGAATATCGTTGTAGTGAAGATCTTAAATTTTTTTATGTTTCTGGGCACAATGACCGCGTGATTGGCATACTCAGGCACTTCCGGCTCCCGTTTCCGATGATTTTGCAGCTGTATGGTTTCGCAATCAAAAGTACCCCAACCAAGAACAAAACTGGAATCGCACGTATCGCGAAGCTGCCTGAATGCACTTTTATTGAATTTTACTTATCACTAGCTTTCGTTTGACACCCCATATATTGAAATTGGAGAAAGTATGAAAAACGGCCATTACCCAGCAACGCACTCCTTGCAATCTGATCGTTTTCCGAGGAACTCCAGAATATCGTTGTAGTGAAGATCTTTAATGTTTTTTATGTTTCTGAGCACAATGACAGCGTGATTGGCATGCTCAGGCACTTCCGGTTCCCGTGCCCGATGATTTTGCAGCTGTATGGTTTCGGAATCAAAAGTACCCCAACCACGAACAAAACTGCAGTTGCAGGTATCGCGAAGCTGCCTGAATGCACTTTTATTGAATTCTACTCATCACTAGCTTTCGTTTGACACCCCATATATTGAAATTGGAGAAAGTATGACGAACGCCCATTTTCCAGCAACGCACTCCTTGCGATCCGATCGTTTTCCGAGGAACTCCAGAATATCGTTGTAGTGAAGATCTTAAATTTTTTTATGTTTCTGGGCACAATGGCCGCGTGATTTGCATACTCAGGCACTTCCGGCTCCCGTTTCCAATGATTTTGCAGCTGTGTGGTTTCGGAATCAAAAGTACCCAAACCAAGAACAAAACTGGAATCGCAGGTATCGCGAAGCTGCCTGAATGCACTTTTATTGAATTCTACTCATCACTAGCTTCCGTTTGACACCCCATATATTGAAATTGGAGAAAGTATGAAAAACGGCCATTTTCCAGCAACGCACTCCTTGCAATCCGATCGTTTTCTGAGGAACTCCAGAATATCGTTGAAGTGAAGATCTTTAATTTTTTAATGTTCCTGAGCACAGTGACAGCGCGATCTGCATTCTCAGGCACTTTCGGCTCCCGTTTCCGATGATTTTGCAGCTGTATGGTTTCGGAATCAAAAGTACCCCAACCACGAACAAAACTGCAAATGCAGGTATCGCGAAGCTGCCTGAATGCACTTTTATTGAATTCTACTCATCACTAGCTTTCGTTTGACACCCCATATATTGAAATTGGAGAAAGTATGACGAACGCCCATTTTCCAGCAACGCACTCCTTGCGATCCGATCGTTTTCCGAGGAACTCCAGAATATCGTTGTAGTGAAGATCTTAAATTTTTTTATGTTTCTGGGCACAATGGCCGCGTGATTTGCATACTCAGGCACTTCCGGCTCCCGTTTCCAATGATTTTGCAGCTGTGTGGTTTCGGAATCAAAAGTACCCAAACCAAGAACAAAACTGGAATCGCAGGTATCGCGAAGCTGCCTGAATGCACTTTTATTGAATTCTACTCATCACTAGCTTCCGTTTGACACCCCATATATTGAAATTGGAGAAAGTATGAAAAACGGCCATTTTCCAGCAACGCACTCCTTGCAATCCGATCGTTTTCTGAGGAACTCCAGAATATCGTTGAAGTGAAGATCTTTAATTTTTTTATGTTCCTGAGCACAGTGACAGCGCGATTTGCATTCTCAGGCACTTTCGGCTCCCGTTTCCGATGATTTTACAGCTGTATGGTTTCGGAATCACAAGTACCCCAACCACGAACAAAACTGCAATTGCAGGTATCGCGAAGCTGCCTGAATGCACTTTAATTGAATTCTACTCATCACTAGCTTTCGTTTGACACCTCATATATTGAAATTGGAGAAAGTATGAAAAACCGCCATTTTCCAGCAACGCACTCTTTGCAATCTGATCGTTTTCTGTGGAACTCCAGAATATCGTTGTAGTGGAGATCTTTAATTTTTTTATGTTTCTGAGCACAATGACAGCGCGATTTGCATACTCAGGCACTTCCGACTCCCGTTTCCGATGATTTCGCAGCGGTATGGTTTCGGAATCAAAAGTACCCCAACCACGAACAAAACTGCAATTGCAGGTATCACGAAGGTGCCTGAATGCACTTTTATTGAATTCGATTCATCACTAGCTTTCGTTTGACACCCCATATATTGAAATTGGAGAAAGTATGAAAAACGGCCATTTTCCAGCAACGCGCTCCTTGCAATCCGATCGTTTTCTGAGGAACTCCAGAATATCGTTGTAGTGAAGATCTTTAACTTTTTTATGTTTCTGAGCACAATGACAGCGCGATTGGCATACTCAGGAACTTCCGGCTCCCGTTTCCGATGATTTTGCAGCTGTATGGTTTCGGGATCAAAAGTACCCTAACCACGAACAAAACTGCAATTGCAGGTATCGCGAAGCTGCCTGAATGCACTTTTATTGAATTCTACACATCGCTAGCTTTCGTTTGACACCCCATATATTGAAATTGGAGAAAGTATGAAAAACGGCCATTTTCCAGCAACGCACTCCTTGTAATCCGATCGTTTTCTGAGGAACTCCAGAATATCGTTGTAGTGAAGATCTTTAATTTTTTATGTTTCTGAGCACAATGACAGCGCGATTTGCATTCTGAGGCACTTGCGGCTCCCGTTTCCGATGATTTTGCAGCTGTATGGTTTGGGAATCAAAAGTACCCCAACCACGAACAAAACTGTAATTGCAGGTATCGCGAAGCTGCCTGAATGCACTTTTAGTGAATCCTACTCATCACTAGCTTTCGTTTGACACCCCATATATTGAAATTGGAGAAAGTATGAAAAACTGCCATTTTCCAGCAACGCACTCCTTGTAATCCGATCGTTTTCTGAGGAACTCCAGAATATCGTTGTAGTGAAGATCTTTAATTTTTTATGTTTCTGAGCACAATGACAGCGCGATTTGCATACTCAGGCACTTCCGGCTCCCGTTTCCGATGATTTTGCAGGTGTATGGTTTCGGAATCAAAAGTACCCCAACCACGAACAAAACTGCAATTGCAGGTATCGCGAAGCTGCCTGAATGCACTTTTATTGAATTCTACTCATCACTAGCTTTCGCTTGACACCCCATATATTGAAATTGGAGAAAGTATGAAACACGGCCATTTTCCAGCAACGCACTCCTTGCAATCCGATCGTTTTCTGAGGAACTCCAGAATATCGTTGTAGTGAAGATCTTTAAATTTTTTATGATTCTGAGCACAATGACAGCGCGATTTGCATTCTCAGGCACTTCCGGCTCCCGTTTCCGATGATTTTGCAGCTGTATGGTTTCGGAATCAAAAGTACCCCAACCACGCAAAAAACTGCAATTGCAAGTATCGCGAAGCTGCCTGAATGCACTTTTATTGAATTCTACTCATCACGAGCTTTCGTTTGACACCCCATATATTGAAATTGGAGAAATTATGAAAAACGGCCATTTTCCAGCAACGCACTCCTTGCAATCCGATCGTTTTCCGAGGAACTCCAGAATATCGTTGCAGTGAAGATCTTTAGTTTTTTTATGTTTCTGAGCACAATGACAGCGCGATTTGCATTCTCAGGCACTTCGGGCTCCCGTTTCCGATGATTTTACAGCTGTATGGTTTCGGAATCACAAGTACCCCAACCACGAACAAAACTGCAATTGCAGGTATCGCGAAGGTGCCTGAATGCACTGTTATTGAATTCTACTCATCACTAGCTTTCGTTTGACACCCCATATATTGAAATTGGAGAAAGTATGAAAAACGGCCATTTTCCAGCAACGCACTCCTTGCAATCCGATCGTTTTCTGAGGAACTCCAGATTATCGTTGTAGTGAAGATCTTTAATTTTTTTACGCCTCTGAGCACAATGACAGCGCGATTTGCATACTCAGGCACTTCCGGCTCCCGTTTCCGATGATATTGCAGCTGTATGGTTTCGGAATCAAAAGTACCCCAACCACGAACAAAACTGCAGTTGCAGGTATCGCGAAGCTGCCTGAATGCACTTTTATTGAATTCTACTCATCACTAGCTTTCGTTTGACACCCCATATATTGAAATTGGAGAAAGTTTGAAACACGGCCATTTTCCAGCAACGCACTCCTTGCAATCCAATCGTTTTCTGAGGAACTCCAGAATATCGTTGAAGTGAAGATCTTTAAATTTATTATGTTCCTGAGCACAGTGACAGCGCGATTTGCATACTCAGGCACTTCCGGCTCCCGTTTCCGATGATTTTGCAGCTGTATGGTTTCGGAATCAAAAGTACCCCAACCACGAATAAAACTCCAATTGCAGGTATCGCGAAGCTACCTGAATGCACTTTTATTGAATTCTACTCATCGCTAGCTTACGTTTGACACCCCATATATTGAAATTGGAGAAAGTATGAAAAACGGCCATTACCCAGCAACGCACTCCTTGCAATCTGATCGTTTTCCGAGGAACTCCAGAATATCGTTGTAGTGAAGATCTTTAATGTTTTTTATGTTTCTGAGCACAATGACAGCGTGATTGCCATTCTCAGGCACGTCCGGCTTCCGTGCCCGATGATTTTGCAGCTGTATGGTTTCGGAATCAAAAGTACCCCAACCACGCACAAAACTGCAAATGCAGGTATCGCGAAGCTGCCTGAAGGCACTTTTATTGAATTCTACTCATCACTAGCTTTCGTTTGACACCCCATATATTGAAATTGGAGAAAGTTTGAAAAACGGCCATTTTCCAGCAACGCACTCCTTGCAATCCGATCGTTTTCTGAGGAACTCCAGATTATCGTTGTAGTGAAGATCTTTAATTTTTTTACGCTTCTGAGCACAATGACAGCGCGGTTTGCATACTCAGGCTCTTCCGGCTCCCGTTTCCGATGATTTTGCAGCTGTATGGTTTCGGAATCAAAAGTACCCTAACCACGAACAAAACTGCGATTGCACGTATCGTGAAGCTGCTTGAATGCACTTTTATTGAATTTTACTCATCACTAGCTTTCGTTTGACACCCCATATATTGAAATTGGAGAAAGTATGAAAAACGGCCATTTTCCAGAAACGCACACCTTGCAATCCGATCGTTTTCCGAGGAACTCCAGAATATCGTTGTAGGGAAGATCTTCAATTTTTTTATGTTCCTGAGCACATTGACAGCGCGATTTGCATTCTCAGGCACTTCCGACTCCCGTTTCCGATGATTTTAACAGCTGTATGGTTTCGGAATCACAAGCACCCAGACCACGAACAAAACTGCAATTGCAGGTATCGCGACGCTGCCTGAATGCACTTTTATTGAATTCTACTCATCACTAGCTTTCGTTTGACACCCCATATATTGAAATTGGAGAAAGTATGGAAAACGGCCATTTTCCAGAAACGCACTCCTTGCAATCCGATCGTTTTCTGAGGAACTCCAGAATATCGTTGTAGTGAAGATTCTTAATGTTTTTTATGTTTCTGAGCACAATGACAGCGCGATTTGCATACTCGGGCACTTCCGGCTCCTGTTTCCGATGATTTTGCAGCTGTATGGTTTCGGAATCAAAAGTACCCCAACCAAGAACAAAACTGGAATCGCAGGTATCGCGAAGCTGCCTGAAGGCACTTTTATTGAATTCTACTCATCAGTAGCTTTCGTTTGACACCCCATATATTGAAATTGGAGAAAGTATGAAAAACGGCCATTTTCCAGCAACGCACTCCTTGCAATCCGATCGTTTTCTGAGGAACTCCAGAATATCGTTGAAGTGAAGATCTTTAATTTTTTTATGTTCCTGAGCAAAAAGACAGCGTGATTTGCATACTCAGGCACTTCCGGCTCCCGTTTCCGATAATTTTGCAGCTGTATGGGTTCGGAATCAAAAGTGCCCCAACCACGAACAAAACTGCAAATGCAGGTATCGCGAAGCTGCCTGAAGGCACTTTTATTGAATTCTACTCATCACTAGCTTTCGTTTGACACCCCATATATTGAAATTGGAGAAAGTATGAAAAACGGCCATTTTCCAGCAACGCACTCCTTGCAATCCGATCGTTTTCTGAGGAACTCCAGAATATCGTTGAAGTGAAGATCTTTAATTTTTTTATGTTCCTGAGCACAAAGACAGCGCGATTTGCATACTCAGGCACTTCCGGCTCCCGTTTCCGATGATTTTGCAGCTGTATGGTTTCGGAATCAAAAGTACCCCAACCACGAACAAAACTGCAAATGCAGGTATCGCGAACTGCCTGAAGGCACTTTTATTGAATTCTACTCATCACTAGCTTTCGTTTGATACCCCATATATTGAAATTGGAGAAAGTATGACGAACGCCCATTTTCCAGCAACGCACTCCTTGCAATCCGATCGTTTTCCGAGGAACTCCAGAATATCGTTGTAGTGAAGATCTTAAATTTTTTTATGTTTCTGGGCACAATGGCCACGTGATTGGCATACTCAGGCACTTCCGGCTCCCGTTTCCAATGATTTTGCAGCTGTGTGGTTTCGGAATCAAAAGTACCCAAACCAAGAACAAAACTGGAATCGCAGGTATCGCGAAGCTGCCTGAATGCACTTTTATTGAATTCTACTCATCACTAGCTTTCGTTTGACACCCCATATATTGAAATTGGAGAAAGTATGAAAAACGGCCATTTTCCAGCAACGCGCTCCTTGCAATCCGATCGTTTTCTGAGGAACTCCAGAATATCGTTGTAGTGAAGATCTTTAATTTTTTTATGTTTCTGAGCACAATGACAGCGCGATTTGCATACTCAGGAACTTCCGGCTCCCGTTTCCGATGATTTTGCAGCTGTATGGTTTCGGGATCAAAAGTACCCCAACCACGAACAAAACTGCAATTGCAGGTATCGCGAAGCTGCCTGAATGCACTTTTATTGAATTCTACACATCGCTAGCTTTCGTTTGACACCCCATATATTGAAATTGGAGAAAGTATGAAAAACGGCCATTTTCCAGCAACGCACTCCTTGTAATGCGATCGTTTTCTGAGGAACTCCAGAATATCGTTGTAGTGAAGATTATTAATGTTTTTTATGTTTCTGAGCACAATGACAGCGCGATTTGCAGGCACTTCCGGCTCCCGTTTCCGATGATTTTGCAACTCAGTGGTTTCGGAATCACAAGTACCCCAACCACGAACAAAACTGCAATTTCAGGTATCGCGAAGCTGCCTGAATGCACTTTTATTGAATTCTACTCATCACTAGCTTTCGTTTGACACCCCATATATTGAAATTGGAGAAAGTGTGAAAAACGGCCATTTTCCAGCAACGCACTCCTTGCAATCCGATCGTTTTCCGAGGAACTCCAAAATATCGTTGTAGTGAAGACCTTTAATTTTTTTATGTTTCTGAGCACAATGAAAGCGCGATTTGCATTCTCAGGCACTTCCGGCTCCCGTTTCCGATGATTTTGCAGCTGTATGGTTCTGGAATCAAAAGTACCCAACCACGAACAAAGTGCAATTGCATGTATCGCGAAGCTGCCTGAATGCACTTTTATTGAATTCTACTCATCACTAGCTTTCGTTTGACACCACATATATTGAAATTGGAGAAAGTTTGAAAAACGGCCATTTTCCAGCAACGCACTCCTTGCAATCCGATCGTTTTCTGAGGAACTCCAGATTATCGTTGTAGTGAAGATCTTTAATTTTTTTACGCTTCTGAGCACAATGACAGCGCGATTTGCATACTCAGGCACTTCCGGCTCCCGTTTCCGATGATTTTGCAGCTGTATGGTTTCGGAATCAAAAGTACCCCCACCACGAACAAAACTGCGATTGCACGTATCGCGAAGCTGCTTGAATGCACTTTTATTTAATTCTACTCATCACTAGCTGTCGTCTGACACCACATATATTGGAATTGGAGAAAGTTTTAAAAACGGCCATTTTCCAGCAACGCACTCCTTGCAATCCGATCGTTTTCTGAGGAACTCCAGAATATCGTTGAAGTGAAGATCTTTAATTTTTTTATGTTTCTGAGCACAATGACAGCGCGATTTGCATACTCAGGCACTTCCAGCTCCCGTTTCCGATGATTTTGCAGCTGTATGGTTTCGAAATCAAATGTACCCCAACCACGAACAAAACTGCAATTGCAGGTATCGCGAAGCTGCCTGAATGCACTTTTATTGAATTCTACTCATCACTAGCTTTCGTTTGACACCCCATATATTGAAATTGGAGAAGGTATGAAAAACGGCCATTTTCCTGCAATGCACTCCTTGCAATCCGATCGTTTTCTGAGGAACTCCAGAATATCGCTGTAGTGAAGATCTTTAATTTTTTTACGTTTCTGAGCACAATGACAGCGCGATTTGCATACTCAGGCACTTCCGACTCCCGTTTCCGATGATTTTGCAGCTGTATGGTTTCGGAATCAAAAGTACCCCAACCACGAACAAAACTGCAATTGCAGGTATCGCGAAGCTGCCTGAATGCACTTTTATTGAATTCTACTCATCACTAGCTTTCGTTTGACACCACATATCTTGAAATTGGAGAAACTATGAAAAACGGCCATTTTCCAGCAACGCACCCCTTGCAATCCGATCGTTTTCTGAGGAACTCCAGAATATCGTTGTAGTGAAGATTTTTCATTTTTTCATTTTAGCGGTTTTGTACTTAAATACAAAACCCTATTGCAATCACGACCTGTGTCCGTCTGTCCGTCCGTCCGTCCGTCCGTCCGTCCGTCCGTCTGTATGTCGCAGCACTTTTTCTCCGAAGCAATAGATGCTACAGCCATGAAACTTTGTAGAAAGGTCAGAAGTGATGATCTCTTGAAAGTTCAAGGGTGGAAAAATTTTTCAAAGGCGTTTAAGGGGGGTCTCCCCATATAGGGAGGTGACCCCTCAAAAAAAAATTTTCACCATTGGTAGTCGAGTAGGGTGTCATTGGAAAGCTCTCAATGAGATCTTATCAAAACAAGTCTTAAATATGCCTTATAAGTAACGAGTGGGGCAGGGAAAGGGGAAATGTACGAACTTTTCGCGTACCCCCCCTCGCGATTGGACACCTTCCATCCGAGAAATCTGAAAAAAATCATGAATGTAGGCCTTAATAAGTACAACAACAACAAATACATGAGAAGTCGAGATTCACTCAACTTTGTTAGTAATACTATGATTTATCGATTTTGTGTTTTCTTGAATAAAATCTAGACGGTACCTTTAAACTCAATAAAATTTAACAGAAAGATGACTATTCATTAGATTGATCTTTTTCGAAAGTTTGATAAAGATCGAATAGTATTTGACGAAGTTATAGCGATTTGAATTTTCCTGTATTACTATGGAACAATATGCCCTGTATTACTATGGAAACATATGGCTATGGAGCCATGTGCGCTTTTTACCGACTTAGACACTACAGCTTTGCTAGAATTTGCATGAAAATTTCATAATGTAGGTATCATGAAGATGAGTACATGCAATTGACACAAGTCGAAGAGGCAGGAGAGAGCTCCTAGCAAAAGGGCTTTGTAACCATTCTAGGATTCGAAAAAATAGGCCATGAATCGATGATTACAGTACAGAGGAGTGGCCCCTGGAAAAAAATTTCATGAAAGGTAGCCGATATGAGTATCAACTGAAAGTTCTCTATGAGAGCTTTTCAAAACAGTTCTTAAACTGACAGTTTTTGCTTCAGTGGGACACAGGGGGGGAAATACATGAAAAATGTGTTTCCTCCCTTGCGAATGGACACCCGTGATCTAAAAATTCTGGAAAAAATTATCAAAGGAGATATTTATGGGTATAACTATAACAAATACCTCAGAAGTCCAAATTCGTCCAACTTTGTCAATAATAGTATGATCCTCGAATTTCACATTTTCTCCAATAAAATCGTCTTTGATATGTTTCTTGATTTTATTCGTTGCAGGTTACGGCATTTTGCAAGTTGAGTATAAAACCCTTCTGACATGAGCATAGGTCTGTCTTCCCAACTTGTTTTATGTTTCTGAGCACAATGACAGCGTGCTTGGCATACTCAGGCACTTCCGGCTCCCGTTTCCGATGATTTTGCAGCTGTATGGTTTTGGAATCACAAGTACCCCAACCACGAACAAAACTGAAATCGCAGGTATCGCGAAGCTGCCTGAATGCAGTTTTATTGAATTCTACTCATCACTAGCTTTCGTTTGACACCCCATATATTGAAATCGGAGAAAGTATGAATAACGGCCATTTTCCAGCAACGCGCTCCTTGCAATCCGATCGTTTTCTGAGGAACTCCAGAATATCGTTGTTGTGAAGATCTTTAATTTTTTTATGTTCCTGAGCACAATGACAGTGCGATTTGCAGTCTCAGGCACTTCCGGCTCCCGCTTCCAATGATTTTGCAGCGGTATGGTTTCGGAATCACAAGCACCCCAACCACGAACAAAACTGCAATTGCAGGTATCGCGAAGCTGCCTGAATGCACTTTTATTGAATTTTACTCATCACTAGCTTTCGTTTGACACCACATATCTTGAAATTGGAGAAAGTATGAAAAACGGCCATTTTCCAGCAACGCGCTCCTTGCAATCCGATCGTTTTCCGAGGAACTCCAGAATATCGTTGTAGTGAAGATTTTTCATATTTTCATTTTAGGGGTTTTGTACTTAAATACAAAACCCTATTGCAATCACGACCTGTGTCCGTCTGTCCGTCCGTCCGTCCGTCCGTCCGTCTGTATGTCGCAGCACTTTTTCTCCGAAACAATAGATGCTACAGCCATGAAACTTTGTAGAAAGGTCAGAAGTGATGACCTCTTGAAAGTTCAAGGGTGGAAAAATTTTTCAAAGGCGTTTAAGGGGGGTCTCCCCATATAGGGAGGTGACCCCTCAAAAAAAAAATTTCACCATTGGTAGTCGAGTAGGGTGTCATTGGAAAGGTCTCAATGAGATCTTATCAAAACAAGTCTTAAATATGCCTTATAAGTAACGAGGGGAGCAGGGAAAGGGGAAATGTACGAACTTTTCGCGTACCCCCCCTCGCGATTGGACACCTTCCATCCGAGAAATCTGAAAAAAATCATGAATGTAGGCCTTAATAAGTACAACAACAACAAATACATGAGAAGTCGAGATTCACTCAACTTTGTTAGTAATAGTATGATTTATCGATTTTGTGTTTTCTTGAATAGAATCTAGACGGTACCTTTAAACTCAATAAAATTTAACAGAAAGATGACTATTTATTAGATTGATCTTTTTCGAAAGTTTGATAAAGATCGAATAGTATTTGACGAAGTTATAGCGATTTGAATTTTCCTGTATTACTATGGAACAATATGCCCTGTATTACTATGGAAACATATGGCTATGGAGCCATGTGCGCTTTTTACCGACTTAGACACTACAGCTTTGCTAGAATTTGCATGAAAATTTCATAATATAGGTATCATGAAGATGAGTACATGCAATTGAAACAAGTCGAAGAGGCAGGAGAGAGCTCCTAGCAAAAGGGCTTTGTAACCATTCTAGGATTCGAAAAAATAGGCCATGAATCCATGATTACAGTACAGAGGAGTGGCCCCTGGAAAAAAATTTCATGAAAGGTAGCCGATATGAGTATCAACTGAAAGTTCTCTATGAGAGCTTTTCAAAACAGTTCTTAAACTGACAGGTTTTGCTTCAGTGGGACACAGGGGGGGAAATACATGAAAAATGTGTTTCCTCCCTTGCGAATGGACACCCGTGATCTAAAAATTCTGGAAAAAATTATCAAAGGAGATATTTATGGGTATAACTATAACAAATACCTCAGAAGTCCAAATTCGTCCAACTTTGTCAATAATAGTATGATCCTCGAATTTCACATTTTCTCCAATAAAATCGTCTTTGATATGTTTCTTGATTTTATTCGTTGCAGGTTACGGCATTTTGCAAGTTGAGTATAAAACCCTTCTGACATGAGCATAGGTCTGTCTTCCCAACTTGTTTTATGTTTCTGAGCACAATGACAGCGTGCTTGGCATACTCAGGCACTTCCGGCTCCCGTTTCCGATGATTTTGCAGCTGTATGGTTTTGGAATCACAAGTACCCCAACCACGAACAAAACTGAAATCGCAGGTATCGCGAAGCTGCCTGAATGCAGTTTTATTGAATTCTACTCATCACTAGCTTTCGTTTGACACCCCATATATTGAAATCGGAGAAAGTATGAATAACGGCCATTTTCCAGCAACGCGCTCCTTGCAATCCGATCGTTTTCTGAGGAACTCCAGAATATCGTTGTTGTGAAGATCTTTAATTTTTTTAATGTTCCTGAGCACAATGACAGTGCGATTTGCAGCCTCAGGCACTTCCGGCTCCCGCTTCCAATGATTTTGCAGCGGTATGGTTTCGGAATCACAACCACCCCAACCACGAACAAAACTGCAATTGCAGATATCGCGAAGCTGCCTGAATGCACTTTTATTGAATTTCACTCATCATTAGCTTTCGTTTGACACCCCATATATTGAAATTGGAGAAAGTATGAAAAACGGCCATTTTCCAGCAACGCACTCCTTGTAATCCGATCGTTTTCTGAGGAACTCCAGAATATCGTTGTAGTGAAGATCTTTAATTTTTTTATGTTCCTGAGCACAGTGACAACGCGATTTGCATTCTCAGGCACTTCCGGGTCCCGTTTCCGATTATTTTACAGGTGTATGGTTTCGGAATCAAAAGTACCCCGACCACGAACAAAACTGCAATTGAAGGTATCGCGAAGCTGCCTGCATGTACTTTTAATGAATTCTACTCATCACTAGCTTTCGTTTGACACCCCATATATTGAAATTGGAGAAAGTATGAAAAACGGCCATTTTCCAGAAACGCACTCCTTGCAATCCGATCGTTTTCCGAGGAACTCCAGAATATCGTTGTGGTGAAGATTTTTAATTTTTTATGTTTCTGAGCACAATAACAGTGCAATTTGCATACTCAGGCGCTTGCGGCTCCCGTTTCCGATGATTTTGCAGCTGTATGGTTTCATAATCAAAAGTACCCCAACCACGAACAAAATCGCAATTGCAGATATCGCGAAGCTGCCTGAATGCACTTTTATTGAATTCTACTCACCACTTGCTTTGGTTTGACACCCCATATATTGAAATTGGAGAAAGTATGAAAAAGGCCATTTTCCTGCAACGCACTCCTTGCAATCTGATCGTTTTCCGAGGAACTCCAGAATATCGTTGTAGTGAAGATCTTTATTTTTTTAATGTTCCGGAATACAATAACAGTGCGATTGGCATATTCAGGCACTTCCGACTATCATATCCGATGATTTTACAGCTGTATGGTTTCGGAATCAAAAGTACCCCACCCACGCAAAACTGCAATTCCAGGTATCGCGAAGCTGCCTGAATGCACTTTTATTGAATTCTAGTCATCACTAGCTTTCGTTTGACACCCCATATATCGAAATTGGAGAAAGTATGAAAAACGGCCGTTTTCCAGCAACGCACTCCTTGCAATCCGATCGTTTCCGAGGAACTCCACAATATCATTGCGGTGAAGAATTTTAAATATTTTTATGTTTCTGAGCACAATGACAGCGCGATTTGCATACTCAGGCACTTCTGGCTCCCGTTTCCGATGATTTTGCAGCTGTATGGTTTCGGAATCAAATGTACTCCAGCCACGAACAAAACTTCAACTGCAGGTATCGCAAAGCTGCCTGTATGAACTTTTATTGAATTCTACTCATCACTAGCTTTCGTTTGACACTCCACATATTGAAATTGGAGAAAGTATGAAGAACGGCCCTTTTCCAGCAACGCACTCCTTGCAATCCGATCGTTTTCCGAGGAACTCCAGAATATCGTTGTAGTGAAAATCTTTAATTTTTTAATGTTTTTGAGCACAATGTCACCGTGATTTGCATACTCAGGCACTTCTGGCTCCCGTTTCCGATGATTTTATAGCTGTAGGGTTTCGGAATCAAAAGTACCCCAACCACGCAAAAAACTGCATTTGCAGGTATCGCGAAGCTGCTTGAATGCACTTTTATTAAATTCTACTCATCACTAGCTTTCGTTTGACACCCCATATATTGAAATTGGAGAAAGTATGAAAAACGGCCATTTTCCAGCAACGCACTCCTTGCAATCGGGTCATTTTCCGAGGAACTCCAGAATATCGTTGTAGTGAAGATCTTCCATTTCTTCATGTTCCTGACTACAATAACAGTGCGATTTGCATATTCAGGCACTTCCGACTCCCGTGTCCGATGATTTTACAGCTGTATGGTTTCGGAATCAAAAGTACCCAAACCAAGAACAAAACTGTGCATTCAGGCAGTTTCGCAATACCTGCATTGCGAAACTGCCTGAATGCACATTTATTGAATTTTACTCATCACAAGCTTTCGTTTGACACCCCATATATTGAAATTGGAGAAAGTATGAAAAACGGCCATTTTCCAGCAACGCACTCCTTGCAATCCGATCGTTTTCTGAGGAACTCCAGAATATCGTTGTAGTGAAGATATTTAATTTTTTTTATGTTTCTGAGCACAATGACAGCGTGATTTGCCCCCTCAGGCACTTCAGGCTCCCGTGTCCGATGATTTTGCAGCTGTATGGTTTCGGAATCAAAAGTACCCCAACCACTAACAAAACTGCAACTGCAGGTATCGCAAAGTTACCTGAATGCACTTTTATCGAATTCTTCTCATCACTAGCTTTCGTTTGACACCCCATATATTGAAATTGGACAAAGTATGAAACACGGCCATTTTCCAGCAACGCACTCCTTGCATTCCGATCGTTTTCTGAGGAACTCCAAAATATCGTTGTAGTGAAGGTCTTTAATTTTTTTATGTTTCTGAGCACAATGACAGCACGATTTGCATGCTCAGGCACTTTCGGCTCCCGTTTCCGGTGATTTTACAGCTGTATGGTTTCGGAATCAAAAGTACCCCAACCAGGAACAAAACTTCAATTGCAGGTATCGCGAAGCTGCCTGAATGCACTTTTATTGAATTCAACTCATGACTAGCATTCGTTTGACACCCCATGTATTGAATTTGGAGAAAGTATGAACAACGGCCATTTTCCAGCAACGCACTCCTTGCAATCCGATCGTTTTCTGAGGAACTCCAGAATATCGTTGTAGTGAAGATCTTTAATTTTTTTATGTTTCTGAGCACAATGACAGTGCGATTTGCATATTCAGGCACTTCCGACTCCCGTTTCCGATGATTCTACAGCTGTATGATTTCGGAATCAAAAGTACCCCAACCACGTAAAAAACTGAAATTGCAGGTATCGTGAAGCTGCCTGAATGCACTTTTGTTAAATTCTACTCATCACTAGCTTTCGTTTGACACCCCATATATTGAAATTGGAGAAAGTATGAAAAATGGCCATTTTCCAGCATTGCACTCCTTGCAATCCGATCGTTTTCCGAGGAACACCAGAATTACGTTGTAGTGAAGATCTTTAATTTTTTAATGTTCCTGAGTGCAATAACAGTGCGATTAGCATATTCAGGCACTTCCGACTCCCGTTTCCGATGATTATACAGCTGGATAGTTTCGGAATCAAAACTACCCCAACCACGCAAAAAACTGCAATTGCTGGTATCGCGGAGCTGCCTGAATGCACTTTCATTGAATTCCTCTCATCTCTGGGTTTCGTTTGACACCCCATATGTTGAAATTGGAGAAAGTATGACAAACGGCCATTTTCCAGCAACGCGCTCCTTGGAATCCGATCGTTTTCCGAGGAACTCCAGAATGTCGTTGTGATGAAGATCTTTAATTTTTTTATGTTCCTGAGTACAATAACAGTTCGATTTGCATATTCAGGCACTTACGACTCCCGTTTCCGATGATTTTACAGCCTTTTGGTTGCGGGATCAAAAGTACCCCAACCACGCAAAAAACTGCAATTGTAGGTATCGCGAAGCTGCCTGAATGCACTTTTATTGAATTCTACTCATCACTAGCTTCGTTTGACACCCCATATATTGAAATTGGAGAAAGTATGAAAAACGGCCATTTTCCAGCAACGCACTCCTTGCAATCCGATCGTTTTCCGAGGAACTCCAGAATATCGTTTTAGTGAAGATCTTTAATTTTTTTATGTTCCTGAGTACAATAACGGCGCGATTTGCATATTCAGGCATTTCCGAATCCCGCTTCCGATGATTTTACAGCTGTATGGTTTCGGAATCAAAAGTACCCCAACCACGAAAAACACTGCGATTTCAGGTATCGCGAAGCTGCCTGAATGCACTTTTATTGAATTCTACTCATCACTAGCTTTCGTTTGACACCCCATATATTGAAATTGGAGAAAGTATGAAAATCGGCCGTTTTCCAGCAACGCAATCCTTGCAATTCGATCTTTTTACGAGGATCTCCGGAAAACTGTTGTCGTGAAGATCTTTAATTTTTTTATGTTCCTGAGTACAATAACAGCGCAATTTGCATATTCAGGCACTTCCAACTCCCGCTTCCGATGGTCTTACAGCTTTATAGTTTCGGGATCAAAAGCACCCCAACCACGCAAAGAACTGCAATTTTAGGTATCGCGAAGCTACCTGGATGCATTTTCATTGATTTTTAACTCATCGGTAGCTTTCGTTTGATACCCCATAAATTGAAATTGGAGAAAGTATGCAAAACGGCCATTGTCCAGCAATGCACTCCTTGCAATCTGATCGTTTTCCGAGGAACTCCAGAAGATCGTTGTACTCGTAGTGAAGACCTTTAATTTTTTTATGTTCTTCAGTACAATAATAGTGCGATTTGCATATTCAGGCACTTCCGACTCCCGTTTCCGATGATTTTACAGCTGTGTAGTTTCGGAATTAAAAGTACCCCAAACGCACAAAAAACTTAAATTGCAGGTATCGCGGAGCTGCCTGAATGCACTTTTATTGAATTCTACTCATCACTAACTTTTGTTTGACACCCCGTATGTTACAATCGGAGAAAGTATGAAAAACGGCCATTTTGCAGCAACGCACTCCTTGCAATTCGATATTTTTCTCAGGATGTCCAGAATATTGTTGTCGCGAAGATCTTTAATTTTTTTATGTTCCTGAGTACAATAACAGCGCGATTTGCATATTCAGGCACTTCCGACTCCCGTTTTCGATGATTCTACAGCTGTTTAGTTTCGGAATCAAAAGTACCCCAACCACGGAAAAAACTGCAATTGCAGGTATCGCGAAGCTGCCTGAATGCACTTTTATTGAATTCTACTCATCACTAGCCTTCGTTTGTCACCCCATATATTGAAATTGGAGAAAGTATGAAAAACGGCCATTGTCCAGCTACCGCTCCTTGCAATCCGATAGTTTTCCGAGGAACTCCAGAATGTCGTTGTAGTGAAGATCTTCAATTATTTCATGTTCCTGTGTACAATAACAGTTCGAATTGCATATTCCGGCACTTCCGACTCCCGTTTCCGGTGATTTTGCAGCTGTATGGTTTCGGAATCAAAAGTATTAAAAATTGAATTATTTTGCCCTGTCTAGAATGAAACTCCGATTTGAACGAGATTTGACACATTGATTGGTGAGGTCCTAGCCCACAGAGATTTAAAATTGTCCAAAATCAAATGCATGCATTCAAAATGGCGGCCCCAAAGGTCAGGAACAAGCGCAATTCGCTATTATAGTAGCAACTGAAATAATGAATTTTTTTTCAGGGAAACGTTTTAAATGACTTATCTTGAACGTATTTATAAATCAGAATATTTTTTAAATATTGTAAAATATTTTTAACAATACCCTAAAAAATTATCAAATCGCGACTTGTCTTTCTGCCCGTCCGTTCGTTTGCTCGTGTGTCACAAATTTTCTCGCAAACCACATGAGCTGGAATGAGGAAATTTTCTACGTAGGTTAAAAGTGGTGCCTCTTGAAATTTGCTGTGTAAGAACATATTTTAAAGTGTTTAAAGGGGTCTCCCCATACAGGGGGTTGACAAACATTTTTAGGGTTTTGTACTAAAATACAAAACCCTATTGCAATCACGACCTGTGTCCGTCTGTCCGTCCGTCCGTCCGTCCGTCCGTCTGTATGTCACAGCACTTTTTCTCCGAAACTATAGAGGCTACAGCCATGAAAGGTCAGAAGTGGTGACTTCTTGAAAGTTCAAGGGTGGAAAAATTTTTCAAAGGGGTTTAAGGGGGGTCACCCCTATAGGGAGATGACCCCTCAAAAAAAATTTTTCACCATTGGTAGTCGAGTAGGGTGTCATTGGAAAGGTCTCAATGAGATCTTTTCAAAAAAAGTCTTAAAATTGCCTTCTGAGTACCGAGGGGGGCAGGGGAAGGGGAAATGTACGAACTTTTCGCGTACCCCCCTCGCGATTGGAAACCTTCCATCCGAAAAATCTGAAAAAAGTCATGAATGTAGGCCTTAATAAGTACAACAACAACAAATACATGAGAAGTCGAAATTCACTCAACTTTGTTAGTAATAGTATGATTTATCGATTTGATATTTTCTTGAATAAAATCCAAACGGTACCCTCAAATTCAATAAAATTTAGCAAACAGATGACTTTTCATAAGATTGATCTTTTCTGTAAGTTTCATAAAGATCGAATAGTATTTAATAAAGTTATAGCGATTTGAATTTTCCTGTATTACTATGGAACAATATGCCCTATATTACTATGGAAACATATGGCTATGGAGCCATATGCGCATTTTATCGATTTAGACACTACAGCTTTGCTAGGATTTGCATGAAAATTTCAGGAATGATAGGTATCATGAAAATGAGTACATACAATTGAAACAAGTCAAAGAGGCAGGAGAGAGCTCCTAGCAAAAGGGCTTTGTAACCATTCTAGGATTCGAAAAAATAGGCCATGAATCGATGATTACAGTACAGAGGAGTGGGCCCTGAAAAAAATTTCATGAAAGGTAGCCGATATGAATATCAACTGAAAGTCCTCTATGAGAGCTTTTCAAAGCAGTTCTTAAACTGACAGGTTTTGCTTCAGTGGGGGGGGAAATACATGAAAAATGTGTTTCTAAAAAATCTGGAAAAATTATCAAGGGAGATATCTATAGGTACAAGTAAAACAAAAACCTCAGAAGTCAAAATTCTTTCAACTTTGTTAATAATAATATGATCCTCGAGTTTCACATTTTCTCCAATAAAATCCTCTTTGACATGTTTCTTGATTTTATTCGTTGCTGGTTACTGCATTTTGTAAGTTGAGTACAAAACCCTTCTGACATGAGCATAGGTCTGTCTGCCCAACTTGTTTTTATTTCTGTAGCCCTCTAGCAACAGATTCCGATAAAACTTGAAGTTATAAGTTATTAAGGCAAGTTAATTTAATTTAATTATGCAAATCGGATGACAAATAAAAAATTCGAAAACTTACAGCTTAATAATTTTAACAGCGTTTTGAATAAAAATTCAAAATAACGGCCCCTGATGGTTCAGAAAAGAAATGAAAATGTATATATTAATGGCAATGCAAGTGCATTTTATGGAAATCTTTTGAAACTAACTATTTGAGCTATTTAAGGCAAAAAGTGATCACCTTTGTTTGACAACCACTGTCAAATGTATAAACAGCAAATGTGAGGAGGGCGAAACGAGTATAAATATGTTTATAACAATTTATTACCCGCCGATTTTCAATATGTGATCCATACGTGTGCAACTCAATTTAATTAGCAAAATATTTGCGCCTCTATGAAGGGTCTCCAAATACAAACGGCAGCAGATTCTTTTTATGTTAATTTTTTTTTATTATGTTTATAAATACCCATGTGGTGCTACAAAAATTGCAGTAAGAAGTCCAGTAGTAGGCAAGCAAAATTCTTTTTCGAAACCTTACGCTACATACGAGAAATTTACCTTTCCGGCTGGTGCTGCCAGCGGGGATTTTTGATATTTAGATTAGGGAATTTCAAATCAATTTTTATTTTAGCTTACGTTAGGTTTTAAGATTTTATATATTTGTTTACTTGTCTGTTTGTCTGTCCGGTATCCAATTTTTCATTTATTTTTATAGAATTGTTTGTTTGTCCGTCTGCGGTTTATTCAATTATTTATTTTATTCAAATTGTCGGTGTAATCCGTCTGCTATTTTTTGATTTTGCTGATTTTGTCGGTGTGTCCGTCCGTTAATTTGTATTTTATTTATCGATTTTCCTATTTTATTGTCCATATTTATTTTGAATCATGGTATCTCCACCTCCACCTCCACCTATTCTAGCTCTGACGACGAATTTAATTCCTTTCCACCAATGCAGAAGTGGAGGGTCAATTTTGATGGTTCCTCTGCTGGTCTAGATGTTGAGCAGTTCCTTTTTTGAGCCACCACCTTGGCAAGATATTACAGCATTTCCTTGGAGGAACTGGCATCTAGCCTCCACATCCTTCTGAAAGGACCAGCAGCAGAATGGTACTGTTATTCCGGCAGCTCAACCCCAGTTTTACATGGCCTGCTTTGGAAGCTGCGTTGAAGGAGCGTTATGGATCTCACTTGACCGACGTAGATGTGCGGCGAGCAATCGATGCACGTTTCCAGAGGCCAGAAAAATTTTTCCGTGAGTTTCATGGCTCCATAATGGAGATGGCCTTGCGTCTTAAAAATCGGTTATCTGATTTTGACATGCAGGCCATTCTATTGCGGAACGTGGACGAACGAATGAGGAATCATTTGGCAGGCTTGGTATTCGCATCGACAACAGAGTTAATTCGTCACTGCACTAGAGTTGAAGCTGTGTGGTATCCCTCCGGTAGACCTGTGATTGACCATCCCAGTAGGCACCCTCCCAACATTGGCACTGTTGATATGTTGGAGAATGCCTGGTGTGTTCCTCAAGAGAGATCTGCTGCAGGATATCATGCACGCTTCCAGAGTCAGTTTCTAAGTGGGATCCCTTCGTCCTTCCAGGAATACACTGGTCTGGTATCTGGTTATACCAGATCAGTGCCCACCCACAAGTTTCTTCACTTTGCATCATCATGAGTCCCCAGCATCATATAGCAGTGCTAATACCTCAAGCAAATTACCGGACTACGTCGAAAGAAATGGAAAGACGGGCGATGATCGTGAATCACCCGTTAGTTTTAGAGCACGACCTTTTCGGGATCGCTTCCGGATACCCTGGAGATATTTCTTCGCCAGGCGTCTCTTGAAGCGTGCGTGCGTGGAGTCAATTGTTGCAACTCCTGGTGACAATAGGCTCTACGCCGAGATTTCCGTCAACGGTCACAAATTGACGGACTTGCTTGATTGCCGAGCCAGTGTCAGTATCCTCGGAGCCGAAGCCTTGGGCTTGCTGTCGCACTCATTCACACTGTATCAGGGCACAAGGATCCAGTTCTGGGATACGTCACCACATTAGTGAAATTTAATAAAACCACCAAAGTGATGAGATTCCTGGTTGTTCCTTCCTTGACGCACACAGTGTATCTTGGAATTGACTTTTGGGATCTCTTCAAAATAGCACCAATCCAGGTCAACGCTATCAAAACAGTCTCGGAGCCTCAGAGCCCTGAATTTCATCTTTTGTCTCCAAAAGATCAGCAACGACTGGAATTCGTCAAACAACAGTTTCCGCCGTATAATGAGAAATGCTTGGGTAGGACCAGTCTCGTGTCTCATCACATCAACACTGGTTCTGCTCGACCCATTAAGCAGCGGCATTACGCTGTCTCGCCTGTTATACAGAAACTGTTGTATGACGAACTCGATCGTATGTTGTCTTTGGGGTTAATAGAGGAAAGTCTGAGTTCGTGGAGTTCTCCTGTGGCCCTTGTCAGAAAACCCGGCAAGGTGCGTTTATGCCTTGACGCTAGACGTCTCAGCCAGGTGACTGTTAAGGACGCCTATCCGTTGCCACTGATCGAAGGCCTTTTGGCACGGTTGCAGAGTACCAGGTTCATTACCAGCTTGGACCTGAAGGATGCCTTTTGGCAAATACCATTGGATGAGGCAAGTAAGAAGAAAACGGCCTTTACTGTCCCTGGCAGGCCCTTGTATCATTTCAAGGTCATGCCGTTCGGTCTATATAATGCTCCCCAAACGATGTGTTTTTTCTTTTTGTGGTAGGGAGGTGAATGCTATTTATGCACAGAGTGTGGGACTCCCATGCGCGACTGGACTACCCACTAAACACCTCCCCTGTCAACCTGAGAACCCAGCCTGGAACCGTTTGACATATTACTTCGGGCCAGGTCTCGTTTTGTTACGCCGTGGGGCGCCTTCAAGCTGGGGAGTCCCTTTCCTAGTGGGAGGGGAGAGGGGAAGAGGAAATGCCAGAAGAGCGATCCCCCAGCCCCAGCGCCCCCGGCTGCTGTGAGTCCCTTTTATATTTTAGGACTGCCCGAGCATTACGTGCCACCTGGTTCCATTTGTCAGCCGATCCGAACATCAACGCAACTATATTATCAGGGGTGAGCTCTCCCGTCTCCCTGTAGAGTTCCCTTCGCAGCTCGACCAATTTTGTACACGCAAAAAATGTGTGACAGGCATTGTCCTCCTCTCCTGGGCAAAACCGACAATCGGGAGATCGTGACATACCGACCTTGTGCAGGTAAGATTGAAAACACCCGTGCCCGCTCAAAAGCTGGGTCAGATAGAAGTCAGTCTCACCATGCCTTTGATTTAGCCACGGTCTCACATCCGGGATGAGGCGTGCAGTCCACATTCCCTTCGTGCAATTCACACAAGACTGCTGCCAATCGTTGAGCGAGCGCTGTCTCTCCTCACGGACAACTATCCCCTCGCATCCTCGTTTCGGCGCAGGCAAATAGCACGGCGCTCTCTAGCAAGGAGGGCGACAGGTATCACGCCTGCAATCACTCTCACCGCCGAGTCGTAGACTGTTGGATACGAAGATGCAATTCTCAGTGCTCCCCTTCTCTGTGGCTATGCCAAACGTTTTCGGTATACCTCCTTGCTGAGAACGTCGCCCCATACCTCTGCTCCGTACAGTAGCACTGACCCTACAGCACTCATCAAGAGGCGTCTTCTTGATGGGCTGGGTCCCCCTACGTTGGCCATAAGTCGACTCAGAGCCGATATTCCCGAAGCAGCCTTCTCAGCCGTTGCCCTGATTTACTCGGATAACTCATCTTCGAGTCGATCAGTAGCCCCAGGTACTTCACCACTGGCTTTGATTCGATTTGTATGTCTCCAATACTGATCATCCTTACTCTAGGGATTCTCTTTTTTGTCAAGATGACCACTTCGGTGTTCTCCTGGGCTAAACTGAGCCCGCGAGCTGTCATCCAGTCCCTTACTCGACGCATTAGCATACCTAGCCTAAGTTGTGCTTGTTCAACGGTGCGTCCAGTGACCAGAGCCGCAACATCATCCGCATAGCCGACCAAGCGTGATTCATCTGGCATCTCAAGTCTCAGTAGCCCGTCGTAAGACACGTTCCACAGGTCCGGACCAAGGATAGATTCCTGGACAACACCCGATGTAATTTCCATCCTTCGTTGGCTCTGTGTCGTATCGTAGAGCAGGCTTCGGTTCTTAAGGTAGTTCCTCAAAAGCCACATTAGATATTCTGGAACTTGAAAAGAGTTTTCCAGCGTGTCCAGAATATCCACCCATCTAGCGGAGTTGAAGGCATTGAAGGCAGTCCTGGCCACATTGAAGTTGCCCCCAACGAGCACTTTGCCCTCTGCGTTCGAGACAGCGCCCTCCAAAGCATTAAGCTTGGCTTGGAAAGATGATATTGACTCGTTAGGCATTAGTGTGTACACTAAAGAAGGTGATCCCTGAGCACCGAATCCACACAAAACTATCCCCCCGTCCACAACTCTCCGCCTGAAAGTCACTGTTCCGAACCCAGATAGCGGCAGCACCAGTTTCATCAGAGTACCATAATGCAGGACTTTTATTATGGTGTTGCTGACTCAGCAGCAAGAAGTCGGCTTTCATGTCCCCCGCAAACTGCTCATGCAGATTTTGGGCGGTTGAACTGCGGTGTAGGTTTAGCTGCAGGATGCGGGTCATCGGAGCTCTGATTTTGCCTTGGCTAGGGCTTCCTGGAACACCCGGCATTTTCCTGACCACAAGACGTGTCCAAAATCAAGTTTTGGATCAGCATCCTTGCAAAGAATACAGTGTGCCTCCTTCGTACACTCTTTTCTTTTATGTCCCATTTCACTGCATTTGTAACACAGGGAACTTCTATCGGGTCCTTTGCATACTTGTGTGGTGTGACCATAACCAAGGCATTTGAAACATTGAAGAGGCGTTGCTCTTCGCCGTAGTCTACAGACAACCCACCCAATTCGTACTTTGCCCTTGTTCAGGAATTGTTCGGCGTCCTTTTCAGTCAGATCAACTATGGCCATGCGTTGTCCCCTGTTGTTTTCTGGTGTCAGTCTCCCTTTGATCCTTCCCACGCTAGGGAACTCCTTTTTGATGGCCTCTTCTACCTCGGCCAGATCCGTCACGCAGTCTATGTCTCGTATTTCGATCGTTGCCATCGGCTCGAGCGGGGCTATAGTTGCGCTTTTGCCGAGGACTTTCTTTACTGCGTCACGAAATGCATCTTTATTGCCGGCCTCTGCTCCGAATTCGACAAGTATGTGGCCCGACTGCGTTGGTCGATCTACTTTAATCGTTGTATTGGTGTCTTCGGGCCTTACGTTTCCCCTGATGTCCCGCAGTACCTCCGCGTAGGATCGGCCATGTTGGGGCTTTACAAGCAGTGCCTGCTGCCGGGGTCTTCGTCGGGGCTTCTGCCTCTCGTGCTTTGCATCAGGTCTTTTTCGTATTTGGGCGTCCGTACGAACTTTACTTTCTGGCTTTTTTTGAAGGAGTTCTTTTGCGGCTTTCTTCGCTCTTTTTGTAAGCACTGTCTGGAACCCCTGATCTAGTGCTCCACGCCCATCAAGTGCCTCTTCCTTCCTTCTTTTATCCCGATCTCCTTTGATTGGGCTAGACGCCATTCTTTTATTGACGTTTAATGGTGGAGCTATCTGCGTGTCGATTTTAGATTTCGCCCCAAGCGCCTCTTTAGCCTTCTCTTCGTCTTCAGCCCTTAACCAGCTCCTCCGATAGTACCCTAGGATCAAGGAGCTCCTCTAGTTCAAGGAGCCCTTCCTTTGCTGCTTTGCTGATTTTTGGGGAGTCGCATGCAGCTTGTATTCTTTTCAGAGCATCTCCCGCTTTTCGGAGTAGTCTTTTTTCTTCGTATTGCTGGGCCGCAATTGTACCTTGCAATCACCCTTGGGAGAGGTTATCGCGTTCCGTTTCCGAGTGCAGTACTTTCGCCACATTTCCAACTTTGGCGGTGCATTCACGTGGTGTCTGGTCACTCTTTGCTTTTAGTGCCGTTATCTCCTCGTTGGTTTCTGGATTTTTTGTTGCAATGTCGTGATTTGCGACCCTTGTATCGGTCGCTTCGGTAACGATCGCAGCAGTGACAATCGAATTTTCGGTGCTCTTTATGTTATCTCCCACCGCTCGAACACGTGAAGTGTCCCGCAGAGTTTCCCGTTTCTCCTTAATAGGACGCTCGGGCGTTCGCATCATTTGTTTGCTGCGCCCGAACGCCGCAGGAATCTCAGTCTGTATTCTCCGTTTTTCGTCCGTCTTCACTGTCGTTGCGTTAGTCTTTGTTTTTGTCGTTGTTAGTACCGCTCCCGATGTACTGTTGACATCGTGGCTGCAACCGCTGGTTGCGTCGTCGTTATTATTTTTCGTTTCTTTTTCTGGGTATTTGTGGTCTTTGATTTTGTTTGCTCCAGTTTTGTTGGGTCCCCCCTCGGAGCCGCTATCTCCGTTCGTGTGTGTAGTAGCCTTTTTGGTCCCATGGTTATCTTCGCAGAGCAGGGAGGCCATGCGAGGGTTGGCACAAGCCCTTATGGGGACAAGTGCTCAGAGCCAGACCAGCGCTAATCGGGAGTCCGTCTCAACCGAACCTACACCACCCACCCAATGGTGCGAACTTTGAACGTACTCCGAGGCCTGCCAAGGTTTTACCGGGATGGCGACGGTATGATAGTTGAATTGGAGCCGTTCACACACGAGTTTCACCTCGGCGCGACTGTGCAAAGCAACTAGGTCCAAACCATCACATCCGCCAGCCCAAAGCGTCATTTCCAGTTCGTTGTCCAAAGCGTAGTCCAGATCCAATCAGAGTCGTTACTTGTCATCCCAGGAGGGAACCTTACGGCGCCCCCCATATCCTCGGGTCCGTGGGGGCGGCGCTCCCCAAAGAATACCAGCCTCCAAGAGTGCTCTTGTCGACCGGCACTCTCCCTGCGGGAATTTCCTCGGGTACGTGGGGGCGGAACTCCCCAAAGAATGCTAGCCTCCAAGAGTGCTCTTGTCGACCGGCATTCCCCCTGCGGACTCCTCGGGTACGTGAGGGCGGAACTCCCCAAAGAATGCTAGCCTCCAAGAGTGCTCTTGTCGACCAGCATTCCCCCTGCGGGAAACCGATGTGATGGTTGATGCATAAAGTAAAACCGCATGAGCTGCAGGACAAGGTATTTGTTTACCTAGATGACCTGCTTGTTACAAGTTCAACATTTGATTAGCACTTGGAGCTCCTGAGTACTGTTGCGAAACTGCTCAGAGACGCCAACTTGACCATCAATG
The DNA here is from genome assembly GCA_963969285.1 of Odontomyia ornata. Taxonomy (NCBI): domain Eukaryota; kingdom Metazoa; phylum Arthropoda; class Insecta; order Diptera; family Stratiomyidae; genus Odontomyia; species Odontomyia ornata. The sequence goes on from OZ017740.1 coordinate 211,940,000, forward strand.
TTGAAAAAAGCAAGTTCGTCAAGAAGGAGATCAAATATCTTGGCTTTGTAGTGAGTGATGGTATCCTGCGCACCGACTCGGAGAATGTTTTAAGTATATTCTTCTATCCTCAACCCCAAACGCCCAAAGACGTGAGACGGTTTATGGGCATGGCAGGATGATACAGGCGTTTCATTCCAGACTTCGCCTCGGCTACGGCCCCTCTAACGGATTTGCTAAAGGGCAAACGTGTCTTCAAGTGGCCTGCTTCCGCCAATAGTGCCTACAATGAGGTGAAGCAATCGTTGATTTCATTATCGACCGTGCCAGTCTTAAATGGCTGATGCAGCAGTCGGACCTTTCTGGTCGATTGGCTCGCTGGAGTCTGAAATTCCAAGGCTTCAGTTTCTGAATTGAGCACCGGAAAGGTGCCCTTAACGTTGTTCCCGATGCATTGTCAAGAACATGCTTGAAGGACGAGCGGGTGAACTCGGTTATTTCCTGCCTCCCGGAGCACGGGCACATTGGTGGTTCAATCGCGGAGTCTGCGTTACAGGAGCCCAAGTATGAGCATCTCAAGGAGCAAATCTTGAAACAACCCGATCAGTTTCAGAATTTGCACCTTGCAGATGGTCGAATCTATATTAGTACTGTTTCTCGTGTAACGTCGACAACTGATGTTCCCAGAACAAAACTATGGGTTCCTGAGGGTCACCAACAAGCTCTCATAGTACGAGTTCATGATGATCCCCAGGGCTCTCATTGTGGAGTTCGCAAAACAACTGAAGTTTTGCAAAGGTATTATTATTGGCCTCATTCGCGTCAAGATGTGATTCAGCACATCAAGAATTGCCTGATATGCAAACAGTTCAAACCGGCTAATTCCACAATGAGGCCCCCATGGGGGCAGCATGAGACTCTGAGCGACCTATGCAGCGCCTGTTTGTGGACTCCATGGACCCATACCCTCGTTCAGGATCAGGGAATACCCAATTGTTCGCGGTCCTGGATCATTACACAAAGTTTGTATGGCTCAAGCCCATGACGAAAGCCACTGCGGAGAGCTAAATCTTTTTGACCTTTGGAGTGCCTGAATAGCTACACTCTGACAATGGGGTACAGTTCACCTCCAAAGTATTCAGCAAGCTTATGAATGACTAGGGAGTGCAGCATTGCTTCACCCCATATCATTCACCGCAGGCGAATGCCCCAGAGAGGTCAAATCAGTCAACATTGAACGCCATTAGAGCCTACATAGGGTCTGACCATGACAAGTGGGACGCGAATCTTCCAGCCTCATGTTTTGCCTTCCGCAAGGTGATTCATGAGTCCACGGGATATTCGCACTACTTTCTCATATTCGGGTACCACCCTATCCAACATGGTTCTGAGTACGCCCTCCTCAGAAGCCTTAATGCCTTTGAGGATGGTGGGGTACAGCTAAGTACTAACAGTGATCAACTGTGAGCTGTACAGGACCAAGTCAGATGTAAATTCTAAGAAGCCTACCAAATAGGAGCTCAACGCTAAAACCTTCGTGTTCGTCCTCGTGAGCTACTCCAGGGTCAGAAGGTTTTCGTGCGTAATTTCACTGTGAGCAATGCCGCAGATCACTTTGCTGCCAAATTCGCTCCACGATTCACCCTTGCAGTGGTCCTTCGTCGTATTGGGCAAGTGACATACGAGCTTAAGGATGAATCCGTTAAGCTGCTTGGGACCTTTCACGCTAAAGACATCCGATCCGATTCATAATTACCCCAGTCGACATTTTTTGTTTGCCCGGCTGAATGAGATACTCAGGGTCTGGAACGTCCCCACAATTGATGTGAATTCCAGCGTACCAACTTCCTCCCATTTGCAACTTCAAATTGCTGCCGTAATATCTCCATCTTCCTTTGGGCATTTATACCTTTTTCCCTGTTATTCATTTAATTTTATTAAAATTTTTCCATTTTCCTATAATTTTTACTTCCCCATCATCATAATCCTACCCTTTTCTCTTATTCCCAACTAAAATAATATAATATATACTAATAATTTCAAGTTCCCCACTAACAACATTCCATTGATTAATTCCCACTAACAAAACTTCATTCAATACCTTTTTCTCTAACAAAACCAAATTCCTTCCTTCATACTAACTTATTCTATTCTCAGTAACACATTCCATATTTTTATACTAACAAAAATTTATTCAAGTTTCCCTTTAAACCAATTTCCATATCTTGCCCATTAAGAAAGAGTTGAAGTTGCTAAACTGATGAATGGGAGATCAACAATCCATGGCACCATTAGCTTCGTCGTGAGTTCTTGATCGGGAGTCTGCTGGAACCCTGAGTTCAAGTTCCCCCGGGTGCAGGGCAGCACTCTTTTTGGAGTATCGGCAAAACCAATAGCTTCCGTAATGTATATGTGACACTTTGCATTCAACCAAGCGCTTCTTGGATTGTGCAAATTGCCATATGTAAAACAATGGATACTATTGAGTTTGTCGATATGGAACAAAAGATGTGTGGGTAGCGGAATCGAAGTGTAATGAACTTCAATTACGTTAACCAGATGCGGCAGCGGTAATTTGAAAATGAAAAGGATTGCGGGATCGGATTGGATGAAGGTGAAACGTGGAATTAAGTGGTAAGGATTGGGGGAGTTAGTATTTGACTGGAAGATAAAAAGAAATTGTGTTTGGCGGTGCGGAATGGTTAATTCGCGAAAAGATTCAGTAATTGGTTTTGTGAAGAAGGAGAGTTTTTCGTGGTATCGAGTCTGATTTTGGGGTGAATAAATGATTAGTTTCGCAATAGTAACAGTGAAAAAATGATGAATCTGTTTGAGGCGGAGGTGTACAGTAAAAAGACATACGTGTATGAAAAATCGCGAGTTAACGAAAAGAAAAAGAAAGAAAAAGGAGAATTCAATGTCTTATAGTTTGTCGTGAATATTATTATTATTGAATTTTTCAAAAATAGAATATTCAAACAAGTGTATAGAGGGAAAATAAGAATTAAAGTTGAATTAGTAATGCAGCTCATGAACTTCTTAGCAAAAGATAGACCAAGTGGATACAGTGATTGGACTAAGAAAAATTAACGGATGGAGAAAAATTAAGTGGCAAGTGCTAGTCTTAATAATAGCTGTACACTCAAGTGCCGGAACTCGTAAACTATAGGAAAAAATCCCCGTTGACAGCACCAGCCGGAAAGGTAAATTTCTCGTATGTAGCGGAAGGTTTCGAAAAAGAATTTGGCTTGCCTACTACTGGACTCTTTACTGCAATTTTTGTAGCACTACAAGGGTATTTATTAACAGAAAGGATCTTCCGCCGTTCGTATTTGGAGACCCTTCATAGAGGCGCAAATACAGGGTCATTATAATAAGTAACCGGACTGACCTCAGGAAATTTTTTATTGGCAAAATATGTACAATTTTTCTTTAGAAATCTTCAAAGTAGTCCCCATTGGAGTCAACAACACGCTGATACCGGATTTTCCAATCCCCGAACGCTCCCTGGAAGTCGGCAACCTCGATGCTGTCTAGAGCCCTCATCGTAGCACGTTGAACGTTTTCCAGAGTCTCGAACCACGTCCCCTTAAGGTATCTCTTGATCTTGGGGAACAGAAAGAAGTCCGCTGGTGCCACATCCGGGCTGTAAGGTGGCTGTGGCAACGTTGCCCTCGACTGTTTGGCCAACTGCTCGGTGACGAGCAGGCAAGTGTGCGACGGAGCATTGTCGTGATGGAGGATCCACGAATTGGCAATCTCCGAACGGACTCGGCGAACCCGGGCGGTTAGTCGACGTAGTACCTCTCTGTAGTACTGGCCACTTACAGTTTGGCCGGGTGGCACAAACTTTTTGTGAACAATGCCTTTCACGTCAAAGAAAGCAATGAGCATCGACTTCACCGTCGATTTGCTCATGCGCGCTTTTTTCGGTCGTGGTGACGCCGGTGTGTGCTACTCCGAACTCTGCCGCTTTGCCTCAGGATCGTATTCGAAAACACACGTCTCGTCTCCTGTAATAACGTGGTTAAAAACCTTTGGTTCAGTTGCTCGATCGTACGCTCCATTTTCACTCTGACGAGGTAACTGAACACGCACTCCGCTCTCGCTCGATGCTATCTCTCCAAGCACTTGGAGGCAACTGCTGCAGCCCAGATCCCTTTTCCTAGACCCCCACCACCACTACAGCACCAGACACCAGTTAACAGACGCTTTGACGGCGCGGGGCAGGCTCAGTCCGGTCACTTATTATAAGGACCCTGTATTTTGCTAATTAATTGAGTTGCACACGTATGGATCACATATTGAAAATCGGCGGGTAATAAATTGTTAAAAACATATTTATACTCGTTTCGCCCTTCTCACATTTGCTGTTTATACATTTCATAGTGGTTACCACACAGAGGTGATAACTTGTCGGATTAAATAGCTCAAATAGTTAATTTCAAAAGATTTCCATAAAAGTTTAGTCAGCACTTGCATTGCCATTAATATATACATTTTCAATTTTTTTCTGAACCACCAGCGGGCGTCATTTTGAATTTTTATTGAAAACGGCTGCTAAATATATTAAGCTGTAAATTTTTGAATTTTTTATTTGTCATCCGATTTGCAAAGTTAAATTAAATTAACTTGCCTTAATAACTTATAATTTCAAGTTTTATCGGAATCTGTTGAGAAACTTGGCTGCTGGAGGGCTGCAGAACTAAAAAAAACTGTTTATGTCCCCCCCCTGTATCGGGAGACCCCCTCAAACACTTTAAAATATGTTCTTACACTGCAAATTTCAAGAGGCACCACTTTTGGCCTATGTAGAAAATTTCTTCATTCTAGCTAACTTGTGACGCACGAGCAAACGGACGGACGGACAGACAGCCAAGTCGCGATTTAATAATTTTTTAGGGTATTGATAAAAATATTTTACAATATTAAAAAAATATTCTGATTTGTAAGTACGTTCAAGATAAGTCATTTAAAACGTTTCCATGAAAAAAATTCATTATTTCAGTTGCTACTATAATAGCGAATTGCGCTTGCCTCCTGACCATTGGGGGCCGCCATTTTGAATGCATGCATTTGATTTTGGACTATTTTAAATCTTTGTGTGCTAAGACCTCATCAATCAATGTGCCAAATCTCGTTCAAATCGGCGTTTCACTCTAGACAGGGCAAAATAATTAAATTTTTAGTAAAAATGGCAGCTAAAAATATTATTGTATAATACAAGAGCATAGTACAAAGATCCATAATCTTAAGTGTCACCAAAATCCACTGGAAAATGTGACCGCTAACGCGCCACTAAAACCTGAAAAAAACGCATATGTAAACCGCCATCAATTTGAAATTTGCACATGCATGATCCCCAAGATATCAAAGTCTGTAGATCTAAATAATGCCTATCTTGAAACCAAGTTTCATATTTGTCGAATCAAAATTGCGACTTTTAAAAGCCTTTGAAGTTTTGAGCTTTGACTGGCCGCCATTTTGTGTTTTGTTACCTGACCTCCAGTAATTCTTTAGATACTTATAATTTCTATCTAACTGCCGAATTTCATGAAAATCTGTTGAAAGCTTTGACCACTATTACAACAACAATATTTTGCACGTTTTTCGACATCAGTATATTTGGTTCATACTACTCCAGTGGAAACGAGAGGAAAGAAACATTATCCAAAGATCGAGTTGGCAAAATTCAATGGCAACGTACATGATTGGCTACAATTCTGGAGCTTATTTAAAAAGATTCATGATAGCACTACTTTGGACAACGAAGACAAGTTCCAGTATTTGATACAGGCCATGATACCTGGCTCGAAAGCGGCGGAGTTAGTGAAAAGTTTTCCACCGACTGGTGATAATTATGCTAAAGTGATTGATAGTTTAAGGAAACGTTTTGGCCACGATGATATTCAAATAGAAGTGTACGTGCGCGAACTTTTACAGCTTGTGCTGCAAAATGCAATGTCTTCCAAGGAAATAGAGCTCGCCAGCCTATACGACAAAATTGAATCGTATCTGAGATCATTGGAGACGCTTGGCGTCACAACGGACAAGTGCGCGGCGATGATGAAATGAAAAGCCTGTAAATTTGGTGAGTGCCGTAAATATTCAAGAAGAGTGCAAATTGGCGTCATTGAACGAGATCCCGTCCACGTTTATGCAAACGCTTAAAGTGAAAATTCGCAACGACAAGACGGAAATGATTGTGCGCGCTGTGATTGAAACTGGCTCGCAAAATTCATATATATTGCGAGATGTGGCTGATAAATTGAACTATGAGCCGATAGAGAGCCGAAGGTAGCTGGCTGCAAGAATTGAAGTGTTTTAACGTAAATCTAACGGGTATGTGCAGCCAAGAAAAGTCCGTGACTCTTTTGATCGGAGCTGACGTAGCAGGCAAATTATTCACCGGGCGGATACATGTGCTAAAAAGTGGACTCACGGCGAACGAGACACACCTAGGGTGGTCTCTTATGGGTAAAGTTCCCGTGATTAAAGGACGCATAAACCTGGCTATGTCGGCCATTTCTATGTATGCTAAGGACGCCGAGATTAAAGATCTATGGGCTCTGGACTTTTTGGGGATAGAGACCCTATAGAGCACAAGACCCAGCAGCACAACTCGCAGGTAATAAAGGCATTCAGAGAGAGTGTAATAAAAAATGTTGAGGGTCGATACGAAGTGAAGCTTCCATGGTTCAAGTGTCATCCCGAACTAAGGGATAATAAAGGTATGGCAATTCAAAGATTAGAGCCTATGGTTCGCAACTTGCACGCGACGCGCAAATACGACGAGTATGATGGCATTTTCCAAGCATGGTTGAGAGCGGGGATTATCGAATGCGTCCCGGTTGAAGAGGAGGCCCACCAGGGTAGTTATCTACCGCATCGGCCAGTTTATAAGGACAACTCGACGACGAAGACCAGACCCATCTACAACGCGTCGGCCGGGGCCCCCTCCCTCAACAGATGTCTGGAGAAGGGTCCGAACCTCATCGAGCAGGTCATCGATATTCTATTGCGTTTTAGAGAAGGGACCATAGGCGTAAGTGCGGATATTAAAAAAGCTTTTCTGTAGATTAGTGTGAACCCAGCGGAGCTAGATTATTTAGGATTTTTATTGTACGACGCTGAGGGTAACTTAATTGTTTATCGACACTGCAGAGTAGTTTTTGGGGTTTGTAGTAGCCCTTTTATTTTAGGCGCGACCATCGATTTACATTTAGAAAATTATTTGCAATAAATTGAGAATAGTGTAAGCGCAGAAAAGTCCGATTATGATAATGTTTTCAAGCTTAGATATAGTTTTTATGTAGATAACTGCTAGACGAGCGTAAATAAGGTAAGCGATTTAAATAGTTTTATACGCGATGCTAAGGCAGTGATGGAGATGGGTATGTTTGACTTGTGCGGAGGGGAGTACACTGGTGATGGCGATTCGCAAACTCAAACGGGAGTGCTTAGCCTTTTATGGGACAAGCAACGAGACGCTTTATTACTCAATGTCGCGACGTTAGAAAAATTAGAATTTGAAAAAGTTACGAAAAGAAATATATTGTGAGTGGCTCACCGCATTTTCGACCCGCTCGGTTTTGTTTATCCGGTCTCGCTTGGCGCGAAAATTTTACTACAGGAAGCATGGACAGCTAAAGTATCGTGGGATAAGGAAGTTAATGAAAACATAAAAGAGAGATTTTTAAAGTGGGTTGAAGAAGTGAAAAATTTGGGGCAAATCGAAGTACCGCGTTGCATGATAGGGGACGTAGACTCGGGCATGGAAATTACCTTGCATACGTTTGTCGATGCAAGCAAACTCGCGTAGAAGTTTATGCGGAGTTAAAAGAGTCAGAGAGAAAATGTACGGCATTAGTTAAAATCGGGAATAACATGGAAAAGATAGATTATAGTTGGTTTGAACGTTTTTCCGAATACTCAAAATTAGTACGAGTTTTGGGCCGAGTTAAAAGATTTTTGTCTAATTGTGAAGTTGAAAAGGAAACTCGAATTTATGGTTATTTAACATCAAACGAATTGCGTAACCCAGAGACTTTAGTGTTAAAAATGATTCAAGATAAGCATTTCAAAGAATTAAATGATAAACTAATTGAATTTTGTTTACATTTTAGAGATAAGCAGGGAACTATTCGTACAAAAACGAAACATTTATATCGTGAAGACACGCTCAATTTTCATATTTTCTCCAATTTCAATATATGGGGTGTCAAACGAAAGCTAGTGATGAGTAAAATTCAATAAAAGTGCATTCAGGCAATTGGTGGAAAGGGCCGGAAGGCCTTAGACAGGAACTAACAAGCTGGCCTAATAATGAATTAAACGTTGATAAAGAAGAAGTTTATGCGGAGTTAAAAGAGTCAGAGAGAAAATGTACGGCATTAGTTAAAATCGGGAATAACATGGAAAAGATAGATTATAGTTGGTTTGAACGTTTTTCCGAATACTCAAAATTAGTACGAGTTTTGGGTCGAGTTAAAAGATTTTTGTCTAATTGTGAAGTTGAAAAGGAAACTCGAATTTATGGTTATTTAACATCAAACGAATTGCGTAACCCAGAGACTTTAGTGTTAAAAATGATTCAAGATCAGCATTTCAAAGAATTAAATGATAAACTAATTGAATTTTGTTTACATTTTAGAGATAAGCAGGGAACTATTCGTACAAAAACGAAACATTTATATCGTGAAGACACGCTCAATTTTCATATTTTCTCCAATTTCAATATATGGGGTGTCAAACGAAAGCTAGTGATGAGTAAAATTCAATAAAAGTGCATTCAGGCAATTGCAGTTTTTTGCGTGGTTGGGGTACTTTTGATTCCGAAACCATACAGCTCTGAAATCATCGGAAACGGGAGTCAGAAGTCCCTGAATATGCAAATCGCGCTGTTATTGTACTCAGGAACATAAAAAAATGAAAGATCTTCACTACAACGATATTCTGAAGTTCCTCGGAAAACAATCGGATTGCAAGGAGTGCGTTGCTGGAAGACGGCCGTTTTTCATAATTTCTCCAATTTCAATATATGGTATATGGGTACTTTTGATTACGAAACCATACAGCTGTAAAATCATCGGAAACGGGAGTCAGAAGGGTTTTGTATTAAATTTACAAAATGCAGTCACCAGATCGAATCAAATCAAGAAACATGTCAAAGACGATTTTATTGGAGAAAATATGAAATACGAAGATCATACTATTATTAACAAAGTTGAACGAATTTCGACTTCTGAGGTTTTTGGTTTTGTTATACTCATAAATATCTCCCTTGATAATTATTTCAGATTTCCATCCGCGACGGAGGAAACACATTTTTCATGTATTTCCCCCCTGTGCCCCACTGAAGCAAAAACTGACAGTTTGACAACTGTTTTGAAAAGCTCCCATGAAAACTTTCATTTCATACTCATATCGGCTACGTTTGATGAATTTTTTTTCAGTACTGTATCATCGATTAATGGCCAATTTTTCGAATCCTAGAATGGTTACAAAACCCTTTATTAGGAGCTCTCTCCCACCTCCTTGACTTGTTTCACTTATGAGCATTAATTGTAGGTACTCATCTTCAGTCATTCATTAAATTGAATCAAGTGTTCAAAGCATGCACCTTAAACGTTGAAGTTGGGAAAAAATAACTCAAAATTATTCAATATTTGCATTTAAAACAGCCACTATTTTGTTATACGATTACTTATACCACCAGCTGAACCGATTCTCAAAGATATACATGACAGCTATCATTCCTGAAATTTTCATGCACATCTGTATGTCTGGTCGGTAAAAAGCGCATTTTGTTCCATAGCCATATGTTGCCATAGTAATAAATGCAGCGCATATTGTTCCATAGTAATACAGGAAAATTCAAACCACTATAACTTCGCTAAATACAATTCAATCTTTATGAACTTCAGGATAGATCAGTCTTATAAATAAACATTCACGTACTGAATTTCATTGAATTCAAGGGTACCGTTAAGATTTTATTCAAGAAAATATAAAATCGATACATCATACTATTTCTAACAAAGTTGAATGAATTGCGACTTCTCACGTATTTGTTGTTGTTGTACTCACCATGGCCTACATTCCTGATTTTTTTCAGATTTTTCGGATCACAGGTATCCAATCGCGAGGGGGGTGACACACATTTTTCGTGTATTTCCCCTCCTTGTGCAACCCTCGAAGGAAACTTTGCCAAAACAAGACCTGTTTTGAAAAGTTCTCATCAAGACCTTTCATTTGATACCCATGTCGGCTACCTTCAATGAAATTTTTTTTTCGGGAGGTCACTCTCCTATATGGGGGAACCTCCCTTAAATACCTTATAAAATATTTTTGTAGTTGAGTTTTGAAGAGATCACCACTTTACAACCACACACAAAATTTGATGTTTCTAGCTTAAGTAGTTTCCGAGAAAAACTGCTGTGACACACGGGCGGAGGGACGGACGGACGTACGGACAGACGGACGGACAGATGGACAGACTGGTCCCGAAAATAGTAGGGTTTTGCATAATTATTTAACAAAACCCTAATTAAAGATCTACACCACAACAATATTCTGGAAAATGATCGGAAAGCAAGGAGTGCGTTGCTGAAAAATGGCCGTTTTTCATACTTTTTCCAATTTCAATATACGCGGTGTCAACCGAAAGCTAGTGATGAGTAGAATTCAATAAAAGTGCATTCAGGCAGCTTCGCGATACTTGCAACTGCTGCTCTTTGCGCGGTTGGGGTAATTTTGATTCCGAAACCATACAGCTCTAAAATCATCGGAAACGGGAGTCGGAAGTGCCTGAATATGCAAATCGCGCTGTTTTTGTACTCAGGAACAAAAAAAAATTTAAGATCTTTACTACAACGATATTCTGGAGTTCCTCGGAAAACGATCGGATCGCAAGGAGTGCGTTGCGCGAAAATGGCCGTTTTTCATACTTTCTCCAATTTCAATATATGGGGTGTCAAACGAAAGCTAGTGATGAGTAGAATTCAATAAAAGTGCATTCAGGCAGCTTCGCGATACCTGCAATTGCAGTTTTTTGCGTGGTTGGGGTACTTTTGATTCCGAAACCATACAGCTGTAAAATCATCGGAAACGGGAGTCGGAAGTGCCTGAATATGCAAATAGCGCTGTTATTGTACTCAGAAACATTAAAAAAATTTAAGATCTTCACTACAACGATATTCTGGAGTTCCTCGGAAAACGCTCGGATTTCAAGGAGTGCGTTGCTGAAAAACGGCCGTTTTTCATACTTTCTCCAATTTCAATACATGGGGAGTCGAACGAAAGCTAGTGATGAGTAAAATTCAATAAAGGTGCATTCAGGCAGCTTCGCGATACCTGCAATTGCAGTTTTTTGCGTGGTTGGGGTACTTTTGATTTCGAAACCATACAGCTGCAAAATCATCGGAATCGGGAGTCGGAAGTGCCTGAATATGCGAATTGCGCTGATATTGTACTCAGGAACATAAAAAAATTAAAGATCTTCACTACAACGATATTCTGGAGTTCCTCGGAAAATGATCGGATTGCAAGGAGTGCGTTGCTGGAAAATGGCCGTTGTTCATACTTTCTCCAATTTAAATATATGGGGTGTCAAACGAAAGCTAGTGATGAGTAGAATTCAATAAAAGTGCATTCAGGCAGCTTCGCGATACCTGCAATTGCAGTTTTTTGCGTGGTTGGGGTACTTTTGATTCCGAAACCATACAGCTGCAAAATCATCGGAAACGGGATTTGGAAGTGCCTGAATATGCAAATCGCCCTGTAATTGCACTCAGCAACATAAAAATCTCCGTTGGCAGCACCAGCCGGAAAGGTAAATTTCTCGTATGTAGCGTAAAGTTTCGAAAAAAATTTGGCTTGCCTACTACTAAACTTCTTTCTGCAATTTTCGTAGTACCACATGGGTATTTATTAACATGAATAAAATCCGGCCACGTTCGTTTTTAGAGACCTTTTATCGGGGCGCAAATATTTTGCTAATTAAATTGAGTTGCACGCGTATGGATTTCCTATTGAAAATCGGCGGATCATAAATTGTTGTAAACATATAAATACCGGTTTCGCCCTTCTCGCATTTGCTGTTTACACAGTGCACAGTGGTTACCACACAAAGGCTTAAATAGCTCGAATAGTTAATTTCAAAAGATTTCCATAAAAGTTTAATCAGCACTTGCATTGCCATTAATATATACACTTTCAATTTTTTTCTGAACTATGAGGGCCGTCATTTCGATTTTTATTGAAATCGGCTGCTTAAAAATATTAAGCTGTGAATTTTCGACTGTTTTATTTGTCATTCGATTTGCATAATTAAATTAAATTAACTTGCCTTAATAACTTATAATTTCAAGTTTCAACGGAATCTGTTGAGAACCTAGAGGGCTACAGAAATAAAAAACATTGTATGCCACCCCCCTGTATGGGGAGACCCGCCTGTATGGGGAGACCCCCCTTAAATACCTTAAAATATTTTCTTGCACTGCAAATTTCAAGAGGCACCACTTTTGACCTACGTAGAAAATTTCCGCATTCTAGCTCATGTGGTTTGCGAGAAAACTTGTTATGACGCACGAACAAACGGGCGGACGGACGGACAGACAGACAAGTCGCGATTTTATAATTTTTTAGGGTATTGTTAAAAATATTTTACAATATCTTAAAAATGATCTGGTTTATAAGTTCTTTCAAGTAAAGTCATTTAGAACATTTCCATGAAAAATATTCATTATTTCAGTTGGCACTAAAATAGCGAATTGCGCTTGCCTTCAGACCTTTGGGGGGCCGCCATTTTGAATGCATGCATTTGATTTTGGATTATTTTAAATCTTTGTATGCTAGGACGTCATCAATCAATGTACTATCTCGTTCAAAAAGGAGTTTCACTCTAGACAGGGCAAAATAATTCAATTTTTAAAGAAAATGGCAGCTAAAAATATTAGGCTTTAAATTTTCGACTTTTTTATTTTTCATTCAGTTTTAATAATTTCCTGCAAAATACAAGAACATAGTACAGAGACTCATAATCTCAAGTTTCATCAAAATCCGTTGGAAAATGTGACCGCTAGAGGGCTACAAAAACATGAAAACAACGCATATTTAAACGGCCGCCATTTTGAAATTTGCACATCCATAGTCACCAAAATATCAAAGATTATAGGTGTAAGTAATGTCTATCTTGAAACCAAGTTTCATATATGTCGGATCAAAATCGCGACTTTTAAAAGCCTTTGAAATTTTGACCTTCAACTGGCCGCCATTTTGTTTTTTGCAACCTGACCTCTAGTGTTGAAAGCTTTGACCACTATTACAACAACAAAATTTTGCACGTTTTTCGACCTTTGAGCGGCCGCCATTTTGTTTCTGCCGTACCGACTTTGGATTTTTTATTGTGAGATTCATCACATAGTATATCAGTGAACCTTTATACCAAATTTCATCCAAATCGGAGGTTTACTTTGGTCAGAACAGAATTCAGGATTTTTCGTCGAAAAAGGCTGCCATTTTTTTTGCCCGGCCGATATAGCTGGTTCATGAACTAAACCGAGATATTTACCCCATGCACCTTTTCTGAAAATTCGGTGAAAATCGGAGCAAAATGGCAACCTCTAGCGCGGTGACTAATTTCGTTATATTCCATATATATATATTTATATATATATATATATATATATATATATATATATATATATATATATATATATATATATATATATATATATATATCTATATATATATATATATATGATACTCTCCGCAATAGGTAAATTTCTCTCGAGAAATTTACCTAAAAAGAACAAAGAAAGAAAAACGCAAGAATAATATCTGTGGGCGGATTCCGGATTAGATGGAATGAATTTGAAGGAATAATTGGAAGTATACGTGAAGTAATTATTTGAACTTAATGGGGATAAACTGCCGTTCAGTGAATTAGTGGCTGCGTAAATTATAAAATTTAGAGTAAAGTTTATATTTGTTTTTTTCGTGGTTTTATGCTAACGTAAAGGAAAAGAAAACATAACGTAAAGTTCATGGATTTAATCTGTTTCAGTGATTTTTTTTTCCGTGCCCCTCCCTTCAGTTGCTGAGCGCTCAGCAGCACCAATAGGGGTAAGTAATGCACACATTTTAGTTTTCCATTGTATTACTTTTCACCATATTACAAATTTGTTGATTGTAGTAGCTTTCCGCATGATAATTTTTGTCGATTTCTCTCAACAGTTTACAATTCAGAGGCTAATTTTGTTTTACAATATTATTCTTTTTTAGGTCTTTGTAAAATTTTTTTGTTGCGACCTGTGTGTCCGTCTGTCTGTCCGTCCGGCTGTCCGTCTGTCCGTCCGGCTGTCCGTCTGTCCGTCCGTCTGTCCGTCTGCCCGCGCGTCACAGCTCATTTCCTCAGAACGATAGAAGCTAGAATGCTCAAACTTTGTGAAAAGGTCAGAAGTGATGGTCTCTCCAAATTTAAGGCCTTTACAAAAATTTTAAAAAATTTTAAGAGGGGTCCCCCCTAATAACGAATCGGCCATTAAAAATTTTTTTTAATCAAAGATAGTTGAGTGGGTTATCAAATGAAAGGCCTGATTAGAACTTTTAGAATCTGAAATAAAAAAATCATTTTATGAACTAGGGGGTCCAGGGGAAGGCAAAATGTACCCAATATTTGTGTCCCCCCCCTCGCGATTGGACAACTTTCAGCCGAAAACTGAAAATTATCACGAACGTGGGCCTTTATGAGTACAAGGGCAACAAATACCTTAGAAGGCGAAATTCGCTCAACTTTGTTAATAATAGTATGATTTGTAGATTTTACATTTTTGCCCATAAAATCAAAACGGTACCTTTAAACTTCTTGAAATTTTCCAATTATAAAGGCTGATATAAGATATATATGTTCACAAAATTTAATTTAGATCGAATCATAATCAAGTGAGTTAGAGCCATGTCAATTATATGGAGTTACAACAACAATAACACGTGTTTATGGTTGGTATAAGGTTTTCCAATAAGAGGTGTTATTTTTGAATTAAAAGAAAAATGGCAAGTTTTAATATAAATGAGAGGATATTTATTTCATTATAAAGAAGAAGATATGCCGTTAATAGCAGAAATTCACATCAGGCAAATAACCACTACGACATGCTTACAAGACCATATCCTCTTCATGAAATTTTCCATAACCAAATCTCAAAGTGACTGCCCTATGTCCTCGATAGCCTCACGAATTTCATCTTTGAGATCTTGAATCGACGCTGGGCTATTGGGGTAGGCCTTCTATATCACGTGGCTCAAAAGGAAGTGTTAAATCACAAGATCTTTTCAAAATAACACCTCTTGTTTGAAAACCCTATATATATTTAAAATTGACTTAGGCACTTTTATTTTCTTTCAATTTTCATGAAAATTTAAGAAATAGTGTTTAACTTGCACATGTTCAATCGGCCGAGCATTCAGAAAAATCATTTAAGCTAGATTAACATGGCGGCTGCACTGTGCTTATGAAAGAAACTGTGCTCTTTTGTTTAAATTTGTTTAAATTTGAACGATTTCATATCCAAGTATTGGATGAATGATTCAAGTTATCGATTCACGCCATTAGAAAACTTGTTTCTAACCCTAGGATGTATACAAAGACCTTCTGGTAGGAGCACTCTCCTGCTTACTCAACTTGTTGTTATATCGTTTATGAGTCCTGGGTAGTAAGTTTTATTCTTGAAGCTATGGTAAGTTTCGATGATCCCACTATGAAGGCTTTCTTGAGTGTGGTAAAGGGATATATTTCTTTGTGCTTCTTCTAAAGTTCGCATCTCGGTTGCCCTGAGGGTGGCTTTAATAAACATAATTTTGTTTTGCTCACTGGACAGTTCTATCAATAGTTGTTGTTTTTTAATTATATTCATGATATGATAGCTCCGTGTAAATTCCAATTCGTCCGGGTGTAACATATCTTTTTAGTAATCCTATCCATTGTTCTCGACCTTTCATCATGTTCGATATAGACGATTTTTTGGTTATGGAGTTTTTCAAACTCCTTTTCTACATCGTAGGCCAAAATCAATTGAGTTTTATATTTGTTCACGATGGTCTCTTTTATTGGTATGTGGTCCAGTCGTTGTTCCTCTTGAGAGTGCATTGTGGCATTATCTGTTATCGCGATTACTGTGTCACTATCTGTCTGGTCTTCATTATTGTTATCAGGGATTCTACTCAAGAAATCGGCGACCTTATTCTGTTTGCCTTTCAAATATTCTATGTCAAATTGGTATTCCTGTAACTTAAGCAACCATCTTTGATTCCTTTGACTGAATTCTTTGCCAGTATATTTTTTGTTCAAATACTTAATAGGCAAATGGTCAGTAATGATTTTGAACCTATTACCCCACAGATAGGGTCGGAAATAAGTTACTGCCCACACGATGGCAAGAAACTCTTTATCCGTTACCGAATATTTTTTCTCATGGTCATTTAAGGACCTGGACGCGTAACAAACGGGCTGTTCACCTTGTGTCAACACCACTCCTAGTGCATAGTTACTTGCATCCGTGTACAATGTGAACGATTTTGAAAAATCTGGAAATTTAAGGATCGGATGTTTAATGGTGCTAAGCTTTAATGCTTCAAAGGCTTCAATATATTCAGGGTTGTTAGTGTTTATATTTTTTCCTTTCTTCAAATATTTAATCATGGGACCTGCAATCTTCGCATGATCTTTTACAAATTTCCTGTGAAACCCCGTAACACCCAGGAAGCCTTTAAGTTGTTTGTCAGTTTTTGGTTAAGGATATTCTTGTATGCATTTAATCTTATTAGGGTTAGGTTTCATGCCTTCACGAGTCAAGACGTGTCCTAAAATTTCCGTATTTTTTTCTATGAAGGAGCCCTTGTCAAAATGTATTTTTAAACTGTGCTCAGCTAGTCTATTAAGTATCAAAGTTAAAGAGCTAATATGTTCTTGGAGGCTCGTTGAAAACACTAAAATGTCGTCTAGATATACGACACAAATTTTATTGATATAGTCGCGGAGTATGTCATTGATAAGCCTTTGAAACGTTGCTGGCGCGTTCTTTAAGCCAAAAGGCATCCTGAGCTACTCGTATAATCCACATGGTGTTACAAATGCCGTTTTTGGAATCTCATTAGGATGAACTTTAATTTGGTGGTATCCCTTGGCCAGATCAATAGAACTGAAATATTGGGCTCTTTCCAGTTCATCCAGGATACTATCTATGTTTGGAAGGAGATACTTGTCGTCAATCGTGATTTCGGTTAATTTGTGATAATCTACGCAAAGACGAAACTTCTGTCGGCCCGAATTGTCTGCTTTTTTGGCAACAATCACAATAAGGGAGGCGTATTTGCTATTTGATGCACGGATTATACCGTGTTGTTCCATTTCATGGATCTGATTTCTTACTTCTTCTTCATGCTTGGGAGGAAGCCTGTAAAGTTTGCCATGAATGGGTTGATCGGTGGTTGTTATAATTTCATGGTAAATGGAATCGGTATTAGTTAACTCGCCTCCATCTTTGTAGATCAGATGCTCAAACTTCCTAAGTAGGTCTCTGACATGTTTTTCTTCTTCTGAGTTCAAATGTCTTAAATCTATTTCTTTATTATCAGACTGAAGTTCAAAGCAGTAAAAATTTATTTTGCTGTCAAATGAAAAAATTGGAATTTGGCTACCATTATTAAGAATCCATAGTTTATTTTCAAAATCTATATTCCTGGTAATTTTGCTTAATAAATCCATACCAATTAGGATATCATATGGTTTACCATCCAAATAGCGCTTATACCATCTGGTTGCGCCTTTTGGATTATAATTGAATTCCGACGGTATACTAATTATAATACGGTCGACAACTTCAATAGTTACATTATTGATTGTCTGTAATTTCATTTTCATTCGTTCAAATACTTTAAATTTACTACAATCTACTCTATTAGAATTGAACTTTAAATTTACTACAATCTACTCTATTAGAATTGATTATGCTCATAGTGGAGCCTGTGTCAATGAGACATAAATATTTTATGTTGTCTATTGTTAAGTTTGCAAAAATCTTAGTTCCGAGGCCTAGTTGAGAAAAAACTCGGGCTCGATACTTTCAACTTCTTCCGTTCGGATGTCTTCTGTCGTGTTTTCGTTAATTTGTCCTATTTCCATCGGTTTGGGTCGTTTATGAGCATTTCTAAACTGATCGGGTGTATTATGATTAAAATGCCGATATTGACCAGGGGAATAATTTCGTTCTTGTCTGTACTGGTTCTGGTTAGTAGGTCTAAGTTCTCCTGATTGAGGATTTTTATATCTGAACTGGTCCGAGTTATTGTTATTTTTCCTAAATTGCATTGAAACAGGATTATCTTTGTGAAAGTTGTCGTTTCTGCGTGAGTCCTTAGTATCCGTCGGGTGTTTAGTATTTTGTATTAGTTTAACGTTTTTGCTAGGCCGGTTATCATTAAGAGTTAAGCTTCTATCTAAATTTTTGTGGTCATATCCCAAATATGAATCTGGGATACTGTTTAACGCATGGAGGTCGAATACATCCTTTACATCCCGTGAAAGATTCCCTGTCACTAATTGTTTCACACGGTTTATTAACAATGTATAAAATGTGTTTTAGGTAAAATTCTCGAGAGAAATTTACCTATTGCGGAGAGCATCATATATATATATATATATATATATATATATATATATATATATATATATATATAGGATCTGACGAAATTTGTGACCACGCTAGACGTTGCAGTTTTGCTTCGATTTTCACCAAATTTTCAGGAAAGGTGTATTGGGTAATTATCTCGGTTAAGTTCGTGAACCAGCTATATCGGCCGGGCAAAAACAAAATGGCGGCCATTTTAGACGAAAAATCGTGATTTCTGTGCTGACCAAAGTATAGCTCCGATTTGGATGAAATTTGGTACAAAGGTTCATTGATGTATGTGATGAATCTCACAATAAAAAATCCAAAGTCGGTACGGCAGAAACAAAATGGCGGCCGCTCAAAGGTCGAAAAACGTGCAAAATTTTGTTGTTGTAATAGTGGTCAAAGCTTTCAACACTAGAGGTCAGGTTGCAAAAAACAAAATGGCGGCCAGTTGAAGGTCAAAATTTCAAAGGCTTTTAAAAGTCGCGATTTTGATCCGACATATATGAAACTTGGTTTCAAGATAGACATTACTTACACCTATAATCTTTGATATTTTGGTAACCATGCATGTGCGAATTTCAAAATGGCGGCCGTTTAAATATGCGTTTTTTTCATGTTTTTGTAGCCCTCTAGCGGTCACATTTTCCAACGGATTTTGATGAAACTTGAGATTATGAGTCTCTGTACTATGTTCTTGTATTTTGCAGGAAATTATTAAAATTGAATGAAAAATAAAAAAGTCGAAAACTTAAAGCGTAATATTTTTAGCTGCCATTTTCTTTAAAAATTGAATTATTTTGCCCTGTCTAGAGTGAAACTCCTTTTTGAACGAGATAGTACATTGATTGATGAGGTCCTAGCATACAAAGATTTAAAATAATCCAAAATCAAATGCATGCATTCAAATGGGCGGCCCCCCAAAGGTCTGAAGGCAAGCGCAATTCGCTATTTTAGTGCCAACTGAAATAATGAATATTTTTCATGGAAACGTTCTAAATGACTTTACTTGAAAAAACTTATAAACCAGATCATTTTTAAGATATTGTAAAATATGTTTAACGATACCCTAAAAAATTATAAAATCGCGACTTGTCTGTCTGTCCGTCCGTCCGCCCGTTTGTTCGTGCGTCATAACAAGTTTTCTCGCAAACCACATGAGCTAGAATGCGGAAATTTTCTACGTAGGTCAAAAGTGGTGCCTCTTGAAATTTGCAGTGCAAGAAAATATTTTAAAGGTATTTAAGGGGGGTTTCCCCATACAGGCGGATCTCCCCATACAGGGGGGTGGCATACAATGTATTTTATTTCTGTAGCCCTCTAGCAGCCGAGGTTCTCAACAGATTCCGTTGAAACTTGAAATTATAAGTTATTAAGGCAAGTTAATTTAATTTAATTATGCAAATCGAATGACAAATAAAACAGTCAAAAATTCCCAGCTTAATATTTTTAGCAGCCGATTTCAATGAAAATCAAAATGACGGCCCTCATAGTTCAGAAAAAAATTGAAAATGTATATATTAATGGCAATGCAAGTGCTGATTAAACTTTTATGGAAATCTTTTGAAATTAACTATTCGAACTATTTAAGCCTTTGTGTGGTAACCACTGTGAACTGTGTAAACAGCAAACCCGAGAAGGGAGAAACCGGTATTTATATGTTAACAACAATTTATGATCCGCCGATTCGCAATATGAAATCCATACGCGTGCAACTCAATTTAATTAGCAAAATATTTGCGCCCCGATAAAAGGTCTCTAAAAACGAACGTGGCCAGATTTTTTTATGTTAATAAATACCCACTACAAAAATTGCAGAAAGAAGTTTAGTAGCAGGCAAGCCAAATTTTTTTTCGAAACTTTACGCTACATACGAGAAATTTACCTTTCCGGCTGGTACTGCCAACGGGGATTTTTTAATATTGTGTTGATTAGATTCATAAACTGCAAAAGCGTTTATATCTTTCACAATGCCTTCTAATTTTCTGTTCAGGTCAACAATAGAACTTACTTATAGATTTGTAGTCCTCCATGATATATCCTTGTAGTTCACGTTGGGCCGAAAATGTTGAATCAACAGGGTTCTTGCTTCTTCCCAGTTTGCTGGTTGATTGTTTAGCAGAAGTTCCTTTGCACGTCCAACGATTTTTCCGTTGAAAATTACCTTTTAAAGTTGAGGTTTTTGGGCCGCATCTATCGCATCCATTTGTGTGTTCACTGAATTTATAAAATTTCCAAGCTCACTAGGATCTCCTTCGAACGGTTTCAAATACTTGATTCCCGCCGTAAAGTTGGACGCCATGCTCTGGAGTGTGTTGGCATTAGACCATGCTTCTAATGCTCCTACTAGCCTGTTCAGCAATTCCACATCCATTTCTTCTTCAGTTAAATCTTTTCTCCAAAACTTTCAAAATTTATCCCTGGTTTCCCGTGGAATGGTTTATGATTTACCGGGTTCAAGTTTGCAGAGAGAGACAGACCACTGGTCTTAAGAATTGTTTAATTTATGGGCTCAATATCGTATCTTGAGCAATTTTAAAACTTTGAAGGGGCTTACTGAATTTTAAGTGGTCACCAACGTTCAATATGTTTCTCAGGTAATAACTGATTGTTTCACTTATTTCACTGGTATTCCTTTTCACTAATTTGTGAGTGAAATTATTTTGTTCGCGCCCGATAACCAACATACAGGACTCTTCTCACTCTCAGGAAGGTATTTAAGGCGTGCAATACAGGGTGCGGCAGCATAACTTCCTTTTTTCAAAATTCAACAAAACAAATTTTCAGCGGTACTTGTTTTTTATTTTTTTTTATACTGTTGTTTGACATGTAAAGTTTTATCTCACACGGTTTTAAATATCATATCTGAAAGGTGGCGTCCTCCATTGTCTATACACTGAGCAAACCGAATTCTGGCGTTTCTCATCACTTTTTCGAGCATAGCGATGGGTATCTTGGCCGTTTCTTCCTGAATGTTGGCCTTCAGGTCTTCCAGGGTCCTTGGGCGATTGGTGTAAACGCGGGATTTCAAAAAACCCCACAAAAAAAAGTCGCATGGGCTCAAATCGGGGGAGCGCGCGGGCCACTGCAAATCACCCCTGAGGGAGATGAGTCGCTCTGGGAAGTGGTCCCTCAAAACGGCCATTGATGCCCTTGAAGTGTGAGCTGTTGCTCCGTCTTGTTGGAACCACATGTCCTTTAAGTCCATTTCATCAAGTCGTGGCAAAAAAAAATCCTGGAGCATGCTCACATAACGATTGGAATTGACTGTTACTGTCAACTGATTTTCTTCGAAAAACCATGGACCAACAATCCCAACTGATGAAATGGCACACCAAACAGTCACTTTTGGCGAATGCAGAGGCCTCTGATGGAGTTTTCGAGGATTGTTGGCAGCCCAATAGCGCATGTTTTGTTTGTTAACGTATCCATTCAAGTGAAAATGAGCTTCATCACTGTAAAACACAATCGCGTCTTCAGGGACGTTTTCGAGAAGCGCTTCACATGCATTTCTTCGAGAATCGAAGTCGCGTTCGGAGAGTTCCTGCGCAGTTGCTAACTTGTAGGGATGGAAATGAAGGTCATTGTGAAGAATTCGCCGTAAAGAACGATCAGATATCCCAAGGGCAGACGCATGCTTCCGCGCAGAACGCCGCGGAGATCGCAACATTGAAGCTCTTACTGCCTCGATGTTCTCACGTGATCTGACGGGCCGTGGGACTTCATTTCTTCTTCGCGTCACATTTCCGGTATTCCGAAAGGATTTAACCCAGTAAAGATTTTCGGTCCGGGACACGGCCTAACGGAGCGACGTTGGAGTGACGTCTAAAGGCACACTGGGTTGCAATCACCGACTTTCCGTTCGAAAAGTACGCTTCAACGGTAAATGCACGCTCCGCACTGTTCCAACGCATGATAGCGACTAACCAAGGGATGAGCAAAACTTTAAAATCACCTCTCTCGAATGAGACTACTAGCGCCGCGCTATAACAGTTAGCACTTTAAGGGCGGGCATTTCAAAAAAGGAAGTTATGCTGCCGCACCCTGTACTTAGTTGCCTCCTGTCGCGAGTAATTAACCGGATAGTTATTAATTTTACAATAATAACACTTCGCGTTTGTTCGTTTATTGGATCCTGCAAATATAGTCAGGATCCTATCGACTGCGCCACTTGAAAAAAACTGATTGGTAGTTTTTCGAAAAAAAATTATTGTTATTACCAATCGTCTTAAAGTCTACTCTACAACTAACTGTTTCAATATCATTATCTATCTTATAATAATTCTTAATTCTATGCACCGTGAGAAGATGCATTAGATCTTCTCCGCTCATCAAAGCAAACATTCAGTAAGTTCATAGAATGAATGTCTAAACCAAAACAATGTTGGTGATTCTCATGCTAGAAATAATAACATTGAATGCCCCATATGATGCTGAAGATATTGTGGGTTGGGGGATATGTAATCCACAAAGGTGATAACTTGTCGGGTTAAATAGCTCAAATAGTTAATTTCAAAAGATTTCCATAAATCTTTAGTCAGCACTAGCATTTCCATTAATATATACACTTTCGATTTTTTTCTGAATCACCAGCGGCCCTGATTTTAAATTTTTATTGAAAACGGCTGCTAAAAATATTAAGCTGTAAATTTTAGAATTTATTAATAAATTAAATTAACTTGCCTTAATAACTTAAAATTTCAAGTTTTATCGGAACCTGATGAGAAACTTGGCTGCTAGAGGGCTACACAAATATGTCCCCCCCTGTATCGGGAGACCCCTTAAACACTTTAAAATATTTTCTTACACTGCAAATTCTAAGAGGCACCACTTTTGACCTACGTAGAAAATTTCATCATTCTAGCTTATATGGTTTGCGAGAAAACTTGTGACACACGAGCAAACGGATGGACGGACAGACAGACAAGTCACGATTTTATAATTTTTTAAGGGTATTGATAAGAATATTTTACTATATTTAAAAAATATTCTGATTTATAAATACGTTCAGGATAAGTCATTTAAAACGTTTCCATGAAAAAAAATCATTATTTCAGTTGCTACTAATAGCGAATTGCGCTTGCCTCCTGACTTTTGGGGGCCACCATTTTGAATGCATGCATTTGATTTTGGACTATTTTAAATCTTTGTGTGCTAAGACCTCATCAATCAATGTGCCAAATTTCGTTTAAATCGGCGTTTCACTCTAGACAGGGCAAAGTAATTCAATTTTTAGTGAAAATGGCAGCTAAAAATATAAGGTTTTAAACTTTCGACTTTTTTATTTTTCATTTAATTTTGATCATTTTCTGCATAATACAAGAAAATAGTACAGAGATCGATAATCTAAAGTTTCATCAAAATCCACTGGAAAATGTGACCGCTAGAGCGCCACAAAAATCTAAAAAAACGCAAATGTAAACCGCCACCATTTTGAAATTTGCACATGCATGATCCCAAAAATATCAAAGTCTGTAGATCTATTCTATTTTCAAGCCAAGTTTCATATATGTTGAATCAAAATTGCGACTTTTAAGGCCATTGAAGTTTTGAGTTTTAACTTGCCGCCATTTTGTGCTTTGTGACCTGACCTCCAGTTTTTTCATGTAATTCTTTAGATACTTATAATTTCTATCTAACTGCCGAATTTCATGAAAATCTGTTGAAAGCTTTGCCATTTGAGCGTCCGCAATTTTGTTTCTGCCGTACCGACTTTGGATTTTTTATTGTGAGATTCATCACATACATCAGTAAACCTTTGTACCAAATTTCATCCAAATCGAAGCTAAACTTTGGTCAGAACAGAAATCACGATTTTTCGTCGAAAATGGCCGCCATTTTGTTTTTGCCCAGCCGTTATAGCTGGTTCACGAACTTAACCGAAATATTAATCCAATACACCTTTTCTGAAAATTTGGTGAAAATCGGAGCAAAATTGCAACCTCTAGCGTGGTCACAAATTTCGTTATATCCCCTATATATATATATATATATATATATATATATATATATATATATATATATATATATACACACATCTATATATATATATATATATATATATATATATATATATATATATATATATATATATATATATTTCTCTCGAGAAATTGACCTAAAAAGTGCATTCAGGCAGCTTCGCGATACCTGCAATTATAGTTTTTTGCGTCGTTGGGGTACTTTTGATTCCGAAACCATACAGCTGTAAAATCATCGGAAACGGAAGTCGGGAGTGCCTGAATATGCAAATCGCGCTGTTATTGTACTCAGGAACATAAAAAAATTAAAGATCTTTACTGCAACGATATTCTGGAGTTCCTCGGAGAACGATCGGATTGCAAGTAGCGCGTTGCTGGAAAATGGCCGTTTTTCATACCTTCTCCAATTTCAATATATGGGGTTTCACACGAAAGCTAGTGATGAGTAGAATTCAATAAAAGTGCATTCAGACAGCTTCGCGATACCTGCAGTTGCAGTTTTTTGCTTGATTCCGAAACCATACAGCTGTAAAATCATCGGTAACGGGAGTCGGAAGTGCCTGAATATGCCAACCGCGCTGTTATTGTACTCAGGAACATAAAAAAATTAAAAATCTTCACTACAACGATTTTTGATTCCGAAACCATACAGCTGTATGGTACTTTTGATTCCGAAACCATACAGCTGTAAAATCATCGGTAACGGGAGTCGGAAGTGCCTGAATATGCCAACCGCGCTGTTATTGTACTCAGGAACATAAAAAAATTAAAAATCTTCACTACAAAGACTTTTGATTCCGAAACCATACAGCTGTAAAATCATCGGTAACGGGAGTCGGAAGTGCCTGAATATGCCAACCGCGCTGTTATTGTACTCAGGATTATAAAAAAATTAAAAATCTTCACTACAACGATATCCTGGAGTTCCTCGGAAAACGATCGGATTGGAAGCAGTGCGTTGCTGGAAAATGGCCGTTTTTCATACTTTCTCTAATTTCAATACATGAGGGTTCAAACTATAGCTAGTGATGGATAGAATTCAATAAAAGTGCATTCAGGCAGCTTCGCGATACCTGCAATTGCAGTTTTTTGCGTGGTTGGAGTACTTTTGACTCTGAAACCATACAGCTGCAAAATCATTGGAAACGGGAGTGGGAAGTGCCTGAATATGCAAATCGCGCTGTCATTGTACTCAGGAACATAAAACAATTAAAGATCTTCACTACAACGATATTCTGGAGCTCTTCGGAAAACGATCGGATTGCAAGGAGTGCGTTGCTGGAAGCTAGCCGTTTTTCAAACTGTCGCGTGTTATGGTTCGCGGCCAAAAACTTAATGTTCCGGGAAAGCGAAATCGCAATGTCTTTTAAATTGAATTAAAAGAGTTTATTTAATTCGTTAAAAATGCACAATCACTTTACTAACAATTTCCCAACTTTAATTTTCACTATTAAAATTCTACTTTCCACTTGTCCATAAATTTCCATCGGAATTGTCTTCTCAAGTTCACCTCACCATTACTTGATCGCTTTTCAATTCGCTTTCCACACACTATCGCAGCTTTTATCGCGGTCGAATGAATCCCCCCATTTAGTCAACTCGCCTTTATATAGGGTCTGTAGTCATTAAACTCAGTTCTCGTACATTGGCGAATCAACGGGAACATTCGAGCAGCGTGAATGAATGAAGCAGTGACTCACTTTCAGATGTTGATGCTTAGTGGGTTCTCGTGGTTTCGAGTAAATTCATTTTGTTGATGTTCTTAATGGTTGTGACAACAATTGCGACAGTAGCTCGCAGAATTATTTGTACATGTGTCACTGCCCCCACCTCAGTTCTTTTTGTCCCGAAAAGATGTGTTGCCATATGTAGTCAATTCACCCTGGGTGTAATATGGGGCAAGACGGTCCAGGTGCACGATTTTCATTTAGGCTCTTGGCTTACGATGTTCCTGTATTCGGTATACGACGTCATTGATTCGCTTTGTAGCTCGGTATGGTCCCTCCCAATTATGTTGCAACTTTGGAGACCTACCCTTCCGCCGTTGCGGGTCCACCAAGTCATCTTGCTGGAAGCCAGTTGAATTTGCCTTTAGATCATAACTGGTCTTCATGCGGTCAGTAGCCGATTCGTGGTGTTTTCGCAGTGTCCGATGTATCTGGTTCAACCGTTGTCTTAGCTCACTTGCGTACTCCGAGATGGTTTGGGGTTTCTCGGGGGGTGTTCCGAACTTTATGCCAGCTGGCAGATGAATAGTCTTTCCAAAAATGACTTTGGCTGGGGCTTGGCCCGTTGATGCATGTTCGGCAGCTCTGTACGCCATCAAAAATAGTGGGATATGTCGGTCCCAGTCCCTTTGGTTCTCGTCAACCATTTTGGCCAGATGTTTATTGAGCGTGCCGTTGAAACGTTCGACCATTCCATCGGATTGGGGATGCAGCGGTGTTGACCTCGTTTTCCGTATTCCCAGCAGCTCGCACATTTCGCCAAAAACTACTGACTCAAAGTTTTGGCCTTGATCTGAATGTAGTTCGCAAGGAACGCCGTACCTACTGACCCAACTTAGCACTAGCTGTTCGGCTACAGTAGTTGCTTCCTGATTGGGAATGGGGTAGACCTCGGGCCACTTGCTGAAATAATCGGCTACAACCAGCGTGTATCAATTTCCCCATTCAGATTCAGGAAAGGGTCCTGCGATGTCAACAGCAATCCTTTCAACCGGTACCCCTACGTTATAGGTTTGCATTTGTCCTCTCAGTCGTCGCTTTATGCCTTTGACGGAAGCGCGAATTGTGCATCTGCGACACCAGTCCTTCACGTCTTCTCAAGCGTGGAGCCAGTGGAATCTTTCCCGCAATTTCGCTAAGGTCTTGTTAACACCAAGGTGGGCTCCCTAGGATCCTTCATGCATTTCCTTAACCACATCGTGGATTCGGCTTTTGGGTAGTATAGTTTGCATCCTATAGGAGCTGCCATCTGCCGTTTCCCATTTCCGCTTCAGTACGCCACCCTCCACCTGAAGGGAGTTCCATTGTGCCCAATAGCTTTTCAGGGTTGCGCCATGCATTGAAACGTCTTTCCATTCAGGTCGCTTAGTCGTCTCCTTCCATACGAGTAATTGTCCGATGTCTTCGTCAGCTAACTGGGCGTTTTGAATCTCCTCCGATGACCAACCTTCATCGAATTCGGCCGTTATCAATCGCAGATCAACGGGCGGCTCCTTTTTCTCAATCCGTTGGCAATGCTTGCAGTCAGCTGGACATGGAAGACGAGATAGGGTGTCAGCATTGCCATGAACTCTGTCCTTGTGAAGTAGTTGGGGCCTCACTAGGTCTGGTCGGATCGTCGATCGGGTTGCACCAGTGTCGTTTGTTATGGTGCAATGTTCTTCATCAACTTTACAAGGAAGGCATAAGTCTGCTTCTCCACAATGTTGCCTTGACACGGCGATGGGGGTGCTGGGGATGTCGATCCTTCTAGCCGACATCCGTCGCATGAAGTTGGCCCTTTCAGTTTGATGAGGTTCTATTCTAGCCTCCTGACACAGTCTGGGTCTCCACCATCCTGGCCAATAGCTCCGTTTGCTTTGCTTCTTGCAGTTTCGTTGCAGGTGCCCCTTCTCACCGCAATCGCAGCATCTAGGCGCACCATTTATTTATTTTTTATTTATTTTATTATCTTCACTTTATTCCATAAATACTGTAAAAATTAATTACAGTAATACAACTAAATATTATATATTTATGAGATAGTCGAGGACACTTAAATTATGTGTAGATTATCGACGGGGAAAATCAACTAAACTAAATTCAAAAAAAAGCACAAAAGTAATGCGATGAAATTAAGGAAAAAAAGAAGTTTAATGCAATATTCAACAATATTCAAGCTAGACCGTGGGATCAAATACATCATTTATGGAAGAGAAATCAAAAAAATCAAAAAACTTGCGGCTGTCGCTCATTTTCCACGCACTCACACCTGCACTCATCTGCTACTACCTTGCGAACCCGGGCAATGGTACGAGTCACATTTTTCACTGCCTCAAAGTTCAGGCTATAAGCCCATGCATCCTTGACTGTTAGCTTTTGAGCTAAACGCACAGCTTGTTGCAACTCCTGGTCTTCTATGGCGCTGATGAATGCTTCTGTTGCTGCGCCATCTCAATGTTCTGGGTCATACGCTGGGTAAGCCAAAAGTGCCAGTCCCTCAATGTCTTGGGCTAGCTGCTGTAAGGTTTCGCCAGACTTCTGCATCCGATTCCGTAGCTTTGCCCGATAAATCTGCTTCAGATGGTCACCTCTATAACGCATGTCGAGCGCGTTCATTATAGCAGCCGGGTTTGAACGTAAATCAACGGGGATCGTCTGCAAAAGCTCGGCAGCTGGGCCTCTTAGAGCAAGAATCAGTGCAGTTGCTTGTTCCTGCTCATTCCAGTGATTTGCCCTTGAGGCAGCTTCAAACTGGGTCTTGTAAATACTCCAGACCGTTTGCCCATCGAACATTGGTGCTTGCACATTTCTGGATGTGCTTTGCGCTGCGGTTATAAGCGGGGCTGGTGAGGTGGTTACTACTGCCTTCGCTGCTTCCAACTCTTTTTCCACTTTTTCCATCTCATGGTTCATTCTCTCTTCGACCTGGCTGATCTCATAGTTGATTTTCTCCTCAACCTGGCTGACCTTCTCCTCGACCTGGTAAACCTTTTCCTCGACGCATTTAATTTGATTGTTCAGGCTACCGAGCTCCACTTTTATTTCGGTTGACTGTTTTTGCACTTCCTTGATTACGATCGCTTGTTGGTCCAGCTTCACTGATTGTTCATTTAACTTCGCTGATTGTTCATTTAACTTCGCTGATTGTTCATCTAGCTTCGTAGTTAAATTGGCTGACTGTTGTCACTGCTCTTGCTGCTTCAACATTAACATTTGCATCAGCGCATTTTCTGGTTCCTTTGGCTTTGGTGTCTCTGCTCCACCATCTTCTGCACCATTTTTTGCATCTGAGGGCTCACCCAAATCCAGATTTCCGCCTTCCGACTCGATCGCGTCACGCAAGCTTGCAATCAGTATGGCCTTTGTACCTTGCGTGGCCAGATTTCGCTGTTCCAACTCCTCTTTGAGCTCCGATGTGCTCAATTGGTTAACGTTTAGATGTAGGTTGCCTGGCATTTTTATTGTTTCGGCTATGTTTCCACGAGTTTTCACGTTAGATTTGACTATTGTGCATTTTTCTTTTTTTTTTATGTGTAAACGTTTTCACTTCCAAAATTTTCTTTCTCACTTCTCGACACCATTGTCGCGTGTTATGGTTCGCGGCCAATAATTTTGATGTTCCGGGAAAGTGAAAACGCAATGTCTTTTAAGTTAAATTAAAACAGTTAATTAATTTACTTAAAAATGCACAATCACTTACTTGGTCTATTTCACAATTTCAATTTTCACTATTAAAATCTAACTTTCACTTGTCCATAAGTTTCTATCGCAACTGTCTTTTAAGATCACTTCAAAATCACTTTTCTATTACTCAAACAATATCGCTTCCACACATATTCGCAGTTTTTATCGCGGTCGAATGAATGACTCCCCCCATTCATTCAGCTCGCCTTTATATAGGGTCTGTAGTCATTCAACCCAGTTCTCGTACATTGGCGTATTAGCGGGAACATTCGAGCAGCGTGAATGAATGAAGCAGAGGTTCACTTTCAGATGTTGATGCTTAGTTAGTACTCGTGGTTTCGAGTAAATTCATTTTGTTGATGTTCTTAATGGTTGTGACAACAATTGCGACAGTAGCTCGCAGAATTATTTGTACATGTGAAAATACTTTCTCCAATTTCAATATATGGGATGTCAAACGAAAGCTAGTGATGAGTAGAATTCAATAAAAGTGCATTCGGGCAGCTTCGCGATACCTGCAATTGCAGTTTTTTGCGTGGTTGGGGTTTTGATTCCGGGACCATACAGCTGTAAAATCATCGGAAACGGGAGTCGGAAGTGCCCGAATATGCAAATCGCGTGTCATTGAACTCAGGAACTGAAAAAATTAAAGATCATCAGGACAACAATATTCCAGAGTTCCTCGGCAAACGATCGGATTGCAAGGATTGCGTTGCTGGAGAATGGCCGTTTTTTATACTTTCTCCAATTTCAATATATGGGGTGTCAAACGAAAGCTAGTGATGAGTAGAATTCAATAAAAGTACATTCAGGCAGCTTCGCGATACCTGCAATTGCACTTTCTCGCGAGAAATTTACCTATTGCGGAGAGCATCATATATATATATATATATATATATATATATATATATATATATATATATATATATATATATACTCGTATATATATATATATATATATATATATATATATATATATATATATATATATATATATATATATAGATATACATATATATATATATATATGGGATATAACGAAGTTTGTGACCACGCGAGAGGTTGCACTTTTGCTTCGATTCTCACCAAATTTCCAGGAAAGGTGTATTGGGTAATTATCTCGGTTAAATGGCGGCCATTTTAGACGAAAAATCGTGATTTCTGTGCTGACCAAAGTATAGCTCCGATTTGGATGAAATTTGGTACAAAGGTTCATTGATGTATGTGATGAATCTCACAATAAAAAATCCAAAGTCGGTACGGCAGAAACAAAATGGCGGCCGCTCAAAGGTCGAAAAACGTGCAAAATTTTGTTGTTGTAATAGTGGTCAAAGCTTTCAACAGCTTTTTATGAAATTCGGCAGTTTGATAGAAATTATAAGTATCTAGAGAATTGCGTGAAAACACTGGAGGTCAAGTTGCAAAAAACAAAATGGCGGCCAGTTGAAGGTCAAAATTTCAAAGGCTTTTAAAAGTCGCAATTTCGATCCGACATATATGAAACTGGGTTTCAAGATAGACATTACTTACGCCTATAGTCTGTGATATTTTGGTGATCATGCATGTGCAAACTTCAAAATAGCAGCCGTTTAAATATGCGTTTTTTTCAGGTTTTTGTGGCCCTCTAGCGGTCACATTTTCCAACGGATTTTGATGAAACTTGAGATTATGAATCTCTGTACTATGTTCCTGTATTTTGCAGGAAACTATTAAAATTGAATGAAAAATAAAAAAGTCGAAAATTTAAATCCTAATAGTTTTAGCTGCCATTTTCTTTAAAAATTGAATTATTTTGCCCTGTCTGGAGTGAAACTCCTATTTGAACGAGATAGTATATTGATTGATGAGATCCTAGTATACAAAGATTTAAAATAATCCAAAATGAAATGCATGCATTCAAAATGGCGGCCCCCAAAGGTCTGAAGGCAAGCGCAATTCGCTATTTTAGTGCCAACTGAAATAATGAATATTTTTCATGGAAACGTTCTAAATGACTTTACTTGAAAGAACTTATAAACCAGATCATTTTTGAGATATTGTAAAATATTTTTAACAATACCCTAAAAAATTATAAAATCGCGACTTGTCTGTCTGTCCGTCCGTCCGCCCGTTTGTTCGTGCGTCATAACAAGTTTTCTCGCAAACCACATGAGCTAGAATGCGGAAATTTTCTACGTAGGTAGAAGCCAAGGTTCTCAACAGATTCCGTTGAAACTTGAAATGATAAGTTATTAAGGCAAGTTAATTTAATTTAATTATGAAAATCGAATGACAAATAAAAAGTCGAAAATTCCCAGCTTAATATTTTTAGCAGCCGATTTCAATAAAAATCAAAATGACGGCCCTTATAGTTGAAAATGTATATATTAATGGCAATGCAAGTGCTGATTAAACTTTTATGGAAATCTTTTGAAATTAACTATTCGAGCTATTTAAGCCTTTGTATGGTAACCACTGTGAACTGTGTAAACAGCAAATGCGAGAAGGGCGAAACCGGTATTTATATGTTTACAACAATCTATGATCCGCCGATTTTCAATATGAAATCCATACGCGTGCAACTCAATTTAATTAGCAAAATATTTGCGCCCCGATAAAAGGTCTCTAAAAACGAACGTGGCCAGATTTTTTTTTATGTTAGTAAATACCCATCTGGTACTACAAAAATTGCAGAAAGAAGTTTAGTAGTAGGCAAGCCAAATTTTTTTCGAAACTTTACGCTACATACGAGAAATTAATCTTTCCGGCTGGTGCTGCCAACGAGGATTTTTGTTATGTTCCTGAGTACAATAACAGCGCGATTTTCATATTCAGGCACTTCCGACTCTCGTTTCCGATGATTTTGCAGCTGTATTGTTTCGGAATCAAAAGTACCCCAACCACGCAAAGAAGTGCAATTCAGGTATCGCAATGCTGCCAAAATGCACTTTTATTGAATTCTACTCATCACTAGCTTTCGTTTGACACCCCATGCATTGAAATTGGAGAAAGTATGAACAACGGCCATTTTTCAAGCAACGCAATCCTTGCAATCCGATCGTTTTCCGAGGAACTCCAGAATATCGCAATTTGCATATTCTGGCACTTCCGACTTCCGTTTCCGATGATTTTGCAGCTGTATGGTTTCGGAATCAAAAGTACCCCAACCGCGCAAAAACCTGCAATTGCAGGTATCGCGAAGCTGCCTGAATGCAGTTTTATTGAATTCTACTCATCACTAGCTTTCGTTTGACACCCGATATATTGAAATTGGAGAAAGTATGAAAAACGGCCTTATTCCAGCAACGCAATCCTTGCAATCCGATCGTTTGCCGAGGAACTCTGGAATATTGTTGTAGTGAAGATCTTTAGTTTGTTTATGTTCCTGAGTTCAATAACAGCGCGACTTGCATATTCAGGCACTCCCGACTCCCGTTTCCGATGATTTGACAGCTGTATGGTTGCGGAATCAAAACCCCAACCACGCAAAAAACTGCAATGGCAGGTATCGCGAGGCTGCCTGAATGCACTTTTATTGAATTCTACTCATCACTAGCTTTCGTTTGACATCCCATAGATTGAAATTGGAGAAAGTATTTTCACATGTACAAATAATTCTGCGAGCGACTATCGCAATTGTTGTCACAACTATTAAGAACATCAACAAAATGAATTTACTCGAAATCACGAGTACCAACTAAGCATCAACATCTGAAAGTGAATCACTGCTCCAGTCGTTCACGCTGCTTTTAATGTTCCCGCTAATACGCCAATGTACGAGAACTGGGATTAATGACTACAGACCCTATATAAAGGCGAGCTGAATGAATGGGGGGATTCATTCATTCGACCGCGATAAAAACTGCGAATATGTGTGGAAGCGATATTGTTCGAGTAATAGAAAAGTGATTTTGAAGTTATCTTAAAAGACAATTGCGATAGAAACTTATGGACAAGTGGAAGTTAGATTTTAATAGTGAAAATCAAAATTGTGAAATAGACCAAGTAAGTGATTGTGCATTTTTAAGTAAATTAATTAACTGTTTTAATTTAACTTAAAAGACATTGCGTTTTCACTTTCCCGGAACATCAAAATTATTGGCCGCGAACCATAACACGCGACAATGGTGTCGAGAAGTGAGAAAGAAAATTTTGGAAGTGAAAACGTTTACACATAAAAAGAAAGAAAAATGCACAATAGTCAAATCTAACGTGAAAACTCGTGGAAACATAGCCGAAACAATAAAAATGCCAGGCAACCTACATCTAAACGTTAACCAATTGAGCACATCGGAGCTCAAAGAGGAGTTGGAACAGCGAAATCTGGCCACGCAAGGTACAAAGGCCATACTGATTGCAAGCTTGCGTGACGCGATCGAGTCGGAAGGCGGAAATCTGGATTTGGGTGAGCCCTCAGATGCAAAAAATGGTGCAGAAGATGGTGGAGCAGAAACACCAAAACCAAAGGAACCAGAAAATGCGCTGATGCAAATGTTAATGTTGAAGCAGCAAGAGCAGTGACAACAGTCAGCCAATTTAACTATGAAGCTAGATGAACAATCAGCGAAGTTAAATGAACAATCAGCGAAGTTAAATGAACAATCAGTGAAGCTGGACCAACAAGCGATCGTAATCAAGGAAGTGCAAAAACAGTCAACCGAAATAAAAGTGGAGCTCGGTAGCCTGAACAATCAAATTAAATGCGTCGAGGAAAAGGTTTACCAGGTCGAGGAGAAGGTCAGCCAGGTTGAGGAGAAAATCAACTATGAGATCAGCCAGGTCGAAGAGAGAATGAACCATGAGATGGAAAAAGTGGAAAAAGAATTGGAAGCAGCGAAGGCAGTAGTAACCACCTCACCAGCCCCGCTTATAACCGCAGCGCAAAGCACATCCAGAAATGTGCAAGCACCAATGTTCGATGGGCAAACGGTCTGGAGTATTTACAAGACCCAGTTTGAAGCTGCCTCAAGGGCAAATCACTGGAATGAGCAGGAACAAGCAACTGCACTGATTCTTGCTCTAAGAGGCCCAGCTGCCGAGCTTTTGCAGACGATCCCCGTTGATTTACGTTCAAACCCGGCTGCTATAATGAACGCGCTCGACATGCGTTATAGAGGTGACCATCTGAAGCAGATTTATCGGGCACAGCTACGGAATCAGATGCAGAAGTCTGGCGAAACCTTACAGCAGCTAGCCCAAGACATTGAGGGACTGGCACTTTTGGCTTACCCAGCGTATGACCCAGAACATTGAGATGGCGCAGCAACAGAAGCATTCATCAGCGCCATAGAAGACCAGGAATTGCAACAAGCTGTGCGTTTAGCTCAAAAGCTAACAGTCAAGGATGCATGGGCTTATAGCCTGAACTTTGAGGCAGTGAAAAATGTGACTCGTACCATTGCCCGGGTTCGCAAGGTAGTAGCAGATGAGTGCAGGTGTGAGTGCGTGGAAAATGAGCGACAGCCGCAAGTTTTTTGATTTTTTTGATTTCTCTTCCATAAATAATGTATTTGATCCCACGGTCTAGCTTGAATATTGTTGAATATTGCATTAAACTTCCTTTTTTCCTTAATTTCATCGCATTACTTTTGTGCTTTTTTTTGAATTTAGTTTAGTTGATTTTTCCCGTCGAAAATCTACACATAATTTAAGTGTCCTCGACTATCTCATAAATATATAATATTTAGTTGTATTACTGTAATTAATTTTTACAGTATTTATGGAATAAAGTGAAGATAATAAAGTAAATAAAAAATAAATAAATGGTGCGCCTAGATGCTGCGCTTGCGGTGAGAAGGGGCACCTGCAACGAAACTGCAAGAAGCAAAGCAAACGGAGCTATTGGCCAGGATGGTGGAGACCCAGACTGTGTCAGGAGGCTAGAATAGAACCTCATCAAACTGAAAGGGCCAACTTCATGCGACGGACGTTGGCTAGAAGGATCGACATCCCCAGCACCCCCATCGCCGTGTCAAGGCAACATTGTGGAGAAGCAGACTTATGCCTTCCTTGTCAAGTTGATGAAGAACATTGCACCATAACAAACGACACTGGTGCAACCCGATCGACGATCCGACCAGACCTAGTGAGGCCCCAACTACTTCACAAGGACAGAGTTCATGGCAATGCTGACACCCTATCTCGTCTTCCATGTCCAGCTAACTGCAAGCATTGCCAACGGATTGAGAAAAAGGAGCCGCCCGTTGATCTGAGATTGATAACGGCCGAATTCGATGAAGGTTGGTCATCGGAGGAGATTCAAAACGCCCAGTTAGCTGATGAAGACATCGGACCATTACTCGTATGGAAGGAGATGACTGAGCGACCTGAATGGAAAGACGTTTCAATGCATGGCGCAACCCTGAAAAGCTATTGGGCACAATGGAACTCCCTTCAGGTGGAGGGTGGCGTACTGAAGCGGAAATGGGAAACGGCGGATGGCAGCTCCTATAGGATGCAAACTATACTACCCAAAAGCCGAATCCACGATGTGGTTAAGGAAATGCATGAAGGATCCTAGGGAGCCCACCTTGGTGTTAACAAGACCTTAGCGAAATTGCGGGAAAGATTCCACTGGCTCCACGCTTGAGAAGACGTGAAGGACTGGTGTCGCAGATGCACAATTCGCGCTTCCGTCAAAGGCATAAAGCGACGACTGAGAGGACAAATGCAAACCTATAACGTAGGGGTACCGTTTGAAAGGATTGCTGTTGACATCGCAGGACCCTTTCCTGAATCTGAATGGGGAAATTGATACACGCTGGTTGTAGCCGATTATTTCAGCAAGTGGCCCGAGGTCTACCCCATTCCCAATCAGGAAGCAACTACTGTAGCCGAACAGCTAGTGCTAAGTTGGGTCAGTAGGTACGGCGTTCCTTGCGAACTACATTCAGATCAAGGCCAAAACTTTGAGTCAGTAGTTTTTGGCGAAATGTGCGAGCTGCTGGGAATACGGAAAACGAGGACAACACCGCTGCATCCCCAATCCGATGGAATGGTCGAACGTTTCAACGGCACGCTCAATAAACATCTGGCCAAAATGGTTGACGAGAACCAAAGGGACTGGGACAGACATATCCCACTATTTTTGATGGCGTACAGAGCTGCCGAACATGCATCGACGGGCCAAGCCCCAGCCAAAGTCATTTTTGGAAAGACTATTCGTCTGCCAGCCGATATAAAGTTCGGAACACCCCCTGAGAAACCCCAAACGGTCTCGGAGTACGCAAGTGATCTAAGACAACGGTTGAACCAGATACATCGGACACTGCGAAAACACCTCGCATCGGCTACTGACCGCATGAAGACCAGGTATGATCTAAAGGCAAATTCAACTGGCTTCCAGCAAGATGACTTGGTGTGGCTATATAACCCGCAACGGCGGAAGGGTAGGTCTCCAAAGTTGCAACATAATTGGGAGGGACCATACCGAGTTACAAAGCGAATCAACGACGTCGTATACCGAATACAGGAACATCGTAAGCCAAGAGCCAAAATGAATATCGTGCACCTGGACCGTCTTGCCCCATATTACATCCAGGGAGAATTGACTACATATGTCAACACATCTTTTCGGGGCAAAAGAACTGAGGTGGGGGCAGTGACACATGTAAAAATAATTCTGTGAGCTACTGTCGCAATTATTTTCACAACCATTAAGAACATTGTTCAAAAAGAAAATGTATAATAGTTGCCCTTTAGTCAGACGTCGTTTCGTCTGGCTTCTCAAAAAAGACCTGATGAACAACTGATAACATAATTTTATTATCAAAGTCTTTTATAGTACAATTTTTACTAGTATTCAGTTTTCAGTATCGCAAAGTCCGTAGCGCGGTCATTGCCTTAGTGCTGAGTCGATGAGAATTCTTAGAGTTCATTGCAGCTTGTCACATGTTTGATGTCGTGGTCAGCAAAAAGTTCATGATCTCCGTGGAAATGAAATTTTCGGAGTAAGCATATTACACGAATTAATTTATTTGTAAATGGGGCATTGATCGCGCGCGGAAATAAAAAATGTTTAGAATGTGCAAATTGCATATTAAGTCGGCTCAGGTGCAGTCCAGAGTACGTTGAACGTTAATCGCGCGTGGAAATTAGATTTTGTTGATGCGCGCAATTCTGTGTGAAATTTCATTGAACATTCTCCCCGTCCTTGAACTGTCCCAGTTCAAATGAAAATGAGTCATCTTTGATGACCTTGCGCTGCGCAGGAATAGGTTTTATTTCCGTTCGTCAGAATTTCTTCAACGCAGTCCAGATGATCAGAATAATTGTTGCGGTTGTTAGGATGTAGCCGAGTGTATAGTGGTGAATGTGATGATTGTTTATTCTATCAGAAGGTAGTAACTGTGGAGAATGATGCGTTGAGAGTTGCTTTACGATTTCGTTCCAGTCAGCAGCCTTTGTGTTGATAAGGAAGTCGGTGGATGATGATTTTATGAAGTCGGTTTTGTTGAAGGCTATCTGTGTGAAATTGGCTGATGGTGTAAACTTGTAGTTCATAACTGACGTGAATGTGTTTAATCCCCTAATCGTCATGATATCGTGTCTGATTTCACCTTGAGGTTCTAGATGTAGAACACCACTTCCTTGTAGTGTTTGTGTGGTGACTTCCTGTCCACATATTGTGTCAAATACTCTTGTCACTTGTAGAGCATAGATCCACGTGTTTTGTTGGTGGGCTTGGATCCAAAAGTTCGTGTTGTTGATAGGTAGCCAGATACATTGCCGAGAAGATGGTTCCTCGTGGTTTAAGAGAGTGATTTCGCATTGGTTGATGCTGGATCGCCGGTTGTACAATGGATGATGTTGAACGCACAGGAATGTGTTGTCCTTGGTGAGTGTACATTTATCCAATTCGTGTTGGTTGATCGGGTAGTGTTGGTTTCTCTGGAGATTTACTAGCAGATATTGTGTAGATGGTTGGATGAGATATGACTCTTGAGCTCGTCTAATGGGAACAGGTATCAGGTTGAACAGTTGAAATTCTTCGGAATTGATTAGTGGCAACTTCAGCTGAAAAATTACAAAGGATTTGGTCATCTCGGCATGTACCCAAAACGTCTTGTACAATGATAGATCTCCAGCTGTTCGACAGATCGGAATATTAAGACTTGGAGGAAGTGCCTTTCGTATGAGCGTTACTTGTTCTTGAAGTTGTCGCGGAGTGAGAAGTAATGGATTGATGATGCCGTGCTGTAGATCAAGCAGTATATCCCATAATGCCCTTTGTGTTTCTTGGTAACTGTGTAGTGCCATCATGGTGCGGAAGCAAAATGTGATGAAAGTTTGTTGCTGAGATACACTGCTTATACCGTCTGACAGTTGTGTTAAGTAATCGTCTATTGCCTTAAATTGTTCCTGGATATGGTACGTCCCTTTCTTAAAAAGGTTTGTGGTTGTCTCGAGAATTGAGGTTTGATTCTCTATGAGTGAGTCTAGATAATGTTCGTTGGCTCGTGATTTTTCAATTTCATCTTCAAGGTATGTTGCGTAGTCTGAATCTAGAATACCGAAAAGTTTATTAGCGACGTTGCCCACGATGTCCAGTGGTGCTCTTCTTCTTCTGGTAGGGTATCTTCTGCCTTCTTCTCCCTTGTGAAGGATTTCGTTTAGCTGCTCAATATGAGATAGTTGGTGTGTGAACTGCTGTAAGGTTTGAGTGCATACTTGACCTTGAATAGTGATTGATGCACACAGCTTTTTCATGTTGAGTATACCCTTGCGAATCCCATCTAATTCTTCCCAGTAATGTTTTAAATCATAGAAGGTAATTACATTCCATTCGTTAGTTACAAGCTTTGCTTGTCCGATTGCTTCGAAGTAAATTCCAGGGTCCTTCGTGAATGGATCAACAGTTATAGGGGGAGATGCAGTGCTAATGGCAGGCAGAACGAGTAGGGTTATTAAGGTTGCTGTTAGCATGGATGTAGGGCGAGAACGCTTTACAGGGACTTCATTATTTGTTAACTCTGGATGATTCTTCTTCCGATTTTCACCCCAACTTGAGTTGATTGGAAGGAATCTACCTTGGTTAGGATGCCGTTTTTTGACTTGTTTAGGCTTGGGAGTTTCTGCGGATACCTTAGTTGTGGCTGACGTGGCTTGGTTGAACTTTTCGCATGCCTTTACAAGAGGGCAGAGTTTGTGTATTGCTCTTCGAAAAATGCCACTTTTAGTTTTGACATCTGCAACTCGGCAACGTCCGTCACTTCCTTCAATTGTTTGCACTATCCGTCCCAGTTGCCACTTCAAGGGAGGGGCACTATCATCCTTGATGAGAACTAGCATGTCTGGTTTGACGTTGTCACAACCTAGGGTCCACTTTGCTCTCTGTTGTAGTTCAGAAAGGTATTCGATTGACCATCTGCGCCAAAATTCGTGTCGGATGTGCTGCACGAGTTTCCACCTGGTGAGTAGGCTTGGATTAGTGTCACATGCACGACTATGTATTGTTGTAGTGAGTGGTTCCCCAATAAGAAAATGTCCCGGTGTTAGTGCTGCCATGTCGTTAGGGTCGTCTGATAATGGCTGTATTGGACGTGAGTTGAGCACAGCCTCGGCCTCCGTAGTGACGGTGCATAGCTCCTCGTAAGTTAGAGATGCAGATGAGATAGTCTTTTGTAATAGTTTCTTTGCCGATTTGACTGC
The DNA here is from genome assembly GCA_963969285.1 of Odontomyia ornata. NCBI lineage: Eukaryota > Metazoa > Arthropoda > Insecta > Diptera > Stratiomyidae > Odontomyia > Odontomyia ornata. The sequence goes on from OZ017740.1 coordinate 211,980,656, forward strand.
CGCCTCCCAAATACCCCCGAAGTGTGGACTGCGCGGTGGTATAAAGAGAAATTGGATCCCTTTCTGAATTGCGGCTGCGTGAATCTTCTCTTGAGAACGCTCATTTTGCAGTAAATTTTCTAGCTCCTCTAATTGGTTACTAGCCCCAACAAAGTTGGTAGCATTGTCGCAGTACACGTTTTGGCAGCAGCCACGTCTAGCGATAAACCGCTTCAGAGCAGCAATGAATCCGTCGGTGGATAGGTCTGAAACCACCTCTAAGTGACAAGCCTTTGTTGTGAAACAGCAAAACACGCAGATGTATGTTTTCGTTGGTTTCTTGCCTCGAATTCTGTAATGGGTGAAGACTGGCCCACAGAAGTCGATGCCGACGTTGACAAATGGACGGGCTGGTTGAACCCGTGTATCAGGAAGGACTCCCATGATTTGTTTGAAGCTTTGTGGGTTTAGTCTGGAACATTGAACGCATTCATGCACCACTGCAGATGCTAAACGCTTGTCTCGCGGGATCCAGAACTGCTGTCGTGCTGTTGCTCGCAGAGCTTGAGTCGCCATGTGTAAGTTCTTTCGATGAAGATCAGTGAGTAGCAGTTTAGTGAATGGATGTGAAGCAGGTAAAATTGCGGGATGTTTTGCGGTGTGTGGTATATTGGCGTTTTGTAATCTCCCTCCGACTCTAAGAATGGAGTCATCATCCAGGAACGGTGTGAGCGTGAGGAGTTTGCTCTTCGAGTCTATTGGTGTTTTTTGTTGTAATCTTTTTATCTCGGTTCCAAACTCCCCGGCCTGCATGAATTTAATAATAAGTGCGAGAACTTTTTCTAATTCTGCGACTGTTAGGAATCTTCCTTCCCATGAATCTTTCCATGCCTTGAAGCGTTGGGTTGCCCGCAAAACTGTTGCTACGATTCGCTTAAGATGTGTGAAGGAGTTTCGATGATCGATTCTGTCAATAAAATGCTCCTGGATAATGTGAGAACGGTGTGAATTGTCTTTCGCTCTGGAAGCTCTCCCGGATCTCCGATAACTTCACATGGCCAATGGGTCTCGGGTTTTCGCAGGAATTTAGGTCCATGGTACCAGAACGCAGAATTGATGAGTACGCTAGGTCATGTTCCTCTAGAAATCAAGTCTGCAGGATTGAGTTTAGAACTCACATGCCGCCAGTCAGATATGTTTGTTAGTCCTTGTATTGATGAGACCCTGTTGGCCACAAAGGTGTGAAAGGATGACGGTCTGGATCGGATCCAGGCCAATACGATCTGTGAATCTGTCCAGTAATGTGTAGTGTTTATGTTTATGTTGAGGATTTTCTTAACACGATTCGTTAAGTGGGCCATGAGAGTTGCAGCACACAGTTCCAGTCTTGGTAAGCTGATGGTTTTCACTGGGGCAACCCTAGATTTGGAACAGAGAAATATCGTCTTTATGTCTCCCCAGCTGTTTACGCTACGTAGATATATTACTGCACCGTAAGCCCTTTCACTTGCATCGGAGAAGGCATGCAAACTGAGTGTGGCATCTTTCGTTTCCAAGTATCTGGGTATCCGAATTCTGTTCAGGTTTGTAAGCTCCTTGCGAAACTGAAGCCATCGAGTGTGGAGTTCCATTGGTATGGCTTCATCCCAGTCGAGTTTTAGTGACCATAACTCCTGTAAAAAGATCTTGGCCAATGTTATTGCTGGATTCACGAATCCCAATGGATCGAACAACCGTGATACGTCACTCAAAATTGTCCATTTTGTCACCTTAGTTGGCTCGTTCCAAATGGTAGTTATCCGGAAATGGTCTAGCTTAGGATTCCATGTTAATCCTAATGTTTTCACGGTGTCCTCTGTGTCTCCATCGACCGAGAGCTCTATTTCTCTATCTTTGCTTGGCATTGATGCAAGGAGTTGCTCGTGATTCGCACACCATTTACGCAGATTAAGCCCTGCTGACTTCAAAAGCGTTTTCATCTCGTGCTGAATCTTTACGGCTTCTTTGAGGCTGTTGCTTCCAGTCATAAGGTCGTCCACATAGAAGTCTTTGATAGCCTTGGACGCTAGTGGATGTGACTTCTTCGATGTATTGGCCAATTCCATCAGGCATCGAGTCGCTAAATATGGTGCGGCAGTGGTCCCGTACGTCACTGTCTTTAAACGATAATACCTTAGGTCATCGGAAGGGTTATCTCTCCAGACGATGAGCTGTAAATGGCTGTCTTCCGTTGTTACATTCACTTGGCGGTACATTTTCTCAATATCCGCTGAGAAGGCAAATTTGTGTTACCTGAAACGTAGAAGGATTGAGAATAAGTCATCTTGTATTACCGGGCCTTTCAACATGATATCGTTGAGTGAGATGCCGTTTGATGCCTTTGCTGAAGCGTCGAATACGACTCTTAACTTAGTGGTGCGGCTGGATGGCTTGAGTACACAATGGTGAGGCAAAAAACAGTTAAGCTCTGGTATTGGTGACTTAACTTCTTCCATGTGACCCAAAGCAGCGTATTCCTTGATGAAATTCGTGTACTCCCTTTTGACATCTGGGTGTTTTTGGAACTTCCTTTCGAGAGCAAGGAAGCGTCTAATTGCTATGTCTTTCGATTGGCCAAGCACGGATGAGTTCTGACACGGAGGAAGTTTCTCTTCAAAGCGTCCGTCACCGTCTCGTCGAAGATTGATCGCAGGCTCTTCAGTACTAGAGGTCGTTGCCAACGGTGCTTCTTCTATGGCCCAGAATCTTTCCATGTGTTCTTCAAGATTATTGATACCGATTCCACAGAAGTATTCAGATGTATCGCCTGTCGCGACACGGCCAAGCACAATCCATCCGAGCACGGTGTTTTGTAAGGCTGGTAGGTTTCGTCCTAACCTTATCTGTCCAATGGAAAGAAGCTCACAGTAGGTCGATTCGTTTCTCACAGTAGGTCGATTCGTTTCGGAGTGTTGAACGTTGAATCAGCAAGGTGAATGTTCGATGGAATTGGCCATGAAGAAACATCGATGAATGACGGCGGTTGAGTAGATGCAATCGTTGGTATGACGTATGCCTCCAATCGGGTTGAATATCCGGAGTGTCTTGAGGAAATGGTGATGCTCACTCTCTTCGAGACATGTGTTTCTGTTTTCCCTATTCCACAGATGTTGATGTTGGAATTTGATCCGGATATTTTCAACCTCTTTAGCATTCGAGCACTAATGAAGTTGAGCTGAGATCCGGAATCTAAAACGGCTGTACAAACTTCGGTTGCACCAGCATAATTAGTGATGTTGACTGATGCTGTGCCCAATAAAACGTACTTGCTACCAGATGTCTTCTTGGTAAGGGCTGCTAAAGTGGTGTCGCTAGGAGTAACCGATTGGGAGCTGCTGGTTGTCGTGGCTGATCTCTTTGTCTTGTTAATTGTCTTCTCATGGTGGAGCAATGTGTTGTGCCTGCCTTGACACTTAGAGCAGCTTCTTGATGGACAGTTACTTACACCATGGCCTGCCTTGAGACAGTTAATACACAGCTGAAGGCCCTTGATTTTAGTAAGTCGATCGTGTGGGCTTAGGTTAAGTAACTGGTTGCACTTAAAAACCTTGTGATTCCAAGTGCACACTTTGCAGCTTTCGTCCGAGTTAGATGAGACAAGGGATGTTGGTTTCACTCGTAGATGTGAATGTCTCTCCTTGCCTAAAGCCTCCAGCGACTGAAATCTAGTTTCCATGAATGTGAGAAAGGCGTCGATGGTTTGTACTTCACGAGGTCGTTGAAGCGTTTGCTCGTACAGCGTATGTGTTGTTCTGTCAAGTTTTTTGAGCAGGAGGTGAAGTATGATGGGGTCCCAGCCTCCTGTTGAAATGCCCAAGGTTGCTAGTCCTAAGAAGCACTCTTTGGTTGTGTCGTGGAATCCCTTTATTGATGCAGCGGATTCACTAACAACTGTTGGTTGTGATACCAGCCTGTCGATGAGTGACGACACCAAGATTCGTTGGTTATTGTACCATGCCTGTAGTATTTCCCACGCGATGGCATAGTTACCGTCAGAAAGGTGGAAATGACGAATTAGGCGCTCAGCTTCACCGGTCACATTATTTTTCAGGTACCTCATTTTCTGGGTGTTCCCAAATGGTTGGTCGTGAATCATCTGTTTGAACAGATCGTGGAACTGTTTCCACTTAAGACAGTCGCCATCAAACGTCGGCAGTGTGATTTTTGGCAAGCTGACCGATGCCTGTGTGGCAGTCGTAGCTGTGGCGGGCGTAATTGTGGCTGGAATTCTTGCCAGACATTGGTTGAGGAAGATTATCGCCTCTTGGATCGCATCTTCGGTGTTGAGGTAGTTTCTTGAAGTGTAGCCAAGTGCTGTCACGTTGTCGCTCTCACAGATGTCCTGATGCAGTTTTCGGGCTTCGTCCCAGAACCGCTGGAGAGTGACCAACTTAACTTCATAAAATTGTCTAGGTTGGCCGACTTCGATGCTATCGATTCCCTCGATAAGGTGAGTTATGGATTGCGTGACAACACCATAACGCCTGATGAGTTGTTTAGTGATCTGAAGGTTGGACGCAGTGGAGTCCTTTGGCCCCTGCACGTCAGCCTTCAATCCTGATGATGCATCTGGTGCGGACGTTGATGATGCTTCCAGAGTGCGCAGAAGCTGTTGCATATTCTCCTCTACCTTTGAGTACTCCGCGCTGACCTTGGCAAAATACTGCGCTTGAAAATACGGGTGTTGCGGATAAGTCCCTGCGTGGGGTTGCAACTGCTGGTGGGTTGCGTTGAACCTTGTCCACAACTGTCCCAGCTGTGCTAGCTTAGCCCTCAGGTATTCGGGAGTCTTGCGGCTGGACGAACCCTTTCTGTAATTGCTGATTATTCGCTGGAATTCGTCTCCCAACTCCTTCTGCTTGGTTGCCAGAAGTAATAACTGTGATTCCTCCATCCTGATCCTGACGCTGGAAGTAGATTAAAATTTTAAATATGACGATGATCACGTCAGGGTCACCAAATGTTCAAAAAGCAAATGTATAATAGTTGCCCTTTAGTCAGACGTCGTTTCGTCTGGCTTCTCAAAAAAGACCTGATGAACAACTGATAACATAATTTTATTATTAAAGTCTTTTATAGTACAATTTTTACAAGTATTCAATTTTCAGTATCGCAAAGTCCGTAGCGCGGTCATTGCCTTAGTGCTGAGTCGTTGAGAATTCCTAGAGTTCATTGCAGCTTGTCACATGTTTGATGTCGTGGTCAGCAAAAAGTTCATGATCTCCGTGGAAATGAAATTTTCGGAGTAAGCATATTACACGAATTAATTTATTTGTAAATGGGGCATTGATCGCGCGCGGAAATAAAAAATGTTTAGAATGTGCAAATTGCATATTAAGTCGGCTCAGGTGCAGTCCAGAGTACGTTGAACGTTAATCGCGCGTGGAAATTAGATTTTGTTGATGCGCGCAATTCTGTGTGAAATTTCATTGAACAAACATCAACAAAATAAATTAACTCGAAACCACGAGAAAAAACTAAGGTTCAACATCTGAAAATAAGTCACAGCTTCATCATTCACGCTGCCCGAATGTTCCCGTTAATTCGCCAATGTACGAGAACTGAGTTTAATGACTACAGACCCTATATAAAGGCGAATTGACTAAATGGGGGGATTCATTCGACCGCCATAAAAACTGCGAAAGTGTGTGGAAAGTGAATTGAAAAGCGATCAAGTAATGGTGAGGTGATTTTGAGAATACGATTCCGATGGAAATTTATGGACAAGTGGAAAGTAGAATTTTAATAGTGAAAATTAAAGATGGGAAATTGTTAGTAACGTGATTGTGCATTTTTAACGAATTAAATAAACTCTTTTAATTTAATTTAAAAACCATTGCGTTTTCGCTATCCCGGAACATTGAGTTTTTGGCCGCAAACCATAACACGCGACAGTATGAAAAACGGCCAGTTTCCAGCAACGCACTCCTTGCAATCCGATCGTTTTCCGAGGAGCTCCAGAATATCGTTGTAGTGAAGGTCTTTAATAGTTTTCTGTTCCTGAGTACAATAACCCCGCGATTTGCATATTCAGGCACTTCCGACTCCCGTTTCCGATGATTTTGCAGCTGTATGGTTTCGGAATCAAAAGTACCCCAACTACGCAAAAGACTGCAATTGCAGGTATCCCGAAGCTGTCTGAATGCACTTTCATTAAATTCTACTTACCACTATTTTTCGTTTGACACCCCATATATTGAAATTGGAGAAAGTATGAAAACGGCTATTTTCCACCAACGCATTCCTTGCAATCCGATCGTTTTCCGAGGAACTCCAGAATATCGTTGTAGTGAAGATCTTTAATTTTTTTATGTTCCTGAGTACAAAAACAGCAGGATTTGCATATTCAGGCACTTCCGACACCCGTTTCCGATGATTTTACAGCTGTATGGTTTCGGAATCAAAAGTACCCCAACAACGCAAATAACTGCAATTACAGGTATCGCGAAGCTGCCTGAATGCACTTTTATTGAATTCTACTCATCACTAGCTTTTGTTTGACACCCCATACATTGAAATTGGAGAAAGTATGAACACCGGCCATATTTCCAGCAACGCAATCCTTGCAATCCGATCGTTTTCCAAGGAACTCCAGAATATCGTTGTAGTGAAGATCTTTAATATTTTTATGTTCCTGAGTAAAATAAAAGCGCGATTTGCATATGGTTTCGGAATCAAAAGTACCCCAACCACGCAAAAAACTGCAATTGCAGGTATCGCGAAGCTGCCTGAATGCACCTTTATTGAATTCTACTCATCACTAGCTTTCGTCTGATACCCCATATATTGAAATCGGAGAAACTATGAAAAGCGGCCATTTTCCAGTAACGCACTCTTTGCAATCCCCTCGTTTTCCGAGGAAGTCCAGAATATCGTTGTAGTGAATATCTCTGATTGTTTTTTTGTTCCTGAGTACGATAACAACGCGATTTGCATATTCAGGCACTTCCGACTCCCGTTTCCGGTGATTTTGCAGCTGTATGGTTTCGGAATCAAAAGTACCCCAACCACGCAAAAAAATCCCCGTTGGCAGCACCAGCCGGAAAGGTAAATTTCTCATATGTAGCGTAAAGTTTCGAAAAAGAATTTGGCTTGCCTACTACTAAACTTCTTTCTGCAATTTTTCTAGTACCACATGGGTATTTATTAACATAAAACAAATCTGGCCACGTTCGTTTTTAGAGACCTTTTATCGGGGCGCAAATATTTTGCTAATTAAATTCAGTTGCACGCGTATGGATTTCATATTGAAAATCGGCGGATCATAAATTGTTGTAAACATATAAATACCGGTTTCGCCCTTCTCGCATTTGCTGTTTACACAGTTCACAGTGGTTACCACACAAAGGCTTAAATAGCTCGAATAGTTAATTTCAAAAGATTTCCTAAAAGTTTATTCAGCACTTGCATTGCCATTAATATATACATTTTCAATTTTTTTCTGAACTATAAGGGCCGTCATTTTGATTTTTATTGAAATCGGCTGCTAAAAATATTAAGCTGGGAATTTTCGACTTTTTATTTGTCATTCGATTTTCATAATTAAATTAAATTAACTTGCCTTAATAACTTATCATTTCAAGTTTCAACGGAATCTGTTGAGAACCTTGGCTTCTACCTACGTAGAAAATTTCCGCATTCTAGCTCATGTGGTTTGCGAGAAAACTTGTTATGACGCACGAACAAACGGGCGGACGGACGGACAGACAGACAAGTCGCGATTTTATAATTTTTTAGGGTATTGTTAAAAATATTTTACAATATCTCAAAAATGATCTGGTTTATAAGTTCTTTCAAGTAAAATCATTTAGAACGTTTCCATGAAAAATATTCATTATTTCAGTTGGCACTAAAATAGCGAATTGCGCTTGCCTTCAGACCTTTGGGGGCCGCCATTTTGAATGCATGCATTTGATTTTGGATTATTTTAAATCTTTGTATACTAGGATCTCATCAATCAATATACTATCTCGTTCAAATAGGAGTTTCACTCCAGACAGGGCAAAATAATTCAATTTTTAAAGAAAATGGCAGCTAAAAATATTAGGCTTTAAATTTTCGACTTTTTTATTTTTCATTCAATTTTAATAAGTTCCTGCAAAATACAAGAACATAGTACAGGCATTCATAATCTCAAGTTTCATCAAAATCCGTTGGAAAATGTGACCGCTAGAGGGCTACAAAAACATGAAAAAAACGCATATTTAAACGGCCGCCATTTTGAAATTTGCACATGCATGATCACCAAAATATCACAGACTATAGGCGTAAGTAATGTCTATCTCGAAACCAAGTTTCATATATGTCGGATCAAAATGGCGACTTTTAAAAGCCTTTGAAATTATGACCTTCAACTGGCCGCCATTTTGTTTTTTGCAACCTGACCTCCAGTGTATTTACGTAATTCTCTGGATACTTATAATTTCTATCAAACTACCGAATTTCATGAAAATCTGTTGAAAGCTTTGACCACTATTACAACAACAAAATTTTGCACGTTTTTCGACCTTTGAGCGGCCGGTGAGAATCGAAGCAAAACTGCAACCTCTAGCGTGGCCACAAATTTCGTTATATCCCATATATATATATATATATATATATATACATATATATATATATATATATATATATATATATATATATATATATATATATATATATATATATATATATGTATGTATATATATATATATATATATATATATATATATATATATATATATATATATATATATGTATATATATATATATATGTATATATATATATATATACATATATAAATATATATATATATATATATAGATCTATATACATATGATGCTCTCCCCAAAAGGTAAATTTCTCGCGAGAAATTTACCTAAAACTGCAATTGCAGGTATCGCGAAGCTGCCTGAATGCACTTTTAGGTAAATTTCTCGAGAGAAATTTACCTATTCCGGAGAGCATCATACGAGTATACGAGGTGTGTTCAAAAAATATCACGAATTTTGTTTTTTTTCAAAAATTATTTATTTATTCATGAATATTCATTTTGTCCCCTTCAAAATAATCCCCATGAGATATTATACACTTGTGCCCTTGGTTTTTCCAATCTTCGAAGCACTTCAAAAAATCATTTTTTTTAATCTTGTTCAGCTCCTCCTTCGATGCCGTCTTTATCTCGTCAAGCGTAGCGTAACGTCGTCCTTTCATGGGCCTCTTCAGTTTAGGAAACAAGAAAAAGTCACAGGGGGCCAGATCTGGGGAAAACGGTGGCTGCGGCATCATTAGTGTGTTGTTTTTGGCCAAAAAGTCGCGCACAAGCAACGATGTGTGAGCAGGGGCGTTATCGTGGTGCAAAAGCCAATTTTTGTTCTTCCACAAATCCGGGCGTTTCTGGCGGATTGCTTCGCGCAAATTGCGCATAACTTGCAGGTCATATTCCTTATTGACCGTTCTTCCCTCTGGCAAGAACTCATGATGCACCACGCCCCTGCAATCGAAGAAAACTGTCAGCAAAACTTTCACTTTCGAGCGAACTTGGCGCGCTTTTTTCGATCTTGGTTCATGCGGCAGCTTCCATTGAGATGATTGAGCTTTGGTTTCCACGTCATAACCATAAACCCACGATTTGTCATCAGTTATGACCCTTTGGAGCAAATTTGGTTCGTCGCGGACAGAGTTTAACATCTCATTAGCAATGTTCATGCGTTGCTGTTTTTGGTCGCAATTGAGCAATTTTGGTACGAATTTCGCGGCGACCCGTCTCATGCCCAAATCGTTGATAAAAATCGAATGGCACGAGCCAATTGATATGTTTAGGTCCTCAGCAACTTCTCTTACGGTGATTCGACGATTGGCCAATACCATTTTCTCCACTTCATTAATTTTTTCGTCTGTTGTGGAAGTGCTCGGGCGTCCGGCACGCTCTTCGTCGTTCACATCTTCTCGGCCTTCTAAAAACATTTTGTACCACCGATAAACGTTGCTTCGGTCCAAGGTAGCTTCTTCGTATGCCACAGTCAACATTCGGAATGCATCCGCGCACTTAATTTCGTTTTTCACATAAAGTTTGATACACGTTCTTTGATCCATTTTTTTGAATAAGTAAAAATCGAAGACGATTGAAAACACGTGCAAGTAAAGCAGCTATCACCAATTAAGTGAACATTCAAAATGGATGAACTTGTCGGCATAAGTGACAGACATGAGTACCAACATAACGCCACAAAAAAATCGAAATTCGAATATACGTAACTCGCGAAAATTGAAAATTCGTGATACTTTTTGAACACACCTCATATATATATATATATATATATATATATATATATATATATATATATATATGTATGTATATATATATATATATATATATATATATATATATATATAGGGATATAACGAAGTTTTGACCACGCTAGAGGTTGCAGTTTTGCTTCGATTTTCACCGAATTTTCAGGAAAGGTGTATTGAGTAATTATCTCGGTTAAGTTCGTGAACCAGCTATATCGGCCGGGCAAAAACAAAATTGCGGCCATTTTAGAGGAAAAATCGTGACTTCTGTGCTGACCAAAGTATAGCTCCGATTTTGATGAAATTTGGTACAAAGGTTCATTGATATATGTGATGAATCTCACATTAAAAAATCCAAAGTCGGTACGGCAGAAACAAAATGGCGGCCGCTCAAAGGTCGAAAAACGTGCAAAATTTTGTTGTTGTAATAGTGGTCAAAGCTTTCAACAGATTTTCATGAAATTCGGTAGTTTGATAGAAATTATAAGTATCTAGAGAATTACGTAAAATCACTGGAGGTCAGGTTGCAAAAAACAAAATGGCGGCCAGTTGGAGATCAAAATTTCAAAGGCATTTAAAATCGGAAACTGTTGTCGGAAGTGCCTCAATATGCAAGTTGCGCTGTTATTGAACTCAGGAACATAAAAAATTACACATCTTCACTTCAACAATATTCCAGAGTTCCTCGGCAAACGATCGGATTGCAAGGATTGCGTTGCTGGAGAATCGCCGTTTTTCATACTTTCTCCAATTTCAATGTATGGGGTGTCAAACGAAAGCTAGTGATGAGTAGAATTCAATAAAAGTGCATTCAGGCAGCTTCGCGAAACCTGCAATTGCAGTTTTTTGCGTGGTTGGGGTACTTTTGATTCCGAAACCATACAGCTGCAAAATCATCGGAAACGGGAGTCGGAAGTGCCTGAATATGCAAATTGCGCTGTTATTGTACTCAGGAACATAAACACATTAAAGATCTTCAGTACAACGATATTCTGGATTTCCTCAGAAAACGATCGGATTGCAAGGAGTCCGTTGCTGGAAAATGGCCGTTTTTCAAACCTTCTCCAATTTCAATATATGGCGTGTCAAACGAAAGCTAGTGATGAGTAGAATTCAATGATATCTCCGTTGGCAGCACCAGCCGGAAAGGTAAATTTCTCGTATGTAGCGTAAGGTTTCGAAAAAGAGTGGGGCTTGCCTACTACTAAACTTCTTTCTGCAATTTTCGTAGTACCACATGGGTATTTATTAACATAAAAAAAATCTGGCCACGTTCGTTTTTAGAGACCTTTTATCGGGGCGCAAATATTTTGCTAATTAAATTGAGTTGCACGCGTATGGATTACAATTGTTGTAAACATATAAATACCGGTTTCCCCCTTCTCGCATCTGCTGTTTACACAGTTCACAGTGGCAATCACACAAAGGCTTAAATAGCTCGAATAGTTAATTTCAAAAGATTTCCATAAAAGTTTAATCAGCACTTGCATTGCCATTAATGTATACATTTTCAATTTTTTTCTGAACTATGAGGGCCGTCATTTCGATTTTTATTGAAATCGGCTGCTAAAAATATTAAGCTGTAAATTTTCGAATTTTTATTTGTCATTCGATTTGCATCATTAAATTAAATTAACTTGCCTTAATAACTTATAATTTCAAGTTTCAACGGAATCTGTTGAGAACCTTGGCTGCTAGAGGGCTACAGAAATAAAAAACATCGTATGCCACCCCCCTGTATGGGGAGACCCGCCTGTATGGGGAGACCCCCCTTAAATACCTTAAAATATTTTCTTGCACTGCAAATTTCAAGAGGCACCACTTTTGACCTACGTAGAAAATTTCCTCATTCTAGCTAATGTGGTTTGCGAGAAAACTTGTTATGACGCACGAACAAACGGTACGAGGGACGGACAGACAGACAAGTCGCGATTTTATAATTTTTCAGGGTATTGTTAAAAATATTTTACAATATCTTAAAAATGATCTGGTTTATAAGTTCTTTCAAGTAAAGTCATTTAAAACGTTTCAATGAAAAATATTCATTATTTCAGTTGGCACTAAAATAGCGAATTGCGTTTGCCTTCAGACCTTTGGGGGCCGCCATTTTGAATGCATGCATTTGATTTTGGATTATTTTAAATCTTTGTATGCTAGGACCTCACCAATCAATGTACTATCTCGTTCAAATAGGAGTTTCAGTGTAGACAGGGCAAAATAATTCAATTTTTAAAGAAAATCGCAGCTAAAAGTATTAGGCTTTAAATTTTTGACTTTTTTATTTTTCATTCAATTTTAATGATTTCCTGCAAAATACAAGAACATAGTACAGACATTCATAATCTCAAGTTTCATCAAAATCCGTTGGAAAATGTGACCGCTAGAGGGCCACAAAAACATGAAAAAAACGCATATTTAAACGGCCGCCATTTTGAAATTTGCACACGCATGATCACCAAAATATCACAGACTATAGGCGTAAATAATGACTATCTTGAAACCAAGTTTCATATATGTCGGATCAAAATTGCGACTTCTAAAAGCCTTTGAAATTTTGACATTCAACTGGCCGCCATTTTGTTTTTTGCAACCTGACCTCCAGGTTTTTTTTCTTAGTTCTTTAGGTACTTGTAATTTCTATTAAACTGCCGAATTTCATGAAAATCTGTTGAAAGCTTTGACCACTATTACAACAACAAAATTTTGCACGTTTTTCGACCTTTGAGCGGCCGCCATTTTGTTTCTGCCGTACCGACTTTGGATTTTTTATTGTGAGATTCATCACATACATCAATGAACCTTTGTACCAAATTTCATCCAAATCGGAGCTATACTTTGGTCAGCACAGAAATCACATTTTTCGTCTAAAATGGCCGCCATTTTGTTTTTGCCCGGCCGATATAGCTGGTTCACGAACTTAACCGAGATAATTACTCAATACACCTTTCCTGGAAATTTGGTGAAAATCGAAGCAAAACTGCAACCTCTAGCGTGGTCAAAACTTCGTTATATCCCATATATATTTATATATATATATATATATATATATATATATATATATATATATATATACGAGGTGTGTTCAAAAAATATCGCGAATTTTGAATTTTCGTGGGTTACGTATATTCGAATTTCGATTTTTTTGTGGCGTTATGTTGGTACTCATGTCTGTCACTTATGCCGACAAGCTCGGCCATTTTGAATGTTCACTTAATTTGTGATAGCTGCTTTACTTGCACGTGTTTTCAATCGTCTTCGATTTTTACTTATTCAAAAAAATGGATCAAAGAACGTGTATCAAATTTTGTGTGAAAAACGAGATTAAGTGCGCGGATGCATTCCGAATGTTGACTGTGGCATACGGAAAAGCTACCTTGGACCGAAGCAACGTTTATCGGTGGTACAAAATGTTTTTAGAAGGCCGAGAAGATGTGAACGACGAAGAGCGTGCCGGACGCCCGAGCACTTCAACAACAGACGAAAAAATTAATGAAGTGGAGAAAATGGTATTGGCCAATCGTCCAATCACCGTTAGAGAAGTTGCTGAGGACCTAAACATATCGATTGGCTCGTGCCATTCGATTTTTATCAACGATTTGGGCATGAGACGGGTCGCCGCGAAATTCGTACCAAAATTGCTCAATTGCGACCAAAAACAGCAACGCATGAACATTGCTAATGAGATGTTAAACTCTGTCCGCGACGAACCAAATTTGCTCCAGAGGGTCATAACTGGTGACGAATCGTGGGTTTATGGTTATGACGTGGAAACCAAAGCTCAATCATCTCAATGGAAGCTGCCGCATGAACCAAGACCGAAAAAAGCGCGCCAAGTTCGGTCGAATGTGAAAGTTTTGCTGACAGTTTTCTTCGATTGCAGGGGCGTGGTGCATCATGAGTTCTTGCCACAGGGAAGAACGGTCAATAAGGAATATTACCTGCAAGTTATGCGCAATTTGCGCGAAGCAATCCGCCAGAAACACCCGGATTTGTGGGAGAACAAAAATTGGCTTTTGCACCACGATAACGCCCCTGCTCACACATCGTTGCTTGTGCGCGACTTTTTGGCCAAAAACAACACACTAATGATGCCGCAGCCACCGTATTCCCCAGATCTGGCCCCCTGTGACTTTTTCTTGTTTCCTAAACTGAAGAGGCCCAAGAAAGGACGACGTTACGCTACGCTTGACGAGATAAAGACGGCATCGAAGGAGGAGCTGAACAAGATTAAAAAAAATGATTTTTTGAAGTGCTTCGAAGATTGGAAAAACCGTTGGCACAAGTGTATAATATCTCATGGGGATTACTTTGAAGGGGACAAAATAGATATTCATGAATAAATAAATAATTTTTGAAAAAAAACAAAATTCGCGATATTTTTTGAACACACCTCGTATATATATATATATATATATATATATATATATATATATATATATATATATATATGTATATATGAGGTGTGTTCAAAAAGTATCACGAATTTTCAATTTTCGCGAGTTACGTATATTCGAATTTCGATTTTTTTGTGGCGTTATGTTGGTACTCATGTCTGTCACTTATGCCGACAAGTTCATCCATTTTGAATGTTCACTTAATTGGTGATAGCTGCTTTACTTGCACGTGTTTTCAATTGTCTTCGATTTTTACTTATTCAAAAAAATGGATCAAAGAACGTGTATCAAATTTTATGTGAAAAACGAAATTAAGTGCGCGGATGCATTCCGAATGTTGACTGTGGCATACGAAGAAGCTACCTTGGACCGAAGCAACGTTTATCGGTGGTACAAAATGTTTTTAGAAGGCCGAGAAGATGTGAACGACGAAGAGCGTGCCGGACGCCCGAGCACTTCCACAACAGACGAAAAAATTAATGAAGTGGAGAAAATGGTATTGGCCAATCGTCGAATCACCGTAAGAGAAGTTGCTGAGAACCTAAACACATCGGATGGCTCGTGCCATTCGATTTTTATCAACGATTTGGGCATGAGACGGGTCGCCGCGAAATTCGTACCGAAATTGCTCAATTGCGACCAAAAACAGCAACGCATGAACATTGCTAATGAGATGTTAAACTCTGTCCGCGACGAACCAAATTTGCTCCAGAGGGTCATAACTGATGACAAATCGTGGGTTTATGGTTATGACGTGGAAACCAAAGCTCAATCATCTCAATGGAAGCTGCCGCATGAACCAAGACCGAAAAAAGCGCGCCAAGTTCGCTCGAAAGTGAAAGTTTTGCTGACAGTTTTCTTCGATTGCAGGGGCGTGGTGCATCATGAGTTCTTGCCACAGGGAAGAACGGTCAATAAGGAATATGACCTGCAAGTTATGCGCAATTTGCGCGAAGCAATCCGCCAGAAACGCCCGGATTTGTGGAAGAACAAAAATTGGCTTTTGCACCACGATAACGCCCCTGCTCACTCATCGTTGCTTGTGCGCGACTTTTTGGCCAAAAACAACACACTAATGATGCCGCAGCCACCGTTTTCCCCAGATCTGGCCCCCTGTGACTTTTTCTTGTTTCCTAAACTGAAGAGGCCCATGAAAGGACGACGTTACGCTACGCTTGACGAGATAAAGACGGCATCGAAGGAGGAGCTGAACAAGATTAAAAAAAATGATTTTTTGAAGTGCTTCGAAGATTGGAAAAACCAAGGGCACAAGTGTATAATATCTCATGGGGATTACTTTGAAGGGGACAAAATGAATATTCATGAATAAATAAATAATTTTTGAAAAAAAACAAAATTCGCGATATTTTTTGAACACACCTCGTATACTCGTATGATGCTCTCCGGAATAGGTAAATTTCTCTCGAGAAATTTACCTAAAAGTGCATTCAGGCAGCTTCGCGATACCTGCAATTGCAGTTTTAGGTAAATTTCTCGCGAGAAATTTACCTTTTGGGGAGAGCATCATATGTATATAGATCTATATATATATATATTTATATATGTATATATATATATATATATATACATATATATATATATATATATACATATATATATATATATATATATATATATATATATATATATATATATATACATATATATATATATATATATATATATATATATATATGTATATATATATATATATATATATATATATATATATGGGATATAACGAAATTTGTGGCCACGCTAGAGGTTGCAGTTTTGCTTCGATTCTCACCGGCCGCTCAAAGGTCGAAAAACGTGCAAAATTTTGTTGTTGTAATAGTGGTCAAAGCTTTCAACAGATTTTCATGAAATTCGGTAGTTTGATAGAAATTATAAGTATCCAGAGAATTACGTAAATACACTGGAGGTCAGGTTGCAAAAAACAAAATGGCGGCCAGTTGAAGGTCATAATTTCAAAGGCTTTTAAAAGTCGCCATTTTGATCCGACATATATGAAACTTGGTTTCGAGATAGACATTACTTACGCCTATAGTCTGTGATATTTTGGTGATCATGCATGTGCAAATTTCAAAATGGCGGCCGTTTAAATATGCGTTTTTTTCATGTTTTTGTAGCCCTCTAGCGGTCACATTTTCCAACGGATTTTGATGAAACTTGAGATTATGAATCTTTGTACTATGTTCTTGTATTTTGCTGGAAATTATTAAAATTGAATGAAAAATAAAAAAGTCGAAAATTTAAAGCCTAATATTTTTAGCTGCCATTTTCTTTAAAAATTGAATTATTGTGCCCTGTCTGGAGTGAAACTCCTATTTGAACGAGATAGTATATTGATTGATGAGATCCTAGTATACAAAGATTTAAAATAATCCAAAATCAAATGCATGCATTCAAAATGGCGGCCCCCAAAGGTCTGAAGGCAAGCGCAATTCGCTATTTTAGTGCCAACTGAAATAATGAATATTTTTCATGGAAACGTTCTAAATGATTTTACTTGAAAGAACTTATAAACCAGATCATTTTTGAGATATTGTTAAAATATTTTTAACAATACCCTAAAAAATTATAAAATCGCGACTTGTCTGTCTGTCCGTCCGTCCGCCCGTTTGTTCGTGCGTCATAACAAGTTTTCTCGCAAACCACATGAGCTAGAATGCGGAAATTTTCTACGTAGGTAGAAGCCAAGGTTCTCAACAGATTCCGTTGAAACTTGAAATGATAAGTTATTAAGGCAAGTTAATTTAATTTAATTATGAAAATCGAATGACAAATAAAAAGTCGAAAATTCCCAGCTTAATATTTTTAGCAGCCGATTCCAATAAAAATCAAAATGACGGCCCTTATAGTTCAGAAAAAAATTGAAAATGTATATATTAATGGCAATGCAAGTGCTGAATAAACTTTTAGGAAATCTTTTGAAATTAACTATTCGAGCTATTTAAGCCTTTGTGTGGTAACCACTGTGAACTGTGTAAACAGCAAATGCGAGAAGGGCGAAACCGGTATTTATATGTTTACAACAATTTATGATCCGCCGATTTTCAATATGAAATCCATACGCGTGCAACTCAATTTAATTAGCAAAATATTTGCGCCCCGATAAAAGGTCTCTAAAAACGAACGTGGCCAGATTTGTTTTATGTTAATAAATACCCATGTGGTACTAGAAAAATTGCAGAAAGAAGTTTAGTAGTAGGCAAGCCAAATTCTTTTTCGAAACTTTACGCTACATATGACAAATTTACCTTTCCGGCTGGTGCTGCCAACGGGGATTTTTTTGCGTGGTTGGGGTACTTTTGATTCCGAAACCATACAGCTGCAAAATCACCGGAAACGGGAGTCGGAAGTGCCTGAATATGCAAATCGCGTTGTTATCGTACTCAGGGTCAAAAAAAAAATCAGAGATATTCACTACAACGATATTCTGGACTTCCTCTCCTCCTCCTTTTATTGAATTCTACTCATCACTAGCTTTCGTTTGACACCCCATACATTGAAATTGGAGAAAGTATGAAAAACGGCGATTCTCCAGCAACGCAATCCTTGCAATCCGATCGTTTGCCGAGGAACTCTGGAATATTGTTGAAGTGAAGATCTGTAATTTTTTATGTTCCTGAGTTCAATAACAGCGCAACTTGCATATTGAGGCACTTCCGACAACAGTTTCCGATTTTAAATGCCTTTGAAATTTTGACCTCCAACTGGCCGCCATTTTGTTTTTTGCAACCTGATCTCCAGTGATTTTACGTAATTCTCTAGATACTTATAATTTCTATCAAACTACCGAATTTCATGAAAATCTGTTGAAAGCTTTGACCACTATTACAACAACAAAATTTTGCACGTTTTTCGACCTTTGAGCGGCCGCCATTTTGTTTCTGCCGTACCGACTTTGGATTTTTTAATGTGAGATTCATCACATATATCAATGAACCTTTGTACCAAATTTCATCAAAATCGGAGCTATACTTTGGTCAGCACAGAAGTCACGATTTTTCCTCTAAAATGGCCGCAATTTTGTTTTTGCCCGGCCGATATAGCTGGTTCACGAACTTAACCGAGATAATTACTCAATACACCTTTCCTGAAAATTCGGTGAAAATCGAAGCAAAACTGCAACCTCTAGCGTGGTCAAAACTTCGTTATATCCCATATATATTTATATATATATATATATATATATATATATATATATATATATATATATATATATATATATATATATATATATATATATATATATATATATATATATATATATATATATATACGAGGTGTGTTCAAAAAGTATCGCGAATTTTGAATGTTGAATTTTCGCGGGTTACGTATATTCAAATTTCGATTTTTTTGTGGCGTTATATTGGTACTCATGTCTGTCACTTATGCCGACAAGCTCGGCTGTTTTGAATGTTCACTTAATTGGTGATAGCTGCTTTACTTGCACGTGTTTTCAATCGTCTTCGATTTTTACTTATTCAAAAAAATGGATCAAAGAACGTGTATCAAATTTTTGTGTGAAAAACGAAATTAAGTGCGCGGATGTATTCCGAATGTTGATTGTGGTATACGGAGAAGCTACCTTGGACCGAAGCAACGTTTATCGGTGGTACAAAATGTTTTTAGAAGGTCGAGAAGATATGAACGACGAAGAGCGTGCCGGACGCCCGAGCACTTCAACAACAGACGAAAAAATTAATGAAGTGGAGAAAATGGTATTGGCCAATCGTCGAATCACCGTAAGAGAAGTTGCTGAGGACCTAAGCACATCGATTGGCTCGTGCCATTCGATTTTTATTAACGATTTGGGCATGAGACGGGTCGCCGCGAAATTCGTACCAAAATTGCTCAATTGCGACCAAAAACAGCAACGCATGAACATTGCTAATGAGATGTTAAACTCTGTCCGCGACGAACCAAATTTGCTCCAAAGGGTCAGAACTGATGACAAATCGTGGGTTTATGGTTATGACGTGGAAACCAAAGCTCAATCATCTCAATGGAAGCTGCCGCATGAACCAAGACCGAAAAAAGCGCGCCAAGTTCGCTCGAAAGTGAAAGTTTTGCTGACAGTTTTCTTCGATTGCAGCGGCGTGGTGCATCATGAGTTCTTGCCACAGGGAAGAACGGTCAATAAGGAATATGACCTGCAAGTTATGCGCAATTTGCGCGAAGCAATCCGCCAGAAACGCCCGGATTTGTGGGAGAACAAAAATTGGCTTTTGCACCACGATAACGCCCCTGCTCACACATCGTTGTTGTGCGCGACTTTTTGGCCAAAAACAACATACTAATGATGCCGCAGCCACCGTATTCCCCAGATCTGGCCCCCTGTGACTTTTTCTTGTTTCCTAAACTGAAGAGGCCCATGAAAGGACGACGTTACGCTACGCTTGACGAGATAAAGACGGCATCGAAGGAGGAGCTGAACAAGATTAAAAAAAATGATTTTTTGAAGTGCTTCGAAGATTGGAAAAAACAAGGGCACAAGTGTATAATATCTCATGGGGATTACTTTGAAGGGGACAAAATAATATTCATGAATAAATAAATAATTTTTGAAAAAAAACAAAATTCGTGATATTTTTTGAACACACCTCGTATATGATGCTCTCCGCAATAGGTAAATTTCTCTCGAGAAATTTGCCTAAAAATTGAAGATCTGCACTACAACGATATTCTGGAGTGCCTCGGAAAACGATCGGATTGCAAGGAGTGCGTTGCAATTTCAATAAATGGGGTGTCAAACGAAAGCTAGTGATGAGTGGAATTCAATAAAAGTGCATTCAGGCAACTTCGCGATACCTGCAATTGCGGTTCATTGCGTGGTAGGGGTACTTTTGATTCCGAAACCACACAGCTGTAAAATCATCGGAAACGGGAGTCGGAAGTGCCTGAATATGCAAATCGCGCTGTTATTTTACTTAGGAACATAAACAAACTAAAGATCTTCACTACAACAATATTCTGGAGTCCATCGGAAAACGATCGGATTGCAAGGAGTGCGTTGCTGGAAAATGGCCGGTTTTCATACTTTCTCCAATTTCAATACATGGGGTGTCAAACGAAAGCTAGTGATGAGTAGAATTCAATAAAAGTGCATTCAGGCAGCTTCGCTTCCCCAACCACGCAAAAAACTGCAGTCGCTTTATTTTTGCGTGGTTGGGGTACTTTTGATTCCGAAACCATACAGCTGCAAAATCATCGGAAACGGGAGTCGGAAGTGCCTGAATATGCAAATCGCGCTGTTATTGTACTCAGGAACATAAAACAAGTTGGATGGGCAGACCTATGCTCATGTCAGAAGGGTTTTGTACTCTACTTACAAAACGCAGTAACCACTAACGAATAAAATCAAGAAACATGTCATGTTCGAAGATCATACTATTGTTATCAAAGTTGAAGGAAGTCGGACTTCTGAGGTTTTTGTTATAGTTATACTCATAAATATCTCCCTTGATAATTTTTTCAGATTTTTTAGATCACGGGTGTTCGCTCGCGAGGGAGGAAACACATTTTTCCAATTTTCCAATCGCGAGGGGGGGGGGGTACGCAAAAAGTTCGTACATTTTCCTTTCCCCTGCCCCCCTCGGTATTCATAAGTCAATGTCAAACCTTGTTTTGAAAAGATCTCATTGAGACCTTTCCAATGACACCCTACTCGACTACCAATCGTGAATATTTTTTTTTTGAGGGGTCACCTCCCTATATGGGGAGGCCCCCTTAAACCCCTTTGAAAAAATTGTCCTCCCTTGAATTTTCAAGAAGTCACCACTTCTAACCTTTCCACAAAATTTCATGGCCTTAGCCTCCATAGTTTCGGAGAAAAAGTGCTGTGACATAAAGACGGACAGACGGACACAAGTCGTGATTGCAATAGGGTTTTGTATTTTAGTACAAAACCCTAAAAATTAAAGATCTTCACTTCAACGATATTCTAGAGTTCCTCGGAAAACGATCGGATTGCAAGGAGTGCGTTGCTGGAAAATGGCCGTTTCTCATACTTTCTCCAATTTCAATATATGGGGTGTCAAACGAAAGCTAGTGATGAGTAGAATTCAATAAAAGTGCATTCAGGCAGCTTCGCGATACCTGCAATTGCAGTTCTTTGCGTGGTTGGGGTACTTTTCATTCCGAAACCATACAGCTGCAAAATCATCGGAAACGGGGGTAGGAAGTGCCTGAATATGCAAATCGCGCTGTTATTGTACTCAGGAACATAAAACAAGTTGGGTAGACAGACCTATGCTCATGTCAGAAGGGTTTTGTACTCAACTTACAAAATGCAGTACCCAGTAACGAATAAAATCAAGAAAGATGTCATGTTCGAGGATCATACTATTATTAGCACAGTTGAAAGAATTTTGACTTCTGAGGTATTTGTTATAGTTAGACCCACAAATATCTCCCTTGATAATTATTTCAGATTTTTTAAGATCCCGGGTGTCCATTCGCGAGGGAGGAACCACATTTTTCATGAGAACTTTCAGTTGATACTCATATCGACTACCTTTGATGAAATTTTTTTTCAGGGGCCACTCCTCTCTACTGTAATCATCGATTCATGGCCTGTTTTTTAGAATCTTAGAATGGTTACAAAGCCCTTTTGCTAGGAGCTCTCTCCTGCCTTTCCGACTTGTTTCAATTGTATATACTCATCTTCATGATACCCATCATTTCTGAAATTTTCACGCAAATCCTAGCAAAGCTGTAGTTTCTAAGTCGGTAAAAAGCGCATATGGCTCCATAGCCATATGTTTCCATAGTAATACAGGGCATATTGGTCCATAGTAATGCAGGAAAATTCAAATCGCTATAACTTCGTTAAATATTATTCGATCTTTATGAAACTTGCAGAGAAGGTCAATCTTATAAATAGTCATTCGTGTGCTAAATTTTATTGAATTTAAAGGTACCATCTAGATTTTATTTAACAAAACATAAAATCAATAAATCATACTATTACTAACAAAGTTGAGTGAATTTCGACTTCTCGTGTATTTGTTGTTGTTGTACTCATTAAGGCCTACATCCATGATTTTTTTCAGATTTTTCGGATAGAAGGTGTCCAATCGCGAGGGGGGGGGTACACGAAAAGTTCGTACATTTCCCCTTCCCCCCTCGGTACTTGTAAGGCAATTTTAAGACTTGTTTTGAAAAGATTTTGTTGAGACCTTTCCAATGACACCCTACTCGACTACCAATGGTGAAAAATTTTTTTAGGGGGGTCACTTCCCTATATGGGGAGACCCCCCTTAAACCCCTTTGAAAATTTTTCCCACCATTGAACTTTCAAGAGGTCACCACTTCTGACCTTTCCACAAAGTTTCATGGCTGCAGCTTCTATAGTTTCGGAGAAAAAGTGCTGTGACATACAGACGGACGGACGGACGGACGGACGGACAGACGGACACAGGTCGTGATTGCAATAGGGTTTTGTATTTTAGTACAAAACCCTAAAAATTAAAGATCTTCACTACAACGATATTCTGGAGTTCCTCGGGAAACGATCGGATTGCAAGGAGTGCGTTGCTGGAAAATGGCCGTTTTTCATACTTTCTCCAATTTGAATATTTGGGGTGCCAAACGAAAGCTAGTGATGAGTAGAATTCAATAAAAATGCATTCAGGCAGCATTGCGATACCTGCAATTGCAGTTTTTTGCGTGGTAGGGGTACTTTTGATTCCGAAACCATACAGCTGTAAAATCATCGGAAACCGGAGTTGGAAGTGCCTGAATATGCAAATCGCACTGTTATTGTACTCAGGAACATAAAAAAATTAAAGATCTTCACTTCAACGATATTCTGGAGTTCCTCGGAAAACGATCGGATTGCAAGGAGTGCGTTGCTGGAAAATGGCCGTTGTTCATACTTTCTCCAATTTCATTATATGGGGTGTCAAACGAAAGCTAGTGATGAGTCGAATTCAATAAAAGTGCATTCAGGCAGCTTCGCGATACCTGCAATTGCAGTTTTTTGCGTGGTTGGGGTACTTTTGATTCCGAAACCATACAGCTGTAAAATCATCGGAAACGAGAGTCGTAAATGCCTGAATATGCAAATCGCGCTGTTATTGTCCTCAGGAACATAAAAAAATTAAAGATCTTCACTACAACGATATTCTGGAGCTCCTCAGAAATCATTCAGATTGCAAGGAGTGCATTGCTGGACAATGGCCGTTTGTCATACTTTCTCCAATTTCAATATATGGGGTATCAAACGAAAGCCAGTGATGAGTAAAATTCAATAAAAGTGCATTCAGGTAGCTTTGCGATACCTGTAATTGCATTTCTTTGCGTGGTTGGGGTACTTTTGAATCCGAAACCATACAGCTGTAAAATCATCGGAAACGGGATTCGGAGGTGCCTGAATATGCAAATCGCGCTGTTTTTGTACTCAGGAACATCAAAAAATTAAAGATCTTCACTTCAACGATATTCTGGAATTCCTCGGAAAAAGATCGGATTGCAAGGAAGGCGTTCCTGGAAGATGGCCGTTTGTCATACTTTCTCCAATTTCAATATATGGGGTGTCAAACGAAAGCTAGTGATGAGTAGAATACAATAAAAGTGCATTCAGGCAGCTCGGCGATACCTGCAATCGCAGTTTTTTGCGTGGTGGGGGTACTTCTGATTCCAAAACCATACAGCTGCAAAATCATCGGGAACGGGAGTCGGAAGTGCCTGAATATGCAGATCGCGCTGTTATTGTGCTTAAGAACATAAAAAAATTAAAGATCTTCACTACAACGATATTCTGGAGTTCCTCGGAAAACGATCGGATTGCAAGGAGTGCGTTGCTGGAAGATGGCCGTTTTTCATACTTTCTCCAATTTCAATATATGGGGTGTTAAACGCAAGCTAGTGATGAGTAGAATTCAAAAAAGGTGCATTCAGGCAGCTTCGCGATACCTGCAGTTGCAGTTTTTTGCGTGGTTGGGGCACTTTTGATTCCGAAACCATACAGGTGTAAGATGATCGAAAACGGGAGTCGGAAGTGCCTGAATACGCAGATCGCGCTGCTATTGTACTTACAAACATCAAAAAATTAAAGATCTTCACTACAACGATATTCTGGAGTTCCTCGGAAAACGATCGAATTGCAAGGAGTGCGTTGCTGGAAAATAGGCTTTGTTCATACTTTCTCCAAGTCCAATATATGGGGTGTCAAACGAAAGCTAGTGGTGAGTAGAATTCAATGAAAGTGCATTTAGGCCGCATTGCGGTACCTGCAATTGCAATTCTCTGCGTGGTTGGGGTACTTTTGATTCCGAAACCATACAGCTGTAAAATCATCGGAAACTTAAGTCGGAAGTGCCTGAATCTGCAAATTGCGCTGTTATTGTACTCAGGAATATAAAAAAGTTAAAGATGTTCGTTACAACGATATTCTGGAGTTCCTCGGAAGACGATCAGATTGCAAGGAGTGCATTGCTGGACAATGGCCGTTATTCATACCTTTTCCAATTTCAATATATGGGGTATCAAACGAAAGCTAGTGATGAGTAGAATTCAATAAAAGTGCATTCAGGTTGCTTCACGATACCTTCAATTGCAGTTCTTTGCGTGGTTGGGGTACTTTTGATTCCGAAACCATACAACTGCAAAATCAGCGGAAACGGGATTCGGAAATGCCTGAATATGCAAATCGCCCTGTTATTGTACTCAGGAACATAAAGAAATTAAAGATCTTCACGACAACAATATTCTGGAGTTCCTCGGAAAACGATTGGATTACAAGGAGTTCGTTGCTGGAAAATGGCGGTTTTTCATACTTTCTCCAATTTCATTATATGGGGTGTCAAACAAAAGCAAGTGATGAGTAGAATTCAATAAAAGTGCATTCAGGCAGCTTCGCGATACCTGTAATCGCAGTATTTTGCGTGGTTGGGGTACTTTTGATTCCGAAACCATACAGCTGTAAAATCATCGGAAACGGGAGTCGGAAGTGCCTGAGTATGCAAATCGTACTCAGGAACATAAAAAACAAGTTGAATATGCAGGAGGAGACTCCTACCAGCAGGGTTTTATAAACAAATATCGATAATTTGCAACTGTTTCGAATTAGCAAAAATGCATTGACAGTTCAAAGATTATTTGCATTGCACACATCCTAACTTTACATTCATTACCTCACCACCAAAGCGGTAGAATGCATGGCGCGTCTTTTTTTCCATGGTATCCCAAGGAGACCTCATGCATGTTACTACAAAATTTGATTGC
Organism: Odontomyia ornata; assembly: GCA_963969285.1. Lineage (NCBI taxonomy): Eukaryota > Metazoa > Arthropoda > Insecta > Diptera > Stratiomyidae > Odontomyia > Odontomyia ornata. The sequence goes on from OZ017740.1 coordinate 212,006,582, forward strand.
TTTTTATTTTATTTTTATTTATATATTTTATGTATGATAAAATAAGTCAGATTTAAGATGGTGCTTCATGAGACCGGAAGCAAAATTGTGCTGCTTGTAAGCCATTGCTGCATTGGATGTGATCAAATGCTTTATGTTGTCCTATATCTAGCCAAAGAGCTTTGTGATAGCTAAAAACGTTTCTAAAATATCACCAGTGATAGGGAAATTCGCAAAAATATTGTCGATGAGGGAGTTACCTCTCGTTGAGGAGGCTTAGTCTATCAAGGGTTGCATTCTATGCTTTTTCATAAACGAAGTAATTCGGCATTTTCTCCTTTGCAAAAAATTTTCATTGAAATCACCAAAAATAATAGTCTTCACAGATTTGCCATGTTCTGAAGAAAATAATTGTGCCTCTAACGTGCGAATAAAGAGGTTCAGAGGGAATTGGGTGATCGGTATGTCAGCTAAGTGTTTTTTTAAGGACTCAACGTTATGGAAATAAATTTGCCTCTCGTTTTGCGCCCTCTCTTCTCTCAAAAACCTGAAGGTGGGAACCAATAGTGTTTAGCGTAGTCTTCTTATTTCCGAAACCACGGAGTTATTATTTCCAAGAGGAGCGGGACTCTTGAAGCTCGTATTAGAGACAATTAACAACCCTTGTGAAGTAGTTGCTCGAGAACATGCAACATACGAGTACATAGCAGATCTGGTACATTTCGAAGACAAATGGACAACTACTTTTTCCATTGTTGAACCCTGACTTTTATGTATAGTTATTGCCTCTGCTGGAACTAAAGGAAATTGGGTGCGGCGCACTTGCAAATTAGAAGATTTCCACCGTTTGATTATAAATGAAACGTAATCAATTGGAGACCAATGATTTTCTAGTCGTGATCGAAAAGCACCTTTCCATTGAGCACTATTTGATCGTTTACTCTTTGCGACGCTTAGATCGGAGAATAGCAGCCATAATCGATGGGGTCTACGCTCCCCAGAACGTTTATTTCTCCCAAAATCCATGGCTTTTAAAATCCCAACAGCTCCATTCACAAGCCCATCAGCTAAATCGATATTCATTGTCACCATATATCGGGCACCTACTTTGAGGTGGAGCCTTAGAGGCAGCCCAAACGTTTTTGATAGTGGCTGAGACTGTACTGATCTAATAGCTTTTTCTTTTGCCTCAAAATTTGGTTCTCCAAAAACTTCATCCAGTGCATCTACAATAGCGCCTTCAGAAACTATTTTGGACAATAGCCTTTAACTATGCTCGTCAACTTGTTTGTTACTATAATAAAGATTGACAGCATGGAAAGCTTCAGCAGGAAGATTTTCTTCAGACAAACATCTTGAACTGATGAGAGAAACATCACTATCAGTCATTGTCCCACCCGCCATGTTATTTAACGCTCTGGAAAATGAAGCATCATCCTTCTGTTGCATTATTTTGTTGAGCTCAAATGGTTTGAAGAGCTCCCATAATGGAGCACCACCTAAATTAGCTAAAGGGTTTCGGCTGGAATTGGGCTGGAGAACCCAATTATCACCTACTGGCGTGAGTTGCCTTAAATCACCAACAGCTAGGATTGATATTCCACCAAATAATTCTTTACTCCGAAATATCTGCTGAAGCCGTGTGTGTACCTGATGCAAAGTGCGTGATCCAACCATCGATATTTCATCGATTATTATAAGTTTAAGGCCTGATAACTTTGAATATAAAGTGTTTGCCATACTTGCAGATAGTACTGGCATGGAAGAACCAGCCTGAGAAACAGGCAATAGGAACGCAGAGTGAAGAGTCTGTCCACCTATTCCATACGCAGCCTTCCCAGTTGGAGCACATAGCAATATTTTTATTTCATCAGGGTTGGAGCCCGGTTCTCCGTTAAATTGTATACTAAGACTTTGAAATATTGCTTCAATGAGAACACTTTTTTCCACACCTGTTCCACCACTAATAAATGTATATATGGGTGGAGTCACAGAGCTCATGGTCTGAAAGAAGTGGGTTATAAGCAATAAATAATCTCGCTGGTCAAGGTTTAAAGAACGCGTTAGTTCCATATATGCTTCATTACTTAAAGTGGTGGGTTGCCGGACGAACTGAACAATATTCTCTCCGGCATCAATCATTGGCTTCGCTCCTGGTATCAGATCCTCCATCACATCACCCAATTGAGGCTCATATTCAAAGTCCCTTAGTGGCTCATTGGCGTTATCTATTTGTTCCTCTAAATGTTCTGCATTTTCTTCTGCCTCACAAACAAAATCAAGAAGGTGCTCAAATTTTTCAGGTGTCCCTATACGGTTAAATAATTGACTATTGGTTGATATTATGTCTATATTTTCCTGAAATTTTCTATTAAGATCTACGTTCAAATCTAATAGCTCGATGTTTTCATTTCTCCATGGGACGTAAAGCATTAATTGATGGTGATAGAAGTCCACATGATCTTCAATAATGGAATACTTACTGAACCGTATAACACGAGGTTTTTGATGGCGCCGAATGAAGCCCAAGCCCCCCAATAGTTTCACCCAGTTCCCATAATTTTGATTGTTTGAACAAAGTGAATCATCATCTGATGGATCGTTTTGATTGGGCTTTGATTCAGTTTTGGCGTGCTTTGTATATGTGTAGAAAGCAGCAAAATAAGCCAAACACATATTTTCAAATTCTTGATTTTTAGGCCGATTTATATAACGATCTAGCAAACCTGCTTGAAAAATGTCAGTGCTGTTGGGATTCATGCTTTTAACCACTTCCACACTTTTCAGCATGTGTACGCTTTTATCAGCAGGGTTAGTGTTTATGAAAATTTCACTTTCACTAGCTCTTGAGAAAGGCAAACCAAGCAAGGAATAAATGGCCTCTTGCGCCGAAATTTCAGAAGCATTCAAAAATACGTTCGATATACTTTGAAGTGACTCACGAGTACCTTTATTGCCTTGTTTTACTTCTTCAACAGCAGCTCTTAGCAATTTGGACATGCCACGGTCAGCTTTGTTTATATAGTTCACTATATATATAGAACAAGCAAAAGAGTCGAGAATATATTGAATGTCAATATTTGCTCTATAAAGTGTTAACATTTTTTCTGCATATGCATTTATCATCACTTCTTGTGGACCACGCTTGAGTAGAATTTTTGGCTTTTTCAATAGACTTCGAATAGCCATTATATAATCATTGTGAGAAACATTTAAGAACAGTAGAAAAAAATCATCAAACGTTTCTATTTCAATGGGAATTGCCTCCAATTAATCGCGCACTAGTTTCCCTAGCTGCTTCCACTTCTTCATTTCTGGCTCTTCAAAGTCTAATTCAGTTAAAAGCTGAGTTTCATCAATCGGATAAAAAGGTATATCAAATCTGCAAGGACGCCCAGGCTTTGGATGACAGGCATGAGTGTGTTTATGGGTTTGTAAGTCAATGAGATCTTGGGGTAATTTCGTTTTGCTACTATTTTGCTGCTATTTTGTCAACAAAACTAGTAATATCTTCATACGATGTAATTTCATGAGGACTAAAGGTAGGCGCATTTTCAAGCCGAATCATCATATGGAAATGTGGTGACCCACGATGTTGAAATTCTATAATGCATAAATGGACCAGCGAAACTTGACCAAGTTTTTCGGAGCTCTTGAAATGGTATGTCGAAATAAGTACTGCAAATAAAAGGATCTGCTTGAATGAGGCTTGCTTTTTCTACATAAGAAAGATTACTTGCTTCTGTTTCAGTGACGGTTTCACCATCTATGACAAATTTTAACATTTTGATCAGCTCTGGCCACTTTGTTTCTGCAGCAGAGAGAGTCAAGAACAAAGTTAGTACCCCAAATTGCCTAACCATTGCAGGAAGTTTTTTTTTTCACATTCCCAATGCGATGGCGAATTTCTAATGGCTGACAAAACTTTATATCCATCATCGTGTTGGATGAGGTTTTTGACAAATTCAACATTTTAAATATTAGCAGCTATCACGGTTTCCCCTTGAATGGTTTTTTTTTCTCAGGCAAATAGAAATTTTATTTTATATGCTAAGAACTTGCTGTTTTTTGAGGGCAGTGAACAAATAATCAACTCTCATAGCTCTCTTATCTTTTCTTGAAATTTCCGATTTAATTATATCTGAATGAGACAATTTCACGTTAAAAATTCGCTTTTTACCACAATGTATCTTTATGAATGCTAACTCTTCCATATCTTTGTCGTAGAGAAGTGATAATGGTCGTTTACCTTCACCCGGAGCCATTATCAATGTAAAGTCCCCTTCCAAATCCAAAAGTGTTTCCCCCCCACCAGGATTTAGATTTTCTTCAATCTGTTCATCTGCTTCGTGGCAAGTACAAGGTTCATTTATATTGGAATCTTCGTCATGTTGGCTATCGTAATCGTCCCATTCTTCATTGAAGGATATGCCTTTTTCTTGAAACAATTCACAATTGATTAAATAGCGTGCTGCTCGACGGACAACTTCCGGCCGAATTCTTTCTTTGCGGCCATGTTTGTAGCACATTTTTTCCTTAAGCTCAACTGTGATTATATGGTCATCTCTACTTGATCTAGGCAGTGCAGATACCATGCTGTCGAGCCCGATGGGAACATTAATTACATTCCCCACTAAGGCATTTTGGAAGCCTAACCCGAACCCTTTACGGACCATTTTCAGAAAAATATGTCTTGGCGATAAGAGCCTCTCTTCGAGAGAAGAAAGGTTTTTTAACTCAATGGGAATGGATGGAAATTTTAATCCATTGCATTTCGCTAATTTGGGAACTTTTTTACAAAAAATAATGACACTACATGTCCTGCAGAAATTACCGGAGCTTTCAATAAAATGTTCATGAAAGATATTTTCCAGGAAATCTCTTCCACGATTAATATCATTTTCAAATTTATCTTAAAGCGTTTGTTTACTTATTCTCTTCAAAGAACGCTTAGGCCAAAGTCTTCCACAACAAAAGCAGGGATTAATATATCCACCCTTAATGTTTTTGAAGTAAACCTGGTAAGTACCGAGCCAATCGCTGCTGTGTCTATTCTTTCTAGGCTTTCTTTCAAGATTTTGACCAGACCGGCGACGAGCAATTTTATCACGCAGTTGCTCTGCTCTCTTTAATTATGAAATTGACCTTCTCAAGCGATGAGCAGAAGTGTTTCATGCCTGCTCCACCTCTTTAGACAACAAATCCTGCCGTCTATTTCAATACGAGCCTTGGTCACGTTTGCGTTCTACATCCCGATATTGTTTAAGTGTTCGCGCAGTCCTTCTAAGTGAAGAATTACAAAATTGTTCGAAAGCTTTACAAAAACTAGATTCACGTGCAAGACGTCTCGCACGGGAATCTCGTTTTCGCTCACTAGTTCGGAATAAAAGATTTCTCCGAGCTAAACGATGAGCAGAGGTATCCTTCATTTGCTCCAAAGTTCTGTATAATTTACTTTTACGAGCAATTTGACGAGAAACTGTGTTTTGGGCCTGTTCTTGGGTTCTATAAGATGCCTTTTAACGAGAAAAACGATGAGCAGAGGTATTTTTATCCTGTTCTAAGGTTCTGTATAAGATATTTTTACGAGTGTTTTGACAAAAAAACCGTGTTTTGCGCCTGCTTTTGGATTGTATAAGATGCCTCCTCACGAGCAGAAAAATGGGCAAAGGTATTTTTGACTTGTTCCAAAGTTCTGTATATACAAATCGAATCGAAGCCATCGGTGAAGTACCTGGGGCTACTGATCGACTCGAAGATGAGTTTCTCTGAGCAAATCAGGGCAACAGCTGAGAAGGCTGCTTCGGGAATATCGGCCCTGAGTCGACTTATGGCCAACGTAGGGGGACCCAGCCCATCAAGAAGACGCCTCTTGATGAGTGCTGTAGGGTCAGTGCTACTGTACGGAGCAGAGGTATGGGGCGACGTTCTCAGCAAGGAGGTATACCGGAAACGATTGGCACAGGTGCAGAGAAGAGGAGCACTGAGAATTGCATCTTCGTATCCAACAGTCTCCGACTCGGCGGTGAGAGTGATTGCAGGCGTGATACCTGTCGCCCTCCTTGCTAGAGAGCGCCGCGCTATTTACCTGCGCCGAAACGAGGATGCGAGGGAGATGGTTGTCCGTGAGGAGAGACAACGCTCGCTCAACGATTGGCAGCAGTCTTGGAGGAATTGCACGAAGGGAAGGTGGACTGCGCGCCTCATCCCGGATGTGAGACCGTGGTTAAATTGAAGGCATGGTGAGACTGACTTCTATCTGGCCCAGCTTTTGATCGAGCACGGTTGTTTTCAGTCTTATCTGCGCAAGATCGGTAAGTCACGGTCTCCCGATTGTCGGTTTTGCCCAGGAGAGGAGGACAATGCCTGTCACACATTTTTTGCGTGTACCAAATGGGCCAGGCTGCGAAGGGAACTCTACAGGGAGACGGGAGAGCTCACCCCGGATAATATAGTTGCGGTGATGCTCGAATCGGTTGACAAATGGAACCAGGTGGCACATTATGCTCGGGCAGTCATAAAAGATAAAAAGGACTCGCAGCAGCCGGAGGTGCTGGGGCTGGGGGATCACTCTTCTGGCATTTCCTCTTCCACTCTCCCCTCCCACTAGGAAAGGGACTCCCCAGCTTGAAGGCACCCCACGGCGTAACAAAACGAGACCTGGCCCGAAGTAATGTGTCAAACGGTTCCAGGCTAGGTTCGCAGATTGACAGGGGAGGTGTTGAGTGAGTAGTCCAAGGGTATCCTCCATGGGAGTCCCACACTGCCAGACTCGGCGGGCGTAAATGCCTTCACCTTCCGACCACAAAAAAAAAAGTTCTGTTTAACATATTTTTACGAGCGATTCGACGTGAAGCTGTATTTCGCGCCTGCTCTCGGATTTGGTAAAATGCCTCCTTACGAGCAGAAAAATGAGCAGAGGTATTTCTAACTTGTTCCATCGTTCTATATAAAATGTTTTTACGAGCGATTCGACGAGAAACTGCATTTTGTGCCTGCTCTCGGATTCTGTAAGATGTCTCCCTACGAGCAGAAAAATGAGCAGAGGTAATTTTAACTTGCTCTAAAGTTCGGTATACGATGTTTTTACGAGCAATTTGATGAGAAATCGTGTTTTGAGTCTGTTCTTGGGCTCTATAAGATGCCTCCTTACGAGCTAAACGATGAGCAGAGGTATTTTTAATTTGCTCTGAAGTCCTGTATAACACGTTTTCACGAGCATGTTTACGTGAGTAAGTATTACGCTTTTGCTCTTGTATTCTAAATGAGTTACTGGCACGAGAAAGGCGATGAGATGTTGTATTTTTCATCTGTTCCAAAGATCTGTATAATATGTCTCTACGAGCCAAATGCCGAACAACACTATTTTTCTGTTGCTCTCTTGATTTATATAAGGGGTTCTTACGAGCTAAACGGCTTAAATTTGTATTTTTTCTCTGCTCCTGAGCTTTTTTTATTAAATTTACTCTAGCTAACTTATGGGCCTGTTTATTTTTAGCTTTCTCGCGGCAGTGTTGTTTACTTTGCCTTTCAAGCTTCATCCACAGCTTATTGCGCTGTTTTTCTTTTTGATGAACAAGAATTCGTGATCGCGACCGACGTTTACGTTCCAAATTTGATCGGCGAACTTCATCGCTATTTTTTGCGGAAGATGAAATAGGAGAATTTGTCTAAATTTTGTTCAGTGTTTGATCTTCAGCTACATTTTCTTGGGAGTGCTTTGATCGTTTATGTTGTTTTCTACGTGTTTCCTTTTCAACATACTGTGACCTGCATTTAAATATATTTTTGATTGGGTTGCCTCTTGGACGACGATAAATAGAAGGAAATGGCAAAAGTTCTTAGGACTGCAAAACTCGAAGCAAATGAGGCCGCATTTCCTCAAGAATGAAAGTCTCAAATGCTGGATTCTTTTTAAGTGCCAAACTAGTAGCAAACGCAATCGCGAATACCCCACAATCATATGAATTTGACTGTTTTTGAACATTAATGAATTGCGTTTTGTACTCAAAGGGAAAGAGACGGGACACGAAAATTTGTTGTGTTTGAGAAAAGTTCGTAAAAAGAAGGCTGTCATAAATGCGCAAAATTTTCTCGGTAAATTATTTGCAAATGACTTTCGCTTTCTGGGACAGGTTCAATCAATTCCGGAGTTAAAATATAATCGAGGGGTCTGGGATTAAACACTGTCTTTTCCAAAAGAATGGAATGAAATGCCCGAATGACATCATCTTCCAGACATTCAGGCATAAGAACAGATTCAAGATTATAATCAAATGTAACAAGTTTGTTATCCATTTGATAGGCAGATATGGCCTAATTTTATATTTATAAAAAGTATTCGAATACCTTAGTAATTTAATTGCAACCCAACACTCGTAGCAAGAACGCTGTACATATATATACTTGTAGATATATTGTATATGCAAATATATATGTATTTATGCAAATAAATTTTATATATTTTATACATATATATTATCATATATTGATATATATATTTTATAATTTTCAATTCAACTAAAACTTACGTGGTGCTACTTCCAGTTGAAAAGTATGTTCCACCAAACTCCACAGACGAGTGTTATATTCACATTTATTTCAAACCGAACTTCAACAAATCAAACTTCAAGGAGCACTCAATGTTAACAGTAAGCAGAACACTTTCTATTAAGTTTGCACCACAAGATATTAATTGTATTTAAATTTGAAAAATTGGAAATATATTATTATGCTTTCAAACAGATACACAAAGAAAGGAATTTGCTATCTTTTTATACACTTTCGCAATGCTTTTTGAAACGGTAAATGAATAAATTCACCTTTGGGCCCAAGCAAACACACAAATTAATGCAAAACAATATAAAAGAATAGAGATGCGTTGTTTTTCATCACTTATGCACCTTTTAAATAACAAAAAATTCAATTAATCAAGAATTAAATTTTTAAAATTCACATGTATAAAATTATGGGCTACAAACTGGTTATTTGAGTAGCCACCATTGTCAAAATTTAAAATTTTCATCAAAATTCCCACATAGTTTCAAACCTGTGTTTCCACAGTATTACGTGGTGTTGTTTCTGCAATTGTTAAATTTTCAATCAGCTGTTTCTTGGTTTTTTGTCGCTCAATGGCTATGAAACTTTCAAAATATATACATATGTTGATAAGAAATCTAAATTCAAGGTTTTGGTGAATTTAACAATCTCGTTTGGATTTTATAGGCAAAAGCGTAAAATCTATATAATGTAGTATTATTAACAAAGTTGATGGAATTTTTACTACCCAAGTGTTTGTTAGCCTTGCACTCATAAAAGCTTGCTTTCTTGCCAACACAATTTTTTCGTATATTTGCCCTCTCGACACCCCTCGAAGCAAATAAAACCAATTTAAGACCTATTTCGGTAAGTCCTCAGCAAGACATTTCATTTCATATCCATATTGGCTGCCTTTGGTAAAAAAAAATGTTTAAGGGTTACTCCCCATTATAGAAGAAATTGCTATCTGCAATTTTGAAGAGGACGCCACTTTTGGCCTACTCCCAAAATTTCGTATTTCTAGCTTATGTGGTTTCCGAGAAAACTTGATGTGAAATAATTTTACAAAACTCTACATGTTTAAAAGAAAATCCATTGCTTCTCCATTTTTAATGGTCGCCATTTTGTTTCAAACTAACAGAAATCACTCAAGTCATGAATTCCCAAGAACGTCGTAACTTATCAAATAAATGCAGCGCATATTGTTCCATAGTAATACAGGAAAATTCAAACCGCTATAACTTCGCTAAATATGATTCAATCTTCATGAAACTTTCAGGATGAATCCATCTTATACATTGTAATCTGTGTACTGAATTTCATGGAATTTAAGGGTACCGTTAAGATTTCATTCAAGTAAACATAAAATCCGTAAATCATACTATTACTAACAAAATTGAGCGAATTTTGACTTCTCCCGTATTTTTTGTTGTTGTACTCATCAAGGCCTACTTCCATGATTTTTTTCAGATTTTTTGGATCACAGGTGTCCAATTGCGAGGGGGAACACAAATTTTTCGTGTATTTCCCCTCCCCGTACGCCCTTCGAAACAAACTTTTCCAAACTAAGACTTGTTTTGAAAAGTTCTCATCAAGGCCTTTCATTCGATACCCATATCGGCTACCTTCAATGAAATTTTTTTTCGGGGGGTCACCTCCCTGTATGGGGAGACCCCCCTCAAATACCTTATAAAATTTTTTTGTAGTTGAACTTTAAAGAGAGCACCACTTTACACCTACATACAAAATTTGATGTTTCTAGCTTAAGTAGTTTCCGAGAAAAACTGCTGTGACACACGGACGGACGGACGGACGGACGGACAGACAGATGGACAGACGGACAGACAGGACGCGATTTTAGAAGGGTTTTGTAAAATTATTTTACAAAACCCTAATTAAAGATCTTCACTACAAAGATATTCTGGTCTCGGAAAACGATCGGATTGCAAGGAGTGCGTTGCTGTTTTTCATACTTTCTCCAATTTCAATATATGGGATGTCAAACGAAAGCTAGTGATGAGTAGAATTCAATAAAAGTGCATTCAGGCAGCTTCGCGATACCTGCAATTGCAGTTTTTCGCGTGGTTGGGGTACTTTTGATTCCAAAACCATACAGATCCAAAATCATCGGAAACGCGATTCGGAAGTGCCTGAATATGCAAATTGCGCTGATATTGTACTCAGGAACATGAAAAAATTAAAGATCTTCACTACAACGATATTCTGGAGTTCCACGGAAAACTATCGGATTGCAAGGAGTGCGTTGCTGGAAAATGGCCGGTGTTCATACTTTCTCCAATTTCAATATATGGGGTGTCAAACGAAAGCTAGTGATGAGTAGAATTCAATAAAAGCGCATTCAGGCAGCTTCACGATACCTGCAAATGCAGTTTTTTGCGTGATTGGGGTACTTTTGATTCCGAAACCATACAGCTGTAAAATCATCGGAAACGGGAGTCGGAAGTGCCTGAATATGCAAATCGCGCTGTTATTGTACTCAGGAACATAAAAAAAATCCCCGTTGGCAGCACCAGCCGGAAAGGTAAATTTCTCGTATGTAGCGTAAGGTTTCGAAAAAGAAATTGGCTTATCTACTACTGGACTTCTTATTGCAATTTTTGAAGCACTACATGGGTATTTATTAACAGAAAGGATCTGCCGCCGTTCGAATTTGGAGACCCAACATAGAGGCGCAAATATTTTGTTAATTAAATTGAGTTGCTCACGTATGGATCACGTATTGAAAATCGGCGGGTAATAAATTGTTATAAACATATTTATACTCGTTTCGCCCTTCTCACATTTGCTGTTTATACATTGACAGTGGTTGTCAAACAAAGGTGATAACTTTTTGGCTTAAATAGCTCAAATAGTTAATTTCAAAAGATTTCCATAAAATGCACTTGCATTGCCATTAATATATACATTTTCAATTTGTAGTAATCGAGGAGGATCCAGAGGTTCGTGAAATTATCGAGCGATGCATTCAATTGAATAAAGCAGGTCAGCCAAGTTGTAAAGATTTATTGAACTCAGAATTTTTCGGTGAAGATATTGGTATTCGATCGGAACCTTTATCGAAGGATACTTTTATAAACAATCCTGAAACAACAAAAATCGAATTTAGATTTAGATTGCTTGATCCAAAAAAGCGGATATACAAACACAAAGAGAATGAAGCAATTCAATTTGATTTTGATGTTCATGTGGACAACTCAGATGATATCGCTAATGATATGTTCAAACCTAATATAACTTCCGAAGAAGATTCTCGTGCTGTTGCGAAACTTTTGAAAGTACAAGTGACGTCTCTTCTCAAGGAAAGGAAAGAAAAGTTGGCTCAGATGCAATTGGAGAAAGAAAAGGCTCGTTTGGAACAATTGACAATGCAAGCGATGAAGGAATTTGATCAGCAACAAAACCAGATCACTTCTGAAACAAATCTACAACCGCAAAGCCTTGTACCTTCAACACTTTTAAATTTGGTCCAACCTCAGCCGTCCCCTCCACAATCGAATCCCGCAGCCCAGCTCAATATTCCACATAATCAAAGCTCTCAGCAGTGTCAAGGAGCAGTGCAACAATCCCAAGGGCCACTTACTCGATCGCAGCAGTTTTATCAAACTGCGCAATCATGACAATCATTGCAAGGTATTTCACAGTCGCAACAAGCGCAGGTGCAACCGCAACCCACGCAGCTTCACCCCAATACAAGCCATCAAAAATCATCGCATGCATCTCAACCACCGTCACAGCAGCCACTACCGCAAACACAACTTTACACATCCACGCCCCAACAACAGGCTACATATATGCAGCCATCCACCACTCCAGCTCAGTTCACAACAGTGCAATCTTCTCAGAATCAGCAACCTCCATTATTTCCAATTCAGAACTCACAGCTTCCAACTAATACAAACTCCAACCAATGTCAACGAGTTCCTAATGTTTATACACAAGACTCACATTTCAAAGCTCAAGCGGCTATTCAAACTGTCGCGACACATACAACACAAGATACTGCTCTAAATCTGCATCAATCAGAGCAGGTCACACCAACAGCTCCAAACCTTGTTCAAACAAACCTTGTTCAAGGGCAAAATTCAATTCAAAGATGTGATAGTCATCTCCAAAACATATTGAAAGCTTGAATAATAAATCAGGTGCAGGGAATGCTGCCAACAAGTCTTCAACAAGGCGCCTCGTTACAACAAAATCAAACATCTTTACAACAGCCGCAAGCAATATCCGTTTCTTTCCAACAACAAAAAAATTTGCAACAGCATAGTCAAAATTCCCAATCGCCTGTCTTAAAACAGCAAGCACAAAGAGTGCCAACCCAAGCTCAAACTGGCGTGAATATCCAATCGAGAACACAATCACAACAGAGATCAGACGAGTACGCGATTATGTCGGTTCGGTCACATTTTCAAGGTGCCCACATCGAACCGAAGCTAAAACACGGTTCGGTGTCCAATTTGCTGGGCATTTTTTGCGCTGCGTTTTGTTGACGCTCTGTCGTTCTGGCGCATGAGCGCGATCGCGAGCGAGTTAGGGGAGTCGGTTGGGATTAGCGACAGCGAGCATGGCGGGACGAGAAAATTGCTTGCGTGGATTCGTTGCGTTTTTGCCATTTTATGAATCGAAGTATAAAGATACCAAAATTAATCGAGGAAAAGTTCGCGTTTTATATTGGGATATTCTCATCGTTTGTGTTGTCGAGACGATAAATATTTAATCTCCCATCTAGTGCATGTGTACGCGAGATGGTAATAAAAGAAAACGAAGAAAATACCGTTCGTGGATAGAATGAAAAAGAACGAGAAGATAGCCGTTGCGTGAGTCGAAATTTGAAAACGCGATAGAGAGTGAAGTGGCCACCGCAAACGCGCGTGGACGGAAGATAGGGAAGGGAAAAATTGCAGCGGGATTATTGAAAGACGAAGTTCGTCGAGCGGTCTATCGGGGAATTTCGCAAAACTTAAGCTCTTGAAGCAACAAAATCCTTTTTATCGTCGAAAATAGCAACCGGCTTGGATTCTTATAACGGATTATCCAACATCGAGATCACCGGAGGCCCCTGACTGGGCTTCAGCTTGAAATGGATTAATGTTCCGGACAGTTATGTGCGAATAACATTGAATGTGACGGTGTTTCTTGCTCGAGAATGTGAAAAGTGGAATTTGCAGTAAGAATTTAAAGTGCAAAGATTACAATACATAGTTCGGAATAAGTAGATATTGGAGATTGAGTTTGTATGAGGAAGTCGGCGTAGAAGCAAGTGTGTGACGGTCAGGGAAAACCCTCGAATTCCCATGCAAAGCGATTCCGTTTGTTTTGTGGTGATTACCGTTTCAGGGGATCCGTGTGATGCGCGCCGTGTCAGGTACTTCGTCGAACATCTGACGGAGTGTTGATATCCGCTTTTCAATTGGTATCGGCGAGAAAAGAAAAGCAGTGGAGAAGACAAGAAAAACGGGTTTCCTGTTGGCTTGTGATTCGTTGAATTTTGTTAGTTCCGTTAAGTGGATTATCAAAGGAGTTGATACGGGGATATCGATTGGACGACTGTGCTGTAGAGCGGTTCATTACGGGCTTTGCGTCATGCGTGCATACAATTGTGATTCGTATGTCAGGCTCATCTAAAAGTGGATTTTTTTTTGTTACGACCCTAGTAATATGCAATATAAAATGTATTAACTTCCCGTTCAAAAGTTATCTCCATACTCTGGCTGTAAAAACCCGCGTCCCCTACACAGTGCTTATCGCAATGTTACGGCTGGTTAAAGTGTTTCCGGGCGAGCATTGATTGTGAGTTGTAATAGTCAGACAGGCGGATCTCCCCACTACAAGTCCTTCGAGTGTTAGCCCACAAATCGGAATAGTGGAACTCGAAGGGGAAATATAGACGAACCCATAATAAATCGGTTGCCGGATCACATATTTGAGAGTATCTTTTCGCATTTAGACTTGCGTGATTTGCGTAATTGCTCGCGAGTGTCGAAACGTTGGTATTGGTTTTCAAACGATGAAAACAATGATGTTTGGCGAATGCATTGTGTGTGAAAATTGGCGGAGGAAGCCTTGAAATCTGATCCCCTGTCTTCTGTTCTTGCCTATAAGGCGAAATTACGGACATTTTATCACGCATTGAATCTAAACGATTGCTCGCGGAATGTTTATATCAAACCTAATGGCTTTACACTGCATAGATTCAGCATAATTTTCAAAGGTTGCAGCACAGTTTTACCGAATAGTCACCTGTAGTGATTGTATCTGGCGATTAAATTATTCTGGCAATAATTTTTAAAAGTGATTATTATCATAATTATTTTTTTTTTTGTCCCATGCCCAGTAAATTAAAGGATACCTGCATCGTCATCGAGCGCTCGAGGGACCATGTAGGTAAGTACCCTTTTGGTATATTTTTTATTACGAATTATCTTGTTTGTTAAACGGTAAAAAAAAAAACTATTTAATTATTCTATTATATTGAGGGCAAATCAAAACTTATGAAGCACAAAGAGAACGTGACCTAAAGTTTATATTTTAACATTATTTATTGTTCCTATATATAATATTTTAAAACGAGATATTAATATATTGAAGTTATCAAATTAAATTGTAAATTGATTTTGATTGCTATGTTGTGCGCTTTATATATATATTAAAGGGATGCTGAATTAAACGTACAACGTCGGTCTTTCCTTTTCGATCACTCTGACCGGGTATAGGACTCGATACGGTGGCAGGCTGACCCCTAAAATCATGAGCCAGCCACCGAATACTTATTAATCCTTTTTCTGTTTCAGGCGACTTCGTGGGTTGAGTGGCCCAAGCAGAGTGCCTCTTTATGGCAAAGAGTTATGCAATCAAATTGTATAATTCTATGGCATAAATTGGTCACCGGGGTACTCCCCTTCTGATGGGAAAGTTCATACAATTCAAGTTGTATGAGTTTTCCACTCAGAAGAGGAATACCTGGCCACTTCAACAAGATATCTATGGATTTATTCCGGTTGGGTGGGTACGAAGGGGCCCCACCACCACCCGTTTGCCCCTCTTTCATTTGTGGGCCATGAACTTCGTCGGGTAATGACGAGGTTACCCCAAGTTCGCCTTTCTTTTCAGATTCCCCTTGTTCTCATGACAAGCTCTAATTCCCTCTGTATAGTTATCTACACTTTTTGCAACTTCGGTCGCCTCTTGACTTCCAGCAGTCCAATTCGTGAATGCGAAATATCTTTGTAGTGGGTCCTCGTGCTGGGGAAATAAACCCGCCCCATGACACTGCAATGCTAGCCTGACAGCGCATTCACGCGTCTCCAGACGAGGGCATTCTCGGCAGATATTGTCATCTTCTTCTGCCGCGGCAGCAAAACATCGCTGCAGTCCTTTACGGACTTTATGAAAACATTTTATTCACTACAAATTCTTTTCTGAACCATCAGGGGCCGTTATTTTAAATTTTTAATGAAAACGGCTGTTAAAATTATTAAGCTGTAAATTTTCGAATTTTTTATTTGTCATCCGATTTGCATAATTAAATTAAATTAACTTGCCTTAATAACTTATAATTTCAAGTTTTATGGGAATCTGTTGAAAAAATTGGCTGCTAGAGGGCTACAGAAATAAAAAAAAAATGTTTATGTCACCCCCCTGTATGGGGAGACCCCCTTAAACACTTTAAAATATGTTCTTACACTGCAAATTTCAAGAGGCACCACTTTTGACCTACGTAGAAAATTTCCTCATTCTAGCTCATGTGGTTTGCGAGAAAACTTGTGACACACGAGCAAACGGACGGACAGACAGACAGACAAGTCGCGATTTTATAATTTTTTTGGGTATTGTTAAAAATATTTTTCAATAATTAAAAATATTCTGATTTGTAAATACGTTCAAGATCAGTCATTTAAAACGTTTCCATGAAAAAAATTCATTATTTCAGTTGGCACTAAAATAGCGAATTGCGCTTGTTCCTGACCTTTGGAGGCCGCCATTTTGAATGCATGCATTTGATTTTGGACAATTTTAAATCTCTGTGGGCTAGGACCTCATCAATCAATGTGCCAAATCTCGTTCAAATAGGAGTTTCACTCTAGACAGGGGAAAATAATTCAATTTTTAGTGAAAATGGCAGCTTAAAAATATTGGGTTTTAAATTTTCGACTTTTTTATTTTTCATTCAATTTTAATAATTTTCTGCATAATACAAGAACATAGTACAGAAATCCATAATCTCAAGTTTCATCAAAATCCGTTGGAAAATGTGACCGCTAGAGGGCCACAAAAATCTGAAAAAAACGCATATTTAAAACGCCGCCATTTTGAAATTTGTGCATGCATGGTCACTAAAATATCTAAGTCTGCAGAACTAAGTAATGCCTATCTTGAAACCAAGTTTTTTTATATATATTAGACAAAAATTGCGACTCTTAGAAGCCTTTGAAGTTTTGAGATTCAACTGGCCGCCATTTTGTTTTTTTCGACCTGACCTCCAAATTTTTCACAAAATACTTTAGATACTTATAATTTCTATCTAAATGCCAAATTTCACGAAAATCTGTTGAAAGCTTTGACCACTATTACAACAACAAAATTTTGCACGTTTTCCGACCTTTGACCAGCCGCCATTTAGTTTCTGCCGTACCGACTTTGGATTTTTTATTGCGAGATTCATCACATACATCAATCATCTAAATCGGAGCTATACTTTGGTCAGAACAGAAATCACGATTTTTCGTCTAAAATGGCCGCCATTTTGTTTTTGCCGAGCCGATGGTTCACGAACTCAACCGAGATAATTACCCAATACACCTTTTCTGAGAATTTGGTGAAAATCGAAGCGAAATTGCAACCTCTAGCGTGGTCACGAATTTCGTTATATCCCATATATATATATATATATATATATATATATATATATATATATATATATATATATATATATATAACAATATATATATATATATATATATATATATATAACAATATATATATATATATATATATATATATATATATATATATATATATATATATATATATATATATATATATATACGAGGTGTGTTCAAAAAGTATCGCGAATTTTGAATGTTGAATTTTCGCGGGTTACGTATATTCGAATTTCGATTTTTTTGTGGCGTTATGTTGGTACTCATGTCTGTCACTTATGCCGACAAGCTCGGTCATTTTGAATGATCACTTAATTGGTGATAGCTGCTTTACTTGCACGTGTTTTCAATCGTCTTCGATTTTTACTTATTCAAAAAAATGGATCAAAGAACGTGTATCAAATTTTGTGTGAAAAACGAAATTAAGTGCACGGATGCATTCCGAATGTTGACTGTGGCGTACGGAGAAGCTACTTTGGACCGAAGCAACGTTTATCAGTGGTACAAAATGTTTTTAGAAGGCCGAGAAGATGTGAACGACGAAGAGCGTGCCGGACGCCTGAGCACTTCAACAACAGACGAAAAAATTAATGAAGTGGAGAAAATGGTATTGGCCAATCGTCGAATCACCGTAAGAGAAGTTGCTGAGGACCTAAACATATCAATTGGCTCGTGCCATTCGATTTTTATCAACGATTTGGGCATGAGACGGGTCGCCGCGAAATTCGTACCAAAATTGCTCAATTGCGACCAAAAACAGCAACGCATGAACATTGCTAATGAGATGTTAAACTCTGTCCGCGACGAACCAAATTTGCTCCAGAGGGTCATAACTGGTGACGAATCGTGGGTTTATGGTTATGACGTGGAAACCAAAGCTCAATCATCTCAATGGAAGCTGCCGCATGAACCAAAACCGAAAAAAGCGCGCCAAGTTCGGTCGAATGTGAAAGTTTTGCTGACAGTTTTCTTCGATTGCAGGGACGTGGTGCATCATGAGTTCTTGCCACAGGGAAGAACGGTCAATAAGGAATATGACCTGCAAGTTATGCGCAATTTGCGCGAAGCAATCTGCCAGAAACGCCCGGATTTGTGGGAGAACAAAAATTGGCTTTTGCACCACGATAACGCCCCTGCTCACACATCGTTGCTTGTGCGCGACTTTTTGGCCAAAAACAACACACTAATGATGCCGCAGCCACCGTATTCCCCAGATCTGGCCCCTGTGACTTTTTCTTGTTTCCTAAACTGAAGAGGCCCATGAAAGGACGACGTTACGCTACGCTTGACGAGATAAAGACGGCATCGAAGGAGAAGCTGAACAAGATTAAAAAAAAATAAATTTTTGAAGTGCTTCGAAGATCGGAAAAACCGTTGGCACAAGTATATAATATCTCATGGGGATTACTTTGAAGGGGACAAAATAGATATTCATGAATAAATAAATAATTTTTGAAAAAAAACAAAATTCGTGATATCTTTTGAACACACCTCGTATATATATATATATATATATATATATATATATATATATATATATATATATATATATATATATATATATGATGCTCCACGCAATAGGTAAATTTCTCTCGAGAAATTTACCTAAAAGTAAAAGATCTTCACTACAACGATATTCTGGAGTTCCTCGGAAAACGATCGGATTGCAAGGAGTGCGTTGCTGGAAAATGGCCGTTTTTCATACTTTCTCCAATTTCAATATATGGGGTGTCAAACAAAAGCTAGTGATGAGTAGAATTCAATAAAAGTACATTCAGGCAGCTTCGCAGGTACCGCGAAGTGCAGTTTTTTGCGTGGTTGGGCTACTTTTGATTCCAAAACCATACAGATGCAAAATCATCGGAAACGGGATTCGGAAGTGCCTGAATATGCAAACTGCGCTGTTATTGTACTCAGGAGCATAAACAAATTAAAGATCTTCACTACAACGATATTCTGGAGTTCCTCGAAAAACGATCGGATTGCAAGGAGTGCGTTGCTGGAAAATGGCCGTTGTTCATACTTTCTCCAATTTGAATATATGGGGTGTCGAACGAAAGATAGTGATGAGTAGAATTCAATAAAAGTGCATTCAGGCAGCTCCGCGATACCTGCAATTGCAGTTTTTTGCGTGGTTGGGGTACTTTTGATTCCGAAACCATACAGCTGTAAAATCATCGGAAACGGGAGTCGGAAGTGCCTGAATATGTAAATTGCGCTGTTATTGTACTATTACGGGAGCCGCAGTGCAAATATTGCTCGGCTCGTGCTCCGTCGTTCCTCTGTGTGTACTGTAAATTACAACATACATATACGAAAAGCTGCAAATTGTAATCAATGCATCTGTGGGCATGGTGTCGTATCATGGATTAGCAGAAGTGGGTGTGTATCCATACTCGTATTAAGTATCAAACATATACACACAAGACTTCGCAATCAAACGTACCGCCCAGCGGAACGAATTGGTTACATGCATTGCAAATCGAGTGAAAGCTTTAGCTTTTTGGTTGCACCAGTCACAGAGAGATGGCACTAAATACGTTAAACTGTTTTGTTGTTGAACTTTGATCTTTCTTGAAATGGTAAATTTTCTTCATCATTTTAATTGGTAAGCAATAAAGTCAGCATAGTTATAGTATAAAAGAAACTTAAAGACACAAGACAATCGAGAAGTATTTCTCCATTCACTGGCTCAAGGCGTGCGCCCGAGCTTATTCTATCTCAAGGCACTTAGCCCGAGATAAGTGAGTAGTGGGATACGTTCAACTGCGTACTCAAGGCATCCGCCCGAGTATCAGCGCCCCAAGGCAGTTATGCCCGGGGCCTGCAGTTGAATTAGTAATTGATTGATTTATCAATCTGACTGCGTACTCAAGGCATAAGCCCGAGTACTAGCGTCCCAAGGCTTTGTGCCCGGGGCTAGCAGTTGGATTATAATCAATCGATTCGTTAATATAACTGCGTGCTCAAGGCGTCAGCCCGAGCAACAGTTAAAGTCTTAATTAAATTGGTTTGTTTTTCTCTGGTAACAAAAATAATTAAAGAATATAATAATCGTGCAAATTAACTGCTCCATTAACACTCTAAATTCATAAATATGTAAATATAAAACCTCATTAACTAGTTCTTTAATAAATTAATCACTTCAGAAAATTTCATTCATTGATCGCTCCATAAATGCCCAACTTTATGCGTCTCTGCAATAATTTAATTATTGAAAGAATTCCCTAGTAAATATTTTATTAAAATTAATATAGCCAACTGAACTTGTTATTATATGACCAAACAAAGAATAAAATAAAACTTAAAACATTAAACAAAAACACTCTTTTACTGATCTAGTTGGCGAGTATGAAGTAGCAGATAAGTATCATACAGGAATATCTCTCTCTCCCCGGGAGCCTTGATGTGTATATAGGATACACATCATATCAAGCTCCCAGCGCATGCCAGTATACATAGGGTGTACTGGGTAGTGTGCAACAATTTGGCGCAGCCGGTAGGATATCGGTTTTGCAAACACCACAATGTAGCGCATTGTGTAGTAAAATTAAATGGGATGTAAGTCTTTCCTCCCAGCCGATATCCGAAACCACTCAATTCCTGTATGTTATCATTGCTACTTACATTGTCAATGAAACTAGATCAGTTTCCTCAAATTAAAAAAAAAAAACCAACCTCATTGATCATTTAAATAACAAGAATATAATTTAATCTAATCTATTTTAAAATCAATCAAATAAACTTCCAAATGATTCAAACTTAATTCAACGTACAACTTATCGAAGAGATAATGTTTCAGTTGACTTACATGCAAAACAATCAACAGTACAAGTGAACATCAAACATAAGCAAGCATAATGAAAACATACATAACGAGTAAACAAACTCGTGTCCATCGTTATATCAACATAACATCTTTTATCGCTCAAACAACTGAAACAATAATAATAACAATAACGCGCACCCACATGAATATTCAAGTCTTATCTTTAAAATTGATCTAGCATTCGAATAATTTCTTGAGAGCCTTTCATGAAGATAAATTAATGAAAAGTCGTTTGAACAATAATTATTAGTACAATTAAATTCAAGTACAAATAAATATACCAACCGCGTGAAATGAATATCAAATTTAGATACAAGAGACAATTTTTCAATACAAATGCTAAACAAGAAACTTTAATATTTTCAAGTTTCACTGAAATAATCCAAGTGTAGGAACTGTGAAACAAATGAGTTTTAATTATTATAGCTCAATACAATATAGGCCAACTCAATACAAACAAATTTACCCTTAAACCAATTACCTCTTTCAATTCCCATTTTTTCTCCCCCCCACGAATGACAAAATATGAATTCAGCACTCAATTTGCAATTTCATAGTATTAGCAGCAATAAATGGAAACTAGTGGCAGTCAAGCCGATAAATCCCGGCAAGCTTTCATAAATAAATTAAATAAGTTGAGTGGTTCCCCGAAAACCCACTGTCGACAGCCACAAATGTGGTCCCTTCAAAACAAAACTGTCGGCAGCCACTCAGCCTTTAGTCTAAGTAAAAAAAAAGATAGCCTCTGAGCCGTCGACCGAAGCTGTCGGTGGACACGCTATTTTTAGTTACAAGTCGGTAAGGAAACCGACAATAGCCTCTGAGCCGTTACCCCTAGTTGTCAGCGGACACGCTATTTTTAGTTATAAGGCACAACAGAAACGCATAATAGCCTCTGAGCCATCGGCCGAAGCTGTCGGTGGACACGCTAATCTTAACTACAAGTCGGTAAGGAAACCGACAATAGCCTCTGAGCCGTGGATCCTAGTTGTCAGCGGACACGCTATTTTTAGTTGTAAGTCACTATAGAAACAAACAAAAGCCTCTGAGCTGCCCGTCGGCAGACACGCTACATTCATTTAATATTTAGACAATATACCAACCAATCGGAGCCTCTGCGCTGTTGAACTGAAATGGTTTGCAGACACGCTTTCACTAGTCACTACGTTTCCCTGCTCAATACATGCATTCTAACTGCTAACTACTAAATAACTCACCATTTAAACCCCTGCGATTAACGCAAAAAATTTAAAACCCACCCGTTTCCCACCCTTACATATTACACGTATTCTCGAGATAGATATCAACAATTTTAACGAACGGCTAATGAAGTGACCTCGCACGGCACTGTACTGCCCTCCAGCAAAGTCAGAAACAGCGTTACGCCAAACCGAACATATACTCACTAGGGAGAAATTTGACGGAACATATAGGGCCTTAAATGAAGGCCGAAACTATATGCTCCTTTGCCCAACATATAGTGATAGTTTTGTTGCGACTCTTTCTCGCAAGATATTTTTAACGTAATATTTCTGCTTAACAGCCCACCCATTTCCAACGCTTCCACTTTACACGCATCCTCGAGATCGGGATCAACAATTTTAACGTACGGCTAATGAAGTGACCTCGCACGGCACTGTTCTGTCTTCCAGCAAAGTCTAGGACAGCGTTACGCTAAATCAAATAGACACTCACTAGGGAGATTCGATGGAACATATAGGGTCTTAAATGAAGGCCGAAACTATATGCTCCTATGCCCAGCATATTGTGATAGTTTTGTTTCGAATACGTTTTAGAATACTCCTTCTCGCAAGATATTTTTAACTTAACAGTTTGCTGAAATCATTCAAAGTTTATATCATAACTTTCAAGCTTAAGATCTTTCCTTCTAATTTTATTTCCTCAATAAAATTTATCATAGCATACCCAACGTTTCTTTATTTAATAAGAATACTTCAAAATAAAACGTTGTCTTCGATTTATCAATAATCTCCAGCTTTAAACATTATTAAAAGAAAGATTGGTATAATTCAAGTAAAGTTCCCTTTGTACTATCTCATATAAATACAGGAGTTGCAATAGACAATTTGAACCAATCAAATAACGATTAAAGACATATACCTTAAAAGCTACATAATCCCACAGCAAGCCCTACCCACTACAAACCA
The DNA here is from genome assembly GCA_963969285.1 of Odontomyia ornata. NCBI lineage: Eukaryota > Metazoa > Arthropoda > Insecta > Diptera > Stratiomyidae > Odontomyia > Odontomyia ornata. The sequence goes on from OZ017740.1 coordinate 212,029,996, forward strand.
CATAAAGCTAACCTAATAGAAACAAATCATCTTCATTACGATTACCCGCCAACCACAAATTAGCATGTACAATGTACATAGCATAGAATTCCGAGCAACTGTGAAAGCTTTGAAAAGGAAAAAAAACATACTATTTGCTCACACGTAATTGCAGAGACAAAGCTATTCTCCTTATCATCTTATCTTCAAACCTTTTTAAGCACCTTCATGTAAATTGTCAATCTTTGTTTCCCACTAACAACATTAACGATCCACATCAAGAGAAAAACTTAGGTCCCACACTACATAAAACCAATTAAAGCTTTAGCAACGAAGCAACAACAACAACTCGCAAGCTATTCCCTTGCAAAGCTAATAATTCCCGAACAAAACGATCGTATCGATCTTACGTTCCCCATGGACAATATAACTGGGTTGTTCCCAAAACAAACGAGCATCTAGAGCTTCATATACTAACAAATTTCCCTACTAACCTATTAACATAATATATTATTTGCAAAGTACATAACCAAAAGCTCATTTAGCAAGCTTTTTCGTTATAGTCTATGAAAATTTAATAAGCAAGAAAAATGAAGCAAATGAAGAATTTTTTCTTTCAAATTGAAAATCATAAAAAGCCTTAACAAATGCGAAAGAAAAAATTAAGTAGACTAAAGTAAAAAAAAAACAAATACTCTTTTTTATTTATGTTTTAGAAACATTATTTTTGCTACGAACCATCAATAAAACTAAAGTCCGAAAACGAAATACAACCAAAAACTGGTGTATCGCAATATCAAACGAACTATATACATAATACAGTTTAAATCTTGAAAAACAAAACCGAATGAATGTAACAATAAAAGGAATAGAACGAAGTAAGCAGTAGTAAATAGAAAAATAAGCATTAAAAAAAAACAAACATACAAAAGTTTCAACAGAAAACCTTTCATGTAATATGAAAATAGGTTGCAAAAAGACAAATAAGCGAAACTCTACATAAATGTTAAATTAGTTCATCAGAAAATTGATTATATTTTCATTAACATTCTAAAATGTAAGTAGAGAAAACAAGAAAATAAAGAAGAAAAAAAGAACTGATTATATGTTACATAAATCATAGCAATGCGAAAGTATAATGCTGTAAGCTGATTCAAGTGAAGAAAATGCAAAGCATATTGTAAATAACCGAAACTGTACTCGTATATATTTGTGAAATAGTTATATCTTCATTTGCATTAATATTCTAATATGTAAGTAAAGCAAAACAAGGAAATAAAGATAAATTAAAGAGAAATTATTTGTTACATTACAGCAATGCAGAACTATTAAAGTAAAGCAAAAAAAAAATATTGTAAAAGACAAATAAGCGAAACAATGTATAAATGTGTAATTTATTATAATTCATCTTCTAGTATGTAAATGGAGCATTAAGATAATTCCCGTTGGCAGCACCAGCCGGAAAGGTAAATGTCTCGTATGTAGCGTAAAGTTTCGAAAAAGAATTTGGCTTGCCTACTACTAAACTTCTTTCTGCAATTTTCGTAGTACCACATGGGTATTTATTAACATAAAAAAAATCTGGCCACGTTCGTTTTTAGAGACCTTTTATCGGGGCGTAAATATTTTGCTAATTAAATTGAGTTGCACGCGTATGGATTTCATATTGAAAATTGGCAAATCATAAATTGTTGTAAACAGATAAATTCCGGTTTCGCCCTTCTCGCATTTGCTGTTTACACAGTTCACAGTGGTTACCACACAAAGGCTTAAATAGCTCGAATAGTTAATTTCAAAAGCTTTCCATAAAAGTTTAATCAGCACTTGCATTGCCATTAATTAATACATTTTCAATTTTTTTCTGAACTATGAGGGCCGTCATTTTGATTTTCATTGAAATCGGCTGCTAAAAATATTAAGCTGTGAATTTTCGACTGTTTTATTTGTCATTCGATTTGCATAATTAAATTAAATTAACTTGCCTTAATAACTTATAATTTCAAGTTTCAACGGAATCTGTTGAGAACCTTGGCTGCTAGAGGGCTACAGAAATAAAAAACATTGTATGCCACCCCCTGTATGGGGAGACCCGCCTGTATGGGGAGACCCCCTTAAATACCTTAAAATATTTTCTTGCACTGCAAATTTCAAGAGGCACCACTTTTGACCTACGTAGAAAATTTCCTCATTCTAGCTCATGTGGTTTGCGAGAAAACTTGTTATGACGCACGAACAAACGGGCGGACGGACGGACAGACAGACAAGTCGCGATTTTATAATTTTTTAGGGTATTGTTAAAAATATTTTAAATATCTTAAAAATGATCTGGTTTATAAGTTCTTTCAAGTAAAGTCATTTAGAACGTTTCCATGAGAAATATTCGTTATTTCAGTTGGCACTAAAATAGCGAATTGCGCTTGCCTTCTGACCTTTGGGGGCCGCCATTTTGAATGCATGCATTTGATTTGGGATTATTTTAAATCTTTGTATGCTAGGACCTCATCAATCAATGTACTATCTCGTTCAAAAAGGAGTTTCACTCTAGACAGGGCAATATAATTCAATTTTTAAAGAAAATGGCAGCTAAAAATATTAGGCTTTAAATTTTCGACTTTTTTATTTTTCATTCAATTTTAATAATTTCCTGCAAAATACAAGAACATAGTACAGACATTCATAATCTCAAGTTTCATCAAAATCCGTTGGAAAATGTGACCGCTAGAGGGCCACAAAAACCTGAAAAAAACGCATATTTAAACGGCCGCCATTTTGAAAGTTTGCCCATGCATGATCGCCAAAATATCAAAAACCGTAGCCCTAAGTAATGTCTATCTTGAAACCAAGTTTCATATATGTCGGATCAAAATTGCGACTTTTGGAGCCTTTGAAATTTTGACGTTCAACTGGCCGCGATATCGTTTTTTGCAACCTGACCTCCAGTGTTTTTACGTAATTCTCTAGATACTTATAATTTCTATCAAACTACCGAATTTCATGAAAATCTGTTCAAAGCTTTGACCACTATTACAACAACAAAATTTTGCACGTTTTTCGACATTTGAGCGGCCGCCACTTTGTTTCTGCCGTACCGACTTTGGATTTTTTAATTGTGAGATTCACCACATACATCAATGAACCTTTGTACCAAATTTCATTCAAATCGGAGCTATACTTTGGTCAGCACAGAAATCACGATTTTTCGTCTAAAATGGCCGCCATTTTGTTTTTGCCCGGCCGATATAGCTGGTTCAGGAACTTAACCGAGATATTAACCCTATACACCCATCCTGGAAATTTGGTGAAAATCGAAGCAAAATTGCAACCTCTAGCGTGGTCCCAAATTTCGTTATATCCCATATATATATATATATATATATATATATATATATATATATATATATATATATATATATATATATATATATATATATATATAAATATCTATATATATATATATATATATATATATATATATATGATGCTCTCCGCAATTGGTAAATTTCTCTCGAGAAATTAACCTAAAAGTGCATTCAGGCAGCTGCGCGATACCTTCAGGCACTTCCGGCTCCCGTTTCCGATGACTTTACAGCTGTATGGTTTCGGAATCAAAAGTACCCCAATCACGGAAAATACTGCAATTGCAGGTATCGCGAAGCTGCCTGAATGCACTTTTATTGAATTCTACTCATCACTAGCTTTCGTTTGACACCCCATATATTGAAATTGGAGAAAATATGAAAAACGGCCATTTTCCAGCAAAGCACTCCTTGCAACCCGATCGTTTTCCGAGGAACTCCAGAATATCGTTGCAGTGAAGATCTTGAAATTTTTAGGTAAATTTCTCGAGAGAAATTTAACTATTGCGGAGAGCATCATATATACGAAATTTTTGACCACGCTAGAAGTTGCAATTTTGCTTCGATTTTCACCAAATTTTCAGGAAAGGTGTATTCTGTAATTATCTCAGTTAATTTCGTGAACCAGCTATATCGGCCGGGCAAAAACAAAATGGCAGCCATTTTAGTCGAAAAATCGCGATTTCTGTTCTGACCAAAGTATAGCTGCGATTTGGATGAAATTTGGTACAAAGGTTCATTGAGGTGTGTGATGAATCTCACAATAAAAAATCCAAAGTCGGTACGGCAGAAACAAAATGGCGGCCGCTCAAATGTCGACAAACGTGCAAAATTTTGTTGTTGTAATAGTGGTCAAAGCTTTGAACAGATTTTCATGAAATTCGGTAGTTTGATAGAAATTATAAGTATCTAGGGAATCACGTAAAAACACTGGAGGTCAGGTTGCAGAAAACGAAATGGCGGCCAGTTGAAGATCAAAATTTCAAAGGCTCCAAAAGTTGCAATTTTGATCCGACATATATGAAACTTGATTTTAAGATAGACATTTTTTAGTGCTACGGCTTTTGGTATTTTGACGATCATGCATGTGCAACTTCCAAAATGGCGGCCGTTTAAATATGCGTTTTTTCATGTTTTTGTGGCCCTCTAGCGGTCACATTTTCAAACGGATTTTGATGAAACTTGAGATTATGAATCTCTGTACTATGTTTTTGTATTTTGCAGGAAATTACTAAAATTGAATGAAAAATAAAAAAGTCGAAAATTTAAAGCCTAATATTTTTAGCTGCTATTTTCTTCAAAAATTGAATTATTTTGCCCTGTCTAGAGTGAAACTCCTATTTGAACGAGATAGTTCATTGATTGATGAGGTCCTAGCATACAAAGATTTAAAATAATCCGAAATCAAATGCATGCATTCAAAATGGCGGCCCCCAAAGGTCAGAAGGCAAGCGCAATTCGCTATTTTAGTGCCAACTGAAATTACAAATATTTCTCATGGAAACGTTCTAAATGACTTTACTTGAAAGAACTTATAAACCAGATCATTTTTAAGATATTTAAAATATTTTTAACAATACCCTAAAAAATTATAAAATCGCGACTTGTCTGTCTGTCCGTCCGTCCGCCCGTTTGTTCGTGCGTCATAACAAGTTTTCTCGCAAACCACATGAGCTAGAATGAGGAAATTTTCTACGTAGGTCAAAAGTGGTGCCTCTTGAAATTTGCAGTGCAAAAAAATATTTTAAGGTATTTTAAGGGGGGTCTCCCCATACAGGGGGGTCTCCCTATACAGGGGGTGGCATACAATGTTTTTTATTTCTGTAGCCCTCTAGCAGCCAAGGTTCTCAACAGATTCCGTTGAAACTTGAAATTATAAGTTATTAAGGCAAGTTAATTTAACTTAATTATGCAAATCGAATGACAAATAAAACAGTCGAAAATTCACAGCTTAATATTTTTAGCAGCCGATTTCAATGAAAATCAAAATGACGGCCCTCATAGTTCAGAAAAAAATTGAAAATGTATTAATTAATAGCAATGCAAGTGCTGATTAAACTTTTATGGAAAGCTTTTGAAATTAACTATTCGAGCTATTTAAGCCTTTGTGTGGTAACCACTGTGAACTGTGTAAACAGCAAATGCGAGAAGGGCGAAACCGGTATTTATATGTTTACAACAATTTATGATCCGCCGATTCGCAATATGAAATCCATACGCGTGCAACTCAATTTAATTAGCAAAATATTTGCACCCCTATAAAAGGTCTTTTAAAAACGAACGTGGCCAGAATTTTTTCATGTTAATAAATACCCATGTGGTACTACGAAAATTGCAGAAAGAAGTTTAGTAGTAGGCAAGCCAAATTCTTTTTCGAAACTTTACGCTACATACGAGAAATTTACCTTTCCGGCTGGTGCTGCCAACGGGGATTTTTTTATGTTCCTGAGTACAATAACAGCGCGATTTGCATATTCAGGCACTTCCGACTCCCGTGTCCGATGATTTTACAGCTGTATGGTTTCGGAATCAAAAGAACCCCCACCACGCAAAATACCTCTATCGCAGATATCGCGAAGCTGCCTGAATGCACTTTTATTGAATTTTACCCATCACTAGCTTTCGTTTGACACCCCATATATTGAAATTGGAGAAAGTATGAACAACGGCCATTTTCCAGCAACGCACTCCTTGCAATTTTGATGGCTTTCCGAGGAACTCCAGAATATCGTTGTAGTGAAGATCTTTAATTTGTTTATGTTCCTGAGTACATTAACAGCGTGATTTGCATATTCAGGCAGTTCCAACTCCCGTTTCCGATGATTTTACAGCTGTATGGTTTCGGAATCAAAAGTACCCCAACCACGCGAAAAACTGCGATTTCAGGTACCGCGAAGCTGCCAGAATGCACTTTTATTGAACTCTACTTATCACTAGCTTTAGTTTGACACCCCATACATCGAAATTGGAGAAAGTATGAACAACGGCCGTTTTCCAGCAACGCACTCCTTGCAATCCGATCGTTTTCCGAGGAACTCCAGAATATCGTCGTAGTGAAGATCTTTAATTTGTTTATGCTCCTGAGTACAATAACAGCGCGATTTGCATATTCAGGCACTCCCGACTCCCGTTCCCGATGATTTGACAGCTGTATGGTTTCGGAATCAAAAGTACCCCAACCACGCAAAAAACTGCAATTGCAGGTATCGCGAAGCTGCCTGAATGCACTTTTATTGAATTTTACTCATCACTTGCTTTCGTTTGACACCCCATATATTGATATTGGAGAAAGTATGGAGAACGGCCATTTTCTAGCAACGCACTCCTGTCAATTTTGATGGCTTTCCGAGGAACTCCAGAATATCGTTGTAGTGAAGATCTTTAATTTGTTTATGTTCCTGAGTACAATAACAGCGTGATTTGCGAATTCAGGCACTTCCGACTCCCGTTTCCGATGATTTTACAGCTGTATGGTTTCGGAATCAAAAGGACCCCAACCACGCAATAAACTGCGATTGCAGGTTACGCGAAGCTGCCTGAATGCACTTTTATTGAATTTTACTCATCACTAGCTTTCGTTTGACACCCCATATATTGAAATTGGAGAAAGTATGAACAACGGCCATTTTCCAGCGACCATTTTCCGAGGAACTCCAGAATATCGTTGTATTGAAGGTCTTTAATTTTTTATGTTCCTGAGTACAATAACAGCGCGATTTGCATGTTCAGGCACTTCCGACTCCCGTTTCCGATGATTTGACAGCTGTATGGTTTCGGAATCAAAAGTACCCCAACCACGCAAAAAACTGCAATTGCAGGTATCGCGAAGCTGCCTGAATGCACTTTTATTGAATTCTACTCATCACTAGCTTTCGTTTGACACCCCAAATTTTGAAATTGGAGAAAGTATGAACAACGGCCATTTTCCAGCAACGCACTCCTTGCCAACCGATCGTTTTCCGAGGAATTCCAGAATATCGTTGCGGTGAAGATCTTTAATTTTTGATGTCCCTGAGTGCAACATCAGCGCGATTTGCATATTCAGGCACTTCCGACTTCCGTTTCCGATGATTTGAAAGCTGTATGGTTTCGGAATCAAAAGTACCCCAACCACGCAAAAAACTGCAATTGCAGGTATCGCGAAGCTGCCTGAATGCACTTTTATTGAATTCTACTCATCACTAGCTTTCGTTTGACACCCCATATATTGATATTGGAGAAAGTATGGAGAACAGCCATTTTCCAGCAACGCACTCCATGCTATTTCGATGACTTTCCGAGGAACTCCAGAATATCGTTGTAGTGAAGATCTTTAATTTTTTTATGTTCCTGAGTACATTAACAGCGTGATTTGCATATTCAGGCACTTACGAATCCCGTTTCCGATGATTTTACAGCTGTATGGTTTCGGAATCAAAAGTACCCCAACCATGCAAAAAACTGCGATTGCAGGTATCGCGAAGCTGCCTGAATGCACTTCTAGCTTTCGTTTGACAACCCATATATTGAAATAAGAGAAAGTATGAACAACGGCCGTTGCCCAGGAACGCACTCCTTGCAATCCGATCGTTTTCCGAGGAACTCAAGAATATCGTTGTAGTGAAGATCTTTATTTTTTTTTTTTGTTCCTGAGTACAATAACAGCGCGATTTGTATATTCAGGCACTTCCGACTCCCGTTTCCGATGATTTGACAGCTGTATGGTTTCGGAATCAAAAGTACCCCAACCACGCAAAAAACTGCAATTGCAGGTATCGCGAAGCTACCTGAATGCACTTTTATTGAATTCTACTCATCACTAGCCCTCGTTTGACACCCCATTTATTGATATTGGAGAAAGTATGGAGAACGGTCATTTTCCAGCAACGCAATCCTTGCAATTTCGATGGCTTTCCGAGGAACTCCAGAATATCGTTGTAGCGAAGATCTTTAATTTGTTTATGTTCCTGAGTACATTAACAGCGTGATTTGCATCTTCAGGCACTTCCGACTCCCGTTTCCGATGATTTTACAGCTGTATGGTTTCGGAATCAAAAGTACCCCAATCACGCAAAAAACTGCAATTGCAGGTATCGCGAAGCTGCCTGAATGCACTTTTATTGAATTCTACTCATCACTCGCTTTCGTTTGACACCTCAAATTTTGAAATTGGAGAAAGTATGAACAACGGCCATTTTCCAGCAACGCACTCCTTGCAAACCGATCGTTTGCCGAGGAATTCCAGAATATCGTTGCGGTGAAGATCTTTAATTTTTTGATGTTCCTGAGTACAATAACAGCGCGATTTGCATATTCAGGCACTTCCGACTCCCGTTTCCGATGATTTTACAGCTGTATGGTTTCGGAATCAAAAGTACCCCAACCACGCAAAAAACTGCAATTGCAGGTATCGCGAAGCTGCCTGAATTCACTTTTATTGAATTCTACTCATCACTAGCTTTCGTTTGACACCCCAAATTTTGAAATTGGAGAAAGTATGAACAACGGCCATTTTCCAGCAACGCACTCCTTGCCAACCGATCGTTTTCCGAGGAATTCCAGAATATCGTTGCGGTGAAGATCTTTAATTTTTGATGTTCCTGAGTACAACAACAGCGCGATTTGCATATTCAGGCACTTCCGACTTCCGTTTCCGATGATTTGACAGCTGTATGGTTTCGGAATCAAAAGTACCCCAACCACGCAAAAAACTGCAATTGCAGGTATCGCGAAGCTGCCTGAATGCACTTTTATTGAATTGTACTCATCACTAGCTTTCGTTTGACACCCCAAATTTTGAAATTGGAGAAAGTATGAACAACGGCCATTTTCCAGCAACGCACTCCTTGCCAACCGATCGTTTTCCGAGGAATTCCAGAATATCGTTGCGGTGAAGATCTTTAATTTTTGATGTTCCTGAGTACAACATCAGCGCGATTTGCATATTCAGGCAGTTCCGACTTCCGTTTCCGATGATTTGACAGCTGTATGGTTTTGGAATCAAAAATACCCCAACCACGCAAAAAACTGCAATTGCAGGTATCGCGAAGCTGCCTGAATGCACTTTTATTGAATTCTACTCATCACTAGCTTTCGTTTGACACCCCATATATTGATATTGGAGAAAGTATGGAGAACAGCCATTTTCCAGCAACGCACTCCATGCAATTTCGATGACTTTCCGAGGAATTTCAGAATATCGTTGTAGTGAAGATCCTTAATTTTTTATGTTCCTGAGTACAATAACAGCGTGATTTGCATATTCAGGTACTTCCGACTCCCGTTTCCGATGATTTTACAGCTGTATGGTTTCGGAATCAAAAGTGCCGCAACCACGCAATAAACTGCGATTGCAGGTATCGCGAAGCTGCCTGAATGCATTTTTATTGAATTCTACTCATCACTAGCTTTTGTTTGACACCCAATATATTGAAATTGGAGAAAGTATGAAAAACGGCCGTTTTCCAGCAACGCACTCCTTGCAATCCAATCGTTTTCCGAGGAACTCCAGAATATCGTTGTAGTGAAGACCTTTGATTTTTTATGTTCCTGAATACTATGACAACGGAATTTGCATATTCAGGCACTTCCGACTCCCGTTTCCGATGATTTTACAGCTGTATGGTTTCGGAATCAAAAGTACCCCAACCACTCAAAAACAGCGATGCGATTGCACTTTTATTGAATTCTACTCATCACTAGCTTTTGTTTGACACCCCATATGTTGAAATTGGAGAAAGTATAAAAAACTTTTAGAAAAAAAAGAAAACCGACTTCAAAATGCCCTAAAAAGGATGAAGTAAATTTTATGGAAGCGGTGCCATATCATATTTTCCCCATTCTTTTGTGATGGTGAAGATGTTAGAAGTATTTATGTTGAAATGGGGAAATTGATTTGGCACCGCTTCCATAAAATTCATTTCATCCATTTTAGGGCATTTTGAAGTCGGTTTCCTTTTTTTCTAAAAGTTTTTTATTTCACCCTTTTTAGCGGCAAATTTTTTCATTTCAAACCTTTCAAAACTCAGTTTGTTGAATACATTGCATCATGTACTCGTATATTAAAATATAATTTTTTACTGGAATTCAAAAACCACTACGGCTAAAATCTGCAGCGTTCATTGGAATCGAATTTAGCCCTGGTACATTTAATACATGATCTCATCAACGTCTACCTTGATTTTCGACTTCATAAAAATCCAAAATGGATTGTAGCTTTGGAAAATTTTTGAATTTCGAACTGTGCCCAGACGACATTTTTATATTTTGACTTGACTCTGAAGTGCTTTTTTATCGTTCAACTTTTTTCGACCTTTGAGCGGTCGCCATTTTGTTTCAAATTGTTCCACTTTTGATTTTTTCTTGTGAGCTTTATCATACATTTGAATAAATTCTTGTATCAATTTTGGTAAAATCCGGAGCTATACTATGGTCAGAACAGAAATATTTCTGAAAATTTTTTTATATCCTATCTACATACAACCAACCAAACACACATACACATCTTCATATATATATATATATATATATATATATATATATATATATATATATATATATATATATATATATATATATATGTATATATACATATATATATATATATATATATATATATATATATATATATATATATATCTGTCTACATATATATATATATATATATATATATATATATATATATATATATATATATCTGTCTACATATATATATATATATATATATATATATATATATATATATATATATATATATAAATAAATATGTATATATATAAATGTATATATATATATATATATATATATATATATATATATATATATATATATATATATATATATAAATATGTATATATATATATATGTATATATATATATATATACACATACATATATATATATATATATAGATAGATATATATATATATATATATATATATATATATATATATATATATAAATATATATAAATATATATATATATATATATTTTTATATATATATATATATATATATATATATATATATATATATTTATATATATACATATTTATGTGTATACACTATATACATTATATACACACATATATATATATATATATATATATATATATATATATATATATATATATATATATATATATATATATATATATATACATATATATATATATATGTATCGACATATATATTTATAAATGAAAACATAAAGTTTGATCCGGAATTAATCTCAAGAAATTTATTTAAAAAGATCCTTCTTAACCGTATCACTCGTTCACTTATACTCGAAACCACTCGCCTTCGTTTTCATTTAACTATGGCACCTAATTTACATGAAATTATACCCTATAGTTCAATGACAAATCGGCTATGCATTTTCATCTCCATATGTAAAGTTATGATCAGTTATAGAAGGAAAAGTATCTCTTTTTAGGTTGCAATTCTCGCCGGTCTTTAGTATGGAAATTACAAATTTTGGATTTATTGGCATATGTTAAAATGTATAATATTAACTGGAAAGTAGCGAATCAACTCTATAATTTGAAATCACTCAGTCCTTATTATTTCTTCGGGGAGTTTTATAAAGCCTATATGTAGTGTTTGCATCTAAGGATGTAAGAAGGATCCTTTACTAAGCTCATCGGTAAGCAAAGGATGACTTCGGAAGAGAAAAGCATCCTGAAATGTTCCCTCTAACTATTTTACACATTTAGAAGTAATTTATTGGTTATTTCCGGTAGAAACGATTGAATAAAATGTACCGTTTACGCAAAAAATTAAGGATACTGAAAATTTTTATCATTTGCCTCCAAAGGACTCGGTATTTCCATCAAATTCTTGAACAGTGGCAACTAATTGGCACTTTTTGTGCGAAAAAATATTTAAACTCAATTTCTCGACACCAATGTATCATATTGAACTGTTAGTATCTACAGAGTCCTTGGAAGGATTACGATTCTGTTCCGGTACATTTTAGATCAATGTGTTATCCTTCATTTGAAACCTCTACAATCAAAATCCTTACACCCGTCGATCAGTTATGCTGAAAAATCCGGGTGAAAGTCGGAAATTTTTTAGTTTTAAGGATAAAAGTCCTTTACCGTTACTTGAAATTCTTATCCTTTAAACGGGACCTAAATGGAAGAAAGACGTATCATTTGCCAGTAACAGGACTCTTCTATCTATCTCCGTTTAAAAGTTATGCGTGAACATACAAAAAAAAAAGCAAAAAAAAATATACGCAATGAATTGATAACATTCTTTCTTTTGGAAGTCGGTTAATGAAAAACGGCCATTTTCCAGCAACGCACTCCTTGCAATCTGATCGTTTTCCGAGGAACTCCAGAATATCGTTGCAGTGAAGATCTTTAATTTTTTATGTTCCTGAGTACAATAACAGCGCGATTTGCATATTCAGGCACTTCCGACTTCCGTTTCCGATGACTTTACAGCTGTATGGTTTCGGAATCAAAAGTACCCCAACCACGCAAAAACTGCAATTGCAGGTATCGCGAAGCTGCCTGGATGTAATTTTTTTGAATTCTACTCATCACTAGCTTTCGTTTGACACCCCGTATATTGAAATTTGAACAAGTTTGAAAAATGGCCGTGTTGCAGCAATGCACTCCTTGCAATCCGATCGTTTTCCTAGGAACTCCAGAATATCGATCTGGTGAAGATCTTTCATTTTGTTATATTCCTGAGTACAATAACAAAGCGATTTGCATACTCAAGCACTTCCGACTCCCGTTTCCGATGATTTTACAGCTGTATGGTTTCGCAATCAGAATTACAGCAACCACGCGAAAAACTGCAATTGCAGGTATCGTGAAGCTGCCTATATGCACTTTGATTCAATTTTACTCATCAGTAGCTTTCATTTGACACCCCATATACGAGTATTGATATTGGAGAAAGTATGAAAAACGGCCATTTTCCAGCAACGCACTCCTTGCAAACCGATCGTTTTCCGAGGAACTCCAGAATATCGTTGCAGTGAAGATCTTTAGTTTTTTAATGTTCCTGAGTTCAAAAACAGCACAATTTGCATATTCAGGCACTTCCGACTCCCGTTTCCGATGACTTTACAGCTGTATGGTTTCGGAATCAAAAGTACGCCAACCACGCAAAAAACTGCAATTGCAGGTATCGCGAAGCTGCCTGAATGTACTTTTATTGAATTCTACTCATCACCAGCTTTCGTTTGACACCCCATATATTGAAATTGAAGAAAGTATGAAAAACTGCCGTTTTCCAGCAACGCACTCCTTGCAATCCGATAGTTTTCCGAGGAACTTCAGAATATCGTTGTAGTGAAGATCTTTAATTTTTTTATGTTCCCGAGTACAATAACAGCGCGATTTGCATATTCAGGCACTTCCGACTTCCGTTTCCGATGATTTTACAGCTGTATGGTTTCGGAATCAAAAGTACCCCAACAACGCAAAAAACTGCAATTGCAGGCATCGTGAAGCTGCCTGAATGCACTTTTATTGAATTCTACTCACCACTAGCTATCGTTTGAAACCCCATATATTGAAATTGGAGAAAGTATGAACCACGGCCATTTTTCAGCAACGCACTCCTTGCAATCCGATCGTTTTCCGAGGAACTCCAGAATATCGTTGTAGTGAAGATCTTTATTTTTTTTATGTTCCTGAGTACAATAACAGCGCGATTTGCATATTCAGGCACTTCCGACTCCCGTTTCCGATGATTTTACAGCTGTATGGTTTCGGAATCAAAAGTACCCCAACCAAGCAAAAAACTGCAATTGCAGGTATCGCGAAGCTGCCTGAATGCACTTTTATTGAATTCTACTCATCACTAGCTTTCGTTTGACACCCCATATTTTGAAATTAGAGAAAGTATGAAAAACGGCCGTTTCCCAGCAACGCACTCCTTGCAATCCGATAGTTTGCCGAGGAACTCCAGAATATCGTTGTAGTGGAGATCTGTAATTTGTTTATGTTCCTGAGTACAATAACAACGCGATTTGCATATTCAAGCACTTCCGACTCCCGTTTCCGATGATTTGACAGCTGTATGGTTTCCAAATCAAAAGTACCCCAACCAAGCAAAAAACTGCAATTGCAGGTATCGCAAAGCTGCCTGAATGGACTTTTAATTGAATCCTACTCATCACTAGCTTTCGTTTGACACCCCATATATTGAAATTGGAGAAAGTATGAAAAGCGACCGTTTTCCAGCAACACACTCCTTGCAATCCGATCGTTTTCCGAGGAACTCCAGAATATCGTTTGTTCAGTTCCTGAACAAGGTACAGCAGCAATTGACTTAGGTTGAAATCCTAGACTAAGTAAAATACAAGCCAGCAGAATTAAGCAAGTTCATATGGAATAGCATGTTGCCTATCGTGCAATTTTTTCCATATAATTTTTATAGAATTCATTCACCTTAATTGTTTTCAATATAAATAAATGCTAACGTAGTATTCATTCACCTTAATTGTTCTCAATATAAATAAATGCTAACGTAGAATTCATTCACCTTAATTCTTCTCAATATAAATAAATGCTAACGTAGAAATCGTTCACCTCAATGGTTTTCAAATCTAAATACTAGCTTGCACAATTATGCGATCAATGTAGTTTTACATGAATGCTGGCTTGTACATTTTTGTCAATGAACTTTCTTCCAAACAATTTAATTTTTCTTTGATGATTAGAAGAAAATGTATTATAAATACAATTGAATGAATCAATAAAGTATCAGTTTTTGTCATATTATCAACAGCAATAACACGAGCATTTTCCTTTTTTAATCTCCCAGTTTCCCAATCTACCCTAGTTTGATACATTCTACAACCATTGAGTGTATTAAACGTTCCTAAAACTCCTCAATAACAGCTGGTGTGGCTGGTTTTTTGAGGAATAATCCTTTACACTATTTCGGCTCACAGGAAGCCTTCCTGCATCGAAACATTGGTCCGTCGAGCCGGATTTCGTTTGCAATTAGGTTCAATATAGTTCCTTACTGCATACAATCCGTTTCTCCATTGGTTGCTGCGTTTTATCTTGGGCACCGTTCCCAACAATAAGGACTTCCTCTGAATCGTGGCAGCACTCTAGTTCTCAAATTATCGTTCATGACTGCGGTACACAGACATCCTTGGATTGTAGGGATATTTTGACATTCAGGCTCCGAATCTATTGTTCCTGACTGCGATATACGGTGATCTCTTGGAGTTATCATTTAGGGTTCAGCGGCACTCAGGTTCCTAGCCAATTGTTCCTGACTGCACTACAAGAGAACCTTCGGGTTTCCGTGAAAGGTCCACTGGGATTTGGCGGCACTCAGGTTCCAGACTTTTTAGTTCCTGACTGCAGCTCACGAGCACCTTTGGAACTCATTTTAGTCGCTTAAAATATTCAATATGGAGGTCAATACGCTTCTAGAGGATCAGCAGCGTATAGCTGAGTCTCTCGAAGATCTAGAGAGGAACTTTAAAAAGGACAGCACATCTCGGAAAGATGTGGAGTACTTTAATAAGAAACTGGGGATTATTGAAACCCTCTGGGAAAGATTCAAGTTAAATCACGTTGAATTGCAATCAACACTTGCACCCTCTCACCAGTATTTAGAGAAACGTTTGTATGATGCAACAAGGCAACAATTCGACAAAACGAAGAGCGTATACACAGTAGGTCAGACACTTCTGATTCCAACTTTGAAACCTGATGAACAATGAACCAACGGCAGCGTCTCTGCCGACGGCTCCAAACGATCCACTGCTCATTTCTAACGATCCAACTGAATCGATGCCAACGGCTGCCTACCGATATAATTTTCAACCAAGCCACCTTCCAAGGCTACCTGCTATAACCATTCCGATGTTTAATGGCGACTTCAAAGAATGGAGAAAGTTTTTCGATTTATTCAGGACAGTTATACATAATAACTACAATCTGGGACCCATCCAAAAGATGCAATATCTTTTAAGCTATTTAGAAGGAGAGGCAAAAAATGCTGTGTCGCATCTGCAGCTAGATGCATTGAATTATGAGACGGCCATTATGATGCTACAAGAACACTTTTCAAACAGCAAAAGAATGACTATGGCATACCTTGACTCCATTTTCGATATAAAAAAAGTTGAACACAGGAGCGCAACTGACATAATAAACCTATTTAATGTTCTGCGTAACTGTTTAGCTGCGCTTAAAAATTTGTCACATAATACAGATCAGTGGGATCCGATCATCATACACGCTATGCGAAAACTCGATTCTGAGAGCATTCGCCTGTTTGAAAATACATTACCGAACAATAAGGAAATGCCATCATTACAACAGCTCTATAATTTCCTATTAAAAAGATATGAAGTCTTAACGACGATCAAACCTCAAGTCCAGGAGCAGCACGTTAAAAAGCGAGCGTTCAATACGACGACAAAACCAGCATGTCCATATTGCAAAGAGCAACATTTTATATACCGTTGCGAAAAATTTAAAGGACTTTCCGCAGACGATCGCTATAAATTCATTTCATCGAATAAATTATGCTATAATTGCTTGACTCACGGCAAAAGCATAAAATGTAAAAGCACACATAGATGCTTCGAGTGCAACAAACCGCACCATACACTTCTGCATTTCCCCAAGGTTAAAACGGTGTCTTCCAATATTGCTACTAATGAAGCCTATGAGGGATTATCAACAAAAACAAATGGCAAAGAAATTAACACCAAGGTACTACTTCCTACAGCTCTCATAAATGTACTATCGAGCACTGGAGAAAGAATTCCGTTGCGCGCTCTCATCGATCAAGGATCCCAGACATCTTTCATTACCTCAAAGGCAGCAAAGAGGCTACGTTTAGAAACTGAAAACGTCCTGGCTACTGTTACAGGTATTGGTGAAAAGGGATCAACGACCATACGCGAAAAAGTATACGTAACGATAACCCCGCATTTTCGATCAGCATTTACTACCCTAGTAGAAGCATTAATTATGCCCAGGCTCACAACAAACTTGCCGGAAGACCTAGTAGAGCTACCTAGATATAGCAAAGTCCCAGAACTTAAGTTAGCGGATCCTTGCTTTACCTCCCCTGGACGAATAGATATGATACTTGGAGGAGAGGTCCTTGAAGAGATAATCGAAGAAGGCCTAAGGAAGGAAGAACCATTATTAGCCCAAAAGACGAAGCTTGGTTGGATTTTGTCAGGCAAAACCATGTCCGAGACTAAAAGGAGTACAGCCAATATGATATCCTGCATCTCGAAGACCGAATTCCACAAATCGGTGGAAAGGTTCTTCGAGATGGACAACGACATTAGCGAAAGGGAGCCTTCACCTTCTGAGGTCAGATGCGAAGAACATTTTCAAGTAACTCACGAAAGAGACAATCAAGGAAGATATGGAGTCCAGCTTCCATTTAAAGACGAAATCAATGCAACACCACTTGGGGAATCTAGAGTTAAAGCTTTAATAAGATACAAACAAGTCGAGAAAAGGCTTGAAAAAGATCCAGAATTGAAAAAACAAAATCAAACGTTTTTGCAAGAATATCTTGAACTCGGCCACATGGAAAAGGTAAATCCATACATCGGTGACAACAGAAGCGTTTTCTACTTACCACATCACCCAGTACTAAAGGAGGATAGTACTACAACAAAACTTCGAGTCGTCTTTGATGCATCCGCAAAAACCTCAGAGGGACCCAGCCTGAATGATTTGTTATATATTGGAGCTAAATTACAGCAGGACTTAGCCCAGATCTTGCTACGATGGAGAAAGCATAAATATGTTTATACTGCGGACATTGAGAAGATGTTCCGGCAAATCATTCTGTCAAGCCAGGATAGAGACTATCACAGGATCCTCTGGAGAAACGATAGAACACAAACTATTGATGAATATCGATTGAACACAGTCACTTACGGTACAGCCTGTGCCACATTTTTGGCTGTACGATGTCTCGTCCAGCTGGCAAAAGATGAAGGCAAAAACTATCCACATGCAGCCAACGTGCTTTAGAATGACTTCTATGTTGATGATATGCTTAGTGGTTCGGACTCAAAAGAAGTAGCACTAAAATTACAAAAAGAAATTACGGACCTGCTCAAAAAGCGTGGTTTCAATCTCAGAAAGTGGGCTGGCAATGATGCAGAGCTACTGGCAACAATCCCTGAAGATGCAAGAGAAAAGGGAATGCTTCGAATAACCGAGGCTACCTCTCTGAAAACACTAGGAATTCATTGGAATCCATGTCAAGATGAATTCCAGTTTAAGGTTCCCAAGTTCCAAAGCAGAGGAAAATTGACAAAACGCAGACTTTTATCAAATATCGCTACCATATATGATCCGCTTCAATGGCTAGCACCCGTTACTATAAGGGCGAAATTGCTAATGCAAGACGTATGGAAGATGGGAGTAAATTGGGATGAAGAGCCTTCTGAGGAGATTATAAATCGATGGAACTGGCTTGAAGCAGGTTTAGAGCATCTAGAAAGCTTAAAAATCCCACGTTGGATCTACTATACCTCCAATACTAAATTAGAGCTTCACGGCTTCTGTGACGCCTCAAAGGTAGCATACGCCGCAGTTGTATACAGCAGTTCAATTGATGAAACCGGCTTAATCAACACAACACTTCTTTGTGCAAAAACCAAGGTCACACCCATGAAGTCGGAAATACCGCTTCCAAAACTTGAGCTCAACGCAGCAGTACTTCTTACCAATTTTCGCTTGGAGTGATTCGACGATAACATTAGCATGGCTGAGGAAGGAACCATCTTCATTAGAAACATATGTCGCGAACAGAGTCTCCAAGGTACAGACGTTCGATGGTGGAAAGTGGCAATGGAATCAGGTGAGATCGGAGGAAAACCCCGCTGATTGTGCTTCTAGAGGAATAAATCCGAAAGAATTGCGCAGTCATAAACTGTGGTGGAGTGGTCCAGCTTGGTTACTACAAACCACTAACATTGAAGCCCCGATTAAAATAGCATCAACATGCACAACAAAACAAGAAGTCGAACTTCTGGAACGCTATTCTAGTATAGAAAGATTGACAAGAATCTTTAGTCTCTGCCTCAGATTCACCCACAATTGTAGGAGACCACGTGATGGAAAGAGAATAGGCATCTTACAACCCAATGAGCTCCAAAATGCACATCTCAAAATCATCTCTATCATTCAACAACAAGAGTTTTTTCAAGACATAGCTGATTTAAAGGCAAACAAAGGTGCCAGTGCTAAAATACGATCACTCAATCCTTTCGTAGACAAATTAGGAATCCTTCGAGTGGGAGGAAGACTCCGGAATGCAAACATTTCGCAAGACGCGAAGTTCCCTATTCTACTACCGCAACGTAGCCATATAACCTACCTAATTGTTAGGGAAGCACACAAGAAGACCAATCATGGAGGACCTCGGCTCGTTCAAAATTATCTACGGATGAGGTGCTGGATATTAAATGATCAAAAGGTTATCAGATACGAGATCCATCGTTGCATAACCTGCTGTAGATTTGCAAACAGAGCTAATAAGCAACTAATGGGTAACCTACCAGCCGTACGCATCACTCCATCAAGCGCATTCTCACACTGTGGCGTAGATTAAGTGGGACACTTTAGCACAAGAATGTCTAAAGGAAGAGGATCAGTGATCCTCAAAGGATACATCGCCCTGTTCACCTGTATGGTGACAAAAACTATCCACCTGGAGCTTGTAAGTGATCTGTCAACGGAAGCCTTGTTGGCGGCATTTAAGCGTTTCATCAGTCGAAGAGGACTTTGTCAGGAAATATTTAGCGATAATGGAACGAATTTTGTCGGAGCAAGTAATCAAATGGATAAAAATATCCAAGAAGCCATTGAAAGATCCACAAGTGATTTAGCACGAATAACAACCAAAGATGGAGTCACCTGGAGTTTCATACCGGTTGCTACACCCTATTTTGGGGGTCTGTGGGAAGCTAGAGTGAAGTCATTCAAAGGACATATCAAACGAATATTTGACGAGGCCAAGATAGTTCCAACCTTTGAAGAGTTTTCCACGATATTATGTCAAATAGAAGCCTGCCTCAATTCGAAACCGATCACACCCCTATCCAGCGATCCAAATGACTTGGAAGCTTTGACACCTGGTCATCTTTTGATTGGCCGACCATTGTTAGCTCTACCAGAGCCGGATAAATCACAGAAAACTCTACATGAACGTTGGCAGATGCTCACTGCAATGCATCAAACATTCTGGAATAGATGAACAAATGAATATTTGCACACTCTTCAACGACGTACAAAATGGACTAAACACGAAGAAAACATAAAAATTGGGGAATTAGTACTTATAAAAGAACGAGATATGCCACCAACCAAATGGCCACTCGCACGAATTCATGAAGTTCAACCAGGAACGGATGGCAAAGTACGAACAGTAACGGTTAGATATAATGGCAACAAATTCAAGAAGGTCGCTATCGTCAATCTCTGTCGTCTTCCTGTCGAGATCTCCGAAGATAGTGCAGCGAAGCAAACTCAAAGGTCTAAAAAAAACCAAGCTCACGGCGCATCATATGATGAGCAACGAGTCGATCCTCCATCTAAGCCTGTTCAAGCCAGACTTCAAGCTTTGCTCGTTCAAACCAGGCCTCAATATACACCTCTTCAAGCCAATTCTAAGAAGCCAAAATGCGACGAATCGCACCAACTAAAAACAAACCAGCGTCCCAAAAAAAAATAAGAATTGCTACTTGCACCTGGGCAACCAAACTTATGAATCTAGCCCTTCTGGTATTTTCCCTTTTAACACTGGGTCTGGCGAATTCTACGAACACCAACTACGATGTTATCAGACCTAAAGGAGGGTTCTACGTTGAAAGACTGGGCAATGTTCATGTCTTACGTGGGAATCTCCGATTAGAAGTAAATTTTCCCATGAACACATCTCTACAAGATGAGGAAAGTGTTATATCTACCCTGAAAGAGGTCAAGAACATGTGTCATCAGACAAGAGACATATCAGGAATAACACACTGTGATACACTGGTACAACACATGGCGGCAAAACAGGCTGAAATACTGAGCCATATCCGAGAAATCAAGGCTATTCCAAACTCCAGGCAAAAAAGAGGCCTATTCGGCAAGCTCCTCACTGCCGTTTTTGGTGTTAACGACGAAGTTTATACGGATATAGATACTTTGCAAGAAAACCAACGAGATATCTTCAAAACTATGAATCATCAAGGCATACTCTTAAACACGAAAATATCACAGTCGAATCATATAACTATGATAAAACTAAAGAATCTCGGAGAAAAATTGAGCCAAGTAATCGATACTGTCAACGAAATGAGAAAATGGTACATAAAAATCGATCACAACAGACTAGGCATTCAAGTAATATCAGCATATCTTATGGCAATGGATTATTACGATGAAATAAGCTTGAAGTATTCCAAATTAACGAGAGCGCTATATGGTCATGAAAACATCCTTAATTTCATTACAATAAATACCATAAACACTATGATACAAAGTACTAAACAAAAAAACGGCTTCGCTTTCGAAATACTACGAAGCCCTCAACAACGTATACACCTAGAACGAAGTGAGGAGGGAGCCGCAGTTTATGGATATTTCACGATAATTGAAAACGTCAGATACGACCTTATCCACGTAACTTCTGTTCCACACAAGCAGCATGCACATTGTTACATCATGATTGATGCAGGACCTCCTACAATTGCGGTAAACTTTGATCGTCGAGTTTATTTCACTCTGAACTAGGAAGAACTAGAAGCATGCAAGTCTGAGGAAGAACTACTAATATGCTCGCCTTGTACGACCACGAATATGATGACAAAACCTAACTGCATCCTGGATGAGATCTACAACAGGCACAACCGAATCATGTGCCCTACATTTAGCACAAAGAGCGAACGTACATTATGGAAAAAGCTTAGGATGAAGAACACATGGCTTTTTATTGCCGATCCTCCAGTTCCAGCACACTTAATCTGCAACGGCCAGCGGCAGGAAATCGTATTGAAAGATGTAGGAATAATACGCACAGCAACCAACTGCATTATAGAAACCAAAGAAGTCACTCTTCGAACATCACTTAACGAGGAAATGACTGTTTTGAGTTCCTTTATGAAAGAGATTCCACCTGAGAAATTTAACACGACCACGCAACAGTCAGCATTTGCGAACTCTGAACCGATCACCAAATTATCACAGCAGGTCTTCACGAACGAGGTTTCAAACATCCAGGAACCTGCAAACACACTACAAAAAATCAAGGAGCACACGGTGCCAGCAGCAACCACAATACTTGTCACCCTGCGGCTACTCCTAATCGGTAACTCATTGAAGAAAAGATGCCAACATACCTTCTACGGATAAGAAAATCTGCAGAACAAGCCGAAGATCATCCCGGAACTGCTACATCACTCAGGGACAGATTCAACAGCATCATTACTCGCGCCCGCCCAATATGTTCAGTTCCTGAACAAGGTACAGCACCAATTGACTTAGGTTAAAATCCTAGACTGAGTAAAATACAAGCCAGGAGAATTAATCAAGTTCATATTGAATAGCATATTGCCTATGGTGCAATTTTTTCCATATAATTTTTATAGAATTCATTCACCTTAATTGTTTTCAATATAAATAAATGCTAACGTAGAATTCATTCACCTTAATTGTTCTCAATATAAATAAATGCTAACGTAGAATTCATTCACCTTAATTCTTCTCAATATAAATAAATGCTAACGTAGAAACCGTTCACCTCAATGGTTTTCAAATCTAAATACTAGCTTGCACAATAATGCGATCAATGTAAATTTACATGAATGCTGGCTTGCACATTTTTGTCAATGAACTTTTTTCCAAACAATTTAATTTTTTTTTTGATGATTAGAAGAAAATGTATTATAAATACAATTGAATGAATCAATAAAGTATCAGTTTTTGTCATATTATCAACAGCAATAACACGAGCATTTTCCTTTTTTAATCTCCCAGTTTCCCAATCTACCCTAGTTTGATACATTCTACAACCATTGAGTGTATTAAACGTTCCTAAAACTCCTCAATAACAGCTGGTGTGGCTGGTTTTTTGAGGAATAATCCTTTACACTATTTCGGTTCACAGGAAGCCTTCCTGCATCGAAACATCGTTGTAGTGAAGATCTTTAATTTTTTTATGTTCCTGAGTACAATAACAGCGCGATTTGCATATTCAGGCATTTCGACTCCCGTTTCCGATGACTTTACAGCTGGATGGTTTCGGAATCAAAAGTACCCCAACCACGCAAAAAACTGCAATTGCAGATATCGCGAAGCTGCCTGAATGCACTTTTAATTGAATTCCACTCATCACTAGCTTTCGTTTGACACCCGATATATTGAAATTGGAGAAAGTATGAAAAACGGCCATTTTCCAGCAACGCACTCCTTGCTATCCGATCGTATTCCGAGGAACTCCAAAATATAGTTGTAGTGAATATCTTTGATTTTTTTATGTTCCTGAGTACAATAACAGCGCGATTTGCATATTCAGGCACTTCCGACTCCTGTTTCCGATGACTTTACAGCTATATGGTTTCGGAATCAAAAGTACCCCAAACCACGCAAAAAACTGCAATTGCAGGTATCGCGAAGCTGCCTGAATGCACTTTTATTGAATTCTACTCATCACTAGCTTTCGTTTGACACCCCATAGATTGATATTGGAGAAAGTAGGAACAACGGCCGTTTTCCAGCAACGCACTCCTTGCAATCCGATCGTTTTCCGAGGAACTCCAGAAGATCGTTGTAGTGAAGATCTTTAATTTGCGGAGAGCATCATATATATATATATATATATATATATATATATATATATATATATATATATATATATATATATATATATATATATATATATATATATATATGGGATATAACGAAATTTGTGACCACGATAGAGGTTGCAATTTTGCTTCGATTTTCACCAAATTTTCAGGAAAGGTGTATTGGGTAATTATCTCGGTTAAGTTCATAAACCAGCTATATCGGACGGGCAAAAACAAAATTGCGGCCATTTTAGACGAAAAATCGTGATTTCTATTCTGACCAAAGTATAGCTCCGATTTGGATGAAAATTGGTACAAGGGTTCATTGATGTATGCGATGAATTTTACAATAAAAAATCCAAAGTCGGTACGGCAGAAACAAAATGGCGGCCGCTCAAAGGTCGAAAAACGTGCAAAATTTTGTTGTTGTAATAGTGGTCAAAGCTTTCAACAGATTTTCATGAAATTTGATAACTTGAAAGAAATTATAAGTATCTAAAGAATCGCGTGAAAAAACTGGGGGTCAGGTTGCAACAAACAAAATGGCGGCCAGTTGAAGGGCGAAATTTCAAAGGCTTTTTGAAGACGCAATTTTAATTCGACATATATGAAATTCGGTCACAAGATAGACATTATCCAGACCTACAGTCTTTGATATTTTGGTGATCATGCATGAGCAAATTTCAAAATGGCGGCCGTTTAAATATGCGTTTTTTCAGGTTTTTATGGCCCTCTAGCGGTCACATTTTCCAGCGGATTTTGATGAAACTTGAGATTATGGATCTCTGTACTATGTTCTTGTATTATGCAGGAAATTATTAAAATTAAATGAAAAATAAAAAAGTCGAAAATTTAAAGCCTAATATTTTTAGCTGCCATTTTCTTTAAAAATTGAATTATTTTGCCCTGTCTAGAGTGAAACTCCTATTTGAACGAGATAGTACATTGATTGATGAGTTCCTAGCATACAAAGATTTAAAATAATCCAAAATCAAATGCATGCATTCAAAATGGCGGCCCCCAAAGGTCAGAAGGCAAGCGCAATTCGCTATTTTAGTGCCAACTGAAATAATGAATATTTTTCATGATAACGTTTTAAATGACTTTTCTTGATAGAATTTATAAACCAGACCATTTTTAAGATATTGTAAAATCTTTTTAACAATCCCCTTAAAAAATTATAAAATCGCGACTTGTCTGTCTGTCCGTCCGTTTGTTCGTGCGTCAAAACAAGTTTTCTCGCAAACCACATGAGCTAGAATGAGGAAATTTTCTACGTAGGTCAAAGATGGTGCCTCTTGTAATTTGCAGTGCAAGAAAATATTTTAAGGTATTTTAAGGGGGGTCTCCCCATACAGGGGGGTCTCCCCATACAGGGGGGTGGCATACAATGTTTTTTATTTCTGTAGCAGCCAAGATTCTCAACAGATTCCGTTGAAATTTGAAATTATAAGTTATTAACGCAAGTTAATTTAATTTAATTATGCAAATCGAATGACAAATAAAAAAGTCGAAAATTTACGGCTTAATATTTTTAGCAGCCGATTTCAATAAAAATTGAAATGACGGCCCTCATAGTTCAGAAAAAAATTGAAAATGTATATATTAATGGCAACGCAAGTGCTGATTAAACTTTCATGGAAATCTTTTGAAATTAACTATTCGAGCTATTTAAGGCTTTGTGTGGTTACCACTGTGAACGGTGTCAACAGCAAATGCGAGAAGGGCGAAACCGGTATTTATATGTTTACAACAATTTATTATCCGCCGATTTTCAATATGTAATCCATACGTATGCAACTCAATTTAATTAGCAAAATATTCGCGCCCCGATAAAAGGTCTCTAAGAACGAACGTGGCCAGATTTTTTGAATGTTAATAAATACCCATGTGGTACTACGAAAATTGCAGAAAGAAGTTGAGTAGTAGGCAAGCAAAATTTTTTTTCGAAGCTTTATGCTACATACGAGAAATTTACCTTTCCGGCTGGTGCTGCCAACGGGGATTTTTTTATGTTCCTGAGTACAATAACAGCGCGATTTGCATATTCAGGCACTTCCAACTCCCGTTTCCGATGATTTTACAGCTGTATGGTTTCGGAATCAAAAGTACCCCAACCACGCAAAAAACTGCAATTGCAGGTATCGCGAAGCTGCCTGAAGGCACTTTTATTGAATTCTACTCATCACTAGCTTTCGTTTGACACCCCATATATTGATATTGGAGAAAGTATGAATAACGCCCGTTTTTCAGCAACGCGCTCTTTGCAATCCGATCGTTTTCCGAGGAACTCCAGAATATCGTTGTAGTGAAGATCTTTAATTCTTTAATGTTCCTGAGTACAATAACAGCGCGACTTGCATATTCAGGCACTTCCGACTCGCGTTTCCGATGATTTTACAACTGTATGGTTTCGGAATCAAAAGTACGCCAACCACGCAAAAAACTGCAATTGCAGGTATCGCGAAGCTGCCTGAATGCACTTTCATGGAATTCTACTCACCACTAGCTTTCGTTTGACACCCCATTTATTGATATTCGAGAAAGTATGAATAACGCCCGTTTTCCAGCAACGCACTCCTTGCAATCCGATCGTTTTCCGAGGAACTCCAGAATATCGTTGTAGTGAAGATCTTTAATTTTTTTATGTTCCTGAGTACAATAACAGCGCGACTTGCATATTCAGGCACGTCCAACTGCCGTTTCCGATGATTTTACAGCTGTATGGTTTCGGAATCAAAAGTACCTCAACCACGCAAAAAACTGCCACTGCAGGTATCGCGAAGCTGCCTGAATGCACTTTTAATTGAATTCTACTCATCACTAGCTTTCGTTTGACACCCCATATATTGAAATTGGAGAAAGTATGAAAAACTGCCGTTTTCCAGCTACGCACTCCTTGCAATCCGATCGTTTTCCGAGGAACTCCAGAATATCGTTGTGGTGAAGATTTTTAATTTTTTTATGTTCCTGAGTACAATAACAGCGCGATTTGCATATTCAGGCACTTCCGACTCGCGTTTCCGATGATTTTACAGCTGTATGGTTTCGGAATCAAAAGTACGCCAACCACGCAAAAAACTGCAATTGCAGGTATCGCCAAGCTGCCTGAATGCACTTTTATTGAATTCTACTCATCACTAGCTTCCGTTTGACACCCCATATATTGAAATTGGAGAAAGTATGAAAAACGGCAATTTTCCAGCAACGCACTCCTTGCAATCCGATCGTTTTCCGAGGAACTCCAGAATATCGTTGTAGTGAAGATCTTTAATTTTTTTATGTTCCTGAGTACAATAACAGCGCGCCTTGCATATCCAGGCATTCCGACTTCCGTTTTGGATGATTTTACAGCTGTATGGTTTCGAAATCAAAAGTACCCCAACCACGCAAAAAACTGCCATTGCAGGTATCGCAAAGCTGCCTGAATGCACTTTTAATTCAATTCTACTCATCACTAGCTTTCGTTTGACACCCCATTTATTGAAATTGGAGAAAGTATGAAAAACGGCCGTTTTCCAGCTACGCACTCCTTGCAATCCGATCGTTTTCCGAGGAACTCCAGAATATCGTTGTGGTGAAGATTTTTAATTTTTTTATGTTCCTGAGTACAATAACAGCGCGATTTGCATATCCAGGCAGTTCCGACTCCCGTTTCCGATGATTTTACAGCTGTATGGTTCCGGAATCAAAAGTTCCCCAACCACGCAAAAAACTGCAATTGCAGGTAACGCGAAGCTGCCTGAATGCACTTTTATTGAATTCTAATCACCAGCTTTCGTTTGACACCCCATATATTGAAATTGAAAAAAGTATGAATAACGGCCGTTTTCCAGAAACGCACTCCTTGCAATCCGATCATATTCCGAGGAACTCCAGAATATCGTTGTAGTGAAGATCTTTAATTTTTTTATGTTCCTGAGTACAATAACAGCGCGATTTGCATATTCAGGCATTCCGACTCCCGTTTCCGATGGCTTTACTGCTGTATGGTTTCGGAATCAAAAGTACCCCAACCACGCAAAAAACTGCAATCGCAGGTATCGCGAAGCTGCCTGAATGCACTTTTATTGAATTCTACTCATCACTAGGTTTCGTTTGTTACCCCACATATTGAAATTAGAGAAAAAATTGAAAATCGGCCGTTTTCCAGCGACGCACTCCTTGCAATCCGATCGTTTTCCGAGGAACTCCAGAATATTGTTCTGGTGAAGGTCTTTAATTTTTTTACGTTCCTGAGTACTATAACAGCGCGATTTGCATATTCAGGCACTTCCGACACCCGTTTCCGATGATTTTACAGCTGTATGGTTTCGGAATCAAATGTACCCCAACCACGGAATAAACTGCAATTGCAGGTGTCGCGGAGCTGGCTGAATACACTTTTATTGAATTTTAGTCATCACTAGCTTTCGTTTGACACCCCATATATTGAAATTGGAGAAAGTATGAAAAACGGCAATTTTCCAGCAACGCACTCCTTGCAATCCGATCGTTTTCCGAGGAACTCCAGAATATCGTCGCAGTGAAGATCTTTGATTTTGTTATGTTCCTGAGTACAATGACAGCGCGATTTGCATATTCAGGCACTTCCGACTCCCGTTTCCGGTGACTTTACAGCTGTATGGTTTCGGAATCAAAAGTACGCCAACCACGCAAATAAACTGCAATTGCAGGTATCGCGAAGCTGCCTGAATGTACTTTTAATTGAATTCTACTCATCTAGTGATGAGTTTTCGTTTGACACCCTATGTATTGATATTGGAGAAAGCATGAAAAACGTCCGTTTTTCAGCAACGCACTCCTTGCAATCCGATCGTTTTCCGAGGAACTTCAGAATATCGCTGTAGTGAAGATCTTTAATTTTTTATGTTCCTAAGTACACTAACAGCGCGACTTGCATATTCAGGCAGCTGCGACTTCCGTTTCCGATGATTTTACCGCTGTATGGTTTCAGAATCAAAAGTACCCCAACCACACAAAAAACTGCCATTGCAGGTATCGCGAAGCTGCCTGAATGCACCTTTAATTGAATTCTACTCATCACTAGCTTTCGTTTGACACCCCATATATTGATATTGGAGAAAGTATGAAAAACGGCCATTTTCCAGCAACGCATTCCTTGCAAGCCGATCGTTTTCCGAGGAACTCCAGAATATCGTTGTAGTGAAGATCTTTAATTTTTTTATGTTCCTGAGTACGATAACAGCGCGACTTGCATATTCAGGCATTCCGAATTCCGTTTTGGATGATTTTACCGCTGTATGATTTCGGAATCGAAAGTTCCCCAACCACGCAAAAAACTGCGCTTGCAGGTAGCGCAAAGCAGCATGAATGCACTTTTATTGAATTCCACTCATCACTAGCTTTCGTTTGATACCCCATATATTGATATTAGAGAACGTATGAAAAACGGCCGTTTTCCAGCAACGCACTCCTTGCGATCCGATCGTGTTTCGAGGAACTCCAGCATATCGTTGTAGTGAAGATCTTTAATTCTTGGATGTTCCTGAGTACAATAAAAGCGCGATTTTCATATTCAGTCACTTCTGACTCCCGTTTCCGATGATTTTACAGCTGTATGGTTTTGGAATCAAAAGTACTCTAACCACGCAAGAAACTGCAATTGCAGGTATCGCGAAGCTGCCTGAATGCACTTTTATTGAATTCTACTCATCACTAGCTTTCGTTTGACACCCCATATATTGAAATTGGAGAAAGAATAAAAAACGGCCATTTTCCAGCAACGGACTCCTTGCAATCCGATCGTTTTCCGAGGAACTCCAGAATATCAATGCAGTGAAGATCTTTAATTTTTTGATGTTCCTGAGTACAATCACAGCGCGATTTGCATATGCAGGCACTTCCGACTCCCGTTTCCGATGATTTTACAGCTGTATGGTTTCGGAATCAAAAGTACGCCAACCACGCAAAAAACTGCAATTGCAGGTATCGCGAAGCTGCCTGAATGCACTTTTATTGAATTCTACTCATCACTAGCTTTTGTTTGACACCCCATATATTGATATTGGAGAAAGTATGAAAAACGGCCGTTTTCCAGCAACGCACTCCTTGCAATCCGATCGTTTGCCGAGGAACTCCAGAATATTGTTGTAGTGAAGATCTTTAATTTATTTATGTTCCTGAGTATAATAACAGCGCGATTTGCGTATTCAGGCATTCCGACTCCCGTTACCGATGATTTTACAGCTGTATGGTTTCGGAATCAAAAGTACCCAACCACGCAAAAAATTGCGTAGCAGGTAACGCGAAGCTGCCTGAATGCACTTTTATTGAATTCTACTCATCACTAGCTTTCGTTTGATACCCCATATTGGAGAAAGTATGAATAACGGCCGTTTTCCAGAAACGCACTCCTTGCAAACCGATCGTTTTTCGAGGAACTCCAGAATATCGTTGTAGTGAAGATCTTTAATTTTTAGGTAAATTTCTCGAGAGAAATTTACCTATTGCGGAGAGCATCATATATATTGTTACATGCGCAAATAATTCTGTGAGCTACTGTCGCAATTGTTTTCACAATCATTAAGAACATCAGCAAATGAATTTACTCGAAACCACGAGAACCCGGCAAGCATTATCAAGATCTGAAAGTCAGTCGCTGCCCATTCATTACGCTGCTGGAATGTTCCCGCTTATTCGTCAATGTACGAGAACTGAGTTGAATGATTAGAGACCCTATATAGAGGCGAGCTGAATGAATGGGAGGAATCACTCATTCGACCGCGATTAGAACTGCGATAGTGTGTGGAAAGCGAATAGAAAAGTGATTTTCGTAAGTGAAGTGATTTAGAAGACAATTGCGATAAAAAATTTATGGACATGTGTTACATTTTTAATAGTGAAAACTAAAATTAGTGAAAGTATTAAATCGATTATTGTGCATTTTGGTAATTGAATAAACTCTTTTAATTTAAATTAAAAGACATTGCGTTTTCAGTTTCCCGGAACATTAAATTATTGGCCGCGAACCGAAAAACTCGTGACAATGGTGTCAAGAAGTGAGAAAGAAAATTTTTGGAAGTGAAAATGATTAAACATTTTTAAAGTGCACAATAGTGTAAATTAATGTGAAAACTGGTGGAAAAATAGCCAAAACAATAAAAATGCCAGGAAACTTACATCTAAAAATTAATCAATTGAGCATATCGGAGCTCAAAGAGGAGTTGGAATAGTGAAATCTGGCCACGCAAGGTACAAAGGCCATAATGATTGCACGCTTGCGTGACGCGATCGAGTCGGAAGGCGGGAATCTGGATTCAGGTGAGCTCTCAGATGCGGAAAAAGGCACAGAAGGTGGAGAAGTGAAAACATCAAAATCAAAGGAGCCAGAAAATGCGCTAATGCAAATGTTAATGCTGTTGTCATCCAGTCTACTTGCGAAGCTGGACGAACAATCAGCGAAGCTTAATGAACAATCAGCGCAGCTAAATGAACAGACATCCAGTTTAGCTGTGAAGCTAAATGAACAATCAGCGAAGCTAGACCAACAAGCGTTCAAAATCAAGGCAGACATCACACGAAAGCTGGAGAAACAGTCAACCGAAATAAAAGCGGAGCTTGGTCATCTGAACAAACAAATTAAAGGCGTTGAGGAAAAGGTTGACCGGGTTGAGGAAAAGGTTTACCAGGTCGAGGAGAGAATTGACCATGAGATCAGCCAGGTCGAGGAGAGAATAAACCATGATATCAGCCAGGTAGAAGAGAGAATCAACCATGAGATGGGAAACATGAAAAAGGAATTGGAAGCAGCAAAGGCAGTAGTAACCTCCTCACCAGCCTCGCTTATAACCGCAGCGCAAAGCACATCCAAAAATGTGCAAGCACCAATATTCGATGGGCAAACGGTCTGGAGTATTTACAAGACCCAGTTTGAAGCTGCCGCAAGGGCGAATCGCTGGAATGACCAGGAGCGAGCAACTGCATTGATTTTTGCTCTAAGAGGCCCAGCTGCCGAGCTTTTGCAGACGAACCCCGTTGATTTACACTCAAACCCGGCTGCTATATTGAACGCGCTCGACATGCGTTATGGAGGCAACCATCTGAAGCAGATTTATCGGGCACAACCACGAAATCGGATGCAGAAGTCTGGCGAAACCTTACAGCAGCTAGTCCAAACATTGAGCGCCTAGCACTTTTGGCTTATCCAGCTTACGACCCAGAACATCGAGATGATGCAGCGACAGAAGCATTCATCAGCGCCTTAAAGGACCAGGAATTGCAACAAGCTGTGCGATTAGCTCAAAAGAAACGGTTAAGGACGCATTGGTTTATAGTCTGAACTATGATGCAGCGAAAAATGCAACGCGTAGCACAGCCTGGCTCCATGAGGTAATGGCAAACGAGTGCAGGTGTGAGCGCGTGGGAAATGAGCGAGAGCGGCAGGTGAATGGTGTGCCTAGATGCTGGGATTGCGGTGAGAAGGGGCACCTGCAAAGAGACTGCAAGAATTGAAGAAAACGGAGCTATTGTCCAGGATGGTGGAGATCCAGATCGAGTCAGGAGCCTAGAATATAGGCCCATCAAACTGCAACGGTGAACTTCGTGGGGCAGAGGTTGGCTAGGAGGATCGACGTCCCCAGCACCACCATCACCGTGTCAAGACTACATCGTGGAGAAGCGGATTTATGCCTTCCAAGTCAAGTTGACGGAGAACACTGCACCATAACAATCGACTCTGGTGCAACCCGATCGATTATCCGACCAGACCTAGTTAGACAGCAACAACTTCACAAGGGCAGAATTGTCTCACTACGGACAGCTACGGGAGAAATCTCACCTGTTCGTGGAGAGTTCAACCTCCAGATACAGTTGGCAGACCTTGTGTTCCGACATAATTTTCTGGTCGTGAACATTATGGATGACTGCATTCTCGGAATGGATTTTCTGCGACCACATGGAATCACGTTAGATTTGGGCAAACGGGTATTGAAATGGCAGAATGTCAAAGTACTGATGGAGGATCCCAGCGTCCAAATTCCCAAGATGAATGTAGTGGTATGTACTGACACTGATGTACCGAATTCTTCCGAAAGCATTGTATGGGCCAAGCTTGATGGTGATTCTGGAGACCACCGTTCTTATCTGATAGAGCCAACGAAGACTTCCGCATTGCGCAGTTTGATTGTAGGACGAAGCCTGGTAAGATCTTTTTTTTTGTGGTAGGGAGGTGAAGGCATTTACGCCCGCTGAGTCTGGCAGTGTGGAACTCCCATGGAGGATACACTTTTTTTTTGTGGTCGGCAGGTGAAGGCATTTATGCCCGCTGAGTCTGGCATTGTGGGACTTCCATGGAGGATACCTTTGGACTACCCACTAAACACCTCCCCTTTCAATCTGAGAACCTAGCCTGGAACCGTTTGACACATTACTTCGGGCCAGGTCTCGTTTTGTTACGCCGTGGGGCGCCTTCAAGCTGGGGAGTCCCTTTCCTAGCGGGAGGGGAGAGAGGAAGAGGAAATGCCAGAAGAGCGATCCCCTGCCCCAGCACCTCCGGCTGCTGCGAGTCCCTTTTATCTTTTAGGACTGCCCGAGCATTATGTGCCACCTGGTTCCATTTGTCAACCGATTCGAGCATCACCGCAACTATATTATCCGGGGTGAGCTCTCCCGTCTCCCTGTAGAGTTCCCTTCGCAGCCTGGCCCATTTGGTACACGCAAAAAATGTGTGACAGGCATTGTCCTCCTCTCCTGGGCAAAACCGACAATCGGGAGACCGTGACTTGCCGATCTTGTGCAGGTAAGACTGAAAACACCCATGCCCGCTCAAAAGCTGGGTCAGATAGAAGTCAGTCTCACCATGCCTTCAATTTAGCCACGGTCTCACATCCGGGATGAGGCGTGCAGTCCACCTTCCCTTCGTGCAATTCCTCCAAGACTGCTGCCAATCGTTGAGCGAGCGTTGTCTCTCCTCACGGACAACCATCTTCCTCGCATCCTCGTTTCGGCGCAGGTAAATAGCGCGGCGCTCTCTAGCAAGGAGGGCGACAGGTATTACGCCTGCAATCACTCTCACCGCCGAGTCGGAGACTGTTGGATACGAAGATGCAATTCTCAGTGCTCCTCTTCTCTGCACCTGTGCCAATAGTTTTCGGTATACCTCCTTGCTGAGAACGTTGCCCCATACCTCTGCTCCGTACAGTAGCACTGACCCTACAGCACTCATCAAGAGGCGTCTTCTTGATGGGCTGGGTCCCCCTACGTTGGCCATAAGTCGACTCAGGGCCGATATTCCCGAAGGAACCTTCTCAGCCGTTGCTCTGATTTGCTCAGAGAAACTCATCTTTGAGTCGATCAGTAGCCCCAGGTACTTCACCGCTGGCTTCTATTCGATTTGTATATCTCCAATACTGATCATCCTTACTCTAGGGATTCTCTTTTTTGTCAAGATGACCACTTCGGTTTTCTCCAGTGCTAAACTGAGCCCACGAGCAATCATCCAGTCCCTCACTTGGCACATTAGCATATC
Organism: Odontomyia ornata; assembly: GCA_963969285.1. Taxonomy (NCBI): domain Eukaryota; kingdom Metazoa; phylum Arthropoda; class Insecta; order Diptera; family Stratiomyidae; genus Odontomyia; species Odontomyia ornata. The sequence continues at coordinate 212,064,611 of OZ017740.1, forward strand.
TAGCCTAAGTTGCGCTTGTTCAACGGTGCGTCCGGCGACCAGAGCCGCAACATCATCCGCATAGCCGACCAAGCGCAACTCATCTGGCATCTCAAGTCTCAGTAGCCCGTCGTTAGACATGTTCCACAGGTCCGGACCAAGGATAGATCCCTAGGCAGCACCCGATATAATTTGCATCCTTCGTTGGCCCTGTGTCGTGTCGTAGAGCAGGCTTCGGTCCTTTAGGTAGTTCCTCAAAAGCCGCATTCGATATTCTGAAACTTGAAAAGAGTTTTTCAGCGTGTCCAGAATATCCACCCATCTAGCGGAGTTGAAGGCATTCCTGACGTCGAGTATCACCAACAGGACGATCCGTCGCTTGGTGCGACTATATGCCTCTGCCTTTTGGACCGCGTTCACCACCTCTGCAATCGCATCAATGGTAGAACGTCCTGCTCTAAAGCCGTACTGCCGAGGAGATAGGTCCCCAGCAGCACGAATCGCGTCAGTGAGTCTTCCCTTGATGAGTTTCTCTAGCACTTTCCCAGCCGTGTCTAGCATGCATAACGGGCGGTATGCAGACGGCGATTCGGGATTTCCTTTCCCCTTGCTGACCAGCACGAGCCTCGCCACCTTCCATCGTACCGGGAAAACCCCGTCCCGTAGGCAAGCGTTGAATGTGCTGAGCAGCAAGTCAGGACAATGGTGATAGACGAGCTGCAAAACCTCAGCTGGAACACCATCTGGACCTGGAGCCTTCCTCGCTTTCACGGAGAGGACTGCCTCCTCCAGTTCCAGCTGTGTGAAGAGTGGGCACTCGACTGCTGTTTCACCATGGACAGCGTCAACACGGACGGGATGGGCGGGGAAGAGTCCCCGCACTATCGCGTCCATCTTTTCCGCGTCATGTATACAAGGCTTCCGTAGGGCACCAAGTTTCCCCATGACCAGCTTGTAGCCAAGGCCCCACGGATCCCTATTTACATCGTCCACGAGGTCTTGCCAGCATCGGGCCTTGCTCTTGTTAATAAGCCTGCGAAGATATTTCCTGCCGGACCTGTATGCTGCTAGCCTAGTGTCTGCCTCCTCCCGTGTTCGCGCCCGCTGGGCCTCTCGCCGAAGTTTGTGACACTCGCTTCTTTGTTCGGCGGTCTCGCTTGACCACCAGTATACTGGAGGCTTACCATGTCGGGGTCTCCGGCGGGGCATGGAAGACTCGCAAGCAGCTATGATGGTACTCATAGTTGAGTTCACCAAGTCCTTAGCTGTGGGCCCTCCACTCCCTGGCGGAGCTCCCAGCAACGGTGCACCTGCCGTAAGCGCGTCAGCGAACCTCTCAACGTCCATCCTCCCAGTCCTCCATCCGAGGATTGAAGTTTGGGCATATGCACGCAGAGTAGCACTGTCGTGAATCTCAACCGCTATATACTGGTGATCACTAGCCGAGTAGTCCTCTAGTACTCGCCAGTTGTGTACTCTAGGTACCAGGGACTCCGAAGCGAGTGTCACATCGGGTATGGTTCCTACGCAACCCCAGCGGCGGAAAGTAGGGATGTTACTAGTATTTAGGACAAAAACCACTGTGCTGGCCGCCATGTCCAAGATCTGCTTTCCCCTTGGGTCGGATTGTGGCATACCCCATTCAATGGCTCTAGCGTTGAAGTCTCCCCCGACCAGCATGTGGCCCTCTGTGTTCGAGACAGCGTCCTCCAGGGCATCGAGTTCGGATCGAAAAGATGGCATTGCCTCGTTAGGCGTCAGATAAACCCTGAAATATGTTATCCCAGAACACCGCACCCACACAAAACCATCCCCGCGTCCATGGCCCTGCACCTGAAGGCGGGCGCTGTCTTGAACCCAGATGGCCGAGGTACTAGATTTGTCAGGGTACCACGCTTGCGAGTCCTTGTTATGATGTTGCTCGCTCAGCAACAGGAGGTCAGCTTTCTTATCCCTCGCAAACTGCTCAAGTAGGTCCTGGGCGTTTGTGCTTCGGTGCAAATTGACCTGCAGGATACGGATCATTTGAGTATCGATTTGGCTTTAGTTAGGGCCTCCTTGAAAACCCACCATCTCCCTGTCCCCGGCTCATGTTTGAGGTCGCCGGGTGCTAGCTTTGCATCCTTGCAAAACATGCATTTTCCCTCGTTCGTGCAGTCCTCCATTTTCCAGCAATGCACTCCTTGCAATACGATCGTTTTCCGAGGAACTCCAGAATATTGTTGTAGTGAAGATCTTTAATTTTTTATGTTCCTGAGTACAATAACAGCGCGATTTGCATATTCAGGCACTTCCGACTCCTGTTTCCGATGATTTTACAGCTGTACGGTTTCGGAATCAAAAATACACCAACAACGCAAAAAACTGCAATTGCAGGTACCGCGAAGCTGCCTGAATGCACTTTTATTGAATTCTACTCATCACTAGCTTTCGTTTGACACCCCATATACTGATATTGGAGAAAGTATGAAAAGCGGCCATATTCCAGCAACGCACTCCTTGCAATCCGATCGTTTTCCGAGGAACTCCAGAGTATCGTTGTAGGGAAGATCTTTGATTTGTTTATGTTCTTGAGTACAATAACAGCGCGATTTGCATATTCAGGCACTTCCGACTCCCGTTTCCGATGACGTTGCAGCTGTATGGTTTCGGAATCAAAAGTACCCCAACCACGCAAAAAACTGCAAGTGCAGGTATCGCGAAGCTGCCTGAATGCTCTTTTATTGAAGTTAACTCATCACCAGCTTTCGTTTGACACCCCATATGTTGATATTGGAGAAAGTGTGAGGCACGGCCGTTTTCCAGCAACGCACTCCTTGCAATCCGATCGTTTTCCGATGAACTCCAGAATATCGTTGTAGTGAAGATCTTTAATTTTTTTATGTTCTTGAGTACAATAACAGCGCGGTTCGCATATTCAGGCACTTCCGACTCCTGTTTCCGATGACTTTACAGCTGTATGGTTTCGGAATCAAAAGTACCCCAACCACGCAAAAAACTGCAATTGCAGGCATCGCGAAGCTGCCTGAATGCACTTTTAATTGAATTCTACTCATCACTAGCTTTCGTTTGACACCCCCCATATATTGATATTGGAGAAAGTATGAAAAACGGCCGTTTTCCAGCAACGCACTCCTTGCAATCCGATCGTTTTCCGAGGAACTCCAGAATATCGTTGTAGTGAAGATCTTTAAATTTTTTATGTTCCTGAGTACAATAACAGGGCGACTTGCATATTCAGGAAGTTCCGACTCCCGTTTCCGATGATTTTACAGCTGTATGGTTTCGGAATCAAAAGTACCCCAACCACACAAAAAACTGCAATCGCAGGTATCGCGAAGCTGCCTGAATGCACTTTTATTGAATTCTACTCATCACTAGCTTTCGTTTGACACCCCATATATTGAAATTAGAGAAAGTGTGGAAAACGGCCGTTTACCAGCAACGCACTCCTTGCAATCCGATCGTTTTCCGAGGAACTCCAGACTATCGTTCTGGTGAAGATTTTTAATTTTTTCATGTTCCTGAGTATAATAACAGCGCGATTTGCATATTCAGGCACTTCCGACTCCCGTTTCCGGTGAATTTACAGCTGTATGGTTTCGGAATCAAAAGTACCCCAACCACGCAAAAAACTGCAATTGCAGGTATGGGAAGCTGCCTGAATGCAATTTTATTGAATTCTACTCATCACTAGCTTTCGTTTAACACCCCATATATTGATATTGGAGAAAGTATGAAAAACGGCCGTTTTCCAGCAACGCACTCCTTGTAATCCGATCGTTTCCAGAGAGACTCCAGAAAATCGTTCTGGTGAAGTACAATAACAGCGCGACTTGCATATTCAGGCAGTTCCGACTCCCGTCTCCGATGCTTTTACAGCTGTATGGTTTCGGAATCAAAAGTACCGCAACCACGCAGAAAACAGCGATTGCAGGTATCGCGAAGCTGCCTGAATGCACTTTTATTGAATTCTACTCATCACTAGCTTTCGTTTGACGAGAAACGGCCGTTTTCCAGCAACGCACTCCTTGCAATCCGATCATTTTCCGAGGAGCTCCAGAATATCGTTGTAGTGAAGATCTTTAATTTTTTTATGTTCCTGAGTACAATGACAGCGCGATTTGGATATTCAGGCAGTTCCGACTCCCGTTTCCGATGATTTTACAGCTGTATGGTTTCGGAATCAAAAGTACGCCAACCACGCAAAAAACTGCAATTGCAGGTATCGCGAAGCTGCCTGAATGCACTTTGATTGAATTCTACTCATCACTAGCTTTCGTTTGACACCCCATATATTGAAATTGGAGAAAGTATAAAAAACGGCCGTTTTCCAGAAACGCACTCCTTGCAATCCGATCGTTTTGCGAGGAACACCAGAATATCGTTGTAGTGAAGATCTTTAATTTTTTTATGTTTCTAAGGACAATAACAGCGTGATTTGCATATTCAGGCACTTGCGACTCCCATTTCCGGTGATTTTACAGCTGTATGGTTTCAGAATCAAAAGTAGCCCAACAACGCAAAAAAATCCCAGCCGGAAAGGTAAATTTCTCGTATGTAGCGTAAAGTTTCGAAAAAGAATTTGGTTTCCTACTACCAATTTTCTCTCTGCAATTTTCGTAGTACCACATGGGTATTTATTAACATAAAAAAAAAAATATTTTGCTAATTAAATTGAGTTGCACGCGTATGGATTACAAATTGAAAATCGGTGGATCATAAATTGTTGTAAACATATAAATACCGGTTTCGCCCTCCTCGCATTTGCTGTTTACACCGTTCACAGTGGTAACCACACAAAGGCTTAAATAGCTCGAATAGTTAAGTTCAAAAGATTTGCATAAAAGTTTAATCAGCACTTGCATTGCCATTAATATATACATTTTCATTTTTTTTTTCTGAACTATGAGGGCCGTCATTTCAATTTTTATTGAAATCGGCTGCTAAAAATATTAAGCCGTAAATTTTCGACTTTTTTATTTGTCATTCGATTTGCATAATTAAATTAAATTAACTTGCGTTAATAACTTATAATTTCAAATTTCAACGGAATCTGTTGAGAATCTTGGCTGCTACAGAAATAAAAAACATTGTATGCCACCCCCCTGTATGGGGAGACCCCCCTGTATGGGGAGACCCCCCTTAAAATACCTTAAAATATTTTCTTGCACTGCAAATTTCAAGAGGCACCACTTTTGACCTACGTAGAAAATTTCCTCATTCTAGCTCATGTGGTTTGCGAGAAAACTTGTTATGACGCAAGAACAAACGGGCGGACGGACGGACAGACAGACAAGTCGCGATTTTATAATTTTTTAGGGTATTGTTAAAAATATTTTGCAATATCTTAAAAATGATCTGGTTTATAAGTCCTTTCAAGTAAAGTCATTTAAAATGTTTCCATGAAAAATATTCATTATTTCAGTTGGCACTAAAATAATGAATTGCGCTTGCCTTCAGACCTTTTGGGGCCGCCATTTTGAATGCATGCATTTGATTTTGGATTATTTTAAATCTTTGTATGCTAGGACCTCATCAATCAATGTACAATCTCGTTCAATTAGGAGTTTCACTCTAGACAGTGCAAAATAATTCAATTTTTAAAGAAAATGGCAGCTAAAAATATTAGGCTTTAAATTTTCGACTTTTCTATTTTTCATTCAATTTTAATAATTTCCTGAAAAATACAAGAACATAGTACAGACATTCATAATCTCAAGTTTCATCAAAATCCGTTGGAAAATGTGACCGCTAGAGGGCCACAAAAACATGTAAAAAACGCATATTTAAACGGCCGCAATTTTGTAATTTGCACATGCATGATCACCAAGATACCAAAGACTGTAGGCGTAAGTAATGTCTATCTTAAAACCAAGTTTCATATATGTCGGATCAAAATTGCGACTTTTAAAAGCCTTTGAAATTTTGACCTTCAACTGGCCGCCATTTCGTTTTTTGCAACCTGACCTCCAGCTTTTTACGTTATTCTCTAGATACTTATAATTTCTATCAGACTACCGAATTTCATGAAAATCTGTTGAAACCTTTGACCTCTATTACAACAACAAAATTTTGCACATTTTTCGACCTGTGAACGGCCGCCATTTTGTTTCTGCCGTAGCGGCTTTGGATTTTTTAATTGTGAGATTCATCGCATTACTTTATGAACCTTTGTAACAAATTTCATCCAAATCGGAGCTATACTTTGGTCAGCACAGAAATCACGATTTTTCGTATAAAATGGCCGCCATTTTGTTTTTGCCCGGCCGATATAGCTGGTTCACGAACTTAACCGAGATAATTACTCAATACACCTTTCCTGAAAATTTGATGAAAATCGAAGCAAAACTGCAACGTCTAGCGTGGTGACAAATTTCGTTATATCACTTATATATATATATATATATATATATATATATATATATATATATATATATATATATATATATGTATCTATATATATATATATATATATATATAAATATATATATATATATATATATATATATATATATATATATATATATATATATATATATATATATATATATATATATATATATATATATGATACTCTCCGCAATAGGTAAATTTCTCTCGAGGAATTTACCTAAAAACTGCAATTGCAGGTATCCCGAAGCTGCCTGAATGCACTTTTATTGAATTCTACTCATCGCTAGCTTTTGTTTGACACCCCATATATGGAAATTGGTGAAAGTATGAAAAACGGCCGTTTTCCAGCAACGTACTCCTTGCAATCCGATCGTTTTCCGAGGAACTCCAGAATATCGTTGTAGTGTAGATCTTGAAATTTTTGATGTTCCTTATTACAATAACAGCGCGATATGCATATTCAGGCATTCCGACTTCCGTTTTGGATGATTTTACAGCTGTATGGTTTCCAAATCAAAAGTACCCCAACCACGCAAAAAAATTCACTTGCAGGTATCGCGAAGCTGGCTGAATGAACTTTTATTGAATTCTAATCATCACCAGCTTTTGTTTGACAACCATGTATTGAAATTGGAGAAAGTATGAAAAACGGCCATTTTCCAGCAACGCACTCCTTGCAATCCGATCGTTTTCCGAGGAGCTCCAGAATATGGTTGTAGTTAAGATCTTAAATTTTTTCAATGTTGCTGAGTACAATAACAGCGCGATTTGCATATTCAGGCACTTCCGACTCCCGTTTCCGATGATTTTACAGCTGTATGGTTTCCAAATCAAAAGTACCCCAACCACGCAAAAAACTGCAATTGCAGGTATCGCGGAGCTGCCTGAATGCACTTTTATTGAATTCTACTCATCACTAGCTTTCGTTTGACACCCCATATATTGAAATTTGAGAAAGTATGAACAACGGCCGTTTTCCAGAAACGCACTCCTTGCAATCCGATCGTTTGCCGAGGAACTCCAGAATATCGTTGTAGTGAAGATCTTTAATTTTTTTTATGTTCCTGAGTACAATTAAAGCGCGATTGGCATATTAAGGCACTTCCGACTGCCGTTTCCGATGATTTTACAGCTGTATGGTTTCGGAATCAAAAGTACCCCAACCACGCAAAAAACTGCAATTGCAGGTATCGCGAAGCTGCCTGAATGCACTTTTATTGAATTCTAATCACCACTAGCTTTTATTTGACACCCCATATATTGAAATTGGAGAAAGTATGAAAAACTGCCATTTTCCAGCAAGCACTCCTTGCAAACCGATCGTTTTTTGAGGAAGTCCAGCATATCGTTCTGGTGAAGATCTTTAATTTTTTTATGTTCCTGAGTACAATAACAGCGCGACTTGCATGTTCAAGCAGTTCCGACTCCCGTCTCCGATGACTTTACACCTGTATGGTTTCGGAATCAAAAGTACCCCAACCACGCAAAAAACTGCAATTGCAGGTATCGCGAAGCTGCCTGAATGCACTTTTATTGAATTCTACTCATCACTAGCTTTCGTTTGACACCCCATATAATGATATTGGAGAAAGTATGAAAAACGGCCGTTTTCCAGCAACGCACTCCTTGCAATCCGATCGTTCTCCGAGGAACTCCAGAATATCGTTTTAGTGAAGATCTTTAATTTTTTTATGTTGCTGAGTACAATAACAGTGCGATTTTCATATTCAGGCACTTCCGACTCCCGTTTCCGGTGATTGTACAGCTGTATGGTTTCGGAATCAAAAGTACGCCAACCACACAAAAAACTGCAATTGCAGGTATCGCGAAGCTGCTTGAATGCACTTTTAATTGAATTCTACTCATCACTAGCTTTCGTTTGACAGCCCATATATTGAAATTGGAGAAAGTATGAAAAACGGCCATTTTCCGGCAACGCACTCCTTGCAATCCGATCGTTTTCCGAGGAACTCCAGAATATCGTTGTAGTGAAGATTTTTAATTTTTTTATGTTCCTGAGTACAATAACAGCGCGACTTGCATATTGAGGCAGTTCCGACTCCCGTTTCAGATGATTTTACAGCTGTATGGTTTCCAAATCAAAAGTACCCCAACCACGCAAAAAATTGCAATTGCAGGTATCGCGAAGCTGCCTGAATGCACTTTTATTGAATTCTACGCATCACTAGCTTTTGTTTGACACCCCATATATTGAAATTTGAGAAAGTATGAACAACGGCCGTTTTCCAGAAACGCACTCCTTGCAATCCGATCGTTTTCCGAGGAACTCCAGAATATCGTTGTAGTGAAGATCTTTAATTTTTTTTATGTTCCTGAGTACAATAACAGCGCGATTGGCATATTAAGGCACTTCCGACTGCCGTTTCCGATGACTTTACAGCTCTATGGTTTCGGAATCAAAAGTACCCCAACCACGCAAAAAACTGCAATTGCAGGTATCGCGAAGCTGCCTGAATGCACTTTTATTGAGTTCTAATCACCACTAGCATTTATTTGACACCCCATATATTGAAATTGGAGAAAGTATGAAAAACTGCCATTTTCCAGCAACGCACTCCTTGCAATCCGATCGTTTTTTGAGGAACTCCAGAATATCGTTCTGGTGAAGATCTTTAATTTTTTTATGTTCCTGAGTTCAATAACAGCGCGACTTGCATATTCAAGCAGTTCCGACTCCCGTTTCCGATGACTTTACAGCTGTATGGTTTCGGAATCAAAAGTACCCCAACCACGCAAAAAACTGCAATTGCAGGTATCGCGAAGCTGCCTGAATGCACTTTTATTGAATTCTACTCATCACTAGCTTTCGTTTGACACCCCATATAATGATATTGGAGAAAGTATGAAAAACGGCCGTTTTCCAGCAACGCACTCCTTGCAATCCGATCGTTCTCCGAGGAACTCCAGAATATCGTTTTAGTGAAGATCTTTAATTTTTTTATGTTGCTGAGTACAATAACAGTGCGATTTTCATATTCAGGCACTTCCGACTCCCGTTTCCGGTGATTGTACAGCTGTATGGTTTCGGAATCAAAAGTACGCCAACCACACAAAAAACTGCAATTGCAGGTATCGCGAAGCTGCTTGAATGCACTTTTAATCGTTTCCAAGGAACTCCAGAATATCGTTGTAGTGAAGATTTTTAATTTTTTTATGTTCCTGAGTACAATAACAGCGTGACTTGCATATTGAGGCAGTTCCGACTCCCGTTTCAGATGATTTTACAGCTGTATGGTTTCGGAATCAATAGTACCCCAACCACGCAAAAAAACTGCGATTGCAGGTAGCGCAAAGCTGCCTGAATGCACTTTTATTGAATTCTACTCATCACTCGCTTTCGTTTGACACCCCATATATTGAAATTGGAGAAAGTATGAAAAACGGCCATTTTCCAGCAACGCACTCCTTGCAATCCGATCGTTTTCCGAGGAACTCCAGAATATCGTTGGAGTGAAGCTCTTTAATTTTTTTATGTTCCCAAGTACAATAACAGCGCGATTCGCATATTCAGGCACTTCCGACTCCCGTTTCCGATGATTTTAAAAGCTGTATGGTTTCGGAATCAAAAGTACCCCAACCACGCAAAAAACTGCAATTGCAGGTATCGCGAAGCTGCCTGAATGCACTTTTATTGAATTCTACTCATCACTAGGTTTCGTTTGACACCCCATATATTGATATTGGAGCAAGTATGAAAAACGGCCGTTTTCCAGCAACGCACTCCTTGCAATCCGATCGTTTTCCGAGGAACTCCAGAATATCGTTCTGGTGAAGATCTTCAATTTTTTTATGTTCCTGAGTACAATAACAGCGCGATTTGCATATTCAGGCACTTCCGACTCCCGTTTCCGATGATTTTACAGCTGTATGGTTTCCGAATCAAAAGTACCCCAACAACGCAAAAAACTGCAATTGCAGGTATCGTGAAGCTGCCTGAATGCACTTTTAATTAAATTCTACTCATCACTCGCTTTCGTTTGACACCCCATATATTGATATTGGAGAAAGTATGAAAAACGGCCGTTTTCCAGCAGCCCACTCCTTGCAATCCGATCGTGTTCCGAGGAACTCCAGAATATCGTTGTAGTGAAGAACTTTAATTTTATTATGTTCCTTAGTACAATAACAGCGTGACTTGCATATTCAGGCAGTTGCGACTCCCGTTTCCGATGATTTTACAGCTGTGTTAGAGATGGGTCAACTCGATTTAACAAACCGAGTTAACTCGAGTTGCACTTAAATCGGGTCAACTCGAGTTAGGCTACTTCCAACTCGAGTTGTGTTTCTAAGTCATCGCTCTAACTCTGGGCAGATTCGTAGCATATGATTTGTGATCAAGACAGCTCGAGTTGCGGTTAAATCGAGTCAACTCGTGTTAGGCTAGTTCCAACTCGAGTTGTATTTCTAAGTCATCGCTCTGCACTTTGGCCAAATTCGTTGCATATGATTTAGGACCAAGACAGCTCGAGTTGCGGTTAAATCGAGTCAACCCGTGTTAGGCTATTTCTAGCTCGAGTTGTGTTTACGTTATCGTTCTGGTTTTTGAGAAGAAGTCGTTGCATATAATTTTTGCTTTGTTTAATGCGCGTTCGTACTCAGCGAAAAAATTTGAAGCGCTACCTAAAGAATCATTATGAAGCACTCTGTTACCAGATCCAAAGAGAAGTGCTTTACAATCGCTTCACTTTAATCTACATTAGATCATATTAGCTTCATATGAGGCACATATCAGCTTCATATGAGAGCGGAACATTGTTTTGTGTGGTTTGTTCTGAACTGTAATCGTTTTCAAACAAAGTTTATGTAAATTTTTCAAGTTAAACCAATAGGTGTTATTAGATTACATTCCTTGCATATTTTAATCTTCGTGATTGGACAATGCCCGGGCCTAAAAAATCTTCCCCGGTTTGGAAAGTGTTTGACTTACCTTCACAAGGAAGTGTAAAGTGCAAAATGTGTTCTAATAGTTGTAAATACTCTGGCAATACCAGTTCACTTATGAACCATATTAAAAAAATGCATCCCAGCAAATACTGTGAACTGGTAGAGTCGGATAATAATAGTGTTACATCCATTAAGAATCGACCCTCAAGCTCATCAACGTTGAGTGAAATTAAAAAAATAAATTTCAAAAGAACCGCCATCAGCAACCATACCTACGCCGTCTTCATCATCTGTAGATGGTGAGCCCGCTGCAAAACGATTCAGGCAGACTCGTTTGGCCTTGCCGCGAAAAGTTTTGCAGAAATCTGGCGCTGATTCAAATGATTGTGCAAGATTATCAGCCTCTACAAATAGTTGAAAATGAAGGTTTCCGAAGGTATACTAACACATTAAATCCTGACTATGAACTTCTTTCCAGAAAAAAATTAGCTCAGATAATAGAAGAAAAATATGAAACTGAAACGGCGGCATATAAGAAAAAATTGCAGAAAATTGAAAATATTGCTTTGACGTCAGATATTTGGACGTCAGATACTAATAAAAGTTTCATTGGTGTAACCGCCCATTTTATAGATGACACCAAACTAGAATCAGTGGTTATTTCAGCTTCAGAAATACAAGGCAGTCACACAGCTGAAAATATAGCAAATGCTATTCGTCAAATATTGGAGGACTGGGAGATAAACTCAAAAATAGTCACTATTGTAACGGATAATGCTGCTTCAATGAAAAAAGCAGTAAGTGAAGTTTTGAATGAGTGCAATCATTTCTGTGTCGCCCATACGATCAATCTTGCTGTGAAATATTGTATGGAAAAAGATATTACTGGTTCAAGAGACACCACCGCTTATAAAAGCCAGTAATTGCAAGTAATAAATAAATGTCATGCGATCGTTTCACATTTTAAACACAACACAAAATCTTCATATGCATTGACCACCATGCAGAAGCAAATGAATTTGGACGTAATCAAACTAAAACAAGACGTTCGCACACGCTGGAATCGTACATTCTATATGCTCGACCGCTTACTAAAGCTCAAGATTCCACTTTCTGCGACATTGCAAACACTGGAATCACCACCATCGAATTTGGATTCTCAAGGCTGGGCTATTGCCGAAGATATAGTGATGCTCCTAAATCCATTTGAAAAAGTAACCACAATTTGATGCGGTGAAAAATATCCATCACTATCATCTGTTATACCGCTCGTATTTGGTCTACAAAATACTATCAATACCAAAACCCCAATAACAGAAACGGGCAAATGCTTGCAAAGAGCTCTTACTAACGCAGTTGAAAAACGCCTCAAGGTTTATGAAATTAACAGACTAGCAGCAATAGCGACTTTTCTTGATCCACGATTTAAAAACAGAGCGTTTAGTTTAGAGTCGAATGCTGACAATGCGCAAACGTGGGTTCTTAATGAACTGCAAGACTACTCATCAATGGAGACCTCACTTGACCAACCTTGCATGCCTGCTGCTTTGGGTGCTGCTTCTTCTTCTACAGAAGATGAAATTTGGGGCGGTATCGACCGAAAAGTATTGGAAGCCGTCGGACAGTCAAACTCGACTACATTTTCTTCAACAGCTGCGATAATAAAACTGTATATTGAGTTGCCGTACGTAGATAGGAAGCAAGATCCACTTCAATTTTGGGCTGAGAAAAAGCTCTATTTCCGTCGTTATTTAAAATGGCGCATAAATACCTCTGTATATCGGCTACTTCGGTGCCGTCCGAAAGGCTGTTTTCTAAAGCGGGCATTTTATGTAATGATCGAAGAAACCGACTTGCACCAAAAAAGCTCAATGAAATACTTGTCCTGAATGCACTGTATTAAATATAATGTCTAAGAACTCCAGAACAGTACCTATGTATATACTATACAATAATATTGCCATAGAGTACTTTAAAATATCTACAGAATTTCAAAATTATACCGTTCCTATTTAGAATATGAAATATCTTTAATTTATTTTGGGTTAGTGTACTTCTGAGTACTATCTAGGATTTAACAATATCTACTAACTAATGTAGATATTGTTAAATACGGGAGGTTCGTAAGAATGTACTTTTTGATGCTATTCTTATTTATGCAAAACACTAATTCTTACTTAGAATTAACTACTTTCTTTAAGTTTACTTTGAATATGTATACTGCTAAATACATACCTATTGCGGAGTAATAATGAATTAATAGATAGTTTATTTTTTCTTAAGCTTGAAAAGACTGATTACTGAATTAAGTATAAATCTCATTGAGTCTCAAGACTTTGACCGTATAGTTTGTAATTGAAAGTCACGTAAAATTAACTTTTTTCTGAATCATAGTTTGTTTTATTTTTTACCTACGGTAAAAACTATTTTGTTAATCATTGCCTAGTGTAACACAAAACACACAACAAAAGAGAGAATGTTGAACTCATCATTACACTATCCATCCTACCAACTACCCAAACATCCATTCAACTTAAACCGATTTTCCAACCACGCAAGCATTAGATTTTTCCTATTTATATCGGTTTAACTAACTTCTTGAACTCGGTTGAGGCAAATTTTAACTCGGTTAATTCGATCTGGTGTAAACCCGAGCTCACCTATCACTACATTCTAACTCGATTTAGTCAACTCGGATGCAACTCGGGTTAGCTGAATTGTAACCCGAGTTAACTCGATTTAACGTAAACCCGAGTTCGCCCATCATTAAGCTGTATGGTTTCGGAATCAAAAGTACACCAACCACGCAAAAAACTGCAATTGCAGGTATCGCGAAGCTGCCTGAATGCACTTTTATTGAATTCTACTCATCACTAGCTTTCCTTTGACACCCCATATATTGATATTGGAGAAAGTATGAAAAACGGCCGTTTTCCAGAAACGCAATCCTTGCAATCCGATCGTTTTCCGAGGAAATCCAGAATATCGTTGTAGTGAAGATCTTTAATTTCTTTATGTTCCTGAGTACAATACCAGCGCGATTTGCATATTCAGGCACTTCCGATTCCCGTTTCCGATGATTTTACAGCTGTATGATTTCGGAATCAAAAGTACCCCAACCACGCAAAAAACTGCAATTGCAGTTATCGCGAAGCTGCCTTAATGCACTTTTATAGAATTCTACTCATCACTAGCTTTCGTTTGACACCCCATATATTGAAATTGGAGAAAGTATGAATAACGGCCGTTTTCCAGAAACGCATTCCTTGCAATCCGATCGTTTCCCGAGGAACTCCAGAATATCGTTCTGGTGAAGATCTTTGATTTTTCATGTTCCTGAGTACAATAACAGCGCAATTTGCATATTCAGGCACTTCCGACTCCCGTTTCCGATGATTTTACAGCTGTATGGTTTCGGAATCAAAAGTACCCCAACCACGCAAAAAACTGCAATTGCAGGTATCGCAAAGCTGCCTGAATGCACTTTTATAGAATTCTACTCATCACTAGCTTTCGTTTGACACCCCATATATTGATATTGGAGAAAGTATGAAAAACGGCCGTTTTCCAGAAACGCAATCCTTGCAATCCGATCGTTTTCCGAGGAACTCCAGAATATCGTTGTAGTGAAGATCTTTAATTTTTTTATGTTCCTGAGTACAATAACAGCGCGATTTGCATATTCAGGCACTTCCGACTCCCGTTTCCGATGATCTTACAGCTGTTTGGTTTCGGAATCAAAAGTACCCCAACCACGCAAAAAACTGCAATTGCAGGTATCGCGAAGCTGCCTGAATGCACTTTTATTGTTTCTACTCATCACTAGCTTTCGTTTGACACCCCAAATATTGATATTGGAGAAAGTACGAATAACGGCGTTTTCCAGCAGCGCACTCCTTGCAATGCGCTCGTGTTCCGAGGAACACCAGAATATCGATCGTTGTAGTGAAGATCTTTAATTTGTTTATGTTCCTGAGTACAATAACAGCGTGATTTGCATATTCAGGCAGTTCCGTCACCCGTTTCCGATGATTTTACAGCTGTATGGTTTCGGAATCAAAAGTACCCCAACCACGCAAAAAACTGCAATTGCAGGTATCGCGAAGCTGCCTGAATGCACTTTTATTGAATTCTACTCATCGCTAGCTTTCGTTTGACACCCCATATAATGATATTGGAGAAAGTATGAAAAACGGCCGTTTTCCAGCAACGCACTCCTTGCAATCCGATCGTTTTCCGAGGAACTCCAGAATATCGTTCTGGTGAAGATCTTTAATTTTTGATCTTCCTGAGTACAATACCAGCGCGATTTGCATATTCAGGCAGTTCCGACTCCCGTTTCCGATGATTTTTCAGCTGTATGGTTTCGGAATCAAAAGTACCCCAACCACTCAAAAAACTGCAATTGTAGGTATCGCGAAGCTGCCTGAATGCACTTTTATAGAATTCTACTCATCACCAGCTTTCGTTTGACACCCCATATATTGAAATTGGAGAAAGTATGAAAAACGGCCATTTTCCAGCAACGCACTCCTTGCAATCCGATCGTTTGCCGAGGAGCTCCAGAATATCGTGGTGGTGAGGATATTTAATTTTTGATGTTCCTGAGTAAAACAACAGCGTGATTTGCATATTCAGGCACTTCCGACTCCCGTTACCGATGATTTTACAGCTGTATGGTTTCGGAATCAAAAGTACCCCAATCACGCAAAAAACTGCAATTGCAGGTATCGCGAAGCTGCCTTAATGCACTTTTATAGAATTCTACTCATCACTAGCTTTCGTTTGACACCCCATATATTGATATTGGAGAAAGTATGAAAAACGGCCGTTTTCCAGAAACGCAATCCTTGCAATCCGATCGTTTTCCGAGGAAATCCAGAATATCGCTATAGTGAAGATCTTTAATTTTTTTATGTTCCTGAGTACAATAACAGCGCGATTTGCATATGCAGGCACTTCCGACTCCCGTTTCCGATGATTTTACAGCTGTATGGTTTCGGAATCAAAAGTACCCCGACCACGCAAAAAACTGCAATTGCAGGTATCGCGAAGCTGCCTGAATGCACTTTTATTGAATTCTACTCATCACTAGCTTTCGTTTGACACCCCATATATTGATATTGGATAAAGTATGAAAAACGGCCATTTTCCAGCAACGCACTCCTTGCAATCCGCTCGTTTTCCCAGGAACTCCAGAATATCGTTCTAGTGAAGCTCTTGAATTTTTTTATGTTCCTGAGTACAATAACAGCACGACTTGCATATTCAGGCAGTTCCGACTCCCGTTTCCGATGATTTTAGAGCTGTATGATTTCGGAATCAAAAGTACCCCAACCACGCAAAAAACTGCGATTCCAGGTAGCGCGAAGCATTTCGGATGCACTTTTATTGAATTCTACTCATCACTAGCTTTCGTTTGACACCCCATATACTGAAATTGGAAAAAGTATGAAAAACGGCCATTTTCCAACAACGCACTCCTTGCGATCCGATCGTTTTCCGAGGAACTCCAGAATATCGTTCTGGTGAATATCTTTAATTTTTCAACGTTCCTGAGTACAATAACAGCGCGCCTTGGATATTCAGGCAGTTCCGACTCCCGTTTCCGATGATTTTACAGCTGTATGGTTTCGGCATCAAAAGTACCCCAACCACGCGAAAAACTTTAATTGCAGGTATCGCGCAGCTGCCTGAATGCACTTTTATTGAATTCTACTCATCACTAGCTTTCGTTTGACAGCCCATACATTGATATTGGAGAAAGTGTGAATGACGGCCATTTTCCAGCCACGCACTCCTTGCAATCCGATCGTTTGCCGGGGAACTCCTAAATATTGTTGTAGTGAAGATCTTTAATTTTTTATGCTCCTGAGTACAATAACAGCGCGATTTGCATATTCAGGCACTTCCGACTCCCGTTTCCGATGATTTTACAGCTGTATGGTTTCGGAATCAAAAGTACCCCAACCTCGCAAAAAACTGCGATTGCAGGTAGCGCGAAGCTGCCTGAATGCACTTTTATTGAATTCTACTCATCACTAGCTTTCGTTTGACACCCCATACATTGAAATATGAGCAAGACGGAAAAACGGCCGTTATCCAGCAACGCACTCCTTGCAATCCGATCGTGTTCCGAGGAACTCCAGAATATCGTTGTAGTGAAGATCTTTAATTTTTTTATGTTCTTGAGTACAATAACAGCGCGATTTGCATATTCAGGCAGTTCCGACCCCCATTCCCGATGGTTTTACAGCTGTATGGTTTCGGAATCAAAAGTACCCCAACCACGCAAAAAACTGCGATTGGTGGTAGCGCGATGCTGCCTGAATGCACTTTTATTGAATTCTACTCATCACTAGCTTTCGTTTGACACCCCATATATTGAAACTGGAGAATGTATGAAAATTGGCCACTTTCCAGCAACGCACTCCTTGCAATCCGATCGTGTTCCGAGGAACTCCAGAATATCGTTGTAGTGAAGATCTTTAATTTTGTTATGTTTCTTAGTACAATAACACCGCGATTTGCATATTCAGGTACTTCCGACTCCCGTTTCCGATGATTTTACAGCTGTATGGTTTCGGAATCAAAAGTACCCCAACCACGCAGAAACTTGCGATTGCTTGTATCGCGAAGCTGCCTGAATGCACTTTAATATAGTTCTACTCATCACTAGCTTTCGTTTGACACCCCATACATTGAAATCGGAGAAAGTATGAATAACGGCCGTTTTCCAGCAACGCATTCCTTGCAATTCGATCGTTTTCCGAAGAACTCCAGAATATCGTTCTGGTGAAGATCTTCAATTTTCTTATATTCCGGAGTACAATAACAGCGCGATTTGCATATTCAGGCACTTCCGACTCCCGTTTCCGATGATTTTACAGCTGTATGGTTTCCAAATCAAAAGTACCCCAACCACGCAAAAAACTGCAATTGCAGGTATCGCAAAGCTGCCTGAATGCACTTTTATTGAATTCTACTCATCACTAGCTTTCGTTTGACGTCCCATATATTGAAATTGGAGAAAGTATGAAAAACGGCCATTTTCCAGCAACGCACTCCTTGCAATCCGATCGTGTTCCGAGGAACTCCAGAATATCGTTGTAGTGAAGATCTTTAATTTTTTTATGTTCCTGAGTACATTAACAGCGCGACTTGCATATTCAGGCAGTTCCGACCCACGTTTTCGATGATTTTACAGCTGTATGGTTTCGGAATCAGAAGTACCCCAACCACGCGAAAAACTGCGATTGCAGGTAGCGCGAAGCTGCCTGAATGCACCTTTAATTGAATTCTACTCATCACTAGCTTTCGTTTCACATTCCATATATTGATATTGGAGAATGTATGAAAACTGGCCATTTTCCAGCAATGCACTCCTTGTAATCCGATCGTGTTCCGAGGGACTCAAGAATATCGTTGTAGTGAAGATCTTTGATTTTGTTATGTTTCTCAGTACAGCAGCAGTGCGATTTACATATTCAGGCACTTCCGACTCCCGTTTCCGATGATTTTACAGCGGTATCGTTTCGGAATCAAAAGTACCCCAGCCACGCAAAAAACTGCGATTGCAGGTAGCGCGAAGCTGGCTGAATGCACTTTTAATTGAATTCTACTCATCACTAGCTTTCGTTTGACACCCCATATATTGATATTGGAGAAAGTATGAAAATTGGCCATTTTCCAGCAACGCACACCTTGCAATCCGATCGTGTTCCGAGGAACTCCAGAATATCGTTGTAGTGAAGATCTTTAATTTTTTTATGTTCCTGAGTACATTAACAGCGCGACTTGCATATTCAGGCAGTTCCGACCCACGTTTTCGATGATTTTACAGCTGTATGGTTTCGGAATCAGAAGTACCCCAACCACGCGAAAAACTGCGATTGCAGGTAGCGCGAAGCTGCCTGAATGCACCTTTAATTGAATTCTACTCATCACTAGCTTTCGTTTCACATTCCATATATTGATATTGGAGAATGTATGAAAACTGGCCATTTTCCAGCAATGCACTCCTTGTAATCCGATCGTGTTCCGAGGGACTCCAGAATATCGTTCTGGTGAAGATCTTTGATTTTGTTATGTTTCTCAGTACAGCAGCAGCGCGATTTACATATTCAGGCACTTCCGACTCCCGTTTCCGATGATTTTACAGCGGTATCGTTTCGGAATCAAAAGTACCCCAGCCACGCAAAAAACTGCGATTGCAGGTAGCGCGAAGCTGGCTGAATGCACTTTTAATTGAATTCTACTCATCACTAGCTTTCGTTTGACACCCCATATATTGATATTGGAGAAAGTATGAAAATTGGCCATTTTCCAGCAACGCACTCCTTGCAATCCGATCGTGTTCCGAGGAACTCCAGAATATCGTTGTAGTGAAGATCTTTAATTTTTTTATGTTCCTGAGTACATTAACAGCGCGACTTGCATATTCAGGCAGTTCCGACCCACGTTTTCGATGATTTTACAGCTGTATGGTTTCGGAATCAGAAGTACCCCAACCACGCAAAAAACTGCAAGTGCAGGTAGCGCGAAGCTGCCTGAATGCACCTTTAATTGAATTCTACTCATCACTAGCTTTCGTTTCACATTCCATATATTGATATTGGAGAATGTATGAAAACTGGCCATTTTCCAGCAATGCACTCCTTGTAATCCGATCGTGTTCCGAGGGACTCCAGAATATCGTTCTGGTGAAGATCTTTGATTTTGTTATGTTTCTCAGTACAGCAGCAGCGCGATTTGCATATTCAGGCACTTCCGACTCCCGTTTCCGATGATTTTACAGCTGTATGGTTTCGGAATCAAAAGTACCCCAACCACGCAGAAAACTGCGATTGCTGGTATCGCGAAGCTGCCTGAATGCACTTTTAATTGAATTCTACTCATCACTAGCTTTCGTTTGACACCCCATACGAGTATATTGAAATTGGAGAAAGTATGAACCACGGCCATTTTCCAGCAACGCACTCCTTGCAATCCGATCGTTTTCCGAGGAACTCCAGAATATCGTTGTAGTGAAGATCTTTAATTTCTTTATGTTCCTGAGTACAATTACAGCGCGATTTCTATATTAAGGCACTACCGACTCCCGTTTCCGATGATTTTACAGCTGTATGGTTTCGGAATCAAAAGTACCCCAACCACGCAAAAAACTGCGATTGCAGGTAGCGCGAAGCTGCCTGATCGCACTTTTAATTGAATTCTACTCATCATTTGCTTTCGTTTGATACCCCATATATTGATATTGGAGAGTGTATGAAAATTGGCCATTTTTCAGCAACGCAATCCTTGCAATCCGATCGTGTTCCGAGGAACTCCAGAATATCGTTGTAGTGAAGATCTTTAATTTTTTATGTTCCTGAGTACAATAACAGCGCGACTTGCATATTCAGGCAGTTCCGACCCCCGTTTCCGATGATTTTACAGCTGTATGGTTTCGGAATCAAAAGTACCCCAACCACGCAAAAAACTGCGATTGCAGGTAGCGCGAAGCTGCCTGAATGCACTTTTATTGAATTCTACTCATCACTAGCTTTCGTTTGACACCCCATACATTGAAATATGAGCAAGTCTGAAAAATGGCCGTTTTCCAGCAACGCACTCCTTGCAATCCGATCGTTTTCCGAGGAACTCCAGAATATCGTTGTAGTGAAGATCTTTAATTTTGATATGTTCCTGAGTACAGTAACCGCGCGATTTGCATATTAAGGTACTTCCGACTCCCGTTTCCGATGATTTTACAGCTGTATGGTTTCGGAATCAAAAGTACCCCAACCACGAAAAAATTGCGATTGCTGGTATCGCGAAGCTGCCTGAATGCACTTTTATTGAATTCTAATCATCAGTAGCTTTGGTTTGACACCCCATATATTGAAATTGGAGAAAGTATGAAAAACGGCCGTTTTCCAGTAACGCATTCCTTTCAATTCGATCGTTTTCCGAAGAACTCCAGAATATCGTTGTAGTGAAGATCTTCAATTTTCCTATATTCCGGAGTACAATATCAGCGCGATTTGCATATTCAGGTACTTCCGACTCCCGTTTCCGATGATTTTACAGCTGTATGGTTTCCGAATCAAAAGTACCCCAACCACGCAAAATACTGCAATTGCAGGTATCGCGAAGCTGCCTGAATGCACCTTTAATTGAATTCTACTCATCACCAGCTTTCGTTTGACACCCCATATATTGATATTGGAAAAAGTATGAAAAACGGCCGTTTTCCAGCAGCGCACTCCTTGCAAACCGATCGTTTGCCGAGGAGCTCCAGAATATCGTTGCAGTGAAGATCTTTAATTTTTTTATGTTCCTGAGTACAATAACAGCGCGATTTGCATATTCAGGCACTTCCGACTCCCGTTTCCGATGATTTTACAGCTGTATGGTTTCCAAATCAAAAGTACCCCAACCACGCAAAAAACTGCAATTGCAGGTATCGCGAAGCTGCCTGAATGCACTTTTATTGAATTCTACTCATCACTTGCTTTCGTTTGATACCCCATATATTGATATTGGAGAAAGTATGAACAACGGCCGTTTTCCAGCAACGCACTCCTTGCAATCCGATCGTTCGCCGAGGAACTCCAGAATATTGTTGTAGTGAAGATCTTTAACTTTTTTATGTTCCTGAGTACAATAAAAATGCGATTTGCATATTCAGGCACTTCCGACTCCCGTTTCCGATGATTTTACAGCTGTATGGTTTCGGAATCAAAAGTACCCCAACCACGCAAAAAACTGCAATTGCAGGTATCGCGAAGCTGCCTGAATGCACTTTTATTGAATTTGACTCATCACTAGCTTTCGTTTGACACCCCATATATTGAAATTAGAGAAAGTATGAAAACGGCCGTTTTCCAGCAACGCACTCCTTGCTATCCGATCGTTTTCCGAGGAAATCCAGAATATTGTTGTAGTGAAGATCTTTAATTTTTTTATGTTCCTGAGTACAATAACAGCGCGACTTGCATATTCAGGCAGTTCGGACTCCCGTTTCTGATGATGTTACAGCTGTATGGTTTCGGAATCAAAAGTACCCCAACCACACAAAAAACTGCGATTGCAGGTATCGCGAAGCTGCCTGAATGCACTTTTATTGAATTCTACTCATCACTAGCTTTCGTTTGACACCCTATATATTGA
The DNA here is from genome assembly GCA_963969285.1 of Odontomyia ornata. NCBI lineage: Eukaryota > Metazoa > Arthropoda > Insecta > Diptera > Stratiomyidae > Odontomyia > Odontomyia ornata. The sequence goes on from OZ017740.1 coordinate 212,087,045, forward strand.
AATTAGAGAAAGTATGAAAAACGGCCGTTTTCCAGCAACGCACTCCTTGCAATCCTATCGTTTTCCGAGGAACTCCAGAATATTGTTGTAGTGAAGGTCTTCAATTTGGTTATGTTCCTGAGTACAGTAACCGCGCGATTTGCATATTCAGGTACTTCCGACTCCCGTTTCCGATGATTTTACAGCTGTATGGTTTCGGAATCAAAAGTACCCCAACCACGCAAAAAATTGCGATTGCTGGTATCGCGAAGCTGCCTGAATGCACTTTTATTGAATTCTACTCATCACTAGCTTTCGTTTGACACCCCATACATTGAAATATGAGCAAGTCTGAAAAATGGCCGTTTTTCAGCAACGCACTCCTTGCAATCCGATCGTGTTCCGAGGAACTCCAGAATATCGTTGTAGTGAAGATCTTTAATTTTGTTATGTTCATGAGTACAGTAACCGCGCGATTTGCATATTCAGGTACTTCCGACTCCCGTTTCCGATGATTTTACAGCTGTATGGTTTCGGAATCAAAAGTACCCCAACCTCGAAAAAAACTGCGATTGCAGGTAGCGCGAAGCTGCCTTAATGCACTTTTATTGAATTCTACTCATCACTAGCTTTCGTTTGACACCCCATACATTGAAATATGAGCAAGACTGAAAAACGGCCGTTATCCAGCAACGCACTCCTTGCAATCCGATCGTGTTCCGAGGAACTCCAGAATATCGTTGTAGTGAAGATCTTTAATTTTTTTATGTTCCTGAGTACAATAACAGCGCGATTTGCATATTCAGGCAGTTCCGACCCCCGTTTCCGATGGTTTTACAGCTGTATGGTTTCGGAATCAAAAGTACCCCAACCACGCAAAAAACTGCGATTGCAGGTAGCGCGATGCTGCCTGAATGCACTTTTATTGAATTCTACTCATCACTAGCTTTCGTTTGACACCCCATATATTGAAACTGGAGAATGTATGAAAATTGGCCACTTTCCAGCAACGCACTCATTGCAATCCGATCGTGTTCCGAGGAACTCCAGAATATCGTTGTAGTGAAGATCTTTAATTATGTTATGTCTCTTAGTACAATAACACCGCGATTTGCGAATTCAGGTACTTCCGACTCCCGTTTCCGATGATTTTACAGCTGTATGGTTTCGGAATCAAAAGTACCCCAACCACGCAGAAAATTGCGATTGCTGGTATCGCGAAGCTGCCTGAATGCACTTTAATTGAGTTCTACTCATCACTAGCTTTCGTTTGACACCCCATACATTGAAATCGGAGAAAGTATGAATAACGGCCGTTTTCCAGCAACGCATTCCTTGCAATTCGATCGTTTTCCGAAGAACTCCAGAATATCGTTCTGGTGAAGATCTTCAATTTTCTTATATTCCGGAGTACAATAACAGCGCGATTTGCATATTCAGGCACTTCCGACTCCCGTTTCGGATGATTTAACAGCTGTATGGTTTCCAAATCAAAAGTACACCAACCACGCAAAAAACTGCAATTGCAGGTATCGCGAAGCTGCCTAAATGCACTTTCATGGAATTCTACTCACCACTAGCTTTCGTTTGACACCCCATATATTGATATTGGAGAAAGTATGAAAAACGGCCATTTTCCAGCAACGCACTCCTTGCAAACCGATCGTTTGCCGAGGAGCTCCAGAATATCGTTGTAGTGAAGATCTTTAATTTTTTTATGTTCCTGAGTACAATAACAGCGCGATTTACATATTCAGGCACTTCCGACTCCCGTTTCCGATGATTTTACAGCTGTATCGTTTCGGAATCAAAAGTACCCCAGCCACGCAAAAAACTGCGATTGCAGGAAGCGCGAAGCTGCCTGAATGCACTTTAATTGAGTTCTACTCATCACTAGCTTTCGTTTGACACCCCATACATTGAAATCGGAGAAAGTATGAATAACGGCCGTTTTCCAGCAACGCATTCCTTGCAATTCGATCGTTTTCCGAAGAACTCCAGAATATCGTTCCGGTGAAGATCTTCAATTTTCTTATATTCCGGAGTACAATAACAGCGCGATTTACATATTCAGGCACTTCCGACTCCCGTTTCCGATGATTTTACAGCTGTATCGTTTCGGAATCAAAAGTACCCCAACCACGCGAAAAACTGCGATTGCAGGTAGCGCGAAGCTGCCTGAATGCACCTTTAATTGAATTCTACTCATCACTAGCTTTCGTTTCACATCCCATATATTGATATTGGAGAATGTATGAAAACTGGCCATTTTCCAGCAATGCACTCCTTGTAATCCGATCGTGTTTCGAGGAACTCAAGAATATCGTTGTAGTGAAGATCTTTGATTTTGTTATCTTTCTCAGTACAGCAGCAGCGCGATTTGCATATTCAGGCACTTCCGACTCCCGTTTCCGATGATTTTACAGCTGTATGGTTTCGGAATCAAAAGTACCCCAACCACGCAGAAAACTGCGATTGCTGGTATCGCGAAGCTGCCTGAATGCACTTTTAATTGAATTTTACTCATCACTAGCTTTCGTTTGACACCCCATACGAGTATATTGAAATTGGAGAAAGTATGAACCACGGCCATTTTCCAGCAACGCACTCCTTGCAATCCGATCGTTTTCCGAGGAGCTCCAGAATATCGTTGTAGTGAAGATCTTTAATTTTTTATGTTCCTGAGTTCAATAACAGCGCGATTTGCATATGCAGGCACTTCCGACTCCCGTTTCCGATGATTTTACAGCTCTATGGTTTCGGAATCAAAAGTACCCCAACCACGCAAAAAACTGCGATTGCAGGTAGCGCGAAGCTGCCTGAATGCACTTTTAATTGAATTCTACTCATCATTTGCTTTCGTTTGATACCCCATATATTGATATTGGAGAGTGTATGAAAATTGGCCATTTTTCATCAACGCAATCCTTGCAATCCGATCGTGTTCCGAGGAACTCCAGAATATCGTTGTAGTGAAGATCTTTAATTTTTTTATGTTCCTGAGTACAATAACAGCGCGACTTGCATATTCAGGCAGTTCCAACCCCCGTTTCCGATGATTTTATAGCTGTATGGTTTCGGAATCAAAAGTACCCCAACCACGCAAACAACTGAGATTGCAGGTAGCGCGCAGCTGCCTGAATGCACTTTTATTGAATTCTACTCATCACTAGCTTTCGTTTGACACCCCATACATTGAAATATGAGCAAGTCTGAAAAATGGCCGTTTTCCAGCAACGCACTCCTTGCAATCCGATCGTGTTCCGAGGAACTCCAGAATATCGTTGTAGTGAAGATCTTTAATTTTGTTATGTTCCTGAGTACAGTAACCGCGCGATTTGCATATTCAGGTACTTCCAACTCCCGTTTCCGATGATTTTACAGCTGTATGGTTTCGGAATCAAAAGTACCCCAACCACGAAAAAATTGCGATTGCTGGTATCGCGAAGCTGCCTGAATGCACTTTTATTGAATTCTAATCATCAGTAGCTTTGGTTTGACACCCCATATATTGAAATTGGAGAAAGTATGAAAAACGGCCGTTTTCCAGTAACGCATTCCTTTCAATTCGATCGTTTTCCGAAGAACTCCAGAATATCGTTCTGGTGAAGATCTTCAATTTTCCTATATTCCGGAGTACAATATCAGCGCGATTTGCATATTCAGGCACTTCCGACTCCCGTTTCCGATGATTTTACAGCTGTATGGTTTCCGAATCAAAAGTACCCCAACCACGCAAAAAACTGCAATTGCAGGTATCGCGAAGCTGCCTGAATGCACTTTTAATTGAATTATACTCATCACCAGCTTTCGTTTGACACCCCATATATTGATATTGGAAAAAGTATGAAAAACGGCCGTTTTCCAGCAACGCACTCCTTGCAAACCGATCGTTTGCCGAGGAGCTCCAGAATATCGTTGCAGTGAAGATCTTTAATTTTTTTATGTTCCTGAGTACAATAACAGCACGATTTGCATATTCAGGCACTTCCGACTCCCGTTTCCGATGATTTTACAGCTGTATGGTTTCCAAATCAAAAGTACCCCAACCACGCAAAAAACTGCAATTGCAGGTATCGCGAAGCTGCCTGAATGCACTTTTAATTGAATTATACTCATCACCAGCTTTCGTTTGACACCCCATATATTGATATTGGAAAAAGTATGAAAAACGGCCGTTTTCCAGCAACGCACTCCTTGCAAACCGATCGTTTGCCGAGGAGCTCCAGAATATCGTTGCAGTGAAGATCTTTAATTTTTTTATGTTCCTGAGTACAATAACAGCACGATTTGCATATTCAGGCACTTCCGACTCCCGTTTCCGATGATTTTACAGCTGTATGGTTTCCAAATCAAAAGTACCCCAACCACGCAAAAAACTGCAATTGCAGGTATCGCGAAGCTGCCTGAATGCACTTTTGTTGAATTCTACTCATCACTTGCTTTCGTTTGATACCCCATATATTGATATTGGAGAAAGTATGAACAACGGCCGTTTTCCAGCAACGCACTCCTTGCAATCCGATCGTTTGCCGAGGAACTCCAGAATATTGTTGCAGTGAAGATCTTCAACTTTTTTAGGCTCCTGAGTACAATAAAAATGCGATTGGCATATTCAGGCACTTCCGACTCCCGTTTCCGATGATTTTACAGCTGTATGGTTTCGGAATCAAAAGTACCCCAACCACGCAAAAAACTGCGATTGCAGGTATCGCGAAGCTGCCTGAATGCACTTTTATTGAATTCTACTCATCACTAGCTTTCGTTTGACACCCCATATATTGAAATTAGAGAAAGTATGAAAAACGGCCGTTTTCCAGCAACGCACTCCTTGCTATCCGATCGTTTTCCGAGGAACTCCAGAATATTGTTGTAGTGAAGATCTTCAATTTTGTTATGTTCCTGAGTACAGTAACCGCGCGATTTGCATATTCAGGTACGTCCGACTCCCGTTTCCGATGATTTTACAGCTATATGGTTTCGGAATCAAAAGTACCCCAACCACGCAAAAAATTGCGATTGCTGGTATCGCGAAGCTGCCTGAATGCACTTTTATTGAATTCTAATCATCAGTAGCTTTGGTTTGACACCCCATACATTGAAATTGGAGAAAGTATGAAAAACGGCCGTTTTCCAGTAACGCATTACTTTCAATCCGATCGTTTTCCGAAGAACCCCAGAATATCGTTCAGGTGAAGATCTTCAAATTTCCTATATTCCGGAGTACAATATCAGCGCGATTTGCATATTCAGGCACTTCCGACTCCCGTTTCCGATAATTTTACAGCTGTATGTTTTCGGAATCAAAAGTACCCCAACCACACAAAAAACTGCGATTGCAGGTATCGCGAAGCTTCCTGGATGCACTTTTATTGAATTCTACTCATCACTAGCTTTCGTTTGACACCCCATATACTGAAATTGGAAAAAGTATGAGCAACGGCCGTTTTCCAGCAACGCACTCCTTGCAATCCGATCGTTTGCCGAGGAAATCCAGAATATTGTTGTAGTGAAGATCTTCAACTTTTTTAGGTTCCTGAGTACAATAAAAATGCGATTTGCATATTCAGGCACTTCCGACTCCCGTTTCCGATGATTTTACAGCTGTATGGTTTCGGCATCAAAAGTACCCCAACCACGCGAAAAACTGCAATTGCAGGTATCGCGAAGCTGCCTGAATGCACTTTTATTGAATTGAATTCGTTTGACACCCCATACATTGATATTGGAGAAAGTATGAATAACGGCCATTTTCCAGCCACGCACTCCTTGCAATTCGATCGTTTGCCGGGGAACTCCTAAATATTGTTGTAGTGAAGATCTTTAATTTTTTATGCTCCGGAGTACAATAACAGCGCGATTTGCATATTCAGGCACTTCCGATTCCCGTTTCCAATGATTTTACAGCTGTATGGTTTCGGAATCAAAAGTACCCCAACCACGCAAAAAACTGCGATTGGTGGTAGCGTGATGCTGCCTGAATGCACTTTTATTGAATTCTACTCATCACTAGCTTTCGTTTGACACCCCATATATTGAAACTGGAGAATGTATGAAAATTGGCCACTTTCCAGCAACGCACTCCTTGCAATCCGATCGTGTTCCGAGGAACTCCAGAATATCGTTGTAGTCCGTTTCCGAGGAACTCCTAAATATTGTTGTAGTGAAGATCTTTAATTTTTTATGCTCCTGAGTACAATAACACCGCGATTTGCATATTCAGGCACTTCCGACTCCCGTTTCCGATGATTTTACAGCTGTATGGTTTCGGAATCAAAAGTACCCCAACCACGCAGAAAATTGCGATTGCTGGTATCGCGAAGCTGCCTGAATGCACTTTAATTGAGTTCTACTCATCACTAGCTTTCGTTTGACACCCCCTACGAGTATATTGAAATTGGAGAAAGTATGAACCATGGCCATTTTCCAGCAACGCACTCCTTGCAATCCGATCGTTTTCCGAGGAACTCCAGAATATCGTTGTAGTGAAGATCTTTAATTTCTTTATGTTCCTGAGTACAATTAGAGCGCGATTTCTATATTAAGGCACTACCGACTCCCGTTCCCGATGATTTTACAGCTGTAAGGTTTCGGCATCAAAAGTACCCCAACCACGCAAAAAACTGCGATTGCAGGTAGCGGGAAGCTACCTGAATGCACTTTTAATTGAATTCTACTCATCATTTGCTTTCGTTTGATACCCCATATATTGATATTGGAGAGTGTATGAAAATTGGCCATTTTTCAGCAACGCAATCCTTGCAATCCGATCGTGTTCCGAGGAACTCCAGAATATCGTTGTAGTGAAGATCTTTAATTTTTTTATGTTCCTGAGTACAATAACAGCGCGACTTGCATATTCAGGCAGTTCCGACCCCCGTTTCCGATGATTTTACAGCTGTATGGTTTCGGAATCAAAAGTACCCCAACCACGCAAAAAACTGCGATTGCAGGTAGCGCGAAGCTGCCTGAATGCACTTTTATTGAATTCTAATCATCAGTAGCTTTGGTTTGACACCCCATACATTGAAATTGGAGAAAGTATGAAAAACGGCCGTTTTCCAGTAACGCATTCTTTTCAAACCGATCGTTTTCCAAAGAACCCCAGAATATCGTTCAGGTGAAGATCTTCAAATTTCCTATATTCCGGAGTACAATATCAGCGCGATTTGCATATTTAGGCACTTCCGACTCCCGTTTCCGATAATTTTACAGCTGTATGTATTCGGAATCAAAAGTACCCCAACCACACAAAAAACTGCGATTGCAGGTATCGCGAAGCTTCCTGGATGCACTTTTATTGAATTCTACTCATCACTAGCTTTCGTTTGACACCCCATATACTGAAATTGGAAAAAGTATGAGCAACGGCCGTTTTCCAGCAACGCACTCCTTGCAATCCGATCGTTTGCCGAGGAAATCCAGAATATTGTTGTAGTGAAGATCTTCAACTTTTTTAGGTTCCTGAGTACAATAAAAATGCGATTTGCATATTCAGGCACTTCCGACTCCCGTTTCTGATGATTTTACAGCTGTATGGTTTCGGCATCAAAAGTACCCCAACCACGCGAAAAACTGCAATTGCAGGTATCGCGAAGCTGCCTGAATGCACTTTTATTGAATTGAATTCGTTTGACACCCCATACATTGATATTGGAGAAAGTATGAATAACGGCCATTTTTCAGCCACTCACTCCTTGCAATTCGATCGTTTGCCGGGGAACTCCTAAATATTGTTGTAGTGAAGATCTTTAATTTTTTATGCTCCTGAGTACAATAACAGCGCGATTTGCATATTCAGGCACTTCCGATTCCCGTTTCCAATGATTTTACAGCTGTATGGTTTCGGAATCAAAAGTACCCCAACCACGCAAAAAACTGCGATTGGTGGTAGCGTGATGCTGCCTGAATGCACTTTTATTGAATTCTACTCATCACTAGCTTTCGTTTGACACCCCATATATTGAAACTGGAGAATGTATGAAAATTGGCCACTTTCCAGCAACGCACTCCTTGCATTTCGATCGTGTTCCGAGGAACTCCAGAATATCGTTGTAGTCCGTTTCCGAGGAACTCCTAAATATTGTTGTAGTGAAGATCTTTAATTTTTTATGCTCCTGAGTACAATAACAGCGCGATTTGCATATTCAGGCAGTTCCGACCCCCTTTTCCGATGGTTTTACAGCTGTATGGTTTCGGAATCAAAAGTACCCCAACCACGCAAAAAACTGCGATTGGTGGTAGCGCGATGCTGCCTGAATGCACTTTTATTGAATTCTGCTCATCACTAGCTTTCGTTTGACATCCCATATATTGAAACTGGAGAATGTATGAAAATTGGCCACTTTCCAGCAACGCACTCCTTGCAATCCGATCGTGTTCCGAGGAACTCCAGAATATCGTTGTAGTGAAGATCTTTAATTTTGTTATGTTTCTTAGTACAATAACACCGCGATTTGCATATTCAGGTACTTCCGACTCCCGTTTCCGATGATTTTACAGCTGTATGGTTTCGGAATCAAAAGTACCCCAACCACGCAGAAAATTGCGATTGCTGGTATCGCGAAGCTGCCTGAATGCACTTTAATTGAGTTCTACTCATCACTAGCTTTCGTTTGACACCCCCTACGAGTATATTGAAATTAGAGAAAGTATGAACCATGGCCATTTTCCAGCAACGCACTCCTTGCAATCCGATCGTTTTCCGAGGAACTCCAGAATATCGTTGTAGTGAAGATCTTTAATTTCTTTATGTTCCTGAGTACAATTAGAGCGCGATTTCTATATTAAGGCACTACCGACTCCCGTTCCCGATGATTTTACAGCTGTAAGGTTTCGGCATCAAAAGTACCCCAACCACGCAAAAAACTGCGATTGCAGGTAGCGGGAAGCTACCTGAATGCACTTTTAATTGAATTCTACTCATCATTTGCTTTCGTTTGATACCCCATATATTGATATTGGAGATTGTATGAAAATTGGCCATTTTTCAGCAACGCAATCCTTGCAATCCGATCGTGTTCGGAGGAACTCCAGAATATCGTTGTAGTGAAGATCTTTAATTTTTTTATGTTCCTGAGTACAATAACAGCGCGACTTGCATATTCAGGCAGTTCCGACCCCCGTTTCCGATGATTTTACAGCTGTATGGTTTCGGAATCAAAAGTACCCCAACCACGCAAAAAACTGCGATTGCAGGTAGCGCGAAGCTGCCTGAATGCACTTTTATTGAATTCTACTTATCACTAGCTTTCGCTTGACACCCCATACATTGAAATATGAGCAAGTCTGAAAAATGGCCGTTTTCCAGCAACGCACTCCTTGCAATCCGATCGTGTTCCGAGGAACTCCAGAATATCGTTGTGGTGAAGATCTTTAATTTTGTTATGTTCCTGAGTACAGTAACCACGCGATTTGCATATTCAGGTACTTCCGACTCCCGTTTCCGATGATTTTACAGCTGTATGGTTTCGGAATCAAAAGTACCCCAACCACGCAAAAAATTGCGATTGCTGGTATCACGAAGCTGCCTGAATGCACTTATATTGAATTCTAATCATCAGTAGCTTTGGTTTGACACCCCATATATTGAAATTAGAGAAAGTATGAAAAACTGCCATGTTCCAGTAACGCATTCCTTTCAATTCGATCGTTTCCGAAGAACTCCAGAATATCGTTGTAGTGAAGATCTTCAATTTTCCTATATTCCGGAGTACAATATCAGCGCGATTTGCATATTCAGGCACTTCCGACTCCCGTTTCCGATGATTTTACAGCTGTATGGTTTCCAAATCAAAAGTACCCCAACCACGCAAAACACTGCAATTGCAGGTATCGCGAAGCTGCCTGAATGCACTTTTATTGAATTCTACTCATCACTTGCTTTCGTTTGATACCCCATATATTGATATTGGAGAAAGTATGAACAACGGCCGTTTTCCAGCAACGCACTCCTTGCAATCCGATCGTTTGCCGAGGAACTCCAGAATATTGTTGTAGTGAAGATCTTCAACTTTTTTAGGTTCCTGAGTACAATAAAAATGCGATTTGCATATTCAGGCACTTCCGACTCCCGTTTCCGATGATTTTACAGCTGTATGGTTTCGGAATCAAAAGTACCCCAACCACGCAAAAAACTGCGATTGCAGGTATCGCGAAGCTGCCTGAATGCACTTTTATTGAATTCTACTCATCACTAGCTTTCGTTTGACACCCCATATATTGAAATTAGAGAAAGTATGAAAAACGGCCCCTCTCCAGCAACGCAATCCTTGCAATCCGATCGTTTGCCGAGGAGCTCCAGAATATCGTTGGAGTGAAGATCTTTAATTTTTTTTATGTTCCTGAGTACAATAACAGCGCGATTTGCATATTCAGGCACTTCCGACTCCCGCTTCCGGTGATTTTTCAGCTGTATGGTGTCGGAATCAAAAGTGCCGCAAACACGCAAAAAACTGCGATTGCAGGTATCGCGAAGCTGCCTGAATGCACTTTAATTGAATTCTAGTCATCACTAGCTTTCGTTTGACACCCCATATAATGAAATAGGAGAAAGTATGAAACACGGCAATTTTCCAGCAACGCACTCCTTGCAATCCGATCGTTTTCCGAGGATTTCCAGAATATCGTTGTAGTGAAGATCTTTAATTTTTTTATGTTCTTGAGTACAATAACAGCGCGATTTGCATATTCAGGCACTTCTTACTCCCGTTTCCGATGACTTTACAGCTGTATGGTTTCGGAATCAAAAGTACGCCAATCACGCAAAAAACTGCAATTGCAGGTAGCGCGAAGCGGCCTGAATGCACATTTGATTGAATTCTACTCATCACTAGCTTTCGTTTGACACCCCATATATTGAAATTGGAGAAAGTATGAAAAACGGCCGTTGTCCAGCAACGCACTCCTTGCAATCCGATCGTTTTCCGAGGAGCTCCAGAATATCGTTGTAGTGAAGATCTTTAATATTTTTTTGTTCCTGAGTACAATAACAGCGCGATTTGCATATTTAGGCACTACCGACTCCCGTTTCCGATGATTTTACACCTGGATGGTTTCGGAATCAAAAGTATCCCAACCACGCAAAAAACTGCAAATGCAGGTATCGCGAAGCTGCCTGAATGCACTTTTATTGAATTCTACTCATCACTAGCTTTCGTTTGACACCCCATATATTGAAATTGGAGAAAGTATGAAAAACTGCCATTTTTCCAGCAACGCACTCCTTGCAATCCGATCGTTTTCCGAGGAACTCCGGAATATCGTTGTAGTGAAGATTTTTAATTTTTTTATGTTCCTGAGTACAATAACAACGCGATTTGCATATTCAAGCACTTTCGACTCCCGTTTCGGATGATTTTACAGCTGTATGGTTTCGGAATCAAAAGTACCCCAACCACGCAAAAAACTGCAAATGCAGGTATTGCGGAGCTGCCTGAATGCCCTTTTATTGAATTCTTCTCATCACTAGCTTTCGTTTGATACCCCATATATTGAAATTGGAGAAAGTATGAACACCGACCATATATTGATATTGGAGAAAGTATGAAAAACGGCCATTTTCCAGCATCGCACTCCTTGCAATTCGATCGTTTTCCGAGGAACTCTAGAATATCGTTGTAGTGAAGATCTTTAACTTTTTTATGTTCCTGAGTACAATAACAGCGCGATTTGCATATTCACGCACTTCCGATTCCCATTTCCGATGATTTTACAGCTGTATGGTTTCGGAATCAAAAGTACCCCAACCACGCAAAAAACTGCAATTGCAGCTATCGCGAAGCTGCCTGCATGCACTTTGATTGAATTCCAATCAGCACGAGCTTTCGTTTGACATGTCATATATTGAAATTGGAGAAAGTATGAAAAACGGCCGTTTTCCAGCAACGCATTCCTTGGAATCCGATCGTTTTCCGAGGAACTCCTAAATATCGTTGTAGTGAATTTTAAATTTTATTATGTTCCTGAGTACAATATCATCGTGATTTGCATATTCAGGCAAAAAACTGCAATTGCAGGTATCGCGAAGCTGCCTGAATGCACTTTTATTGAATTCTACCCATCACTAGCTTTCGTTTGACACCCCATATATTGAAATTGGAGAAAGTATGAAAAACGGCCATCCGAACGTTTTCCAAGGAACTCCAGTATATCGTTGTAGTGAGGATCTTTAAAATTTAGGTAAATTTCTCGAGAGAAATTTACCTATTGCGGAGAGCATCATATAAATATATATATATATATATATATATATATATATATATATATATATATATATATATATATATATATATATATATATATATATATATATTTATATATATATATATGGGATATAACGAAATTTGTGACCACGCTAGAGGTTGCAATTTTGCTTCGATTTTCACAAAAATTTCAGGAAAGGTGTATTGGGTAATTATCTCGGTTAAGTTCATGAACCAGCTATATCGGCTGATCAAAAACCAAATGGTGGCCATTTCAGACGAAAAATCCTGATTTCTGTTTTGACCAAAGTATAGCTCCGATTTGGATGAAATTTGGTACAAAGGTTCATTAATGTATGTGATGAATCTCACTTGAGATTATGAATATCTGTACTATGTTCTTGTATATTACCGAAAATTACTAAAATTGAATGAAAAATAAAAAAGTCGAAAATTTAAAGCCTAATATTTTTAGCTGCCATTTTCTTTAAAAATTGAATTATTTTGCCCTGTCTAGAGTGAAACTCCTATTTGAACGAGATAGTACATTGATTGATGAGGTCCTAGCATACAAAGACTTAAAATAATCCAAAATCAAATGCATGCATTCAAAATGGCCCTCTAGCAGCCAAGTTTCTCAACAGATTCCGATAAAACTTGGAATTATAAGCTATTAAGGTAAGTTAATTTAATTTAATTATGCAAATCGGATGACAAATAAAAAATTCGAAAATTTACAGCTTAATATTTGTAGCAGCCGTTTGCAATAAAAGTGCAAATCGATATATTAATGGCAATGCAAGTGCGGATTAAAATTTTATGGAAATCTTTTGAAATTAACTATTTGAGCTATTTAAGCCAAAAAGTTATCACCTTTGTGTGGTAACCACTGTGAAATATATAGACAGCAAATGTGAGAAGGGCGAAACGAGTATAAATATGTTTATAACAATTTATTACCCGCCGATTTTGAATATGTGATCCATACGTGTGCAACTCAATTTAATTAGCAAAATAGAGGCGCTGTATAGTAAGTAACCGGACTGAGCCTGCCCCGCGTCGTCAAAGCGTCTACTAACTGGTGTCTGGTGCTGTAGTGGTGGTGGAGGTCTAGGTAAAGGGATCTGGGCTACAGCAGTTGCCTCCAAGTGCTTAGAGAGATAGCATCGAGCGAGAGCGGAGTGCGGAGTCGTCGGATTGAAAATGGAGCGTACAATCGAGCAACCGAACCAAAGTTGTTTAACCACGCTATTACAGGAGACAAGACGTGGGTTTTCGAATACGATCCTGAGACGAAGCGGCAGAGTTCGGAGTGGCACACACCGGCGTCATCACGACCGAAAAAAGCGCGCATAAGCAAATCGAAGGTGAAGTCGATGCTCATTGCTTTCTTTGACGTGAAAGGCATTGTTCACAAAGAGTTTGTGCCACCCGGCTAAACTGTAAATGGCCAGTACTACAGAGAGGTGCTCCGTTGACTAACCGCCCGGGTTCGCCGAGCCCGTCGGGAGATTGCCTATTCGTGGATCCTCCATCACGACAATGCTACGTCGCACACCTGCCTGCTCGTCAACGAGCAGTTGGCCAAATAGTTGAAGGCAACGTTGCCCCAGTGTCCTTACAGCCCGGATATGGCACCAACGGACTTCTTTCTGTTCCCCAAGATCAAGAGACACCTTAAGGGGACGCGGTTTGGGACTCTGGAAAACTTTCAACGTGCTACGACGAGGGCTCTAGACAACATCGAGGTTGCCGACTTCCGGGGTGCGTCCGGCGATTGGTAAATGGACTCCAGTGGGGTTTACTTTGAAGATATCTAAAGAAAAATTGTACATATTTTGCCAATAAAAAATTTCCTGAGGTCAGACCGGTTACTTATTATAAGGGCCCTGTATTTGCGCCTCTATGAAGGGTCTCCAAATACGAACGGCGAAAGATCCTTTCTGTTAATAAATAGCCTTGTAGTGCTACAAAAATTGCAGTGAGAAGTCCAGTAGTAGGCAAGCCAAATTCTTTTTCGAAACCTTACGCTTCATACGAGAAATTTACCTTTCCGGCTGGTGCTGCCAACGGGGATTTTTTTATGTTCCTGAGTACGATAACAGCGCGACTTGCATATTCAGGCAGTTTCGACTCCCGTTTCCGATGGTTTTACAGCTGTATGGTTTCGGAATCAAAAGTACCGCAACCACGCAAAAAACTGCAATTGCAGGCATCGCGAAGCTGCCTGAATGCACTTTTATTGAACTCTACTCATCACTGGCTTTCGTTTGGCACCCCATAAATTGATATTGGAGATAGTATGAAAAATGGCCGTTTTCCAGAAACGCACTCCCTGCAATCCGATCGTTTGCCGAAGAACTCCAGAATATCGTTGTAGTGAAGACCTTAAATTTGTTTATGTTCCTGAGTACAATAACAGCGCGATTTGCATATTCAGGCAGTTCCGACTCGCGTTTCCGATGATTTTACAGCTGTATGGTTTCGGAATCAAAAGTACCGCAACCACGCAAAAACTGCAATTGCACGTATCATGAAGCTGCCTGAATGCAATTTAATTGAATTCTACTCATCACTAGCTTTCGTTTGACACCCCATATATTGAAATTGGAGAAAGTATGAATAACGGCCATTTTCCAACAACGCACTCCTTGCAATCCGAACTTTTTCCGAGGAACTCCAGAATATCGTTGTAGTGAAGATCTTTAATTTTTTTATGTTCCTGAGTACAATAACAGTGCGACTTGCATATTCGGGCACTTTCGACGCCCGTTTCCGATGATTTTACAGCTGTATGGTTTCGGAATCAAAAGTACTGCAACCACGCAAAAAACTGCACTTGCACGTATCGTGAAGCTGCCTGAATGCACTTTTATCAAATTCTACTCATCACTAGCTTTCGTTTGCCACCCCATATATTGATATTGGAGAAAGTATGAATAACGGCCATTTCCCAGCAACGCACTCCTTACAAACCGGTCGTTTGCCGAGGAACTCCAGAATATCGTTGTAGTGAAGATCTTTAATTTTTTAATGTTCCTGAGCACAATAACAGTGCGATTTGCTTATTCAGGCACTTCCGACTCCCGTTTCCGATGATTTTACAGCTGTATGGTTTCGGAATCAAAAGTATCGCAACCACGCAAAAAACTGCAATTGAGGTATCGCAAAGCTGCCTGAATGCACTTTTATTGAATTCTACTCATCACTAGCTGCTTTCGTTTGAAACCCCATATATTGAAATTGGAGAAAGTATGAAAAACGGCCGTTTTCCAGCAACGCACTCCTTGCAATCCGATCGTTTTCCGAGGAACTCCAGAATATCGTTGTAGTGAAGATCTTTAATTAGGGTTTTGTACTAAAATACAAAACCCTATTGCAAGCACGACCTGTGTCCGTCTGTCCGTTCGTCCGTCCGTCCGTCTGTAGGTCACAGCACTTTTTCTCCGAAACTGTAGAGGCTAGAGCCATGAAACTTTGTGGAATGGTCAGAAGTGGTGACCACTTGAAATTTCGATGGTGAAACATTTTTTCAAAGGGGTTTTAGGGGGGTCTCCCCATATAGGGAGTTGACCCCTCAAAAAAAAATTTCGCCATTGGTAGTCGAGTAGGGTGTTATTGGAAAGGTCTCAATGAGATCTTTACAAAACAGGTCTTAGAATTGCCTGATGAGTACCGAGGGGGGCAGGGGAAGGGGAAATGTACGAACTTTTCGCGTACACCCCCCCCCCCCCTCGCGATCGGACACCTTCCATCCGAAAAATCTGAAAAAATATATGAATATAGGCCTTAATGAGTACAACAACAATAAATACATGAGAAGTCGAAATTCACTCAACTTTATTAGTAATAGTATGATTTATCGATTTTATGTTTTCTCGAATAAAATCTAAATGGTGCCCTTAAATTCAATAAAATTTAACGAAAGGATGATTTACTATAAGATTGATCTTTTCTGAAAGTTTCATAAAGATCGAATTGTATTTAACGAAGTTATAGCGATTTGAATTTTCCCGTATTACTATGGAAACATATGGCTATGGAGCCATATGCGCTTTTTACCGACTTAGACACTACAGCTTTGCTAGGATTTGCATGAAAATTTCAGGAATGATAGATATCATGAGGATGACTACATACAATTGAAACAAGTCGAAGAGGCAGGAGAGAGCTCCTAGCAAAAGGGCTTTGTAGCCATTCTAGGATTCGAAAAAATAGGCCATGAATCGATGCTTACAGTACAAAGGAGTGGCCCCTGAAAAAAATTTCATGAAATGTAGCCGATATGAGTATCAAATGAAAGTTCTCTATGAGAGCTTTTCAAAACAGTTCTTAAACTGACAGTTTTTGCTTCAGTGGGGGCACAGAGAGGGGGGGAAATACATGAAAAATGTGTTATCTCCCTCGCGAATGGACACCCGTGATCTAAAAAAATCTGAAAAAATTATCAAGCGAAATATTTATGGGTATAATTTTAACAAAAAACTCAGAATTAAAAAATTCTTTCAATTTAGTTAATAATAGTATGATCCTCGAACATGACGTGTTTCTGAATTTTATTCGTTGCTGGTTACGGCATTTTGTAAGTTGAGTACGAAACCCTTCTGACATGAGCATAGGTCTGTTAACCCAACTTCTTTTTTAATGTTCCTGAGTACAATAACAGCGTGACTTGCATATTCAGGCAGTTCCGACTCCCGTTTCCGATGATTTTACAGCTGCATGGTTTCGGAAACAAAAGTTACCCAACCACGCAAAAAACTGCAATTGAGGTATCGCAAAGCTGCCTGAATGCACTTTTATTGAATTCTACTCATCACTAGCTGCTTTTGTTTGACACCCCATGTATTGAAATTGGAGAAAGTATGAAAAACGGCCATTTTCCAGCTACGCACTCCTTGCAATCCGATCGTTTGCCGAGGAACTCCAGAATATCGTTGTAGTGTAGATCTTCAATTTTTTTAATGTTCCTGAGTACAATAACAAAGCGATTTGCATATTCAGGCAGTTTCGAGTCCCGTTTCCGATGATTTTACAGCTGTATGGTTTCGGAATCAAAAGTACCGCAGCCACGCAAAAAACTGCAATTGCACGTATCGTGAAGCTGCCTGAATGCAATTTTGTTGAATTCTACTCATCACTAGCTTTCGGTTGACACGCCATATATTGATATTTTTTTTTTTTTTTTTTTTTGTGGTAGGGAGGTGAAGGCATTTATGCCCGCCGAGTCTGGCAGTGTGGGACTCCCATGGAGGATACCTTTGGACTACCCACTAAACACCTCCCCTGTCAATCTGAGAACCTAGCCTGGAACCGTTTGACACATTACTTCGGGCCAGGTCTCGTTTTGTTACGCCGTGGGGCGCCTTCAAGCTGGGGAGTCCCTTTCCTAGCGGGAGGGGAGGGGGGAAGAGGAATTGCCAGAAGAGCGATCCCCCAGCCCCAGCGCCTCCGGCTGCTGTGAGTCCCTTTTATATGTTAGGACTGCCCGAGCATAATGTGCCACCTGGTTCCATTTGTCAACCGATTCGAGCATCACCGCAACTATATTATCCGGGGTGAGCTCTCCCGTCTCCCTGTAGAGTTCCCTTCGCAGCCTGGCCCATTTCGTACACGCAAAAAATGTGTGACAGGCATTGTCCTCCTCTCCTGGGCAAAACCGACAATCGGGAGACCGTGACTTGCCGATCTTGTGCAGGTAAGACTGAAAACACCCGTGCCCGCTCAAAAGCTGGGTCAGATAGAAGTCAGTCTCACCATGCTTTCAATTTAGCCACGGTCTCACATCCGGGATGAGGCGCGCAGTCCACCTTCCCTTCGTGCAATTCCTCCAAGACTGCTGCCAATCGTTGAGCGAGCGTTGTCTCTCCTCGCGGACAACCATCTCCCTCGCAACCTCGTTTCGGCGCAGGTAAATAGCGCGGCGCTCTCTAGCAAGGAGGGCGACAGGTATCACGCCTGCAATCACTCTCACCACCGAGTCGGAGACTGTTGGATACGAAGATGCAATTCTCAGTGCTCCTCTTCTCTGTACCTGTGCCAATCGTTTTCGGTATACCTCCTTGCTGAGAGCGTCGCCCCATACCTCTGCTCCGTACAGTAGCACTGACCCTACAGCACTCATCAAGAGGCGTCTTCTTGATGGGCTGGGTCCCCCTACGTTAGCTGGGTCCCCCTACGTTGGCCCTGATTTGCTCAGAGAAACTCATCTTCGAGTCGATCAGTAGCCCCAGGTACTTCACCGCTGGCTTCGATTCGATCTGTTTATCTCCAATACTGATCATCCTTACTCTAGGGATTCTCTTTTTTGTCAAGATGACCACTTCGGTTTTCTCCAGTGCTAGACTGAGCCCGCGAGTAGTCATCCAGTCCCTCACTCGGCGCATTAGCATACCTAGCCTAAGTTGCGCTTGTTCAACGGTGCGTCCGGCGACCAGAGCCGCAACATCATCCGCATAGCCGACCAAGCGCGACTCATCTGGCATCTCAAGTCTCAGTAGCCCGTCGTAAGACACGTTCCACAGGTCCGGACCAAGGATAGATCCCTGGGCAACACCCGATGTAATTTGCATCCTTCGTTGGCCCTGTGTCGTGTCGTAGAGCAGGCTTCGGTCCTTTAGGTAGTTCCTCAAAAGCCGCATTAGATATTCTGGAACTTGAAAAGAGTTTTCCAGCGTATCCAGAATATCCACCCATCTAGCGGAGTTGAAGGCATTCCTGACGTCGAGTGTCACCAACAGGACGATCCGTCGCTTGGTGCGACTATATGCCTCTGCCTTTTGGACCGCGTTCACCACCTCTGCAATCGCATCAATGGTAGAACGTCCTGCTCTAAAGCCGTACTGCCGAGGAGATAGGTCCCCAGCAGCACGAATCGCGTCAGTGAGTCTTCCCTTGATGAGTTTCTCTAGCACTTTCCCAGCCGTGTCTAGCATGCATAACGGGCGGTATGCAGATGGCGATTCGGGATTTCCCTTCCCTTTGCTGACCAGCACGAGCCTCGCCACCTTCCATCGTACCGGGAAAATCCCGTCCCGTAGGCAAGCGTTGAATGTGCTGAGCAGCAAGTCAGGACAATGGTGATAGACGAGCTGCAAAACCTCAGCTGGAACACCATCTGAACCTGGAGCCTTCCTTGCCTTCAGGGAGAGGACTGCCTCCTCCAGTTCTAGCTGTGTGAAGAGTGGGCACTCGACTGCTGTTTCACCATGAACAGCGTCAACACGGACGGGATGGGCGGGGAAGAGTCCCCGCACTATCACGTCCATCTTTTCCGCGTCATGTATACAAGGCTTCCGTAGGGCACCAAGTTTCCCCATGACCAGCTTGTAGCCAAGGCCCCACGGATCCCTATTTACATCGTCCACGAGGTCTTGCCAGCATCGGGCCTTGCTCTTGTTAATAAGCCTGCGAAGATATTTCCTGCCGGACCTGTATGCTGCTAGCCTAGTGTCTGCCTCCTCCCGTGTTCGCGCCCGCTGGGCCTCTCGCCGAAGTTTCTGAAACTCGCTTCTTTGTTCGGCGATCTCGTTTGACAACCAGTATACTGGAGGCTTACCATGTCGGGGTCTCCGGCGGGGCATGGAAGACTCGCAAGCAGCTATGATGGTACTCATAGTTGAGTTCACCAAGTCCTTGGCTGTAGGCCCTCCACTCCCTGGCGGAGCTCCCAGCAACGGTGCGCCTGCCGTAAGCGCGTCAGTGAACTTCTCGACGTCCATCCTCCCAGTCCTCCATCCGAGGATTGAAGTTTGGGCATATGCACGCAGAGTGGCACCGTCGTGAATCTCAACAGCTATATACTGGTGATCACTAGCCGAGTAGTCCTCTAGTACTCGCCAGTTATGTACTCTAGGTACCAGGGACTCCGAAGCGAGTGTCACATCGGGTATGGTTCCTACGCAACCCCAGCGGCGGAAAGTAGGGGTGTTACCAGTATTTAGGACAAAAAGCGCTGTTCTGGCCGCCATGTCCAATATTTGCTTTCCCCTTGGGTCGGATTGTGGCATACCCCATTCGATGGCTCTAGCGTTGAAGTCTCCCCCGACCAGCATGTGGCCCTCTGTGTTCGAGACAGCGTCCTCCAGGGCATCGAGTTTGGTTCGAAAGGATCGCATTGCCTCGTTAGGCGTCAGATAAACCCTGAAATATGTTATCCCTGAACACCGCACCCACACAAAACCATCCCCGCGTCCATGGCCCTGCACCTGAAGGCCGGCGCTGTCTCGAACCCAGATGGCCGAGGTACCAGTTTTGTCAGGGTACCACGCTTGCGAGTCCTTGTTATGATGTTGCTCGCTCAGCAACAGGAGGTCAGCTTTCTTATCCCTCGCAAACTGCTCAAGTAGGTCCTGGGCGTTTGTGCTTCGGTGCAAATTGACCTGCAGGATACGGATCATTTGAGTATCGATTTGGCTTTAGTTAGGGCCTCCTTGAAAACCCGGCATCTCCCTGTCCCCGGCTCATGTTTGAGGTCGCCGGGTGCTAGCTTAGCGTCCTTGCAAAGAATGCATTTTGCCTCGTTCGTGCACTCCTTCCTTTTGTGCCCCGTTTCACCACATTTGTAGCACAGAGATCTCCTGTCGGGTCCCCTACAGCCATACGCGGTGTGTCCGTATTCGAGGCATCTGAAGCAGCGGATAGGGATCGCTCTTCTCCGTATCCTGCAGATCACCCAACCTATCTTAATTTTGCCCTTCGCCAGGATTTGCTGGGCGTCTTTATCAGCTAGTTCGACAATAGCCATGCGTTGCCCCCTTGTGTTTTCACGCGTCAATCTTGCCTCGACTTCACTTAAGCTGGGGAACTCCCTCCTAATGGCATCCTCTACTTCAGCTTTGTCCGTGACGCAGTCGAGGTCCCTGATTTCCAGGGTGGCCATTGGTTCGAGCGAGGCAACCGTTGCCGCATCTCCAAGAACCTTTTGAACCGCGTCACGGAATGCATCTTTGTTTGTGGCCTCTGGCCCGAATTCCACCAGCAAGCCGCCGGTCCGGGTTGGTCGAACTGCTTTGATGGCAGTTTTGGTGTCGTCTGGCTTGACCGCTCCTTTAATTTCACGGAGGACATCTGCGTAGGTTCGCCCCTTAGTGGGTTTAATAAGCAGTGCCTCTCGCAAGGGTTTGTGCCGCGGTTTGCTTTTTGTTTTCTGTGGTATAGCGGGGGGCTCCTTGTTCTCTTCGTGGTTGAGCTCTTTGTCTTTTTTTTCTAGGAGTAGCTTTTTGGCCGCTTTTTTCGCTGCCTTGTTTTGCACCACATGAAACTCCTCGCCTGGAGTGTCAACTTCGTTTATGGTCTCATCCTTCCTCCTTTTCTCACAGTCGCCTTCAATTGGGCTACCGGCCATTCTTTTGCTGCTGCTAGGACCCACTGATGCCTCGAGGGAGAGCGTGTCTTTTTGGTGCTTCTCGGCTGCAAGCCATCTCCGCCTGTAGTGCGTTATGCGGCCAAAAAGCTCCTCCAGTTCAAGAATGCCATTCTTGACACTCTTGCCTATGTTTTTCTGCACTTCGCAGGCAGCCCTCAGTTGTTTGACGATATTCCCCGCTTTCCGAGTAAGCCGCTCCTCTTCGGCGCGGTCAAGGGCGATTGTGTTATTTGGCGCCACCTCTTGGGAGAGGCCCCCGTTTCCTAGCCCTTTTTCTTCTATCGCTTGGATCGCGTTTGAAATGGCGTTGGCCAACGGCAAAACTTCTCACTCCCCCAGTCTTACACTGGCCTCCGTTGGTGTCGCAACTTGATCCGGATTGTGTACGTCTTGCACTGGGCGCTCCGGGGTGCACATAGTCCTTCTACTGCGCCCAAAGGCTGCAATGATGCCAGGTTGCACAACGCACTCTGCCTTCTTTCGTTCGTTAGTCCGTCTGTGGTCTGTCTCCGATGCTTTAACCTGTGGTGTTGACTTTAACAGTATTTCTGGGGTTTGCTGCCTCCCACCGCAATCGGTGACTTGTTTTATCGGTGTTCTTGCCAACAGCGGTTTTTGCCTGAAAGGGTTCTCCGTGCTAGCGTCCTGTTTGCTTGTGGTTTCATTTGTTTGCTCCATTTTATTGGGTCCCCCCTCGGAGCCGCTATCTCCGTTCGTGTGTGTAGTCGCCTTTTTGGTTCCATGGTTATCTTTGCAGAGCAGGGAGGCCATGCGAGGGTTGGCACAAGCCCTTATGGGGACAAGTGCTCAGAGCCAGACCAGCGCTAATCGGGAGTCCGTCTCAACCGAACCTACACCACCAACCCAATGGTGCGAACTTCGAACGTACTCCGAGGCCTGCCAAGGTTTTACCGGGACGGAGACGGTATGATAGTTGAATTGGAGCCGTTCACACACGAGTTTCACCTCGGCGCTACTGTGCAAAGAAACTAGGTCCAAACCATCACATCCGCCAGCCCAAAGCGTCAATTCCAGTTCGTTGTCCAAAGCGTAATCCAGATACAATAAGAGGGAACCTCACGGCACCCCCCATATCCTCGGGTCCGTGGGGGCGGCACTCGCCAAAGAATGCTAGCCTCCAAGAATGTTCTTGTCGACCGGCTTTCTCCATGCGGGAATTTCCTCGGGTACGTGGGGGCGGAACTCCCCAAAGAATGCTAGCCTCCAAGAATGGTCTTGTCGACCGGCATTCCCCCTGCGGAGTTTCCTCGGGTACGTGGGGGCGGAACTCCCCAAAGAATGCTAGTCTCCAAGAGAGCTCTTGTCGACCGTCATTCCCCCTGCGGTGATATTGGAGAAAGTATGAACAACGGCCATTTTCCAGCAACGCACTCCTTGCAAACCGATCGTTTTCCGAGGAACTCCAGTATATCGTTGTAGTGAAGATCTTTAATTTTTTATGTTCCTGAATACAATAACAGCGCGATTTGCAGATTCAGGCACTTCCGACTCCCGTTTCCGATGATTTTACAGCTGTATGGTTTCGGAATCAAAAGTACCCTAACCACGCAAAAGACTGCAATTGCAGGTATCGCGAAGCTGCCTGAATGCACCTTTATTGAATTCTACTCATCACTAGCTTTCGTTTGACACCCCATATATTGAAATAAGAGAAAGTATGAAAAACGGCCATATTCCAGCAACGCACTCCTTGCAATCCGATCGTTTTCCAAGGAACTCCACAATATCGTTGCCGATGAGATCTTTAATTTTTTTTACGTTCCTGAGTACAATAACAGCGCGACTTGCATATTCAGGCAGTTCCGACTCCCGTTTCCGATGATTTTACAGCTGTATGGTTTCGGAACCAAAAGTTACTCAACCACGCAGAAAACTGCAATTGCAGGAATCGCGAAGCTGCCTGAATGCACATTTATTGAATTTAAATCATCATTAGCTTTCGTATGACACCCCATATAATGATATTGGAGAAAGTATGAACAACGGCCATTTTCCAGCAACGCACTCCTTGCAAACCGATCGTTTTCCGAGGAACTCCAGCATATCGTTGTAGCGAAGATCTTTAGTTTTTTTATGTTCCTGAGTACAATAACAGCGCGATTTGCATATTCAGCCACTTTCGACTCCCGTTTCCGATGATTTTACAGCTGTATGGTTTCGGAATCAAAAGTACCCCAACCACGCAAAAAACTGCAATTGCAGGTATCGCGAAGCTGCCTGAATGCACTTTTATTGAATTCTACTCATCACTAGCTTTCGTTTGACACCCCAGATATTGAAATTGGAGAAAGTATGAAAAACGGCCATATTCCAGCCACGTACTCCTTGCAATCCGATCGTTTTCCAAGGAACTCCAGAATATCGTTTTAGTGAAGATCTTTAATTTCTTATGTCCCTGAGTACAATAACAGCGCGACTTGCATATTCAGGCAGTTTCGAATCCCGTTTCCGATGATTTTACAGCTGTATGGTTTCGGAATCAAAAGTACCGCAGCCACGCAAAAAACTGCAATTGCACGTATCATGAAGCTGCCTGAATGCACTTTCGTTGAATTCTACTCATCACTAGCTTTCGTTTGACACGCCATATATTGATATTGGAGAAAGTATGAACAACGGCCATTTTCCAGCAACGCACTCCTTGCAAACCGATCGTTTTCCGAGAAACTCCATAATATCGTTGTAGCGAAGATCTTTAGTTTTTGTATGTTCCTGAGTATAATGACAGCGCGATTCGCATATTCAGGCACTTCCGACTCCCGTTTCCGATGATTTTACAGCTGTATGGTCTCGGAATCAAAAGTACCCCAACCACGCAAAAAACTGCAATTGCAGGTATCGCGAAGCTGCCTGAATGCACTTTTATTGAATTCTACTCATCACGAGCTTCCGTTTGACACCCTATACATTGACATTGGAGAAAGTATGAAAAACGGCCATTTTCCAGCAACGCACTCCTTGCAATCCGATCGTTTTCCGAGGAACTCCAGAATATCGTTCTGGTGAAGATCTTTAACTTTTTTATGTTCCTGAGTACAGTGACAGCGCGACGTGCATATTCAGGCAGTTCCGACTCCCGTTTCCGATGATTTTACAGCTGTATGGTTTCTGAATCAAAAGTGCCCCAACAATACAAAAAACTGCCATTCCAAGTATCGCGAAGCTGCCTGAATGCACTTTTACTCATCCCTAGCTTTCGTTTGACACCCCATATATTGATATTGGAGAAAGTATGAAAAACGGTCATTTTCCAGCAACGCACTCCTTGCAATCCGATCGTTTTCCGAGGAACTCCAGAATATCGTTCTGGTGAAGATCTTTAATTTTCTTATGTTCCTGAGTACAATAACAGCGCGATTTGCATATTCAGGCACTTCCGACTCCCGTTTCCGATGATTTTACAGCTGTATGGTTTTGGAACCAAAAGTACCCCAACAACGCAAAAACCTGCAATTGCAGGTATCGCGAAGCTGCCTGAATGCACTTTTATTGAATTCTACTCATCACTAGCTTTCGTTTGACACCCGATATATTGAAATTGGAGAAAATATGAAAAACGGTTGTTTTCCAGCAACGCACTCCTTGGAATCCGATCGTTTTCCGAGGAACTCCTAAATATGGTTGTAATGAAGATCTTTAATTTTTTCATGTTCCTGAGTACAATAACAGCGCGATTTGCATATTCAGGCACTTCCGACTCCCGTTTGTCAGCAACGCACTCCTTTCAATCCGATCGTTTTCCGAGGATCTCCAGAATATCGTTGTAGTGAAGATCTTTATTTTTTTATGTTCCTGAGTACAATAACAGCGCGACTTGCATATTCAGGCAAATCCGACTCCCGTTTCCGATGATTTTACAGCTGTATGGTTTTGGAACCAAAAGTACCCCAACAACGCAAAAACCTGCAATTGCAGGTATCGCGAAGCTGCCTGCATGCACTTTTCTTGAATTCTATTCATCACTAGCTTTCGTTTGATACCCGATATATTGAAATTGGAGAAAGTATGAAAAACGGCCGTTTTCCAGCAACGCACTCCTTGCAATCCGATCGTTTGCCGAGGAACTCCAGAATATCGTTGTACTGAAGATCTTTAATTTTTTGATGTTCCTGAGTACAATAACAACGCGATTTGCATATTCAACCACTTCCGACTCCCAGTTCCGAAGATTTTACAGCTGTATGGTTTCGGAATTAAAAGTACCCCAACCACGCAAAAAACTGCAATTGCAGGTATCGCAAAGCTGCCTGAATGCACTTTCATTGAATTCTACTCATCACTAGCTTTCGTTTGACACCCCATATATTGATATTGGAGAAAGTATGAAAAACGGCAACGCACTCCTTGCCAACCGATCGTTTTCCGAGGAACTCCAGAATATCGTTGTAGTGAAGATCTTTCGTTTTTTTTATGTTCCTGAGCACAAAAACAGCGCGATTTGCATATTCAGGCAGTTCCGATCCCCGTTTCCGATGATTTTACAGCTGTATGGTTTCGGAATCAAAAGTACCCCAACCACGCAAAAAACTGCAACTGCAGGTATCGCAAAGCTACCTGAATGCACTTTTATTGAATTCTACTCATCACTAGCTTTTGTTTGACACCCCATATATTGAAATTGGAAAAAGTATGAGCAACGGCCATTTTCCAGCAACGCACTCCCTTCAATCCGATCGTTTTCCGAGGAACTCCAGAATATCGTTGTAGTGAAGATCTTTAATTTTTTTATATTCCTGAGTACAATAACAGCGCAACTTGCATATTCAGGCAGTTCCGACTCCCGTTTCCGATGATTTTACAGCTGTATGTTTTCGGAATCAACACTGAGAAAAATTTAGGCAGCGTATTTTCCTATTTTGCATAGCGCACTAATTGTGGCATATAAGTTAATAGCTGAACCAAAGATTTACCTACATAAGTCAAATAAATACTGCTGACACCATGGCTGGCACATTTCCTGAAGATGACACCTTTACTTACGGGAAAATGGAATTTTCTTCATAACTGCAATTGTTGCAGAAAATGCAATTTCATTAGAATAAGAGTAAGCGAAAGTTTTTGTATGAAATTGTAATTAGTTTTTAGTCAGTCTAAATTGTAACGTGGATACGAAAAGAGGTGTTAAACCCTAAATAAATATATTTTTTTGAAAACGATAAAAAGAATTTAATTAACTGGCGCCCGAGCAGGGACGTGCCACGGCATCTTTTAATTTTAAAAAGTATATTGCTTCGCAAGAACGAATTGTGTAGTTAATTGCTTGAAACGAGTTTTAAGTGGAAAGGAGAACGCGTGTCGTCGTGATAATCAAGCGAGAACGTGGGATAATCTTTTTCATTAAATTTTGAGTGGAATTACGTCGCAATAACCACGCGAGTGGTTTCACCAAAATTGAGAAAATTTCCATTTCACCTACCATTACGGAATACCGTTTCGCCTGCGGAATAACCCCGCAACATAGCAAGGTGCACAACGGTTGGAGCTGCCCTAGTAGAACCAAAAAGGAAAAACGGGAGTGACTTGGCCCAACGTTAAGCGGCGCGTACCCAGGTTACAAGGAATGCAGAGCCTAATTTTAATGTAAGTCTTTCTGAAATTAATTATTTTTTGCACGAGATTTTGTGAGTTGTAACTAAAAATATAAATACTTTTAGTAAAATCTAGCAAAAATTTTTCTTGTTCCTCACAAGATCTCTTTTCGATCAAGTTTAAACAATTACCTAAATGCTTAAATAGTACAAGCATTTCATAAAGCATAATTTTGAACGAAAAATTATATTCATTACTTTACATATTTTTTTTAAATTAATTATATCGAACTTTAATTTTATTTATTATATCGAAATACAGTGAACAATTATATTTATTACATCTAAATACAGTGTGGTATATCGAAATACAGTGAAAAATTATATTTTTTACATCTAAATACAGTAGTGGAAAGGTTAAAGTGTTGGTGATTCAAGCGAAACTTGTCCTTGTGAATTCGGTAAATAACCCTAATTTGTTCAAGCGATCCCTCGAAATTCACTATTTGATCCTTATTTTTATCTGCGGTAGTGTGATCCTTTATCTTTCGGCATGAGCAACCCCAATTTGATCAGACCCGCGCGACTAAATTCTATTGATACCGCGAATGCAGCCGGGTCCTCCAACCCTAACCCAGTCGGATCCCCTAACGCTAATCCAGTTCAAAACGTGCGTAATATGACCGAAACGGAACTAAGTGAATATATAGAAAGACTAGTTTCGGAAAAACTTGAGAGCCATGGCAGGCAGTTATTTAGCTCCCTAATGAATCCAGCTTCGGATGCAAATTCCGAAATCGACCAGCCTATTAATCAGGGCGATGATCAAAGTCTCAGCGAGATGGGTCGTATACCTGACGTGGTCAAAAGCCTTTGAGATTTCCCCGGACAACCTGGAGAATTCTCATCTTGGAAAAAGAGTGTCGATCGGATACTGACCCTCTATGAGAATCTCAAGGGAACGGCAAAATACTATGGAATTTTGTCGGTTATACGCAACAAGATTATAGGGCAAGCAGATATAGCCTTGGAATCTTACAATACCCCCCTGAATTGGGAAAAAATTTCTAAGTGCTTAACTTTGCATTATGCGGATAAGAGAGACCTAGGAACCCTCGAATACCAAATGACCACATTGGTCCAGGGAAGTAATTCAATACCCGAATTCTATCAAGCCTCCCTTATATTAAATAAATTGGGCTCTTTGGAAATGGGACCGGAAGCTATGAATGTTATAACGCGAGCCTATCGAGATAAGGCTTTGGATACTTTTGTGCGTGGCTTAAAAGGAGATCTTCCAAGGTCGCTTAGTATGAGAGAACCAGCAGATCTACCCCAAGCGTTCTTTCTCTGTCTGAAGCTACAAAATGTGGACTATCGGACGCAACATGCAAATAATGGTCAGAGCAATATCCGTAGAGTGCAAGCCAAGGCACCACCACCTGTACCCCCAAGACGATTCAACACACCCCAAAATCGCGGATTTCCGATTCCAGCGCCAAGAACCTTCATCCCTGATCTTGTGTGCAATCCCCAAAGACCACAGCGACCTCAGTTCACACATCCCCAACAACAGTTTCATAATGCCCGACAAGGCTTTATATAGATCAGTCGATTCGATCAAGGGCCGTTAACTATCAAAATAGACCCAAAGACTTTAGAGCTGCCAGCAAACGTGGGCATTCGCAACAATTTCATCATCCAAATAAACTTCAGCGCACTTACCACACACAAACAATAGACGAGACTCCACAGGACTTCGAAAGCTACGAAACGATGATGCAGGAAAAGGACCAACATTATGACTTAACCTTAATAGATTAAACGAATTTTAATGACAATATTCAATACGACATGGCCGAAAGCCTTGCCCCAGGCATGACTGATAACCTAGAACCCGTCGAAACTTCCAATAACATTAATTTTTTAGACTAAAGAGCTCTTCACTCCCGTACTTCGAGTACAAATTAGGGAATGGAGAGCTGCTGAAATTCCTTATTGACACTGGATCAAACAAGAATCACGTGCGACCAAACTACATTAGAAATCCATTGAAAACGACAAACCATTCTACGCAAACTCCGTTGGCAGCAACGTGAAAATTACTCATCATGCCTTGATACAACCTTTTGGACCCACTACCGGCAAATTGAAGTTTTTCCTCCTTCCTTACCTCAAGACCTTCGACGGAATCATCGGTAACGACACATTAAAACAAATACAAGCAGTAATTCACACCAATAGCAACTACATGAAAATTCATCCCAATCTCGTAATACCCCTCAAACAATATCAATCGCAAGCAGTAAATAAAATAAATCTTAGACTTAACCACCTAGCGGATTCTTTATCAAGACCAACGCAGATAGCTGCCATTCACTCTATGACTCCTACAGCACACAGTGACGAAAGTTCGTCCCACAATTTAATCCCAACTGTCGAAGTGCCACTGAATGCATTTAGAAATCAATTAGTCCTCAAGATAGGCGACGAGGATAGCTATCGGATCCTTAACCCTTTCAATAACTACACCAGACATGTCTTCATTAAACGTAGTTACAACGAACAAGATATCATTGACATCTTTAAGAGATATCTTAGCCCAAATACAATCAACGGGCCCTCTACTGAAGAGGAAGTAATGGGTAAAGTTCAGGAGGTATATCCTATTCACTTCCAAAACTACAAGATAAGATTCACTCAAAGGATCGTCGAAGACATAACAAGTGAAATTGAGCAAGAGAGCAGGATTCTGCAAACACATCGCAGAGCTCATCGGAATGCCGAAGAGAATAGGCTCCAGCTGCTCAAAAACTTCTATTTTCCCAAAATGTCCTCCAAAATTAAAAGCCTGGTGAATCGGTGCGTTGTCTGTAAAGAAAACAAATACGACAGGCACCCCACTAATCCACATCTCAACCCTACTCCTGTGCCGAACTACCCAGGTCATACAATCCATATTGATCTCTTTTCTACGGAAAAGCATCGAGTTCTAACGGCCGTGGACAAATTCACAAAATTTGCTCAGGCAAAAATAATTCCATCCAAATCCGTCGAGGATATTAAAGAACCTTTAAGGGACATTTTGTTCTTTTTCTGTATCCCCGAGAATGTCGTCAGTGACAATGAAGGTGCGTTGCAATCCGTCACGCTAAAATCAATGATGGAAGACGAATTAAATATCACCATATACACGACACCTCCATATAAGGGCGAAGTGAACGGGCAAGTTGAACGATTTCACTCAACTCTTATTGAAATCATGAGATGCTTAAAAAAGGATGGTGTCACTCGAACGTTTCAAGATCTTCTTGCTAAAGCCGTCAATGAATATAATTTTACCATTCATTCGACCACAAACAAAAAACCGGTAGAACTTTTCTTTGGGAGAAACCCAAGACTGAACCCAGAAGAATTCGAAAGGACACGACTCTCTAATATAGTCCAACTAAAACGAAAACAGCAAAAAGACCTGGAATACCACAACAAAACAAGACGCCCACTAAAGAACTACGACATAGGACAAGTTATTTACGTTAAGAAAAACAAACGAATTGGATCAAAATTAACACCACGATATCAACAAGAGATGGTTCAGGAAAATAGAAACACTACAGTACTAACACAATCAGGAAAAACTATCCATAAAAGCAACATAAGAAGTTAATTTTCTTTGCAGATATCTCTTTCGAATGGCATACTGCAAGGTACAAATTCTGGAATACACAAACTCCCAAATAATCACCCTTAATTCTGGATATGCTAAAATGAAAACTGGAAATTTCAAAATAATACATGACTTCGACATAGGACGATACGAACAAGCTACCATCGAACTGACATCGATAATCGAAGACATTCCACACGATAATCCCTTGAAGCCATATCTCGCGCACGAACTGCAGCAAACTCAGGATCTGCTGGAAAACATGAGACCCAGAATAGCTAAACGTTCTCTAAATTTTATCGGCTCCACCTGGAAATGGGTCGCAGGAAACCCCGACCACGAGGACTTCGTAACGATAAAGGAAAAAATTAATAACGTATTAACTAACAATAATAGGCAAGTTGTAATAAATAAACCCCTTAACGACCGCTTGAACAACGTAACCCTTATAACCAATAAACTCATTAATTTTGCAAGAAACGATTCAAAATATAAACTTGATTTTACATCTAGCATCCAATACAAACTCAGGCTCATTAAGGAAGAGTTAATGAATATTGAATACGCTGTCAATCTAGCTAAAAGAGATATAATAAATACTGTTGCGGTCTCAAAAAAAGAAATCAAATTAGTTACGAACACGTTTGACAAAGAAAAATTACCATATACCACCGCAGCAGAAGTCTTAGAGCTATCAAGCGTCAAAATAATTACAAACGATATCTCTTTATTATACATCGTTAACGTACCATTAACCACTCAAGATACATTTGAAAAAATAATTATAAAACCTGTAAAAAAGAAGGATATTGTAATAGAAATTGCGCATAATACTCTGCTGAAAAATCACGACCAATTTTTTGCAATCATTAAAGACTGTAATAACTACAGAAACTTTCAATATGCGATCAAACAAAATTGTTAGATATAAGTAACTCAACCTGCATTCCTAATATCCTTAAAAGCTTTAGGTCAACTTGTAACAGAATCAATGGCCAAAATATACCTACGATCGAAGAAGTCACTCTCGGTGTCCTCATTATCAACGAACACCAGGGAGCCGTAGAAATAGACAATGTCCCGCATGTCCTCAACGGAACATTCGTGATCAAATTAAATAATTCCACAATTAAAATTAATGAGCGTATATTTACAGCTAAAGAAACATCTGCCATCAATGCATTACCAGCCATTTTCCAACCAACACCAATGGAGAAACAGTACCGCCAAATACTATCATTAAACATGGTTCATCAACTTCACATCAATAACACCAGCGAGATCGAGCTCCTGAAAGGCGACAACGCAATGAGTGAACTAAAATCATATGGAGTCACTGTCTGCCTCTTCATCATCCTGGCAGCAGTCATTGTACTTCGAGGTCGTAGCAAAAGAATCAAGAGCAACGAACCGCAAGCAACCATACAAGGTCCTGCAGACACGAAACAGGCCCAAAACTTACAACAAATTCCAGCATTGGACCAATTACCGCCATCATTAACTGCGAGTAACAAACCTCAGGCAACAACGCAAGGTTCTGCAGGCACGAAACAAGTGCAAAACCCACCACAAGCTCCTACACCGGACCATCCTTCATCATCATTCATAGCGATGCCCCGAAAATTCTACGATAGTCCATTCTTCTAAACAGATGAGGACATCTATACTTAAGGCGGGAAGAGTTAACACCTGAACCAAAGATTTACCTACATAATTCAAATAAATACTGCTGACACCATGGCTGGCACATTTCCTGAAGATAACACCTTTACTTACGGGAAAATGGAATTTTCTTCATAACTGCAATTGTTGCAGAAAATGCAATTTCATTAGAATAAGAGTAAGCGAACGTTTTTGTATGAAATTGTAATTAGTTTTTAGTCAGTCTAAATTGTAACGTGGATACGAAAAGAGGTGTTAAACCCTAAATAAATATATTTTTTTGAAAACGATAAAAGAGTTTAATTAACTTATATTCCTGTTTAAATAATCACAATACCCATATATAAAGGGCTCTGTGCAAAAATACTTAACATATGCTGCTAAACCTACATAGTAATAGCCGATTAAATATACATAGGGGAATTCGCTATAGTTTTAGCAAAAGCTCCAATTTAAATAGGGAAATAAAGTACTAATTACGAGGGCTATATTTTTTGGTTTAATTTCCTAGATTTCAAACAAAATAAACAGTAAACATATCGCACATAAACAAGTTATGCAGCGTTTTTCTCTCACTTGGTTTGTTTATTCTAGCATAATATAAACAAGCACGTCGAAGCTCAAGGCTATCTAAACCGTCGCATTGATGAAATCAGTGGGACATGTTTACACGGTTCAGCTTGCTTCCGTGCTCAAACAGGAAGGACAAGGGGGGCTTAGAGAGAACGAGAAACAGACTCAGCACACCCTCGGAAAGGGCCCATCCGACCGGTTAGTTTAATGTGGTCAGTTGAATACGAGTATACTGCGAATGTGCATCGCGACGCGAGTGCTTTTCTTGTAAGTGGTATTGGCTCTTCTTGTGTTGTAAGTGGTATTGTATGTTATTGTATTGCAAATATACTCCCTGCAAAAACATACATTTGGAAGAGGGGCCAAGTTCGGTAGAAAAGACCCGCAGAAAATTCAGTGTTACCGATCTAACGAGTCGAAGTTCCAAAGCAGCTCCTCAAACATAGTACAAGGAATTAAAAATTATTTCTCACACCCGTATTGGATTTCTAACTAACACCCGTTTTGGATTTCTAATATGGGTGTGAGTGGTAATTTTTAATTCCTTGCACTATGTTTAAAGAAGCTGCTATGGAACTTGGCCCGTTCGATATGAATTATTTCTTCGGTAACACTAAATACTCCAAGGGTCCTTTCTACCGAACTTAGACCCGCTGTCATATTAATGTTTTTGCTGGGAAATAATTGATATTTGAAAAGCTATATTAATATACAGTGAGCGTCAAAAGAAAGTGAACACCTTTGATACTTGTATTAAGAATTTTATTAAAACAAAGCAATTAACATAAAATCAAAAATATGTATAAGGAAATTAAAGATTTATTTAATACAAACAAAACAGAGATTTGTGCAATGTTGCCACTTGTTTTGATTTCATGTTTAAAAGTAATCACTCTCTAAATGGTTTGGTTGTAAACTCATTAATATTACTTTTTATCGCAAGTCAATAGAAACTCTGTAATGTAACAATTTAAAGATGATAAGTTGGTGTTTACTTTCTTTTGACGCTCACAGTAGATATTCACCCTCATATGGGCACTATTATGGGAACACGTCAGAACAAAATTGCCTTCAAATTTATTTTGCGTTGACGCTGCACTGGTTTCATTTCATTCATTGATATATATATATATATATATATATATATATATATATATATATATATATATGTATATATATATATACGAGTACATATGCATATATATATATATATACATATATATATATATATATATATATATATATATATATATATATGTATATATGTATATATATACATATATATTTATATATATATATATATATATATATATATATATATATATAAATATACATTATATATATATATATATATATATATATATATATAATATATATATATATATATATATATATATATATATATATATATATATATATATATATATATATATATATATATATATATATATATATATACGAGTATATATATATATATATGTATATATATATATATATATATATATATATATATATGTATATATATATATATATATATATATATATATATATATATATAAATAAGCATATATACATATATATATATATATATATATATGTATATATATATATATATATATATATGTATGTATATATATATATATATATATATATATATATATATATATATATATATATATATATAAATATAAATATACATATATATATATATATATATATATATATATATATTTATATATATATATATATATATATATATATATATATATATATATATATATATATATATATACGAGTATATATATATATATGTATATATATATATATATATATATAAATAAGCATATATACATATATATATATATATATATATATATATATATATATATATATATATATGTATATATATATATATATATATATATATATATATATATATATATATATATATATATATATATACATATATATATATATATATATATGTATCTATTTATATATATATATATATATATATATATATATATATATATATATATATATATGTATCCATCTATGTATAAATATATATATATATGTCTCTGTATATATATATATATATATATATATGTACATATATATATGCATATACATATATGCACATGTATATATATACATATATATATATATATATATATATATATATATATATATATATATATATATATATATATATATACATATATATATATATATATATATATATATATATATATATATATATATATATATATATATATATATATATATCTATCTATATCTATATGCATATATGTATGTATGTATATATATGCATATATATATATATATATATATATATATATATATATATATATATATATATATATATATATATATATATATATATATATATATCTATATATATATATATATATATATATATATATATATATATATCTATATCTATATGCATATATGTATGTATGTATATATATGCATATATATATATATATATATATATATATATATATATATACAGAGGTGGCCAAAAGTGCCAAAAGAATCCGACTACAACGTCCAGAAGTATTAGGGATCAATTAGCAGATTTAAATGGTACCAATGTTAGTGCCCGGACTATTCGTAGAGCTCTCAGCCGTGCTGGTTATCAAGCGAGAGTACCTCGAAAGAAACCACTAATTAGCAAAGTTAATAAGAAGAAAAGATTATGCTTTGCAAAAGAATTTAAAAGCAAGCCGCTCGACTTTTGGACTCGTATAATATCCTCTGATGAGAGTAAGTTTAATATCTACCACTCCGACGGCAGGTTGTTGGTGTGGAGAACTCAAAATAGTGAGCTTCATCCCAAAAACATTCAACATACAGTAAAACACGGAGGTGGCTGTGTAATGGTCTGGGGTTGCATGGCTGCCAACGGTGTAGGAGAACTTGTTTTCATTGATCCCTAATACTTCTGGACGTTGTAGTCGGATTCTTTTTAACAATTCTTAAGATTTTTCGTGCGTCTGTCTCTGTTAGTTTACATGGTCGACCACTCCTAATTTCGTTTTCCACCTGATTTTTTTTTCTGAACCGTTTCACGATATCGAAAACTGTCGAACGACTTCTTCCAATTATTTTTGATATTTCAGAAAAGGATTTATTCTCTTTATACAACTTTATTATAACTTTTCTTTCATGTATACATGTTTCTTTGCGATTCTTAGCCATGTTTAACTTTCTTCACTTAAAACTGACAAGTAAATGACTGATATCAGAAAAACACATATCAACATATAATTAGGGGGAATTCCCTTTTAAACTCGGAAATGAAAAGAAAAGAATTGCTCCAAACTTCAATGACTAATTTCACACTTTTCACAACGTCCGATTACTTTTGCCCACTTGATGCAATGTGAATTTGAATTAGTTGTTAATTTTCTTGTGAAAATCTTTTTATTTCTGTTTTAGTTTGAGAATACAAGTAACTTTTATATAAGGGAAAAATTTTTATTTCATTTCAAAGCTTATGCTCGTAAAAGTATTTTATTGCTTGTTTCTTGTATTGTCCGATCACTTTTGGCCACCTCTGTATATATCTAAACACATATGTATATATATATATATATATATATATATATATATATATATATATATATATATATATATATATATATATATGTATATATATAGATATATTTATATATGTATATATATATATATATATATAAATATATATGCATATATATATACATATCGATAGAAATATATATATATATATATATATATATATATATATATATATATATACATATATATATATATATACACATATATATATATATATATATATATATATATATATATATATATATATAGATATATTAATATATATATATATATATATATATATATATATATATATATATATATATATATATATATATATATAGATATATTAATATATATATATATATATATATATATATATATATATATATATATAGATATATTAATATATATATATATATATATATATATATATATATATATACACATATACATATATTTATATATATATATATATATATATATATATATATATATATATATATATATATATATATATATATATATTAATATATATACATACATATACACATGTACATATATGTATATATATGCATATATCTGTAAATATATATATATATATATATATATATATATATATATATATATATATATATATATAAATATATATATATATATATATATATATATATAAATATATATATATATATATATATATATATATATATATATATATATATATATATATATATATATGTATATATATATATATATATATATATATATATATATATATATATATATATATATATATATATATATATATATATATTTATATATATATATATATATAATATATATATAAATATATATATATTGTTCAAAAACAACATAAAATTAAAATCATATTTCCATGTAAAACTATTTTTATGCACGTCGTGAATTCTTCAGCCAAAACAAAGCGCGCATTACGTTTCTAAATTCTAAATCTAAATTCTAAACCTAAATTGTCGTAATATCATTTTCTTTGCATGCGCGTCTTGAAGTCAAAACAAAGATCGTTTTACTTTCCTAAAATCTGAAAACTTCAAGACGTGCATGCATATGATTGTACATCGCAAGCGATATGATATGTTCCCATGAATGATGTTAGATCGTGGGGAGCATGATCGTGTCGCTGGCGATCTGACTAAAGTACATGTATGTACATACACTTGTGCATGGTCAGCGATATTCTCGCTCATGGAAAATGTTGAACCGTGGGAGCGAGTAATATCGCTGACAAATTAGTTTAAGTTGTAAATAATATGTATAAAAAGAATAGACGATTAATAAACCATGTCATTTGCTTTGTTAACGTCAAGTGTTTAACTTCATCTGACCACCTCGCAGAGTTTCGGTATTGGACCGAAAGTCAATTAGTTCAGCAGACAGATACTGTATTTGACTGCCAATTATCCTATAAATTAAAGAAATCACTGCTTTAAACAGACAGATTTTTGAATCTGGCTATCATTTTTTAACTTCTAAAAATAAAATCAAGCGGCAAAAGAAAAGCCTTTTGTCGCTATATAAACATTTTGGTGACCCCGACGTGATCCTTGCTATCACTTTGAAGATTGAGATTCTTCACCCGAACAGAATTTTAGAAGAATTCGTTCGGATCAATTCAATTTGTTTTTAGACTTTTTTCGCAGCTTAGTGCTGAATATCTCTCCTCTGGTCAATTGATTACCAAAAATTAAAAATAAAATGGAAGATCTAGCCAAAGAACAAGATCAAACTGGCTATGAAATTGAGCGGTTGATAACGAATTACCGCAAGGATGGTCCAACTAGAAGAACGGCGATATATCTGAAAAGAAGACTCGCCGAGTTAGAAGATCTTTGGGAGCTGTTTTGTTCGAGAAATGAACAACTTCAGCCATACGCTGCAACATGCACCGACCATCCTTATTTCGCCAGAAACTATTTCTCGGTCATACAACGAGAATATATGACCGCAAGAGATGCGATAACCGGTCTCTTGAAGGAGGACAATAGGGAGGAACCGGCTCTCAAGGCTTAAAGCCCAAAAGCAGCTGCTGCCTCCACCGACCCTAGTCAAGAAGTTGATCAGCCGACCATGACAACAGTTAAAAGGTTGGATGAACATTTGGAAGGGCTACAAGGTCAGCTAGAGGCAACGATTAGTTCCATCGAGTACACAATCGATGGGATTTACAGGGCGTCTCCATCACAACCCAGAGTCTACTATGAGGTTAAAACCGGTACAGTAACAAGATACTGGGAGGAACTGCGAGACGTACATAGAACCTTATGCAGATCCCGAGGCGGAAGTGTTATATACAGCCAAGCTGATCTCAACAAGATCGAAGAACGCATACAGGATGCCCTTATATTCTTAGCGACAAGTAAAGAAAGGGCAGCGCCAATAACAAATGCAGCCGCCAATACTCAGCCACATGTTAAGTTGCCAGAAATGTCCATACCAAAGTTTGATGGAGACTACGCGCAATGGACATCTTTTCATGATCTTTTTCATCAGATCATTGATTCGCAACCTCTTGGTAATGCCCAAAAGATGTGGTATCTCAAGTCCAATTTATTGGGTGAGGCAGATCGGCTTCTAAAACATATGCCAATATCCGAAGAAAACTATGCAGATGCGTGGACCATTCTTCGAAACCGCTATGACAATCAAAGGTTAATGGTGTCCACCTTTCTCGATAAATTACTATCACAACCGGCAATCATCGCTGAGTCAGCTAGATCGATCAAATTGTGTCATGACACCACGAAAGAGTGTATATTGGGTTTGAAGAGCATAAAAATTGATACCACCAACTGGGACCCAATCTTGCTCCATATGCTTATAAAGAAGCTCGACAAGACGTCTCATAATTTATACGAACAATCCATAAAATCACCACGGGAATTGCAATCACTAGATTCCTTCCTAAAGTTTTTAGAACTTAGGTTCCAAGCGTTAGAAGCATTGGGTGGCGAACAACGTAACATTAACAAGATCCAACCAAAAAAGGTTTCAGCACTCGTGTCAACAAATCAACCGACGCCAGAACCGTGCAAGAATTGTGGAGGCACTCATAAGATTTATGCCTGTGAAAGCTTAAAAAAGCTTAGCATATCTGACCGCATAAAAAGGGCCAAACAATTGAAGATCTGTCTAAATTGCTTGCGCTTTGGACACAAAAGTACAGAGTGTGGGTCTCGAGCTTGTTTAAAGTGCAACAAGAAGCACAACACCCTGTTGCATAAGGACGAAGGTACCATGACAACAACAACCAAACAAGTTCCGCCAAGGTTCGTAGGTGAGCCTAAAGAAAAGGCATCTTTAGCAGCCGAAGCAAGGAGATCCGAGGTACTTCTGAGCACGGTGATTGTCCAAACCCCAGACAACAATGGGCGGATGGTGGACTTGCGTGCAATTTTGGACAGTGGCTCACAAGTGAATTTAATCACTGAAGCTGCCTTAAGGAAACTCAACCGTAAGGCGCAAACGTCTAACATCTCAATAACTAGCATTGGAGGAATTATCCAAAAAGCTAATAGACAGCTAAGTTTGCCGATCCAATTTAAGAAGACAAACTTCCAGATTAAGCTGAATGCATACGTCGTAAATCA
This sequence comes from Odontomyia ornata, assembly GCA_963969285.1. Lineage (NCBI taxonomy): Eukaryota > Metazoa > Arthropoda > Insecta > Diptera > Stratiomyidae > Odontomyia > Odontomyia ornata. The sequence goes on from OZ017740.1 coordinate 212,127,277, forward strand.
GATAACATCTCAACAACCCTCAGAATCATTCAGGGTAGATGGTTGGCCAATACCAGGAAACATTTCACTTGCGGATCCAGGTTTTAATGAAGCAGGACCAGTAGATATGCTCATTGGTGTGGAATATTATTATCAGCTGTTGGCAATTGGTCAAATTAAGCTTGGTGAAGCTCTACCCATCTTACAAAATACCGTATTTGGATGGGTAATTGGCGGTCGATTCAACAATTCTCGAAGTAATGTTAATCACAAAAAGGCAGCAACCTGTGGAATGTACCGCACAGAAGGACGTAACCTTGACGCAGACCTGGAAAAATTTTGGAGAATAGAAGAAAACGAGAAACCAACCGTTACGATGACCTCAAAAGAGCGGCAGTGTGAAGCCCATTTTAAGCAACACTTGAAGAGATCTAGCGAAGGGCGTTTTATAGTCCGGTTACCGTTCGACAAAGACCCTAAGGAATTGGGACAAACCAAGGATATGGCATTAAAACGATTCTTACAGCTCGAGAAACGATTACATAAAGACACAGAAGTCAAAAAGGCCTATCAAGATTTCATTGAAGAATACATAAGGTTAGGTCACATGACCGAAGTCGAAAGGCCTGATTTCTCGATGCCACATTGTGTACTAGCACATCATTGTGTGCTCAAACCTGACAGTACCACGACCAAACTACGTGTAGTGTTCGATGCTTCAGCTAAGTCCACCAACAATACTAGCTTGAATGATATTCTCCACACAGGGCCCACCATACAAGACGAGCTGTTTACGACTCTACTTAGATTTCGTCTATTTAAATACGTTTTTTCTGCCGACATTGAAAAAATGTATCGGCAAATTTGGATTGACAAGGAAGATCGGCCCTACCAGATGATATTTTGGCAGAACCACCCAAGTGATAGACTACGCTGTTATGAACTAAATACTGTAACTTACGGCACCACCGTGGCCCCATATTTGGCAACCAAATGTTTAGAGCAATTGGCCGTAACATCAAAACTCAAACACCCGTTAGGAAGTCAGGCGATTCAGAAGGACTTCTATATGGATGACTTACTAACCGGTGCAAACAGTTTATCAGAAGCGCTCCAAAAGAAGGAAGAAGTCCAACAGATCTTAAGGTCCGCAGGATTTAAGCTGAGGAAATGGTGCGCAAATCATCCAAATATAATTAAAGACATCGACCCGGTGGACCGAGAGGTACAATATACCTTAACAGATGGTGCAACGGAACAAGTTAAGACTCTTGGTGTAACCTGGTTACCTACCCAGGATTGACTTATCATTCGAGTTCCACTACATAATTATCCAACAAGGGTGACCAAAAGAACAGCGCTGTCAACGATCGCACATATCTTCGATCCTCTTGGACTCATGAGCCCGGTAACCGTGACAGCAAAAATATTTATTCAAAATTTATGGAAGTTAAAACTGGATTGGGATGCTGCCTTACCCATGGAACTGCACACCAACTGGATGCACTTCCATGAAAGTCTAGAACAACTCAACCAAATCAAAATACCACGACATGTTTTTGGAGCTCGAGTTCCCCATAATACACAACTACACGCATTCGCTGATGCTTCCGAAAAAGCATATGGTGCGGCGGTCTACTTCAGAGCTAATCACTATGATGGAACTACCACCGTGCATTTATTATGTGCTAAAACTCGAGTAGCACCGATTAAAACCATCACTATCCCTCGTTTGGAATTATGTGCTGCAAAGCTTGCAGCAGATCTGGTGCATCGTCTTCAGGCTGATCTGAACATTCCTGGACAATCTTGCTTTTTTTGGACGGATTCAGAAGTCGTGTTACACTGGCTAAATAGTGATGCAGCTTCATACCAGACGTTTGTTGCCAACCGAATTGCCGGCATCCAGCAATACTCCACATCTAATCAATGGCGTCACGTTGGTTCAAACTGTAATCCAGCGGATTTAGCTTCTCGAGGCACCACTCCGGCCAAGCTAAAGGAAAACTCATTATGGTTTTATGGGCCTTTGTTTCTCCACGGACAGCCTGATATGTGGCCTACTAAACACATAGGCAAAGAAATTGAGCTGGAGAAGAAAAGGAGTAGGAGTGTTTTTGTGGCTACTGAAGGAGATTCACACTTTATACATCAGATAAATCATGGAAACTCCTTCCGCAAACTCAAATGCATAGTGGCATTGGTCATTCGCTTCACCAGAATGATCCGTAGGAAGGACGCATCCAACCGGGAGAACAACCTATCAACCGTATCAGAGCTGGAAGAAGCTTCGTCCGTGATAATTAAGGAGATCCAGAGACAGGAATTCAGTGAAGAGATTAAATCTCTTCAAGCCACAAAGCAGCTCAGTTGCAGCAATCGCCTTAGCAGTCTTACACCTTTCTTGGATCACGACGGGTTGCTGAGGGTAGGTGGAAGACTCGAGCATTCAGACTTGGAGTATAGCCAGAAACATCCCTTACTTCTCCCTTACGCCCATCCTATCACAAAACTCATCCTTACTCAAATACATAAGGATCATCAGCATGCAGGCGCTCAGGCATTATTGGCATTCGCTCGACAACGCTATTGGCCTATTAAAGGGAAAACCTTGGCACGTTCTGTGGTACAAAATTGTGTGATGTGCGCCAGAGCGAAACCTAAATTAATGTCCCAATTAATGGGCGATCTACCGGCAGATAGAGTGCTTCAGGCAAGACCTTTTTTGAACACGGGCGTTGACTTTGCTGGGCCGTTCTACACGCATTTCAAAGGTCGTGGCAAGCAACCTCACAAATCGCACCTAGCAGTATTCTGCTGCTTTTCTACAAAGGCCGTACATTTTGAACTGGCCACGGAACTAACAACGGAAGCATAGTAGGACTTATTTTACCATCTCCTGCCCTATCGATTAAAATACAACCATTTAAAACAGCCCCAGGCTTATATGTCGAAAATCTAGGGCCAGCTCATTTGGTCCTCAATGAGTGGAAGCTGGTCGTATATTACGACTTAACATCATACTGGAAGGAGCTGGATGCGGTCAACTTGGGAATTAACCAACTGCTGTTTCTAAATCGTCTATTGAACCAAGATACTGCATGCCATGACATCATTTAGCAGTTTCAGGCACTGGTAAAAGAAGCTGAAAAAATTAACCAGTTGATGCAACGTGGTACATATGAAAGAAAGAGACTGAAAAAACGTGGTGCGCTCAATGTGATAGGAAACATAGCCAGTGCTCTCTTTGGAGTTCTTGATTCTGACTACGCCGAACACATGGCCAATGTAATCGATCGGCTGCAAGATAGCGATCAGTACCTTTTCGGATTATTCAAAAACCAAACATCAGTAATAAATTCTACAGTAAATATTATGGCTGAGGCACAACGACGCAATGAACAACGCCTAACTGAGCTAGAAACCGCCATGAACAAAAATATCCAACGTACAAACAATATAACCCAAGAGATGCGCAGGCAAAACATCCTCCAGTCCTTTACCCTGTCAGCCACTCAGTTGATGCTAACCTTAAACAATTATCAGCGAATTCAAGCCGCGCTCTGGGAGTCATTTATCGATACAAATCATGGCAAATTAAATTCGTTACTTTTAACCCCAGATCAATTACAGTCAACCATTGCATCGATAAAAGAAAATCTACCCACTACTGTTCGACTGCCCATATCATCGGGAGACTTGGCTGGCTTCTACCGGATAATTACCATTCACGGATGTTCACTGAAAAAGAAAATGATATTTCTATTAAAAGTGCCATTAGTATCCTACGACCAATATGAAATGATCCACTTCATAGCAGTTCCAATGATAGTAAACGGAACTTCAGCGGAAATAGAGCTTCGTGTAGAATTTATGATTGTAAATTTACATCGAGACAACTACTATCCGATTACAGAAAATGAATTGAAGTCCTGTAGATCTGCCAGTAAACTCAATTATCTTTGCAATCAAGTGCGACCCTTATATCGACGAGGATCTGAAGTAGCGGCATGTGAAATTAGTTTCGTCAATCAACTAAGCAGAGACCATAAATGCCATCTTCAACGAGTTACCGAGCTAAAAAGGTGGATTCCCTTAACCACCCCAAACCACTGGATCTACTATATGGACGAGGCCACAATAGTCAACATAGACTGCGGGAAGGAGATCTCATCAATATCATTGAATGGCTCTGGAATCCTTGAACTACCGGAAGATTGCTCCGTAAAAGAAGAAACCTTAACCATCCAGGCCCATAAAATATTCCCTTCCTCCCTTAAAACTCATTTTATTCCCGTTAGAAATAACATGACGCAGCGTTTATTCAAACCTGAGCCGCAAGAACTTGCAACGATTCCAGTTTACAATGCATCCGAGCAGGAGAGTCTCTATCAGCTACAACAATCAATCAAAACCCTCCTGACTGCGGAATTACGACCTACCAAGCCCCAAGGTCAAGACATCCATCAGTTTGCAGTGGGCTATACTGGACTGTTTATCGGCAGCCTAGTTGTAATATACTTAGCCTGGTTTCATCTTTGCCGTCGACGTGAAACCCCAGCATCAATTACTGCTCCAACACCAGCCCCCCGATCGATACCAGCAGAAGCATTCAGTTTGCGCCTAACAGGTTAAACTGCCGTTTAACGCCGGGAGAATGTTCAAAAACAACATAAAATTAAAATCATATTTCCATGTAAAACTATTTTTATGCACGTCGTGAATTCTTCAGCCAAAACAAAGCGCGCATTACGTTTCTAAATTCTAAATCTAAATTCTAAACCTAAATTGTCGTAATATCATTTTCTTTGCATGCGCGTCTTGAAGTCAAAACAAAGATCGTTTTACTTTCCTAAAATCTGAAAACTTCAAGACGTGCATGCATATGATTGTACATCGCAAGCGATATGATATGTTCCCATGAATGATGTTAGATCGTGGGAGCATGATCGTGTCGCTGGCGATCTGACTAAAGTACATGTATGTACATACACTTGTGCATGGTCAGCGATATTCTCGCTCATGGAAAATGTTGAACCGTGGGAGCGAGTAATATCGCTGACAAATTAGTTTAAGTTGTAAATAATATGTATAAAAAGAATAGACGATTAATAAACCATGTCATTTGCTTTGTTAACGTCAAGTGTTTAACTTCATCTGACCACCTCGCAGAGTTTCGGTATTGGACCGAAAGTCAATTAGTTCAGCAGACAGATACTGTATTTGACTGCCAATTATCCTATAAATTAAAGAAATCACTGCTTTAAACAGACAGATTTTTGAATCTGGCTATCATTTTTTAACTTCTAAAAATAAAATCAAGCGGCAAAAGAAAAGCCTTTTGTCGCTATATAAACATTTTGGTGACCCCGACGTGATCCTTGCTATCACTTTGAAGATTGAGATTCTTCACCCGAACAGAATTTTAGAAGAATTCGTTCGGATCAATTCAATTTGTTTTTAGACTTTTTTCGCAGCTTAGTGCTGAATATCTCTCCTCTGGTCAATTGATTACCAAAAATTAAAAATAAAATGGAAGATCTAGCCAAAGAACAAGATCAAACTGGCTATGAAATTGAGCGGTTGATAACGAATTACCGCAAGGATGGTCCAACTAGAAGAACGGCGATATATCTGAAAAGAAGACTCGCCGAGTTAGAAGATCTTTGGGAGCTGTTTTGTTCGAGAAATGAACAACTTCAGCCATACGCTGCAACATGCACCGACCATCCTTATTTCGCCAGAAACTATTTCTCGGTCATACAACGAGAATATATGACCGCAAGAGATGCGATAACCGGTCTCTTGAAGGAGGACAATAGGGAGGAACCGGCTCTCAAGGCTTAAAGCCCAAAAGCAGCTGCTGCCTCCACCGACCCTAGTCAAGAAGTTGATCAGCCGACCATGACAACAGTTAAAAGGTTGGATGAACATTTGGAAGGGCTACAAGGTCAGCTAGAGGCAACGATTAGTTCCATCGAGTACACAATCGATGGGATTTACAGGGCGTCTCCATCACAACCCAGAGTCTACTATGAGGTTAAAACCGGTACAGTAACAAGATACTGGGAGGAACTGCGAGACGTACATAGAACCTTATGCAGATCCCAAGGCGGAAGTGTTATATACAGCCAAGCTGATCTCAACAAGATCGAAGAACGCATACAGGATGCCCTTATATTCTTAGCGACAAGTAAAGAAAGGGCAGCGCCAATAACAAATGCAGCCGCCAATACTCAGCCACATGTTAAGTTGCCAGAAATGTCCATACCAAAGTTTGATGGAGACTACGCGCAATGGACATCTTTTCATGATCTTTTTCATCAGATCATTGATTCGCAACCTCTTGGTAATGCCCAAAAGATGTGGTATCTCAAGTCCAATTTATTGGGTGAGGCAGATCGGCTTCTAAAACATATGCCAATATCCGAAGAAAACTATGCAGATGCGTGGACCATTCTTCGAAACCGCTATGACAATCAAAGGTTAATGGTGTCCACCTTTCTCGATAAATTACTATCACAACCGGCAATCATCGCTGAGTCAGCTAGATCGATCAAATTGTGTCATGACACCACGAAAGAGTGTATATTGGGTTTGAAGAGCATAAAAATTGATACCACCAACTGGGACCCAATCTTGCTCCATATGCTTATAAAGAAGCTCGACAAGACGTCTCATAATTTATACGAACAATCCATAAAATCACCACGGGAATTGCAATCACTGGATTCCTTCCTAAAGTTTTTAGAACTTAGGTTCCAAGCGTTAGAAGCATTGGGTGGCAAACAACGTAACATTAACAAGATCCAACCAAAAAAGGTTTCAGCACTCGTGTCAACAAATCAACCGACGCCAGAACCGTGCAAGAATTGTGGAGGCACTCATAAGATTTATGCCTGTGAAAGCTTAAAAAAGCTTAGCATATCTGACCGCATAAAAAGGGCCAAACAATTGAAGATCTGTCTAAATTGCTTGCGCTTTGGACACAAAAGTACAGAGTGTGGGTCTCGAGCTTGTTTAAAGTGCAACAAGAAGCACAACACCCTGTTGCATAAGGACGAAGGTACCATGACAACAACAACCAAACAAGTTCCGCCAAGGTTCGTAGGTGAGCCTAAAGAAAAGGCATCTTTAGCAGCCGAAGCAAGGAGATCCGAGGTACTTCTGAGCACGGTGATTGTCCAAACCCCAGACAACAATGGGCGGATGGTGGACTTGCGTGCAATTTTGGACAGTGGCTCACAAGTGAATTTAATCACTGAAGCTGCCTTAAGGAAACTCAACCGTAAGGCGCAAACGTCTAACATCTCAATAACTAGCATTGGAGGAATTATCCAAAAAGCTAATAGACAGCTAAGTTTGCCGATCCAATTTAAGAAGACAAACTTCCAGATTAAGCTGAATGCATACGTCGTAAATCAGATAACATCTCAACAACCCTCAGAATCATTCAGGGTAGATGGTTGGCCAATACCAGGAAACATTTCACTTGCGGATCCAGGTTTTAATGAAGCAGGACCAGTAGATATGCTCATTGGTGTGGAATATTATTATCAGCTGTTGGCAATTGGTCAAATTAAGCTTGGTGAAGCTCTACCCATCTTACAAAATACCGTATTTGGATGGGTAATTGGCGGTCGATTCAACAATTCTCGAAGTAATGTTAATCACAAAAAGGCAGCAACCTGTGGAATGTACCGCACAGAAGGACGTAACCTTGACGCAGACCTGGAAAAATTTTGGAGAATAGAAGAAAACGAGAAACCAACCGTTACGATGACCTCAAAAGAGCGGCAGTGTGAAGCCCATTTTAAGCAACACTTGAAGAGATCTAGCGAAGGGCGTTTTATAGTCCGGTTACCGTTCGACAAAGACCCTAAGGAATTGGGACAAACCAAGGATATGGCATTAAAACGATTCTTACAGCTCGAGAAACGATTACATAAAGACACAGAAGTTAAAAAGGCCTATCAAGATTTCATTGAAGAATACATAAGGTTAGGTCACATGACCGAAGTCGAAAGGCCTGATTTCTCGATGCCACATTGTGTACTAGCACATCATTGTGTGCTCAAACCTGACAGTACCACGACCAAACTACGTGTAGTGTTCGATGCTTCAGCTAAGTCCACCAACAATAATAGCTTGAATGATATTCTCCACACAGGGCCCACCATACAAGACGAGCTGTTTACGACTCTACTTAGATTTCGTCTATTTAAATACGTTTTTTCTGCCGACATTGAAAAAATGTATCGGCAAATTTGGATTGACAAGGAAGATCGGCCCTACCAGATGATATTTTGGCAGAACCACCCAAGTGATAGACTACTCTGTTATGAACTAAATACTGTAACTTACGGCACCACCGTGGCCCCATATTTGGCAACCAAATGTTTAGAGCAATTGGCCGTAACATCAAAACTCAAACACCCGTTAGGAAGTCAGGCGATTCAGAAGGACTTCTATATGGATGACTTACTAACCGGTGCAAACAGTTTATCAGAAGCGCTCCAAAAGAAGGAAGAAGTCCAACAGATCTTAAGGTCCGCAGGATTTAAGCTGAGGAAATGGTGCGCAAATCATCCAAATATAATTAAAGACATCGACCCGGTGGACCGAGAGGTACAATATACCTTAACAGATGGTGCAACGGAACAAGTTAAGACTCTTGGTGTAACCTGGTTACCTACCCAGGATGAACTTATCATTCGAGTTCCACTACATAATTATCCAACAAGGGTGACCAAAAGAACAGCGCTGTCAACGATCGCACATATCTTCGATCCTCTTGGACTCATGAGCCCGGTAACCGTGACAGCAAAAATATTTATTCAAAATTTATGGAAGTTAAAACTGGATTGGGATGCTGCCTTACCCATGGAACTGCACACCAACTGGATGCACTTCCATGAAAGTCTAGAACAACTCAACCAAATCAAAATACCACGACATGTTTTTGGAGCTCGAGTTCCCCATAATACACAACTACACGCATTCGCTGACGCTTCCGAAAAAGCATATGGTGCGGCGGTCTACTTCAGAGCTAATCACTATGATGGAACTACCACCGTGCATTTATTATGTGCTAAAACTCGAGTAGCACCGATTAAAACCATCACTATCCCTCGTTTGGAACTATGTGCTGCAAAGCTTGCAGCAGATCTGGTGCATCGTCTTCAGGCTGATCTGAACATTCCTGGACAATCTTGCTTTTTTTGGACGGATTCAGAAGTCGTGTTACACTGGCTAAATAGTGATGCAGCTTCATACCAGACGTTTGTTGCCAACCGAATTGCCGGCATCCAGCAATACTCCACATCTAATCAATGGCGTCACGTTGGTTCAAACTGTAATCCAGCGGATTTAGCTTCTCGAGGCACCACTCCGGCCAAGCTAAAGGAAAACTCATTATGGTTTTATGGGCCTTTGTTTCTCCACGGACAGCCTGATATGTGGCCTACTAAACACATAGGCAAAGAAATTGAGCTGGAGAAGAAAAGGAGTAGGAGTGTTTTTGTGGCTACTGAAGGAGATTCACACTTTATACATCAGATAAATCATGGTAACTCCTTCCGCAAACTCAAATGCATAGTGGCATTGGTCATTCGCTTCACCAGAATGATCCGTAGGAAGGACGCATCCAACCGGGAGAACAACCTATCAACCGTATCAGAGCTGGAAGAAGCTTCGTCCGTGATAATTAAGGAGATCCAGAGACAGGAATTCAGTGAAGAGATTAAATCTCTTCAAGCCACAAAGCAGCTCAGTTGCAGCAATCGCCTTAGCAGTCTTACACCTTTCTTGGATCACGACGGGTTGCTGAGGGTAGGTGGAAGACTCGAGCATTCAGACTTGGAGTATAGCCAGAAACATCCCTTACTTCTCCCTTACGCCCATCCTATCACAAAACTCATCCTATCTCAAATACATAAGGATCATCAGCATGCAGGCGCTCAGGCATTATTGGCATTCGCTCGACAACGCTATTGGCCTATTAAAGGGAAAACCTTGGCACGTTCCGTGGTACAAAATTGTGTGATGTGCGCCAGAGCGAAACCTAAATTAATGTCCCAATTAATGGGCGATCTACCGGCAGATAGAGTGCTTCAGGCAAGACCTTTTTTGAACACGGGCGTTGACTTTGCTGGGCCGTTCTACACGCATTTCAAAGGTCGTGGCAAGCAACCTCACAAATCGCACCTAGCAGTATTCTGCTGCTTTTCTACAAAGGCCGTACATTTTGAACTGGCCACGGAACTAACAACGGAAGCATTTATTGGCGTGCTTAAACGATTCGTATCCCGACGGGGAAATCGCCGCAATATCTACTGCGATAACGCGACCAATTTTGTGGGTGCCAACAACCAGCTGTGGGAATTGAAGCAACGAATGCAGGAAAAAGAATCACAGGAAACAATAAGCAAGTTCTGCACTAACAAAGGGATGGACTTCCACTTCATCCCCCCTAGAGCACCACACTTTGGTGGACTATGGGAGGCGGCCGTCAAGTCCGCCAAGCACATCATCGTCAAAAACCTAGCCAATGCAAACCTGACATACGAAGAATTGGAAACAATCGTCGTAGAAGCAGAAGCCATCCTAAACTCACGTCCTCTGACTCCTTTATCCTCGGATCCAAACGATCTCCAGGCCCAGACCCCAGGTCATTTTTTGATAGGCGAGCCACTTACAAGTATCGTGGATGTCAACGCAGAAGTGCCTCGACTACCTTTGGGACATCGTTGGAAGATGGTCATGGACTTGAAATATCGATTTTGGCAAAGATGGTCCACAGAGTATCTGAATGAGCTGCAACACAGATACAAATGGAAGCAACAACGCAAAAATGTCACGCCTGGAATGATGGTCATTTTGAAGGAGGAGAACCTGCCGGTGTTAAAATGGCCTTTAGGCAGGATTATCAACACTATAACAGGGAATGATGGATTAGTCAGAGTTGCCGACGTAAAAACGGCGTCTGGGATGCTAAGGCGGCCCATCCATAAATTAGCACCCTTGCCGGTAGAGGAACAACCATTAACAGAGGAGGATAAGCATACTGAACCCTCTACCTCAACATATGGATTGGTCAATAAGCCTGATAATGGGCAAGGTCAAAATCATGATGGGCCATCAGGGACTAAAAGGTTACGACTAGGGAATCTGTGCCTGCAGATACTACTGGTAGTAGGACTTATTTTACCATCTCCTGCCCTATCGATTAAAATACAACCATTTAAAACAGCCCCAGGCTTATATGTCGAAAATCTAGGGCCAGCTCATTTGGTCCTCAATGAGTGGAAGCTGGTCGTATATTACGACTTAACATCATACTGGAAGGAGCTGGATGCGGTCAACTTGGGAATTAACCAACTGCTGTTTCTAAATCGTCTATTGAACCAAGATACTGCATGCCATGACATCATTCAGCAGTTTCAGGCACTGGTAAAAGAAGCTGAAAAAATTAACCAGTTGATGCAACGTGGTACATATGAAAGAAAGAGACTGAAAAAACGTGGTGCGCTCAATGTGATAGGAAACATAGCCAGTGCTCTCTTTGGAGTTCTTGATTCTGACTACGCCGAACACATGGCCAATGTAATCGATCGGCTGCAAGATAGCGATCAGTACCTTTTCGGATTATTCAAAAACCAAACATCAGTAATAAATTCTACAGTAAATATTATGGCTGAGGCACAACGACGCAATGAACAACGCCTAACTGAGCTAGAAACCGCCATGAACAAAAATATCCAACGTACAAACAATATAACCCAAGAGATGCGCAGGCAAAACATCCTCCAGTCCTTTACCCTGTCAGCCACTCAGTTGATGCTAACCTTAAACAATTATCAGCGAATTCAAGCCGCGCTCTGGGAGTCATTTATCGATACAAATCATGGCAAATTAAATTCGTTACTTTTAACCCCAGATCAATTACAGTCAACCATTGCATCGATAAAAGAAAATCTACCCACTACTGTTCGACTGCCCATATCATCGGGAGACTTGGCTGGCTTCTACCGGATAATTACCATTCACGGATGTTCACTGAAAAAGAAAATGATATTTCTATTAAAAGTGCCATTAGTATCCTACGACCAATATGAAATGATCCACTTCATAGCAGTTCCAATGATAGTAAACGGAACTTCAGCGGAAATAGAGCTTCGTGTAGAATTTATGATTGTAAATTTACATCGAGACAACTACTATCCGATTACAGAAAATGAATTGAAGTCCTGTAGATCTGCCAGTAAACTCAATTATCTTTGCAATCAAGTGCGACCCTTATATCAACGAGGATCTGAAGTAGCGGCATGTGAAATTAGTTTCGTCAATCAACTAAGCAGAGACCATAAATGCCATCTTCAACGAGTTACCGAGCTAAAAAGGTGGATTCCCTTAACCACCCCAAACCACTGGATCTACTATATGGACGAGGCCACAATAGTCAACATAGACTGCGGGAAGGAGATCTCATCAATATTATTGAATGGCTCTGGAATCCTTGAACTACCGGAAGATTGCTCCGTAAAAGAAGAAACCTTAACCATCCAGGCCCATAAAATATTCCCTTCCTCCCTTAAAACTCATTTTATTCCCGTTAGAAATAACATGACGCAGCGTTTATTCAAACCTGAGCCGCAAGAACTTGCAACGATTCCAGTTTACAATGCATCCGAGCAGGAGAGTCTCTATCAGCTACAACAATCAATCAAAACCCTCTTGACTGCGGAATTACGACCTACCAAGCCCCAAGGTCAAGACATCCATCAGTTTGCAGTGGGCTATACTGGACTGTTTATCGGCAGCCTAGTTGTAATATACTTAGCCTGGTTTCATCTTTGCCGTCGACGTGAAACCCCAGCATCAATTACTGCTCCAACACCAGCCCCCCGATCGATACCAGCAGAAGCATTCAGTTTGCGCCTAACAGGTTAAACTGCCGTTTAACGCCGGGAGAATGTTCAAAAACAACATAAAATTAAAATCATATTTCCATGTAAAACTATTTTTATGCACGTCGTGAATTCTTCAGCCAAAACAAAGCGCGCATTACGTTTCTAAATTCTAAATCTAAATTCTAAACCTAAATTGTCGTAATATCATTTTCTTTGCATGCGCGTCTTGAAGTCAAAACAAAGATCGTTTTACTTTCCTAAAATCTGAAAACTTCAAGACGTGCATGCATATGATTGTACATCGCAAGCGATATGATATGTTCCCATGAATGATGTTAGATCGTGGGAGCATGATCGTGTCGCTGGCGATCTGACTAAAGTACATGTATGTACATACACTTGTGCATGGTCAGCGATATTCTCGCTCATGGAAAATGTTGAACCGTGGGAGCGAGTAATATCGCTGACAAATTAGTTTAAGTTGTAAATAATATGTATAAAAAGAATAGACGATTAATAAACCATGTCATTTGCTTTGTTAACGTCAAGTGTTTAACTTCATCTGACCACCTCGCAGAGTTTCGGTATTGGACCGAAAGTCAATTAGTTCAGCAGACAGATACTGTATTTGACTGCCAATTATCCTATAAATTAAAGAAATCACTGCTTTAAACAGACAGATTTTTGAATCTGGCTATCATTTTTTAACTTCTAAAAATAAAATCAAGCGGCAAAAGAAAAGCCTTTTGTCGCTATATAAACATATATATATGTATATATATATATATATATATATATATATATATATGTGTGTGTGTATATTTATATATATATATATATATATATATATATATATATATATATATATATATATATATATATATATATATATATATATATATATATATATATATATATATATATATATATATATATATATATATATATATATATATATATATATATATTTACAGATATATGCATATAAACATATATGTACATGTATATATGTATGTATATATATATATTTATATATATAAATATATATATATATATATATATATATATATATATATATATATATATATATAAATATATATATATATATATATATATATATATATATATATATATATATATATATATATATATATATATATATATTGTCGCGTGTTTTCCGTTCGCGGCCAATAATTTTAATGTTCCGGGAAAGTGAAAACGCAATGTCTTTTAATTTAAGTTAAAAGAGTTTATTTTATTTCAAAAGTGCACAATGATCGATTTAACACTTTCACTAATTTTTATTTTCACTATTAAAAATTAAAATTTAACACTTGTCCATAAATTTATTATCGCAATTGTCTTCTAAATTACTTCACTATTACGAAACACACTTTCGCAGTTCTTATCGCGGTCGAATGAATGATCCCCCCATTCATTCAGCTCGCCTTTATATAGGGTCTCTACCTATTCACCCATTTCTCGTACGTTGGCGAATGTTCTACCGAGAGGTACCTGGTAGATTCGAGCAAATTTAATGAATGGAGTGACGTCACCTGCAGATGTTGATCATGCTTGTTGGGTTCTCGTGGTTTCGAGTGAATTCGTGTTCTTCATTGTTGTGAAAACAATTGCGACAGTAGCTCGCAGAATTATTTGTACATGTAATTATTTGTACATGTAACAATATATACAAATATATATATATATATATATATATATATATATATATATATATATATATATATATATATATATATTTCTATCTATATGTATATATGTGTGTATATATATATGCATATATATATATAAATATATATATATATATATGTATATATATATATATATATATATATATATATATATATATATATATATATATATATATATATTATATATATAGGCAGTCCTCGACTTACGTCGTTTCGATTTACGTCGTTTCAAGTAACTTCGAACAATGTTTTGACACTTTTCCTCAAGCATACGTCATTTGTTTCGATTTCCGGCATAGGAGAATTCACTTGTCGCGATGTCAATGATCGTGGGGCCGGTGGGGTGCGGTGTCGGCGTACGGGGATACCCCCATGCTGCTGATTTTGTTTAGTTACTTCAGGAACAACGGACAATCAAGACGTAATACATTAGTTTTTTTTTGCATCTTTGACAGTTTTTGTTTTTACATACATATTTAAGTGAATTTTAAACTATGCCACCTAAACAAGACAATAATAGTGAAGTGAAGTAAGAAAGACAATTACAATGGAGGTTAAATCTAAGATTTTAAAACTCAAAGATCGCGGTTGTTCGACTTCATCTATTGGACGAGAACTTAATTTATCACGCACGACGGTGCAAACAATATTGAAAGATAAAGAAAATTCTACCTTCCGTCTCTTCAAACAGCACTATTATATGAAAAAGGAATGCTTCAATTTCTGAAATGGAAAAACTCTTGTACACTTGGATTCAAGATCAAACTCAACGACGGGTTCCTCTAAGTTTGGCTATTATACAAAATAAGGCGCTGAGTATCATTAACAAACTGCAAAATAAACGTGGAGAGAATAATAGTGAAGAAACAAAATGTTTTTCTGCCAGTCGCAGATGGTTCATGCGCTTTAAAACGAGATATTCGTTACATAACATTCGAGTGCAAGGAGAAGCTGCTAGTGCCGATCATGTGGCTGTTCAGAGTTTTCCTGGAATGTTAAAGGAAATTATCGAAAGTGGAGACTATTCACCTAAACAAATTTTTAACGTGGACGAAACTGGTTTATTTTGGAAAAAAATGCTTTCTCGTACTTTTATATTGCAGGAAGAAAAGTATATGCCTGGGTTTCAAGCGGCTAAAGATCGTTTGACGTTGTTATTGGGTTCGAATGTTGAAGGTGATCTTAAATTGAAACCCCTTTTGGTTTATAGGTCTGAAAATCCTCGAGCTCTTACAAATTACGTCAAGAGTACTCTTCCAGTTATATGGAAGGCTAATCCAAAGGCATGGGTAACATCAATACTTTTTGAAGAATGGTCTCTTATCTCAGGAGAACTTTTTCGCAGGCTGTAAAGGCTAATGAAAATGATGGCATGGAGCTGAGAGATTTTTGGAAAAATTATAATATCTTGCAATGCGTAAAAAATATTGCTGCTTCATGGGATGAGATGACACCCAACAATTTAAAAGGAGTCTGGAAAAAGTTATGCCCATTTTTTTTAAGCCATCTGAAAGTTCTTCATCTACAGATTAACTAAATATCGATGAGATTACAACTGATATTGTTACTTTTGTCCACTTGATGCAATGTGAATTTGAATTAGTTGTTAATTTTCTTGTGAAATTCTTTTTATTTCTGTTTTATTTTTTTGTGCAATTAATTGAGAATACAAGTGACTTTTATATAAGGGAAAAATTTTTATTTCATTTCAAAGCTTATGCTCGTAAAAGTATTTTATTGGTTGTTTCTTGTATTGTCCGATCACTTTTGGCCACCTCTGTATATATATATATATATATATATATATATATATATATATATATATATACAATTCTAATAAAGGTTGAAAACGACTAAAATAAAAAATTTCAATCAGTATAATATTCATTACTATTATAACTTTGAGCATAATAATTACCGTTAATACTCAGAGCATTATAACAAATGATGAATGAATGCTTTGTTACCTACAAATTAAAAATTGTATTTTATCCAGAAAAATTGAACACTGTTTTGAAATATTGTCATGGAGGAAAAACTCCAAGAGTGGGGCTTCCCTGAGCTCATTTCCAAATTTGTTGGTAAGCTCAAACTTTTCAAATTTTGCCCATTTCATTTTTATTGACTCGAACTTACTTTCCTTAGAAGAAGAAATAGATGACGAAGTATTTGCAAACTTACAATATGAGATCCTTAAAGATGTAATACCAAAAGCTGGGCCGCGACAATCCTTCTGGATAAAATATAAAACGGAAATGAAACCTTCTTCCGAGGCAAGAAACTCGAAATTTGACGTCGATTCAATAAACTTTATTTCTCGTTTAGATTAATTCATCTATAGGTGCAGATGATATGTTAGATCTATTACCTGCATCTTCAAATTGCACGTTCAATTCAGATTCAATTTTGGATTCAACTTTTACTAGCAACTTTGATCAGGTTGGTAAATCAACCGTTATTGAATCATTTCGTTTATTATAGTTTTTTTATTTTTCCAATATTGGACAGATTTCAAAACCTCCTCTTATGGGAGTGTCTGCAAATACAGTGAAAAATTATTTGAAATGCGCTATCGGTCTTATTGTTGAGAACTATTTTAAGAAAAACAATAAACTTGAACGTAGGGAGAGAAATCTTCTCGCAAATATCATTATTCAAAAAGAATTTGAAACGACCGGACCAGAACGGTTCAAAATATCAACAGAAAGGTTCAAATCATTACTGAATGAAATTTTAGAGGTATTTCCTACGGAGAACCCAGCCATTTATTATACTTCATATCAACCAGACACTAAATCACTGGCATCCGGAAAACTGTGAGAGTGCTACAACAGACTCAAAAAGAAATTAAAAATTTGTAAAACTACTCCAGTAGAAAATAAGGTCACTGTAACGGAAGACCTTACTGGAAAAATATTTTTTCTTAAAAACAATCTTGAACCTTGGGATAAAATGAAAATTTATTGGCATGAAACGTTTGAGTATAGAGTAAACTTTTTGAAGTCCCCCACGTCTAATTTTTCTATTCAATCATACATGAACGCATTTCCGGCACTAAAAGGATCCAAAGGCTGTTATTTACTGACATATGATTTTGAGGTTGAATATTCGTCATGCAGCAATAATTTATTTTCTTATTGGCCAGAAATAAATGCTAAATTAGTGGATAAAGCGAAAAAATGTTTTCCTGAGGAATGCTCTTTGATACCTCAAAATGATTTGGCTGGGTTTCTACTTTTACCACGCTTTTTTTCTGGTTCAACATATGGAAGAAAACGGAACTATGGAAAGTCCAGAATAAAATTCACGCGGCAAGAAATATTTGATTCATTTATACTGCATGTAAAGGTAAATATATTTAACTCTCTTGTACGTTCTTTTGCAAAATATTAAATTTTTTATTTGACAGAACGGCAACTTACTAAGTGAAAGGATTCAGAAAATTTGGAGCGACCTCAGCAATTGCAAACTTACACTCCAGCCAACTGTTGTTGTTGTAGGCGAGAGTTTGGGTAAGAGTATTAAATACTCAAAATGAAGGCAATAATCAACATATTTGGCTTTCCAGATTATATTACAGCATCTTATGTGGCGATTGACGATGTTTTGTACAAGGTGGAGAATGTTATAACAGCCGTTGACATATGTTTCAAGAGCTTCACATCGTTGAATGCAGCATTTCCGCAAGCTAGCGAAGCGATCTGGACCTTTATTCAACAACGCGTGTACAATATAAGAACTCCATTCGATAAGTCATCAATTTTAGTAAGTTCTCTGTTAGCTGATACTATGCAAACTCCCTCAAATTTGTTGAAAATTTCTTTATACTTTTGGATTATGGAGTGCTTTAAATGTAACCGAATGCAAAATGACCTCAATTCACACTTGTTGCACATAAAAATTAATCATAAGCTCGAAGAAATTTTGGAATGCAATGCCTGTCCCATAACACGATATTTTTGTACAACTAATGCGTTCAAAAAACATATTCATTCACATTTTTCGCTGAACGAAACTTGCCCAAATGTAGAAATTAGTTCACGAAATATTTCGAAACCTAAAGAGCATGCAAATAGCGTATATATTTCTGACTTATGTTCTCATACATCCTTATTAAAACCTTTGAACTTCAAAACTCAATTTAAAAATGACTTGTTAGGATTTATCACCGAAATTTATAGTAACTCAAGCATTTGTACAAAAGATGTTCAAAATTTAATTAATAGCTTTTCAAAATATACTCTTATCTCATTGCTTCCTAAAATCGAAGATACACTATTACAATACGCTGAACTTAACACTGTAAATATGCAAACCTGCATAAGGGCTACTTTCACTGACATACAAAGTTACTTTGAGGACTTGAAAACAGAACATAGAAGAAAATCAGTTCTTCGCTCTGAAAACTGCTTTCTCCTCCACTTCCATTCTAATTGGTGTGAGAATAGATTCTGTTCGGAGAGATGCGGAGGTTCTTTTAAAATCAGTAGATCTCAAGGTAGACTACATTTCAATTAAAGATACACTGAAAACATTTTTTGAATCTTCAAACATTTTTAAAGAAACAACTGACTTAGTCAAATCTTTAGGAAAACAATGTCCATATACATCAAACATTATGCAAACAAATTTTTGGATGAAGAAAGCCCAAAAATATAATGCCGATTGCATAGTTTCACCTTTGTTTGTATATTTTGATGAGTTTGAGGTAAACAATCCCTTAGGATCAAGAGCAGGTTTACAAAATCTTGGAGGTGTCTACGTTTCACTACCCTGCCTTTCACCTTGTTATAGGTCTAAACTAGAAAGTATTTTTCTCGTTATGCTGTTTAATAGTTTGGACAGGAAAATTGTGGGAAATAGAGTTTTTCAACCATTTGTATCAGAGCTTGTGGAGCTAAAAAGTGAGGGAATTATGATATCAAACGATAAAGTGTATTTTGTTCTTGGCCTATGCATTGGTGATAACAAAGGATTAAATGGAATGTTGGGCTTTACGGAAAGCTTTTCGGCTAATTTTTTTTGTCGCTTTTGTAAAATGCATAAACGAAATACCAAATCTTCCAGTGAAATTCCAATAAATTTGCTTCGAACCAGACATTCATATGAGCTTGATTGTCAGGAGGCCGACGTTTCAAAGTCGGGCATCTCATCTATATGTCCATTTAATCAGCTTTCAAATTTTCATGCTGTAGAAAATTTTTCCGTGGATATCATGCATGACTTACTTGAAGGAGTTCTTAATTATGAAATGGCGCTTATAATAAAACATTTCATTTATAATGAGCAATTTTTTGACCTTGCAAACCTAAACAATCGTATCAGTGTTTTTGATTTTGGTAATACTTTTGGCAAAAATAAACCTCCAGAAATTTCAGAAGACCACTTAAAAAAATAAGCTTCGATATTCGGCATCAGAGGTGCTGGTTTGAACAAAATATTTGGGCTTATTAATTGGTGACTGGATTCCAGAAGAAAATGAAATATGGGAAATTTTTTCAACACTTCAGGACCTACTCAATATCTTATTAAAAGATGAAATTTTTAAAAATATGATTCAACGTTTAGACCATCTCATACGATTTCACCACGAACTCTTTCAATGTAAATTTAAATTTAACCTTAAACCTAAACATCATTTGATGTGTCATTATGCAATGATTATGAATGAAGTTGGTCCTTTGAAGCATTTATGGTCGATGCGATTTGAAGCTAAACACAAACAGCTTAAAAAAATTGCAAACACAACCACTTCACGTAATAATATTACTAATACTATTGTTAAAAGGTATTTACTTAGTGGGGCTCATAGTATTGAAAATAATAGCTTTTTCTGTACAGCTATGAAGATTGGAAAGCCAGTGCAAATTTTCAAAACAACCGCTAGAGTTCTAGTAAGAGAAATAAAAAATTCGATTCCAAGCAGTAAATTTGTGAAGTGGATAAACACATACAATTTTCAAGTTGCTACAGGGGACGTAATGATGATAGGAAGTGAGGAAGACTATCCAACTTTTGGCATTATTGAATATATTGCGGTATCTGAAAATAAATCTCAAATTATTATAGCTGTTTTAAAAACAAATTATTACGACCGCCATAAATGCGCACAATCTGTAGTCAAAACAGATACTTTCATAAGTAAAGAATTATTTGGCAGATTCAGTCCATCATATTCATTGGTAAGAATAGGTTCGGATCTCTGCATTGTTTAAAGGAGAATCCTTTGATATTGAATGTGAATTGGAGCCCAGTATGTTATGTCACTATGTCAATGTGTATCGGATATCCGGTATTTTTGTAGGACTATTTTTACAGTTGCAGCTCAAAAAGTATACCTGGGAGTGACTCTTGATTTACTCAGATGTTAGAAAATCCCCGTATAGTCGGACGTACTAGCAACCATCGTCGATCTATTGAGGTCATAATATCTATAATCCATTTAATATATCAATAATGAGAAAAGATTAATTCATAGATATGACCAACAGAAGTTCTATCATTTGTCCACTCAATCATATTTCATATTAGTATAATATTTATATTATATTGCTACCTAGACTAAGGGGTGACGTGAATATAAACAATAAATGTGCAATTATTACATTCTTCTGTTAAAATTGCAGTAATAATATGAAAACTTTGTATGAAAGAATTTTGCTATGATGTAATTGTAAGCTGTGCTATAATAGATTTGTTGACAAAGAAAAATAATGTGTGACCTCTGTCCAAAATGTTATTTTTTTAATTGAAAATCAGTTACATTACCGTATTTCAATTGAAAACTTATAATTAAATTATAAAATGTATAATATTGTTACAAGTACAAATAATTACATGTACAAATAATTCTGCGAGCTGCTGTCGCAATTGTTTTCATAATCATTAAGAACGTCAACAAATGAATTTACTCGAACCCACGAGAACCCAACAAGCATGATCAACATCTGCAAGTGACGTCACTCCATTCATTGATTTGCTCGAATCTACCAGGTACCTCTCGGTAGAACATTCGCCAATGTACGAGAAATGGGTGAATAGGTAGAGACCCTATATAAAGGCGAGCTGAATGAATGGGGGGATCATTCATTACAACCGCGATAGAAAACTGCAATATAGTGGAACGCGAAGTAAAGACGATTGATTGTTTGAGTGCGAAGTGATTTTAAGTGGACAGTTGAATGACAAATTTATAGACTTAGTGAAAATTAAAATTGTGAAATACTAAAATAAGTAATTGTGCATTTTTGTGATTAATTGAATAAACTCTTTTAAGTTAATTTAAAAGACATTGCGTTTTCACTTCCCCGGAACATTAAAATTATTGGCCGCGAACCGAAAACACGCGACAATATTCTTATATTAAAATAATATAATTTCTTTGATATGGGATATAGACACCCTAAAATTCGTGCCTAAAACCGTTCATTATATTTTTTCATTAAAAATTCATCAAAGACTTGAAATTGTTACCTAATAAATAAACCTTTACTGTGACTGAAATGTAAGCTGTAATAATTTTAGAAAGAAAAAATTGTAAGGCAAACATTTTCAAACCGCATGAACTATGTTATTTTTTTGAATTGAAAATCAGTTATATAAAAATTTGAATAAAATCTATCGTGATTTACTGAATTTAATCTGATGTTTCAATTTCCATCAATTTAAGATGCTTCAATATTAGCAAAAGCAGTTAGTAAGGATAAAAATGAATTTTTATGATGACTTATATCTTACTCGTATATTTTCGCAGTGAGAAAGAAGTTTCATGTAACTTTTAACTAATTGAATTACTCGTAGTAGCCAAAACGCAGTTGACAAAGCAATTGAATTGTATGCATATTTAGTCAATATTGCAGCTGATTCACTTTTATATTGTTTATGATATATTTTTTCTTACTTCATTCATTGAAATGTTATTGAATAAATTCTTATATCGAGGATGGTAGAAAAAATATATTATGAACAATATAAAAGTGAAGCAGCTGCAATATTGACTAAATATGTATGTATATAATTTAATTATTCAAAAAGTAATAATTACTTTGTACTATATAATGAACCCAGTAGTCCCTTAAAAAAGTCTTATGTGGACAAAATTCTACTAATACTATAAAATATAATGGCTAGAACTGTGCTTCATGGGATACTGCGCTAAAACTTAACGTATGTTATGTTCAATTCATTGTTGCAAGTGCGATTATGTGTGGTTCAGATTCAAACGAATATAAAAAGTGGACCCATTCTTTTTGGTTTTATTCACAATAAAATATAGTAATTATAAAATTGTATTTCGTGAAATTTTGCAACAATTTTAGGGAGAATTAATAATTTACATTGTTTGAAGTGCAATTATATATAGTCTCTGTTCATATGCAAATGAAAATAAGGCCTTTAATATACGTCATCGCTTCCCATAAAATATGTCAATGGATATTTTGTTCTATGTGAAGTTGGGTGATAATTTTCGACGGGCCTCCAACATTGCATTACTTAAAGTGCTATGTCGTATAGTTCAGACTCATACTAACATAGTACAGGAAGCTATGACATAAGATCACATTCACAATAAAATTTAGCTGGTATTAATATGTTGAGTAAGCTACTGGACTATAAAACTACCACATACTGCTAAGGACCATGCGCCTTTTATGACTTTGACACCCATACTACATGGGATAATATCCTACAATTCATTGGACTTTAAAATATGGTATCGTATGCTATAATTTTTCACAGTCACGAAATCGACTATACATATGGCATGGGAAGCATATAAATTATGGCTCCGTGCGCCAAAAATTTTCTCAGTGAAAAGTACCCCGACCACGCAAAAAACTGCAATTGCAGGTATCGCGAAGCTGCCTGAATGCACTTTTATTGAATTCTACTCATCACTAGCTTTCGTTTGACACCCCATATATAGAAATTGGAGAAAGTATGAAAAACGGCCGTTTTCCAGCAACGCACTCCTTGCAATCCGGTCGTTTGCGAGGAACTCCAGAATATCGTTGTAGTGAAGATCTTTAATTTTTTTATGTTCCTGAGTACAATAACAGCGCGATTTGCATATTCAAGCACTTCCGACTCCCGTTTCGGATGCTTTTACAGCTGTATGGTTTCGGAATCAAAAGTACCCCAACCACACAAAAAACTGCGATTGCAGGTATCGCGAAGCTGCCTAAATGCACTTTTATTGAATTCTACTCATCAATAGCTTTCGTTTGACACCCCATATATTGAAATTGGAGAAAGTATGAAAAACGGCCGTTTTCCAGCAACGCACTCGTTACAACCCGATCGTTTTCCGAGGAACTCCAGAATATCGTTGTAGTGAAGATCTTTAATTTGTTTATGTTCCTGAGTACAATAACAGCGCGATTTTCATATTCAGGCACTTCCGATTCCCGTTTCCGATAATTTTACAGCTGTATGCTTTCGGAATCAAAAGTACCCCAACCACGCAAAAAACTGCAATTGCAGGTATCGCGAAGCTGCCTGAATGCACTTTTATTGAATTTTACTCATCACTATGCCTCGTTTGACACCCCATATATTGAAATTGGAGAAAGTATGAACAACGGCCGTTTTCCAGCATCGCACTACTTGCAATCCGATCATCTGCCGAGTGGCTCCAGAGTATCGTTGTAGTGAAGATCTTTAATTTTTTTATGTTCCTGAGTACAATAACAAAGCGATTTGCATATTCAAGCACTTCCGACTCCCGTTTCCGATGGTTTTACAGCTGTATGGTTTCGGAATCAAAAGTACCCTAAAAACACAAAAACCTGCCATTGCAGGTATCGCAAAGCTGCCTGAATGCACTTTTATTGAATTCTACTCATCACTAGCTTTCGTTTGACACCCCATACATTGAAATTGGAGAAGTATGAAAAACGGCCATTTTCCAGCAACGCACTCCTTGCAATCCGATCGTTTTCCGAGGAACTCCAGAATATCGTTGCAGTGAAGATCTTTAATTTTTTTATGTTCCTGAGTACAATAACAGCGCGATTTCATATTCAGGCACTTCCAACTCCCGTTTCCGATGACTTTACAGCTGTATGGTTTCGGAATCAAAAGTACCCCAACCTCGCAAAAAACTCCAATTGCAGGTATCACGAAGCTGCCTGAATGCACTTTTATTGAATTCTACTCATCACTAGCTTTCTTTTGATACCCTATTTATTGGAATTGGAGAAAATATGAAAAACGGCCATTTTCCAGAAACGCACTCCTTGCAATCCGATAGTTTTCCGAGGAACTCCAGAATATCGCTGCAGTGAAGATCTTGAATTTTTTTATGTTCCTGAGTACAATAACAGCGCGATTTGCATATTCAAGCACTTCGGACTCCCGTTTCCGATGATTTTACAGCTGTATGGTTTCGGCATCAAAAGTACCCCAACCACGCAAAAAACTGCAATTCCAATTATCGCGAAGCTGCCTGAATGCACTTTCATTGAATCATACTCATCACTAGCTTTCGTTTGACACCCCATATATTGATGTTTGAGAAAGTATGAAAAACGGCCGTTTTCCAGCAACGCACTCCTTGCAATCTAATCGTTTTCCGAGGACCCCCAGAATATCGTTTTAGTGAAGATCTTTAATTTTTTTACGTTCCTAAGTACAATAACAGCGCGATTTGCTTATTCAGGCACTTCTGACTCCCGTTTCCGATGACTTTACAGCTGTATGGTTTCGGAATCAAAAGTACCCCAACCTCGCAAAAAACTGCAAATGCAGGTATCACGAAGCTGCCTTAATGCACTTTTATTGAATTCTACTCATCACTAGCTTTTGATTGACACCCCATTTATTTGAATTGGAGAAAGTATGAAAAACGGCCATTTTCCAGCAACGCACTCCTTGCAATCCGATCGTTTCCCGAGGAACTCCAGAATATCGCTGCAGTGAAGATCTTTAATTTTTTTATTGTTCCTGAGTACAATAACAAAGGGATTTGCATATTCAAGCACTTCCGACTCCCGTTTCCGATGACTTTACAGCTGTATAGTTTCGGAATCAAAAGTACCCCAACCACGCAAAAAACTGCGATATCAGGTAACGCGAAGCTGCCTGAATGCACTTTTATTGAATTCTACTCATCACTAGCTCTAATTGACAACCCATACATTGACATTGGAGAAAGTATGAGCAAAGGCCGTTTTCCAGCAACGCACTCCTTGCAATCCGATCGTTTGCCGAGGAACTCCAGAATATCGTTGTAGTGAAGATCTTTAATTTTTTTATGTTCCTGAGTACAATAACAGCGGAATTGGCATATTCAAGCACTTCCGACTCTCGTTTCCGATGGTTTTACAGCTGTATGGTTTCGGAATCAAAAGTACCCCAACCTCGCAAAAAACTGCAAATGCAGGTATCACGAAGCTGCCTCAATGCACTGTTATTGAATCATACCCATCACTAGCTTTCGTTTGACACCCCATATATTGATATTCGAGAAAGTATGAAAAACGGCCGTTTTCCAGCAACGCACTCGTTGCAATCTAATCGTTTTCCGAGGAGCTCCAGAATATCGTTGTAGTGAAGATTTTTAATTTTTTTACGTTCCTAAGTACAATAATAGCGCGATTTGCATGTTCAGGCACTTCTGACTCCCGTTTCCGATGACTTTACAGCTGTATGGTTTCGGAATCAAAAGTAACCCAACCACGCAAAGAACTGGAATTGCAGGTGTCGCGAAGCTGCCTGAATGCACTTTTATTGAATTCTACTTATCACTAGCTTTCGTTTGACACCCCATATATTGATATTGGAGAAAGTATGAAAAACGGCCGTTTTCCAGCAACGCACTTCTTGCAATCCGATCGTTTTCCGAGGAACTCCAGAATATCGTTGTAGTGAAGATCTTTATTTTCTTGATGTTCCTGAGTACAATAACAGCGCGATTTGCATATTCAGGCACTTCCGACTCCCGTTTCCGATGATTTTACAGCTGTATGGTTTCGGAATCAAAAGTACCCTAACGACGCAAAAAACTGCAATTGCCTGTACCGCCAAGCTGCCTGAATGCACTTTTATTGAATTTTAATCATCACTAGCTTTCGTTTGACACCCCATATATTGATATTGGAGAAAGTATGAAAAACGGCCGTTTTCCAGCAACGCACTTGTTGCAATCCGATCGTTTTCCGGGGAACTCCAGAATATCGTTGCAGTGAAGATCTTTAATTTTTTTATCTTCCTGAGTACAATAACAGCGCGAATTGCATATTCAAGCAGTTCCGACTCCAGTTTCCGATGATTTTACAGCTGTATGGTTTCGGAATCAAAAGAACCCCAACGACGCAAAAAACTGCAATTGCACGTATCGCGAAGCTGCCTGAATGCACTTTTATTGAATTTCACTCATCACTATGCTTCGTTTGATACCCCATACTCGAATATTGAAATTGGAGAAAGTATGAAAAACTGCATTTTCCAGCAACGCACTCCTTGCAATCCGATCGTTTGCCGAGGAACTCCAGAATATCGTTGTAGTAAAGATCTTAAATTTTTTTATTTTCCTGAGTACAATAACAGCGCGACTTGCATATTCAGGCACTTCCCACTCCCGTTTCCGATGATTTTACAGCTGTATTGTTTCGGAATCAAATGTACCCCAACCACGCAAAACACTGCAATTGCAGGTATGGCGAAGCTGCCTGAATGCACTTTTATTGAATCCTGCTCATCACTAGCTTTCATTTGACACCCCATATATTGATATTGGAGAAAGTATGAAAAACGGCCGTTTTCCAGCAACGCACTCCTTGCAATCCGATCGTTTGCCGAGGAGCTCCAGACAATCGTTGTAGCGAAGATTTTTAATTTTGTAATGTTCCTGAGTACAATAACAGCGCGATTTGCATATTCAGGTGGCTCCGACTCCCGTTTCCGATTAGTTTACAGCTGTATGGTTTCGGAATCAAAAGTACCCCAACGACGCAAAAAACTGCAATCGCAGGTATCGCGAAGCTGCCTGAATGCACTTTTTAGGTAAATTTCTCGAGAGAAATTTACCTATTGCGGAGAGCATTATATATATATATATATATATCTATATATATATATATATATATATCTATACATATATATATATATATATATATATATATATATATATATATATATATATATATATATATATATATATATATATATATATATATATATATATATATATATATATATATATATATATATATATATATATATATATATACTCGTATATATGGGATATAACGAAATTTGGGACCAAGCTAATGGTTGCAATTTTGCTTCGATTTTCACCAAATTTTCAGGAAAGTGTATTGGGTAGTTGTCTCGGTTAAGTTCGTGAACCAGCTATATCGGCCTGGCAAAAACAAAATGGCGGCCATTTTAGTCGAAAAATCGTGATTTCTGTGCTGACCAAAGTATTACTCCGATTTGGATGAAATTTGGTTCAAAGGTTCAATGATGTATGTGATGAATCTCACAATAAAAAATCCAAAGTCGGTACGGCAGAAACAAAATGGCGGCCGCTCAAAGGTCGAAAAACGTGCAAAATTTTGTTCTTGTAATAGTGGTCAAAGCTTTCAACAGATTTTCATGAAATTCTGTACGTAAAAATACTGGAGGTCAGGTTGCAAAAAACGAAATTGCGGCCAGTTGAAGGTCAAACTTTCAAAGGCTTTTAAAAGTCGCAATTTTGATCTGACATACATGAAACTTGGTTTTAAGATAGACGTTACCTACACCTATAGTTTTTGATATTTTAGTGATCATGCATGTGCAAATTTTAAAATAGCGGCCGTTTAAATATGCGTTTTTTTCATGTTTTTGTGGCCCTCAGGCGGTCACATTTTCCAACGGATTTTGATGAAACTTGAGATTATGAATCTCTGTACGTTGTTCTTGTATTTTGCAGGGAATTATTAAAATTGAATGAAAAATAAACAAGTTGGGTAAACAGACCTACGGTCTTGTCAGAAGGGTTTTGTATTCAATTTACAAAATGCAGTCACCAGATCGAATAAAATCAAGAAACGATTTTATTGGAGAAAATATGAAATTCGAAGATCATACTATTATTAACAAAGTTGAACGAATTTCGTGTTCTGAGATTTTTGTTGTTGTTATACTCATAAAAATCTCCCTTGATAATTATTTCAGATATCCATTCGCTAGGGAGGAAACACATTTTTCATGTATTTCCCCCCTGTGCCCCCACTGAAGCAAAAACTGACAGTTTAACAACTGTTTTGAAAAGCTCCCATGAAAACTTTCATTTCATACTCATACCGGCTACGTTTGATGAATTTTTATTTTCAGGAGCAACTTTCCTGTACTGTTATCATCGATTAATGGCCAATTTTTTCGACTCCTAGAATGGTTACAAAGCCCTTTTGCTAGGAGCTCTCTCCCGCCTCCTTTACTTGCTTCGCTTATGAGTATTAATTGTAGGTACTCACCTCCAGTCATTCATTAAATTGAATCAGGTGTTCAAAGCATGCACCTTAAAACATTTTGTTTTACGATTACTGATACCACTAGCTGAACCGATTCGCAAAGATATTCATGACACCTATCATTCCTGAAATTTTCATGCAAATCCTAGCAAAACTGTAGTGTCTGAGTCGGTAAAAAGCGCATGTTGTTCCATAGCCATATGTTGCCATAGTAATAAATGCAGCGCATATTGTTCCATAGTAATACAGGAAAATTCAAACCGCAATAACTTCGCTAAATATGATTCAATCTCTATGAAACTTTCAGGATAGATCAACCTTATGAATAGTCATCTATGTACTGAACTTCATAGAATTTAAGGGTACCGTTAAGATTTTATTCAAGAAAACATAAAATCGATAAATCATACTATTACTAACATAGTTGAGTGAATTGCGACTTCTCACGTATTTGTTGTTGTTGTACTCACCAAGGCCTACATTCCTAATTTTTTCCGGATTTTTCGGATCACAGGTGTCCAATCGCGAGGGGGGGGGACACAAATTTTTCGTATATTTCCCCTCCCTGTGCGCCCCTCGAAGCAAACTTTGCCAACCAAAGACCTGTTTTGAAAAGTTCTCATCAAGACCTTTCATTTGATACCCACATCGGCCACCTTCAATGAATTTTTTTTTTCGGGGGGTCACTCTCCTATATGCGGAGACCCCCCTTAAATACCTTATAACATTTTTTTTGTATTCGAATTTTGAAGAGAACACCACTTACCACCTACATACAAAATTTGATGTTTCTAGCTTAAGTAGTTTCCGAGAAAAACTGCTGTGACACACGGACGGACGGACGGACGGACGGACGGACGGACAGACAGACGGACAGACGGACAGACGGACAGACGGACAGAAAGGACGCGATTTTAGAAGGGTTTTGTAAAATTATTTTACAAAACTCTAAAAAGTCGAAAATTTAAAGCCTACTATTTTTAGCTGCCATTTTCTTTAAAAATTTAATTATTTTGCCCTTTCTAGAGTGAAACTCCTATTTGAACGAGATAGTACATTGATTGATGGGGTCCTAGCATACAAAGATTTAAAATAATCCAAAATTAAATGCATGCATTCAAAATTGCGGCCCCCAAAGGTCTGAAGGCAAGCGCAATTCGCTACTTTAGTGCCAACTGGAATAACGAATATTTTTCATGGAAACGTTCTGAATGACTTTACTTGAAAGAACTTATAAACCAGATCATTTTTAAGATATTGTAAAATATTTTTAACAATACCCTAAAAAATTATAAATCGCAACTTGTCTGTCTGTCCGTCCGTCCGCCCGTTTGTTCGTGCGTCATAACAAGTTTTCTCGCAAACCACATGAGCTAGAATGTGGAAATTTTCTACGTAGGTCAAAAGTGGTGCCTCTTGAAATTTGCAGTGCAAGAAAATATTTTAAGGTATTTAAGGGGGGTCTCCCCATACAGGGGGGTGGCATACAATGTTTTTTATTTATGTAGCCCTCTAGCAGCCAAGGTTCTCAACAGATTCCGTTGAAACTTGAAATTCTAAGTTATTAAGCCAAGTTAATTTAATTTAATTATGCAAATCGAATGACAAATAAAACAGTCGAAAATTTACAGCTTAATATTTTTAGCAGCCGATTTCAATAATAATCGAAATGACGGCCCTCATAGTTTAGAAAAAAATTGTAAATGTATATATTAATAGCAATGCAAGTGCTGATGAATATTTTATGGAAATCTTTTGAAATTAACTATTCGAGCAATTTAAGGCTTTGTGTGGTAACCACTGTGAACTGTGTAAACAGCAAATGCGAGAAGGGCGAAACCGGTATTTATATGTTTACAACAATTTATCATCCGCCGATTTTCAATATGAAATCCATACGCGTGCAACTCAATTTAATTAGCAAAATATTAGCGCCCCGATAAAAGGTCTCTAAAAACGAACGTGGCCAGATTTTTCAAAACTTTACGCTACATACGAGAAATTTACCTTTCCGGCTAGTGCTGCCAATGGGGATTTTTATTGAATTCTACTCACCACTAGCTTTCGTTTGACACCCATTTATTGGAATTGGAGAAAGTATGAAAAACGGCCATTTTCCAGCAACGCACTCCTTGCAATCCGATCGTTTTCCGAGGAACTCCAGAATATCGTTGTAGTGAAGATCTTTAATATTTTTGTGCTCCTGAGTACAATATCAGCGCGTTTTGCAAATTCAGGCACTTTTGAATCCCGTTTCCGATGATTTTACAGCTGTATGGTTTCGGAATCAAAAGTACCCCAACCACGCAAAAAACTGCGACTGGAGGTAATGCGAAGCTGCCTGAATGAACTTTTATTGAATTTTACTCATCACTAGCTTTCGTTTGACACCCCATATATTGATATTGGAGAAAGTATGAAAAACGGCCGTTTTCCAGCAACGCACTCCTTGCAATCCGATCGTTTTCCGAGGAACTCCAGAATATCGTTGTAGTGAAGATCTTTAGCTTTTTAATGCTCCTGAGTACAATAACAGCGCGAATTGCATATTCAGGCAGTTCCGACTCCCGTTTCCGATGATTTTACAGCTGTATGGTTTCGGAATCAAAAGTACCCTAACGACGCAAAAAACTGCAATTGCCTGTACCGCCAAGCTGCCTGAATGCACTTTTATTGAATTTTAATCATCACTAGCTTTCGTTTGACACCCCATATATTGATATTGGAGAAAGTATGAACAACGGCCGTTTTCCAGCAACGCACTTGTTGCAATCCGATCGTTTTCCGGGGAACTCCAGAATATCGTTGCAGTGAAGATCTTTAATTTTTTTATGTTCCTGAGTACAATAACAGCGCAATTTGTATATTCTGGCACTTCTGACTCCCGTTTCCGATGATTTTACAGCTGTATGGTTTCGAAATCAAAAGTACCCCAACCACGCAAAAAACTGAAATTCCAGGTATCACGAAGCTGCCTGAATGCACTTTGATTGAATTCTACTCATCACTAGCTTTCGTTTGACACCCCATTTATTGGAATTGGAGAAAGTATGAAAAACGGCCGTTTTCCAGCAACGCACTCCTCGCAATCCGATCGTTTTGCGAGGAGCTCCAGAATATCGTTGTAGTGAAGATCTGTAATTTTTTTATGTTCCTGAGTACAATAACAAAGCGATTTGCATATTCAGGCACTTCCGACTCCCGTTTTCGATGACTTTACAGCTGCATGGTTTCGGAATCAAAAGTACCCCAACCACGCAAAAAACTGCAATTGCAGGTATCGCGAAGCTGTCTGAGTGCACTTTTATTAAATTCTCCTCATCCCTAGCTTTCGTTTGACACCCATTGTATTGAAATTGGAGAAAGTATGAAAAACGGCCATTTTCCAGCAACGCATTCTTTGCAATTCATTCGTTTTCCGAGGAACTCCAGAATATCCTTGTAGCGAAGATCTTTAATTTTTTTACGTTTTTAAGTACAATAACAGCGTGATTTGCATGTTCAGGCACTTCTGACTGCCGTTTCCGATCATTTTACATCTGTATGGTTTCGGAATCAAAAGTACCCCAACCACGCAAAAAACTGCCATTGCAGGTTTCACGAAGCTGCCTGAATGCACTTTTATTGAATTCTGCTCATCACTAGCTTTCGTTTGACACCCCATACATTGAAATTGGAGAAAATATGAAAAACGGCCGTTTTCCAGTAACGCACTCCTTGCAGTCCGATCGTTTTCCGAGGAAATCCAGAATATCGTTGTAGTGAAGATCTTTAATTTTTTTATGTCCCTGAGTATAATAACAGCGCGACTTGCATATTCAGGCGGTTTCGACTCCCGTTTCCGATGATTTTACAGCTGTATGGTTTCGGAATCAAAAGTACCCCAACGACGCAAAATACTGCAATCGCAGGTATCGCCAAGCTGCCTGAATGCACTTTTATTGAATTCTACTCATCACTAGCTTTCGTTTGACACCCCATATATTGATATTGGAGAAAGTATGAAAAACGGCCGTTTTCCAGCAACGCACTCCTTGCAATCAGATCGTTTTCCGAGGAACTCCAGAATATCGTTGTAGTGAAATCTTTAATTGGTTAATGTTCTTGAGTACAATAACAGCGCGATTTGCATATTCAGCCAGTTCCGACTCCCGTTTCCGATGATTTTACAGCTGTTTGGTTTCGGAATCAAAAGTACCCCAACCTCGCAAAAAACTTCAATTGCAGGTATCGTGAAGCTGCCTGAATGCACTTTGATTGAATCCTACTCATCACTAGCTTTCGTTTGACACCCCCTATATTGATATTGGAGAAAGTATGACAAACGGCCGTTTTCCAGCAACGCACTCCTTGCAATCCGATCGTTTTCCAAGGAACTCCAGAATATCGTTGTAGTGAAGATCTTTAATTTTTTTACGTTCCTGAATATTTAACAGCGCGATTTGCATATTCAGGCACTTCTGACTCCCGTTCCCGATGATTTTACAGCTGTATGGTTTCGGAATCAAAAGTACCCCAACCACGCAAAAAACTGCAATTGCAGGTATCGCGAAGCTGCCTGATGCACTTTCATTGAATTCTACTCATCACTAGCTTTCGTTTGACACCCCATATATTGAAATTGGGGGAAGTATGAAGAACGGCCATTTTCCTAGCAACGCACTCCTTGCAATCCGATCGTTTTCCAAGGAACTCCAGAATATCGTTGTAGTGAAGATCTTTAATTTTTTTATGTTCCAGAGTACAATAACAGCGTGGTTTGCATATTCAGGCACCTCCGACTCCCGTTTCCGATGATTTTACAGCTGTATGGTTTCGGAATCAAAAATACGCCAACGACGCAAAAAACTGCAATCGCAGGTATCGCGAAGCTGCCTGAATGCACTTTTATTGAATTCTACTCATCACTAGCTTTCGTTTGACACCCCATATATTGAAATTGGAGAAAGTATGAAAAACTGCCGTTTTCCAGCAACCTACTCCTTGCAATCCGATCGTTTTCCGAGGAACTCCAGAATATCGTTGTAGTGAAGATCTTTAATTTTTTCATGCTCCTGAGTACAATAACAGCGCGATTTGCATATTCAGGCACTTCCGACTCCCGTTTCTGATGACTTTACAGCTGCATGGTTTCAGAATCAAAAGTACCTCAACCACGCAAAAACCCTGCAATTGCAGGTATCGCGAAGTTTCCTGAGTGCACTTTAATTGAATTCCACTCATCACTAGCTTTCGTTTGACACCCCATATATTGAAATTGGAGAAAGTATGAAAAACGGCCGTTTTCCAGCAACGCACTCCTTGCAATCCGATCGTTTTCCGAGGAACTCCAGAATATCGTTGTAGTGAAGATCTTTATTTCTTTTATGTTCCAGAGTACAATCACAGCGCGAAGTGCATGTTCAGGCAGTTCCGACTCCCGTTTCCGATGATTTTACAGCTGTATGGTTTCGGACTCAAAAGTACCCCACTCACGCAAAAAACTGCAATTGCAGGTATCGCCAAGCTGCCTGATGCACATTCATTGAATTCTACTCATCACTAGGTTTCGTTTGACACCCCATATATTGAATTTGGAGAAAGTATGAAAAACGGCCGTTTTCCAGCAACGCACTCCTTGCAATCCGATCGTTTGCCGAGGAACTCCAGCATATCGTTGTAGTGAAGATCTTTAATTTTTTTATGTTCCTGAGTACAATAACAGCGCGATTTGCATATTCAGGCATTTCTGACTCCCGTTCCCGATCATTTTACAGCTGTATGGTTTCGTAATCAAAAGTACCCCAACCACGCAAAAAACTGCAATTGCAGGTGAAGCGAAGCTGCCTGAATGCACTTTTATTGAATTCTACACATCACTAGCTTTCGTTCGACACCCCATATAATGAAATTGGAGAAAGTATGAAAAACGGCCGTTTTCCAGCAACGCACTCTTTGCAATCCGATCGTTTTCCGAGGAACTCCAGAATACCGTTGTAGTGAAGATACTTAATTTTTTAAATGTTCCTGAGTATAATAACAGCGCAATTTGTGTATTTAGGCACTTCTGGCTCCCGTTTCCGATGATTTTACAGCTATATGGTTTCAGAATCAAAAGTACCCCAAACGACGCAAAAAACTGCAATCGCCGGTATCGCGAAGCTGCCTGAATGCACTTTGATTGAATTCTACTCATCACTAGCTTTCGTTTGACACCCCATTTATTGGAATTGGAGAAAGTATGAAAAACGGCCGTTTTCCAGCAACGCACTCCTCGCAATCCGATCGTTTTCCGAGGAGCTCCAGAATATCGTTGTAGTGAAGATCTTTAATTTTTTTATGTTCCTGAGTACAATAACAAAGCGATTTGCATATTCAGGCACTTCCGACTCCCGTTTTCGATGACTTTACAGCTGTATGGTTTCGGAATCAAAAGTACCCCAACCACGCAAAAAACTGCAATTGCAGGTATCGCGAAGCTGTCTGAGTGCACTTTTATTAAATTCTCCTCATCCCTAGCTTTCGTTTGACACCCAATGTATTGAAATTGGAGAAAGTATGAAATATGGCCATTTTCCAGCAACGCATTCTTTGCAATTCATTCGTTTTCCGAGGAACTCCAGAATATCCTTGTAGCGAAGATCTTTAATTTTTTTAACGTTTTTGTGTACAATAACAGCGTGATTTGCATGTTGAGGCACTTCTGACTGCCGTTTCCGATCATTTTACATCTGTATGGTTTCGGAATCAAAAGTACCCCAACCACGCAAAAAACTGCCATTGCAGGTTTCACGAAGCTGCCTGAATGCACTTTTATTGAATTCTGCTCATCACTAGCTTTCGTTTGACACCCCATACATTGAAATTGGAGAAAATATGAAAAACGGCCGTTTTCCAGCAACGCACTCCTTGCAGTCCGATCGTTTTCCGAGGAAATCCAGAATATCGTTGTAGTGAAGATCTTTAATTTTTTTATGTCCCTGAGTACAATAACAGCGCGACTTGCATATTCAGGCGGTTTCGACTCCCGTTTCCGATGATTTTACAGCTGTATGGTTTCGCAATCAAAAGTACCCCAACGACGCAAAATACTGCAATCGCAGGTATCGCCAAGCTGCCTGAATGCACTTTTATTGAATTCTACTCATCACTAGCTTTCGTTTGACACCCCATATATTGATATTGGAGAAAGTATGAAAAACGGCCGTTTTCCAGCAACGCACTCCTTGCAATCCGATCGTTTTCCGAGGAACTCCAGAATATCGTTGTAGTGAAATCTTTAATTGGTTAATGTTCTTGAGCACAATAACAGCGCGATTTGCATATTCAGGCAGTTCCGACTCCCGTTTCCGATGATTTTACAGCTGTTTGGTTTCGGAATCAAAAGTACCCCAACCTCGCAAAAAACTTCAATTGCAGGTATCGTGAAGCTGCCTGAATGCACTTTGATTGAATCCTACTCATCACTAGCTTTCATTTGACACCCCCTATATTGGTATTGGAGAAAGTATGACAAACGGCCGTTTTCCAGCAACGCACTCCTTGCAATCCGATCGTTTTCCAAGGAACTCCAGAATATCGTTGTAGTGAAGATCTTTAATTTTTTTATGTTCCAGAGTACAATAAAAGCGTGGTTTGCATATTCAGGCACCTCCGACTCCCGTTTCCGATGATTTTACAGCTGTATGGTTTCGGAATCAAAAATACGCCAACGACGCAAAAAACTGCAATCGCAGGTATCGCGAAGCTGCCTGAATGCACTTTTATTGAATTCTACTCATCACTAGCTTTCGTTTGACACCCCATATATTGAAATTGGAGAAAGTATGAAAAACTGCCGTTTTCCAGCAACCCACTCCTTGCAATCCGATCGTTTTCCGAGGAACTCCAGAATATCGTTGTAGTGGAGATATTTAATTTTTTTATGTTCCTGAGTACAATAACGGAGCGAAATGCATATTCAGGCAGTTCCGACTCCCGTTTCCGATGATTTTACAGCTGCATGGTTTCGGAATCAAAAGTACCCCTACCACGCAAAAAACTGCAATTGCAGGTATTGCGAAGCTGTCTGAATGCACTTTCATTGAATTCCACTCATCACTAGCTTTCGTTTCACACCCCATATGTTGAAATTGGAGAAAGTGTGTGTTCAGAATTATAATCAATTGGTAATTTACCCATAAAATTAATTATACAGCAAAGCATTCATTATTGAAATCATTGACCTCTTGATTCATTGAACTATGTAATTTGCTTGCTTCTCCATATTTCAAATAGTCAGCATTTTTTGTCTTCATCGAACATCGTTCAATTATTTAAAACATGTACACATATGTGCAACAGTAAGCACATTCTTTGCTCGATAATTGAACTCTGTTCTGGTTAACATAATTGATGAGCATGTTGTTTTGAATATAAATACAATTGAATGTTGAATAAAGGAGTCAGTTTTGGAATCAGATCAGTGCGTGTTTTATTCGTGACCTTTCAAAACGTGTTATTTTTATTTGTGACTTTCACAGTTTGAGGAACAAGTATTAGTTTCTCAACATTTCTGGTCCGTCGAGCCGGATTACGAATTGGATATTGTTGGATCCGGATACGAATTTTTTAGTGGCAAAGCATCGGAGACAATAATGATTTGGTTCTGGTGATATTTGATAAAATCGATTCTTAGCGCAACCATTGCTCAAAATCTCCACCGTTGAATTACTTTATACAAGTTGGTGCAGACGAGTTTTTGGCTCCGCTGTTATAAGAATCTGAAAGTAATCAACACCAGTGCTGGACTACATCCTGAGGAGGGTCTTTGCCAATATGCCGGAAACAAGGGGCGACAAATCCACAACTGCATCTGCTGCCACGAAAGATGATAAGGGAACTTCATCGACTACGGTCACACAATACGACCATTTTTGCAACATTGCGAGGCTGAAGAAAAACTTCGGGAAGGATAGCAAGGATCGTCATAATCTTGGCTATTTTGAGGCAAGGCTGCAACGACTGCAGGAGTTATGGACAGCATGTCAGGAGCATCATACTCTCATGCTCGACGAGACGGCCGACAATCCTGCGCGACGCAACTCGTATCTTGAAGATTTCGAGACCAGCGAGAACCAATATTTGGACCTACTAGGGGCGTTCAAAGGTGGCATCAGGCAACATCAGGGTGAATCGAGCATCAGTATTACTGAGAAATCTGCATCTGGAACTACAAAGGTTCAGCTTGAGCGTTTGGTAATTCCCAAGTTCGACGGGAGTTACAGACAATGGCGGATGTTCATCGATTTGTTCACGTCAATGGTGCACTAATGAGTCATTATCTGCAGTAGAGAAGATGCAGTACTTAAAGACTCATCTGACTGGAGAGGCGACACGTGTCATCCAGCATATGGACATCAACTGCGAGAATTACGAGGCAGCATTAAAAATGCTTCGTAAACGATACGACAACAAACGATCCATCGCGTGGAGCTATCTACATACGTTCCACAAACTACCGGCAGTTAAGGAGGAACGCGACTTTAACATTAAGCAATTCATGAACACTACGGCTGAGCTCATTGCCAATATGAAGAGCATTGGTGTAAACACGGAGCATTGGGATATACTGATCATTTATTCAGTTACACAAAGACTAGACCATGAAACAAGAAGATTATGGGAGACATCTATGTAGTAATCGAGGAGTATGGCTCAAAAAGCCAGCGCTTCCACAGGCACACAGCACAACTCCGCACGAAGTACCACATAGTGCGGGAGCACATGCTCCACCAACATTACCTCCGTCTCAGGCAGTTTCCGCACCACCAGTGTCAGCTGTACCCCAGCCTAATCAAGTGGGTATGCAACTTGGACTGAGTAAATCGACGGCGAATGAAGTCAAATCTCAATTATTCCCATTTCAAGAGCCACTAAGTGCACCGGACTCTCATAATCATCACTCCGTGAAGCCAGAACCATCGGAGGTACAATAGTTTAAAAATGTAATGTCTGGTATTACTAATATTTGAGAAATGTAGAAATAAAGTATAAGATCTAAAAACTAAATAAAGTAATACTAAAGAATTCTTAAGTGAGTGATAAAACAAAAAGGAATAATTAAACTGTCTAAGACCACGCAAGTAACTCATTAAGAAAACAAAAAACAGACAAACGTCAAAAATTATGTTATCATTTTGCAAACATACGGGAGTATATAGTTCGGCATCAATTAAACAAGTTTCATATCGCCAAACATATATGTAAGCATATGGTTTATTTAATCGGATGCGGATTATTCGGATTGATTTTAAAATGATTAGAATGCTGTGAAGAAAATTTTATTGGTCTGCCGAAAAGATAATACATCTGTTGGAGGCGCAGTATCGGCGGCAGCCAATCGAGCATATGTTTCTCCGAAATACCTACCACAGCGAAAATTCTCACTCGGAATGAATCTCATCTATATAGTGGGCGGAATCCTTGCTTTTCTAATTGCAGCGATAATTTATTCTCCATCGTTTTTCTACATTTTCATATTTGTCCTATATTCTGGGATATTAGTTACTTGTGCTGTGCTTGAAACCATATACATCCATTTCTGTTTCATATCAAAAAGACAACCAATTAGAAACCTTGTGCCGTACAATTTGTTATACAATGCAACCAGGGCTAGATTGTTTGACCCTCCTAACCCAATTAAAAACCCATCGAATTTACCTTTGATATTTGGCAAAACAGTTGATTTACAATTGCAACAAATTATTGAGTTTACGCTCAGAGATTTTGTAGCGCCATGGTTGGGGCACGTTGTTACTAAACCGAAGCTTTTGCTAGATCTCCTAAGGGAAGATATATGGAAAGCGGTTATTAAACTACGGGAACGAGCGATAAAAGTAGATGCTGCGAAAGTAATAGCAGTGGATATAGTTACTCGTATTACTATTCATTTGGGAAAAATTCGAATATCAGAAGCTCGGGCATTAGAAGTTACAACTCAACAAACGTTTTCAGTTAATTTTTATTTGCATTCCGAAGAACTAGAGCTACAATTTTTGAAGAGATTAAGTGAAATAATAATAATTCTTACGAAAAACATGACATCACTGCGGACAACGTAAGCATGCTGAAAACGGTTACAAACGGATGGAAGCTTGATGTAGCAGAAAGCTTGGAGATATTCAATCGGAAGACGCAGGACATTTGGAACGGCGACCCAGGTAACGGATACACCTGGCTATTCAAGCTTACAAAATAATGAAGGTAGTTAAGAAGTAATCAAGGAAAAACAAAGTTTTGAATGGTAAAGGATCAGGTAATTAGAGATTAAGTAAAAGTACTTTGAGGGATTAGATGTAATTAGAGATTCATATTAGTTTGAGTTTAGTATAGATATTAGGACACTTATAGTTTAGGGAATAGTAGTACTGAGGAAGTTCTCAAGTAGAGAACGAAACAATTGTATACTAAATTTAAAATAAATAGTAGAATTAAAAGGTATATACTTTCTTTCATTTTTTTATTTGAAAGTTCTACTAAAGGCGGAATATTTTTAACCATTAAAATATTTTTATTATAAAATTTATTTATATTATATATTATTCCGCTAATTGTACGATGTTATAAAAACAAAATTTTGAAAAGAAATAACATTTTAATTGTCCCTTACGTTTTCATTACAATTACTACATACACATTATAGCAAACTTATTTAAGGCGCTATGTAATGAAAGCAAACAATAAGAAAATATTCCTTGAGATTTGTGTTCGGTGAAAGTAACGTAGATGAGACTTCAACGGATAACTGAAGATAAAGAAAAAAAAAATACTAAATATTTAGAACTTTTGATAACAATAGTAGCAAAAGCAGAAAAGTTGATATAAAAACATGCAATCTAGTTGATTCCAGATGAGTTGATGGAAATTAACCTGAAGTTTTGATTTGAACGGTGCCCTTAACGTACTTCTGCTACACAAGTGTTTGGGTAAAAATTGAAGAAATTTATCGTATGAACGAATCATCTGGAATGAATTGAGCATATTAGTAAAGAAGGAAAAGTTGATTGTATTTTTGTTTTTTTTTTTGTTTTTTTAATATAATTTAGAGGTCTTGTTTATTATTGGTTTTAATATATTTTTCTTTATGAAATAAAACAATGGATTAATACCATACCCTTTGGTCTTTCCTTTCTTCCGACTCTGACCGGGTATAGGACTCGGTACGGTGGCAGGCTGCCCCCCAAAACCATGAGCCAGCCACCGGGTAGTTATTAATCCTTTTTTCTGTTTCAGGTGACTTATTGGGTTGAGTCGCCCAAGCAGAGTGCCTTTTTATGGCATAGAGTTATGCAATCAAATTGTATAATTCTATGGCATAAATTGGTCACCGGGGTACTCCCCTTCTGATAGGAAAGTTCATACAATTCAAGTTGTATGAGTTTTCCACTCAGAAGAGGAATACCTGGCCACTTCAACAAGATATCTATGGATTTATTCCGGTTGGGTGGGTACGAAGGGGCTCCACCACCACCCAGTTGCCCCTCTTTCATTTGTGGGCCATGAACTTCGTTGGGTAATGACGGATCACCCCAAGTTCGCCTTTCTTTTCAGGTTCCACTTATTCTCGTAACAAGTTCCATCCCCCTCTGTGAGGTTATCTACAATTTTTGCGACTTCGGTCGCCTTTTGAGCTGTAGTCCAATTCGTGAATGCGAAATTTTTTTGTAGTGGGTCCTCGTGCTGGGGAAATGAACCCGCCCCACGACACCGCAATGCTAGCCTGCCAGCGCATTCACGCGTCTCCAGACGAGGGCATTCTCGGCAGATACCAACACCTTTCTCTGCCGAGGCAGCAGAACATCACTGCAGTCCTTCACGGACATATTAAAACTCTTATTAATTCACTACAAATGGCGCCCAACGTGGGGCCCGAAAAGCCCGGCTGTATCATCAGTCGTGAGCACGAGACAGTCCATCGTCTCTAGGTGTCCCCACAAGGTGTTAGTATTTTTGGCGGGTAGATAACTCCCGAGGGTAATTGCACTGATCGTGCCCCAGCAAATAATAACTGCCGGACGTGTGTTGTCTTTGGACATCAATATCGTTTGGTCCTGCTTTTGATTTATACTTTGGTGGTTTACCACCATTGTATAACTAGTAAGGCCAAATGATATTAGAGTCCCTTTTTGTGTTCGGAAGTTATTATCCCAACAACTATTTTGCGGAGGATTCTGATCCGCTCCCCAAACCAGCGGTGCCTATGTGTCTTAAATTACATGGATTTTGATTTCATGTGGCTGGCTGATTAGGTAATCCATGACTATCCATGACAAGACACGCGCTGCTTGTGGATTAGAATCCAACCCTGGGCTGACAAGTGTAACTTGAGAAAATTTGTGGATGAGGGATCACTTCTGAACCCTGATTTTCATGGTGCCACAAGAGAGTGTCCCTGAAACGCAAGAGAAGGATTGTGCCATGGTGTCCATACTTGGGAGGAAGGACAGAAAGGAAAAACCGGTTATTTTTCCGATATTTCGATTTTGATAGCTCGATCACCACTTAAATTTTTTTTTCATGCACTTTGTTTTTTTTTTTTTTAAGGTACTTCTATAGTTTGCCACTGACGGCCGCTGGGAAGCTATATATATTATACATTACATTCTTTTTTCACTTTTTTTCATTGATTCTAGATAGTTATAGTTAACCCTTATTTAGAAAAATAAATTTCAGTTAGCATGTCGACCAAACGCACGCCAGACAAGCGCAGGTTGCGTTCGGAAGCAGGGCCCACGGCATTTGGTGTCATCTGTCAGCAAGCACGAATGATGGAACGTCCGTACAAACGTTGGCGTGCGGACATGAGTTCCATGAAGCCTGCGTGACCCAGCATTTACTAATCAGCCGGACTTGCCCTCTATGCCGACAACCAGCCACCTCAGCGGAGCGACCTTCCAGCCACCTAGAGCTTCCAGCTGCTCAAGGGGCGGTGCCCGAAACAAAGGACCGGCGGGAGCAGGTTCCAACAGCGGCTGATGAGCCTGACTTAATGGGCCGAGCCGAAGCAGTTCCGCCTGCGGAAGAGGCGAGACCTACTGTGGCTGTGGAGGCGTCAGTTTTACAAGACTTAATGGTGCTCATGCAGGACCTGACCACCCGGGTAGCCTCGCTGGAAAGCCAGAAGGAGAATCCAGTACCACCTCGGCCAAGAACGCCTCCGATGTGGGATTCGGACCCAAATCCGTGGGATTTTCCGATAGACTCGCGGCGCGATCACGAACGAATCCGGCCCGGTGCGGCAATAAATCCGTTGGCTCCAGTGTACCGGCCCCGATTGAGCCAAGCACCGCCACCAAATCAGGCTCCAGTGATTCCGCCGGACCAACGCATCCATCCACACGCTACGTATCGGCTGAAGCCGACGCAGATCCCCAGTATCATCCAGGGATGGAATCTGCATTTCAGCGGGGAACCCAATACTATAACGGTGGAAGTCTTCATTAGTCGGGTGGAGTCGCTGATTGAGCAGATGCTAGCAGGAGACCACACGGCGCTCGCAGGATACTTGCCAATGCTGCTTAGGGGAGCAGCACTTGAGTCATATTGGCGAATACATTCGGCCCCACCATCAATACGCTGGTCACGGTAGACATGGAAGAATTAGTACTGGACAAGATAAATGCTAGATGGCAGCGTCCGGACGAGTCCTTCCATCAATATCGAGCCGATATCCTTCGGCTGAATGACCAGTTGTCAGAGCCGATGTCTTCTACCCAATTGCTGCGTCTGCTGAAGCGCAATCTAAGGCCCGAGCTTCGTCGCCATATCGTGCACTCCGATCCACAGAGTATGGAGGCCCTGCTGAGAACTGTGCGTCGTCTAGAAGGGTTTGAGGAACACCTCCGGGACCGGCCATACTTACTAGCTAGGACGGGTCCTCGACGAGGAATCGCGGAATTGGCCCCAGATTATACCACCATGGATCTGGAGGAAGATTTGGACCAGGACCAACTTGCTGTAGCAGCGATGGGAAGTCTTACGACCTGCTGGAATTGCAATCAAACCGGACACCGGCTCATTTCATGCCGAGCAGAGCGTAAGGTTTTCCGCTACGGTTGCGGCAAGCCGGACACGTACTTCCCGGATTGTTCTGAATGTGCCGCGCGAAAACAACGGCCAAAAGAGTACCCGACCACCTCAGTGGTACTCGAAGCCCCAGCAGTAGCTCCTCAGTCAGCTGCTCCCCCCTACAAACCTGACGTTAACCCACCAGCCATGACCACTATGACTGCGGATGTTCACTCTCTTCCGGAGACCACACCAACGACAATATT
The DNA here is from genome assembly GCA_963969285.1 of Odontomyia ornata. Lineage (NCBI taxonomy): Eukaryota > Metazoa > Arthropoda > Insecta > Diptera > Stratiomyidae > Odontomyia > Odontomyia ornata. The sequence continues at coordinate 212,171,631 of OZ017740.1, forward strand.
GAAGCGACCATCGCAGTCACTGCCAGAAGAACCCCGGCAGCCTCAAATACGCACTCTAAGACCTTATCATGTTCGACTGCAGGAATATCGGGTGGCTCGAGAGTGAATATTTGCTTCCGAAGTAGTCACTTCACGCCCGTGCACGACAAAATGGTCAACCCGTCGTTGGCGAAATTTCCGCAAGAGAGTGCGCACCTGCCGTCAAACCTTAAACTCGTGTAACATCTCGGAGGTTGCTGAGAATGAGATCAGACCTTATCATCCAATTAAAGTGTTGGGCGAGACCGTGTTTGCATTGATCGACACGGGTGCCAGTATCAGTTGTCTTGCCTCGAGCTTTGGCTCGAAGGTGCTCCAAGACTATCCGAACTTGATTAAATCCTGGCGCACAGAAATCAGTACAGCTGATGGCACCAAACACCCTATACGAGGTAAACTAACCACACCCGTGACGTTCAGGGGTCAGACGAAAGATATTACTTTCTACATTATCCCGTCTTTGACTCAGAATGTGTACCTTGGCGTCGATTTCGTCCTTCGCTTTGGACTGGCCTCCGATTTATTCACAGATTTGTCTCTGAATACCAGATATGTCAACGAAATCACTTCTATACCCGATAGGCATGACCTGACGCCTAACTAACGGCAACGCCTGGAAGCATCCATCGCTGCTTTCCCATCTTACGCTACCCAAGGCCTTGGCCGCACCACTTTAGTCTCACACGCCATCGACGTTGGCGATAGTAAACCGATTAAGCAGAGACACTACGCCATCTCGCCGGCCATGGAGAAATTGGTGTATGCAGAGCTAGATAGGATGCTCGAGTTGGGGGTCATAGAGGAGTCCCAAAGTGCCTGGTCATCACCGGTAACCTTGGTGGTGAAGCCAGCTTGTCCGCCTCTGTCTTGATGCCCGTAAGGTAAACGCGGTTACCATCAAGGACGCGTACCCTCTTCCACTCATCGATGGAATACTAGGGAGACTGCCGAAAGCCAATTATATCACCAGTCTCGATCTAAAAGACGCCTTCTGGCAAATTCCACTCCATGAGGGGTCGAGGGACAAGACCACCTTCACAGTGCCTGGACGACCATTATATCAGTTCGTCACAATGCCCTTTGGCCTGTGTAACGCGCCGCAAACGATGGCTCGGTTGATGGACAAGGTCATCCCACCTCACCTCAAACACCAAGTGTTCGTGTACCTTGATGATCTGTTACTCATCACGGAAACGTTCGATCAACACCTCCTACTTCTACAAGAAGTAGCCCTGCACATCAGTAAGGCGGGACTCACCATCAACGTACAGAAAAGTAAGTTTGTCATGAAAGAAGTCCGATACCTAGGACATGTCATAGGACATGGCACTATCAAAACGGATCCAGACAAAACTCGTGCGATTGATGAGTTCCCCTTACCAAAAACAGTTAAGCAGCTACGATGTTTCCTTGGTGTGTGCGGTTGGTACCGAAGGTTTGTTCGGAATTATGCAACAGTGTCAGCGCCCCTGTCAGACATGTTGCGGAAGGGGAAGTTCGTTTGGGCCGAACTCAGCCGAAAGGCATTTGAAGAGCTAAAACAAGCCCTCACATCAGCTCCTGTCTTGCACAGCCCCGACTTCACGAAGCCCTTCTCCATTCATTGTGACGCAAGTCAACATGGAGTAGGAGCCGTGCTGGTGCAATTGACCGACGAAGGAGACGAAGCCCCCATCGCCTTCATGTCCAATAAGCTGAATTCGGCCCAAAGAAACTATACTGTTTCCGAGCAAGAATGTTTGGCAGCGGTAACGGCTGTGAAGAAATCCCGAGCTTATATCGAGGGCCACCAATTCGAGATCATCACGGACCACGCGTCACTACAATGGTTGATGAACCAGGCAGATTTAAATGGACACCTAGCCAGATGGGCTCTTAAACTGCAAGGGTTCAAGTTTTCCATCAAACATCGGAAAGGGACCCAGAACATCGTACCCGACACTCTCTCACGGATGTTTTCCCCAGAGGGAGCCGAATTGACAATAAACGACGAGGACCCCATCGAAATAGATTTGGACAGCCCACATTTCGAATCAGACAGCTACAAAGAGTTGAGGCAAACCATAGCGACCCAACAATCGCGGCTGCCTGATTTGAAGGTAATAGACGGCTACGTGTATAGACGAAATGAATACGCCACTGGTGATCCATGGCAGGAAGAAGAGTCCTGGAAACTCTGGGTACCGGAGGAAATGACACAACATCTGATCCTCCGCGCACATGACCATCCTTTAAGTGCCCACGGAGGTTACGGTCGGACGTTACGGCGACTCAAGAAATACTTCTTTTGGCCTAAAATGGCATCGCAGGTCAAAGACTACGTGAGCGCCTGTGAGACCTGTAAAGGCACCAAAGCGCCCAACCAGCCTCTTCGACCTCCTATGGGTCAACTCAATGTCCCAGAACGCGTATTCCAACGTCTATACATCGATCTACTCGGTCCATATCCTCGGTCTTCCATGGGACACATCGGAGCTATAGTTGTTCTAGACCAGCTTTCAAAATTCCCACTGGTGGAACCTATCCGTAAATTCACAACTCCATCTATCGTGAAATTCTTAGAGAACCGGGTATTCCATGTGTTCGGGGTCCCAGAGAGTGTGTACTCAGACAACGGAGTACAGTTCCGTTCTCGGCAGTTTAAGAGCCTACTCGAGAAGTATGGCGTTGAACACCAACTGACGCCCATATACTCTCCTCAGTCCAACGCATCAGAACGGTTGAACCGCACCCTATTGGCCGCGATCCGTTCCTACGTCCACCCATCTCAAAAGGATTGGGATCGGCGATTGTCTGCCATCACATGCGCCCTGCGATCCTCGTATCATTCCGTCACCGGTGTCGCCCCTTACTTTGCCGCCTTTGGACAGCACATGATTTGCCACGGTAAATCATACCGGCTGTTAAGGCAATTAAAGTGTTTGGGAGACCCCGTCGTTGCGCTGGAGCCCCACGAACGTTTAGGAGACCTCCGCCAACAAATCGGACGGAAGATTAAGGCCGCAGGAAGTGCAAATGAAGCGCAGCACAGTCTCCGGTCACGATCTGCTAATTTCAAAGAAGGAGATGAAGTTTTCCGGCGAAATTTCCGCCAAAGTGACGCCGCGGGGCACTACAACGCCAAGCCGGACAGGCGATCCTTGAAAAGCCGCATAAAGAAGGTAATGGGACCTAACCGGTACCTGATAATGGATCCATCGGGAAAAGAAGTGGGGATATACCACGCGAAAGACCTGCGCCGATAGATAATTAGTCAAGTCTGTTTGTCCGTCCGCATATATTTTCAAAAAAACGCGCAAGGGTTGTATACTTCCGGTCAAACATAAACATAGGTCAGTCTGTCCGTCTGTCAATTGTTCGACATTTCTAGTCCCGATGCCGAAGCCAACCCATGGTACACAGAAAGATCCTTCAGCTCCTTTTCCGCCATCCGCATCGCCTTGGGATCGCGAGAAAATTAGCTGTCCTGTAGTAATCGAGGAGTATGGCTCAAAATGCCAGCGCTTCCACAGGCACACAGCACAACTCCGCACGAAGTACCACATAGTGCGGGAGCACATGCTCCACCAACATAACCTCCGTCTCAGGCAGTTTCCGCACCACCAGTGTCAGCTGTACCCCAGCCTAATCAAGTGGGTATGCAACTTGGACTGAGTAAATCGACGGCGAATGAAGTCAAATCTCAATTATTCCCATTTCAAGAGCCACTAAGTGCACCGGACTCTCATAATCATCACTCCGTGAAGCCAGAACCATCGGAGGTACAATAGTTTAAAAATGTAATGTCTGGTATTACTAATATTTGAGAAATGTAGAAATAAAGTATAAGATCTAAAAACTAAATAAAGTAATACTAAAGAATTCTTAAGTGAGTGATAAAACAAAAAGGAATAATTAAACTGTCTAAGACCACGCAAGTAACTCATTAAGAAAACAAAAAACAGACAAACGTCAAAAATTATGTTATCATTTTGCAAACATACGGGAGTATATAGTTCGGCATCAATTAAACAAGTTTCATATCGCCAAACATATATGTAAGCATATGGTTTATTTAATCGGATGCGGATTATTCGGATTGATTTTAAAATGATTAGAATGCTGTGAAGAAAATTTTATTGGTCTGCCGAAAAGATAATACATCTGTTGGAGGCGCAGTATCGGCGGCAGCCAATCGAGCATATGTTTCTCCGAAATACCTACCACAGCGAAAATTCTCACTCGGAATGAATCTCATCTATATAGTGGGCGGAATCCTTGCTTTTCTAATTGCAGCGATAATTTATTCTCCATCGTTTTTCTACATTTTCATATTTGTCCTATATTCTGGGATATTAGTTACTTGTGCTGTGCTTGAAACCATATACATCCATTTCTGTTTCATATCAAAAAGACAACCAATTAGAAACCTTGTGCCGTACAATTTGTTATACAATGCAACCAGGGCTAGATTGTTTGACCCTCCTAACCCAATTAAAAACCCATCGAATTTACCTTTGATATTTGGTAAAACAGTTGATTTACAATTGCAACAAATTATTGAGTTTACGCTCAGAGATTTTGTAGCGCCATGGTTGGGGCACGTTGTTACTAAACCGAAGCTTTTGCTAGATCTCCTAAGGGAAGATATATGGAAAGCGGTTATTAAACTACGGGAACGAGCGATAAAAGTAGATGCTGCGAAAGTAATAGCAGTGGATATAGTTACTCGTATTACTATTCATTTGGGAAAAATTCGAATATCAGAAGCTCGGGCATTAGAAGTTACAACTCAACAAACGTTTTCAGTTAATTTTTATTTGCATTCCGAAGAACTAGAGCTACAATTTTTGAAGAGATTAAGTGAAATAATAATAATTATTTTACTGCCACGAGGATACTCACGTTCACCACTAAAAGATTTGCTGTGTGAAATCTTATCTTATAAAATTTTCCTTCCCATGATTAAAATGATCACTGCACCCGATTATATTAACCTGAAAATTGTTCAAAACATTGAGAGCCGTCTGGCAACGGTCGCAATCAACAAACGCAGCTATGAATACGCAGCAAGTTTCGAAGATTTTTTGAAAATTATACAAAACTCTTCAAACTTGGAAGAACTTTCACAAATAAGAATCAGTATTATTAATGATCTTACGCATGCAACTACAATGCAAAATCTTCAAAGAGCAAAAGGTTTGGATCCAGATACCGAAGAGAATTGCTTATCAAGGTCTGAGATATCGGCAGCTGTGCGTTTGAAACGCTACATCCAACAATTATCTTATGCAAAGTCACAGTGCGAGAAGAATATGATTAGAATGGGATGGGATGGGCATTTTACGAATGATTGGAATTTATCCATGTGAGAGATATTATCAACAGTTATTGGTCGACGGTATTTGAGACTATTCTTGGAACCTCTAAAAGCGAGTGGACGAGTTGGTTTTTTCTCATCGATTGAAGAGCTCAAACATTCAGGGCAGTCTGCTTTTAATCGCCACGGGATCACGTCGGTAGAACCGCACCAGCAAGCGGAGACGTGGAAAATTGAATTTTCGTCAGTTTTTTAACCATCGAAAGATGAATTCGGGACGTCTTATAGCCAAGCATAAATTTTTGAAGTCGTAAAATCATTTGAATATCTCCAAGCTTTCTGCTACATCAAGCTTCCATCCGTTGGTAACCGTTTTCAGCATGCTTACGTTGTCCGCAGTGATGTCATGTTTTTCGTAACGTAAGCATGCTGAAAACGGTTACAAACGGATGGAAGCTTGATGTAGCAGAAAGCTTGGAGATATCCAATCGGAAGACGCAGGACATTTGGAACGGCGACCCAGGTAACGGATACACCTGGCTATTCAAGCTTACAAAATAATGAAGGTAGTTAAGTAGTAATCAAGGAAAAACAAAGTTTTGAATGGTAAAGGATCAGGTAATTAGAGATTAAGTAAAAGTACTTTGAGGGATTAGATGTAATTAGAGATTCATATTAACGTGCTGACTTAGCGGACCCGTTATGTGGCACACCTTCACGTATTGATATGTTGCTTGGTGCAGATGTTTACAATTCTGTAGTTCTGCCGGGATTCAAGAAAGGATCGCCTTGCGCTGTCAATACTGTATTCGGATGGATTTTACTCGGACCGACATCCATGGCAGCAACTTCAAATTCTTTGGCAGGAATTGTATCATTGGTCAGTATTGAAGAAGAAACAGACCAACTTGTGAAACGGTTCTGGGATCTTACATAGGTACCAGTCAATCCTATCCTAAAGCCTGAAGAAACTGCTGCTGCGGAATGGTACCAGAAAACAACCAGATGAGACGACTCTGGAAGATATATCGTGAGGCTTCCATTCAGGGAGAATGTTGAGCCTGCAAAAACTCTACGCGATTCTCAACGAAACGCTCATATTAGGTTTTCACAGCTAGAAAGGAAACTAGCCAACGACGGAAAGCTACGGCAGCAATACATAGAGTTCATGGAAGAGTTCAGGAGACTAGGACATATGGTAGAGGTACCTGCTCAAGTGAAACACTCGAAGTACAGTTACTATTTGCCGCATCACGCTGTGGTTAAGGCAGAGAGCACAACTACGAAACTGAGAGTAGTCTTCAACGCGTCTGCAAAAACGCCATCAGGGAAATCACTCAACGACACACTCTTAACTGGGCCGAGCTATCAAAATAACATCATTCACATATTGATGAAGTGGAGGACATACAAATATGTTGTAGCAGCTGACATCGAAAAGATGTACAGACAAATAATCATAGACCCCAGAGACCAAGATTATCAACGAATTCTGTGGCGAAACCATCCTTCGCATCCAATGAAACACTACAAATCGACAACAGTTACGTATGGAACAGCTAGTGCTGGCCATGCGGAAGTTACATCAACTCGCTGATGACGAGAAGTTGTTTCGTCCCCAGGCGTGCCATTCAATAAAACACGATTTCTACGTAGACGATGTACTTACCGGTGGAGACACGATTGATTAAGTGAAATGCCTTCAACAAGACTTAATCACAGTACTCCACAAAGGAGGTTTCAACTTGCGGAAGTGGACTGGTAATGACGACACTCTTTTGAATGCAGTTCCCGTTTCTGACCGAGAAACAAACGTACCGCTTAATATTCACGAGGATGCTCATATTAAGACACTTGGTTTGCGATGGCATCCAGCCAGAGATTCATTTTCATTCAAGGTAAACCTTGAACCAATGACCGATGACCCACCAACTAAACGACAGCTTCTGTCAGAGATAGCCAAATTCTTTGACCCAGTAGGATGGTTGCAGCCCTGCATCATTTTTGGCAAAATCATCATGCAACAACTGTGGCTTGAAGGAACGGAATGGGACGAGCCCGTACCAAATCAACTCTCGGGAAAATGGCGGAATTTTCGTGCCCAACTGTCGGCAATCGAAGAAATTTCGATTCCCCGCTGTCTAAATTATACCAGCATCGAGTCGATCCAGGTTCATGGATTTTGTGATGCATCCGAATCGGCATATGCAGCAACTATCTACTTGCGTGTTCAAGAGAATGGTGGAAAATCACTCGTTAAACTTATAACAGCGAAATCAAAAGTGGCCTCCTTGAAAGTACGATCAATACGACGTCTCGAACTGTGTGGTGCAGCCTTGTTATGCGAACTTATGAACAGCACTCTGAAAGCGCATGGATGGGATTGTCTCAGACCGTACTACTGGACTGACTCTACAATTGTGTTGCAATGGTTACGTCAACCGGCAACCAAATGGAAAGTTTTCGTAGCGAATAGAGTTGGAGAGATACAATCAAGCTCAGAGCCAAAACAGTGGCGACATGTGGGTAGCAAATCAAATCCTGCAGATATCGCATCCCGTGGAGCACTGCCTCAGGCTCTTGTCAACGACAAGTTTTGGTGGAATGGGCCAGACTGGTTGAGTGAAGACCCCAGTAAATGGCCAAAAGGGAATTCGTTTACCAACAGTGCTATGATTGACATCGAAAGGCGAACCAACGACGCGTGTTTGACGAGTGTCTCAGCTCAAACCATCACACCTGAGCAAACGCCCGACATCTTCCAAAGATTCTCATCTTTTACAAAGTTAGTTCGAGTAACTGCGTATTGTCGCAGATGGAAAACCAAAAATAGTAGTACGTTCTTGACCAGCGACGAACTAACGGAAGCGGAAATCATCTGCGTTCGCATAGCTCAACGAGAAGCATTCTCAGATGAAATTGAGCAACTGGAGAATCACAAGCCTCTGCGTAAGTCAAGTCGCCTTATAAGGCAGCGACCATTCTTGGATTCGGGAGGACTGCTGAGAGTAGGTGGAAAGACTCAACAGAGTGCATTGAGCTATGACACTAAGCACCAAATTATTTTACCTAGGGGACACTTAGCAAACCTAATTATCAAACACTACCATCATCTTACGTTGCATGGAGGTCAACAGCTGGTTCACGCTACAATCCGAACGAAATTTTGGATAATAGACGGAGCAACAGCAGTTAAGGCATTAACTAGAAAATGCGTCACATGTTTTAAAGTCAACGCGAAGCCAAGCCAGCAGCTAATGGGTCAGTTACCATATAAACGAGTTCAACCAGGCAAGACATTTGCTCGCACGGGAATTGATTATGCTGGACCCATTTCCATTAAATGGAGTAGTGGTAGAGGCAGCAAAACAACAAAAGCGTATATTGCCGTCTTCGTATGTCTTTCAACAAAGGCAGTACATTTGGAGTTAGTGAGTGACTTAACGGCAAAGGCTTGCATCGCGGCAATAAGAAGATTCATTGCAAGAAGGGGCATGTGTCACACATTGATAAGCGACAATGGTACTTACTTCGTCGGAGCAAATAAACTGCTGAAAGCAGCCACCAAAGAGATGATTAAGGAAGCACAAAAAACACTCATTATGAATAACTGTGACTGGAAATTCATCCCACCGGGAAGTCCGCACTTTGGAGGAATTTGGGAGGCAGTGGTGAAATCAATGAAGCGACATTTGACGAAAGTAATAGGATCACATTTACTTAATGTCGAAGAGATGTACACGTTGCTTGCCCAGATCGAAGCCTGCTTAAACTCGCGACCATTGACACCAATAAGCACTGACTCGAACGATCTAAACGCTTTAACCCCTGGACATTTCCTAACTGGAGAAAACCTATTCGAATTACCTAATGAAAATACACAAGATAACCCAACTAAGAAATGGCAACTCGTCCAGAAATTGAAACAACAATTTTGGCAACGATGAAGCTTAGAATACCTTACGCAGCTACAAGAACGTGCAAAGTGGTTTACCGAAAACCGAAACATAAAGGTTAATGACCTCGTGTTCGTCAAACTTGAAAATTGTATCGCTACTCAATGACCTCTGGGCAGAATTTTGGCTCTCCATCCCGGAGAGGATGGGTTAACGAGGGCTGTAACAATAAAGACGAGTAACAGAACTATGAAGCGACCCATATCAAAAATCTGTCCACTACCAATAGATGAGGGACACAAGGAGCCTAAAACATCTGAAAACTCCACTATCGATCCTCACTGTACTACTAGAGAGCGAAAAACTGGCATTTCGAAGAAATCATCAACTCTATCGAAACTCATGGTTTGCTTACTGGCAGTTCTAGTTTGCGTAACACGAACTATGGCAAATTTTACTATAAAACGCCCTGAGTCTGGTCCGTACATAGAGCATATCGGTCAAGTACACTTGATGAAAGGACAAATACGAATGGATATTCACATTTCACCTGAAGAAATCAAACAAGACCTTTCCAATCTTCAACAAGTACGTCAGAACACATCGTACATTTGCGAACAAGGTGTTTGACTTCATCAGGATACACGATGCAAGGAGCTAGCGGAGCGACTGAATCAGGGAGTCAATAGTACCTTTGAGTCAATCACCTCATGGATTCAAAATCGATCATGGCGTGGAATTCTGGGAAACATCGTGCAAGGAATATTCGGAGTGAACGATGAAGTCTACACAGATATCGACAACTTAGATGAAAACCAGACACGCCTTATTGACACTGTTACGACCCTGCGATGCTATGCTTGGGTTGTATGCAACATCATCTGTCGTCCCTACACTTACCTATATCCTGTGCCTCTACTTTTTCCTTTCAGGGAAAATATTAGTTTGTATATTTGCCTAGTAATTATAGAGCGTCTAGGCACGCATATAGTTAAGGCGATCAACGCCGGATTGATTGTCTTCATGGAAGAAAACAGAGGCGAACTCGCCGATTTAAGTTAGACCAAGAAGTGTGTATATTTACCTAGTAATTATAGAGCGTCTAGGCACGCATATAGTTAAGGCGGTTAACGCCGGAATGACTTAGTGAAAACAGAGGCGAAGTCGCCAGTTTAACGCTTGACCAAAAAGTGATTTATTTCCACATCGACTTATCCTATTTATACAATTTTACTTCGTCTTCAATACAAATACATATTCAATTTCTTAGCATATTCTAACCATATTTTGTTTACTCTAGCAAAAACATTTTACATACAATTTCCTATCTCTAATATTCTTTCCCGAAAAACTATGCAAAAAAAATTCACATTCTTAATAGCAATACCAAATATATTGCATTTCTCATATTGATAAAAAATACTTTAACTCAACGTGAAGTAAATGCCTTTAACACTTTCATGTAATTTAACACGCGATAGTCTTCGTTCATTATACGTTTGTGCTGTTGTACATATGAAACCATGTGTACTCAGAATTATCTTTGTTCGTTGTACGTTAGTATTGTTGTACATATGAAACCATGTGTGTACGGAAATGTTTATACGTACGAACGTGTTTTCATATGGGGCTAATGGTAATGTACGTTTAAAAGATGTTCATTGTTTACGATTTGCTTTCGATTTTAATGAATGCATTACAATTTTCCTTTCCGTAATTCTTCAAGAAAATTCATATGCAAGTTCAAGCTTAACCCGATACTTTTCATAACATTTTCATTGACGGTGAACATCTTCTTTACCGTGATTCTTTATTAAAATCTTGGCGCAAGTTTCTTACAGAGCAAAATACATTGCGAACAAAACGACTATACGTCTCGGGTATCCCATCACTCGTCGTACGGAAAGAGTTTCTAGACGCTTGATTCATGATGAAATTTAACCAAAACAATAACAAATGTGGACATGTGTCCATAGTGGCACGAGCCAATGCTTTTGCTTTTAGTTCCGCCGAGTGTTATTTGAGCTGGGAATCCCTTTCGTGGTGACGTATGTGGTGAATGAATGTTTGGATAATTTAGTGGTCGCTCAAAATGCTTAACTGGACAAATGAAGGCTTTTTAAAATGTTATCGATATTTATTTTTATGGCGTACTCATCTCAATCAGACTTGGGGTGATATTTAGCGGAAGACACTTACAGAGGAATCTTTAGTAAATGCTTTGGCATTTAACTACATGGTAGCTGGAATAGTTCCTTCTGTTCAGCGTGTCTTTTAGGGCGTAACAACACCATGCAACATCAAGGACATTTGCTTTTAGCCACGACTGCTAGAGTCAACGATACTCAACATGCACTGACAACCAAACTAAATGCCATTATTGAGAAATTCAATCACGTGTCCAAAACATTGACAAAAATGTCCTCATGGTACAATTCCATCGACCAGAACCGAATCAGCCTTGATTTCTTAACCACATATCAATTAGCGTTTGAATGGCTAGAACAGATTCAGAATCGTTACAATGGCTTATATAAAATTCAATCAGGAATTGGAAGTCTTGCAGAAATATGCTCACCAACCACCATGCATAAAACACTGGCACTAGTACAGTCAAAGTTAGGAAAGGGGTTATTTACCGAACCAAGGGAGATACAGAGGACACAAATTACAAAAACACAAAACGGCATACTCATATCAGGGTTCTTCCCAATAGTCGAACAAAGGAACTTCGAGCTTCTACATTGTGCAGGCATCCCACATAGTTTAAACGATGGAAATTACTCAGTCCCTGACTTCTCCACGAATTATTTTGGAGTAAATTACGATCACCAACTATATTTTGAACTGAGCCCTAAACAATTTGACCAATGTGAAACAGTTTCAAACAACAGGCGTCATTGCTCAGTCAGCATACTCCAGAGTATTAGCGAGCATCCTAATTGCATCTTAGACGAGATTTTCGAGCGAACCAATAAGATCTCCTGCCCACTCAACAGACTACACGTGATGGATTTGCTATGGAAGCAGCTAACCCGAGCTAACAACTGGCTATTTTTATCCTTTAAAAAGCAATCAATCGCCATAACATGCAGTGGACATGGACAAGATGTTAAAATCCAAGGAGTGGGTATAATAGAAATGGGCTCTCATTGCAGCATCAAGAGTTCAACCGCCATAATTCGCGCTTACTCTCAAATTATGGAAACCGTACATGTGCAGTCAACCTACATTAAACCCATACGATTGATGCAAGACACCGTAAAAAACACGAATCTGTCGTATCTTTACATCGCCACGGAACCACTACTCAAACAAGACGATAAATTTATTCATGAAACCCAACAGCAAGAAGCGCTCCTGCGATCCGAGTTTCCGGCTACCATTTGGCATCAGACGCGATATCACATCATTGTTCTGGGCACAAGTGTTGGCCTCACCTTTCCAGTTGCATCTATCATTATCAGCAGCCTAATATGGAGATTGCGGAGACCACCAGTTACAAACAATGCTAATCCGAAGACGAGATGGTACGAAAGATAACAAACTATCCTCTGTTAGAAGAACCAGCGGTTCTTGGCGGGCAGAATGTTCAGAATTATAATCAATTTGTAATCTACCCATAAAATTAATTATACAGCAAAGCATTCATTATTGAAATCATTGACCTCTTGATTCATTGAACTATGTAATTTGCTTGCTTCTCCATATTTCAAATAGTCAGCATTTTTTGTCTTCATCGAACAACGTTCAATTATTTAAAACATGTACACATATGTGCAACAGTTAGTACATTCTTTGCTCGATAATTGAACTCTGTTCTGGTTAACATAATTGATGAGCATGTTGTTTTAGAATATAAATACAATTGAATGTTGGATAAAGGAGTCAGTTTTGGAATCAGATCAGTGCGTGTTTTATTCGTGACCTTTCAAAGCGAGTTATTTTTATTTGTGACTTTCACAGCTTGAGGAACAAGTATTAGTTTCTCAACAGTATGAAAAACGGCTTTCGTTTAACACCTCATATATTGAAATTGGAGAAAGTATGAAAAACCGCCGTTTTCCAGCAACGCACTCCTTGCAATCCGATCGTTTTCCGAGGAACTCCAGAATATCGTTGTAGTGAAGATCTTTAATTTTTTATGTTCCTGAGTACAATAACAGCGCGACTCACATATTCAAGCACTTCCGACTCCCATTTCCGATGATTTTACAGCTGTATGGTTTCGGAATCAAAAAAAACTGCAATCGCAGGTATTGCGAAGCTGCCTGAATGCACTTTTATTGAATTCTACTCATCCCTGGCTTTCGTTTGACACCCCATATATTGAAATTGGAGATAGTATGAATAACGGCCATTTTCCAGCAACGCACTCCTTGAAATTCGATAGTTTTCCGAGGAACTCCAGAATATCGTTGTAGTGAAGATCTTTAATTTTTTTATGTTCCTGAGTACAACAACAGCGCGATTTGCATATTCAGGCACTTCCGACTCCCGTTTCCGATGATTTTACAGCTGTATGGTTTCGGAATCAAAAGTACCCCAACCACGCAAAAAACTGCAATTCCAGGTATCACGAAGCTGCCTGATGCACTTTTGTTGAATTCTACTCATCACTAGCTTTCGTTTGACACCCCATACATTGAAATTGGAAAAAGTATGAACAACGGCCGTTTTCCTGCAACGCACTCCTTGCAATCCGATCGTTTTCCAAGGAACTCCAGAATAACGTTGTAGTGAAGATCTTTAACTTTTTTGTGTTCCTGAGTACAATAACAGCGTGATTTGCATATTCAGGCACTTCCGACTCCCGTTTCCGATGATTTTACAGCTGTATGGCTTCGGAATCAAAAGTACCCCAACCACGCAATAAACTGCGATTGGAGGTAATGCGAAGCTGCCTGAATGCACTTTTATTGAATTCTACTCATCACTAGCTTTCGTTTGACACCCCATACATTGAAATTGGAGAAAGTATGAAACACTGCCATTTTCCAGCAACGCACTCCTTGCAATCCGATCGTTTTCCGAGACCAGCATATCGTTGTAGTGAAGATCATTAATTTTGTTATGTTCCTGAGTACAATAACAGCGCGATTTGCATATGCAGGCACTTTTGACTCCCGTTTCCGATGATTTTACAGCTGTATGGTTTCGGAATCAAAAGTACCCTAACGCCGCAAAAAACTGAAATTGCAGGTATCGCGAAGCTGCCTGAATGCACTTTTATTGAATTCTACCCATCACTAGCTTTCGTTTGACACCCCATACATTGAAATTGGAGAAAGTATGAAAAACGGCCATTTTCCAGCAACGCACTCCTCGCAGTCCGATCGTTTGCCGAGGAACTCCAGAATATCGTTGTAGTGAAGATCTTTAATTTTTTTGAGTTCGTGAGTACAATAACAGCGCGATTTGCATATTCAGGCACTTCCGACTCCCGTTTCCGATGATTCTACAGCTGTATGGTCTCGGAATCAAAAGTACCCCAACCACGCAAAAAACTGCGATTGGAGGTAATGCGGAAATGCCTGAATGCACTTTTATTGAATTCGACTCATCACTAGCTTTCGTTTGACACCCCATATATTGATATTGGAGAAAGTATGAATAACGGCCGTTTTCCAGCAACGCACTCCTTGCAATCCGATCGTTTTCAAAGGAACTCCAGAATATCGTTGTGGTGAAAATCTTTAATTTTTTTATGTTCCTGAGTACAACACCAGCGTGATTTGCATATTCCGGCACTTCCGACTCCCGTTTCCGATGATTTTGCAGCTGTATGGTTTCGGAATCAAAAGTACCCGAACCACGCAAAAAACTGCAATTGCAGGTATCGCGAAGCTGCGACAATGCACCTTCATTGAATTCTACTCATCACTAGCTTTCGTTTGACACCCTATATATCGAAATGGGAGAAAGTATGAAAAACGGCCATTTTCCAGCAACGTGCTCCTTGCAATCCGATCGTTTTCCGAGGAGCTCCAGAATATCGTTGTAGTGAAGATCTTTAATTTTTTTATGTTCCTGAGTACAATAACAGCGCATTTTGCATATTCAGGCATCTCCGACTCCCGTTTCCGATGATTTTGCAGCTGTATGGTTTCGGAATCAAAAGTACCCCAACCACGCAAAAATCTGCGATTGCAGGTATCGCAAAGCTGCCTGAATGCACTTTTAATTGAATTCTACTCATCACTAGCTTTCGTTTGACACCCCATACATTGAAATTGGAGAAAGTATGAAAAACTGCCATTTTCCAGCAACGCACTCCTTGCAAACCGATCGTTTTCCGAGGAACTCCAGAATATCGTTGTCGTGAAGATCTTTAATTCATTTATGTTCCTGAGTACAATAACAGCGTGACTTGCATATTCAGGCAGTTCCGACTCCCGTTTCCGATGGCTTTACAGCTTTATGGTGTGGTTTCGGAATCAAAAATACCCCAACCACGCAAAAAACTGCAATTGCAGGTATCGCGAAGCTGCCCGAATGCATTTTTATTGAATTCGTCTCATCACTGTGCTTCGTTTGACACCCCATACATTGAAATTGGAGAAAGTATGAAAAAAGGCCATTTTCCAGCAACGCACTCCTTGCAATCCGATCGTTTTCCGAGGAACTCCAGAATATCGTCGTAGTGAAGATCTTTAATTTGTTTATGTTCCTGAGTACAATAACAGCGCGACTTGCATATTCAGGCAGTTCCAATGCCCGTTTCCGATGATTTTACAGCTGTACGGTTTCGGAACCAAAAGAACCGCAACCACGCAAAAAACTGCAATTGCAGATATCGCGAAGCTGCCTGAATGCACTTTTATTGAATTCTACTCATCACTAGCTTTCGTTTGACACCCCATATATTGATATTGGAGAACGTATGAAAAACGGCCGTTTTCCAACAACCCACTCCTTGCAATCCGATCGTTTTCCGAGGAAATCCAGAATATCGTTGTGGTGAAGATCTGTAATTTTTTTATGTTCCGCAGTCTAAAAGCAGCGTGATTTGCATATTCAGGCAGTTCAAACTCCCGTTTCCGATGATTTTACAGCTGTATGCTTCGGAATCAAAAGTACCGGAACCACGCAAAAAACTGCAATTGCAGGTATCGCGAAGCTGCCTGAATGCACTTTTATTGAATTCTACTCATCACTAGCTTTCGTTTGACATACATTGAAATTGGAGAAACTACGAAAACTGCCGTTTTCCAGCAACGCACTCCTTGCAATCCGATTGTTTGCCGAGCAGCTCCAGAATATCGTTCTAGTGCAGATCTTTACTTTTATTATGTTTTTCAGTCTAATAGCAGCGTGATTTGCATATTCAGGCAGTTCCAACTCCCGTTTCCGATGATTTTACAGCTGAATGGTTTCGGAATCAAAAAAACCCCAACCACGCAAAAAACTGCAATTGCAGGTATCACGAAGCTGCCTGAATGCACTTTTATTGAATTCTTTTCATCACTTTGCTTCGTTTGACACCCCATACATTGAAATTGGAGAAAGTATGAAAAACGGGCGTTTTCCAGCAACGCACTCCTTGCAATCCGATCGTTTTCCGAGGAACTCCAGAATATCGTTGTAGTGAAGATCTTTAATTTTTTATGTTCCTGAGTACAACAACAGTGCGATTTGCATATTCAGGCACTTCCGACTCCCGTTTCCGATGATTTTCCAGCTTTATGTTTTCGGAATCAAAAGTACCCCAACCACGCAAAAAACTGCGATTGCAGGTATCGCAAAGCTGCCTGAATGCACTTTTATTGAATTCTACTCATCACTAGCTTTCGTTTGACACCCTTTACATTGATATTGGAGAAGGTATGAAAAACGGCAATTTTCCAGCAACGCACTCCTAGCAATCCGATCTTTTGCCGAGGAACTCGAGAATATCGTTGTAGTGAAGATCTTTAATTTTTCTATGTTCCTGAGTACAATAACAGCGCGACTTTCATATTCAGGCACTTGCGTTTCCCGTTTCCGATGGTTTTACAGCTGTATGGTTTCGGAATCAAAAGTATCCCAACCACGCAATAAACTGCGATTCCAGGTATCGCGAAGCTGCCTAAATGCACTTTGATTGAATTCTCCTCATCACTAGCTTTCGTTTGTCCCCACAAGCATTGAAATTGGAGAAAGTATGAACAACGGCCATTTTCCAGCAACGCACTCCTTGCAATCCGATCGTTTTCCGAGGAACTCCAGAATGTCGTTGTAGTGAAGATCTTGAATTTTTTTATGGTCCTGAGTACAATAACAGCGCGACTTGCATATTCAGGCACTTCCGACTCCCGTTTCCGATGATTTTACAACTGTATGGTTTCGGAATCAAAAGTACCCCAACCACGCAGAAAACTGCAGTTGCAGGTATCGCGATGCTGCCTGAATGCACTTTTATTGAATTCTACTCATCACTAGCTTTCGTTTGACACCCCATATATTGAAATTGGAGAAAGTATGAACACCGGCCATTTTCCAGCAACGCACTCCTTGCAATCCGATCGTTTGCCGAGGAATTCCAAAATATCGTTGTAGTGAAGATCTTTAATTTTTTTATGTTGCCGAGTACAATAACAGCGTGATTTGCATATTCAGGCACTGCCGACTCTCGTTTCCGATGATGTTACAGCTGTATGGTTTCGGATTAAAAAGTACCCCAACCACGCAAAAAACTGCGATCGCAAAAACGCGAAGCTGCCTGAATGCACTTTGATTGAATTCTACTCATCACTAGCTTTTGTTTGACACCCCATATATTGAAATTAGAGAAAGTATGAAAAACGGCCATTTTCCAGCAACGCTCTCCTTGCAAACCGATCGTTTTCCGAGGAACTCCAGAATATCGTTGCAGTAAAGATCTTTAATTTTTTGTGTTCCTGAGTACAATAACAGCGCGATTTGCATATTCAGGCACTACCGACTCCCGTTTCCGATGATTTTACAGTTGTATGGTTTCGGAATCAAAAGTACCCCAACCACGCAAAAAACTGCAATTGCAGGTATCGCGAAGCTGCCTGAATGCACTTTAATTGAATTCTACTCATCACTAGCTTTCGTTTGACACCCCATACATTGAAATTGGGGAAAGTATGAACACCGGCCATGTTCCAGCAACGCACTTCTTGCAATCCGATCGTTTGCCGAGGAACTCCAGAATATCTGTGTTGTAAAGATCTTTAATTTTTTTTATGTTCCTGAGTACCGAGACAGCGTGAAGTGCATATTCAGGCACTTCTGACTCCCGTTCCCGATGATTTTACAGCTGTATGGTTTCGAAACCTAAAGTACCCCAACCACGCAAAAAACTGCTATTGCAGGTATCGCGATGCTGCCTGAATGCACTTTTATTGAATTCTACTCATCACTAGCTTTCGTTTAACACCTCATATATTGAAATTGGAGAAAGTATGAAAAACCGCCGTTTTCCAGCAACGCACTCCTTGCAATCCGATCGTTTTCCGCGGAGCTCCAGAATATCGTTGTGGTGAAGATCTTTAATTTTTGTTTGTTCCTGAGTACAATAACAGCGCGATTTGCGTATTCAGGCACTTCCGACTCCCGTTTCCGATGACTTTACAGCTGTATGGTTTCGGAATCAAAAGTACCCCAACTACGCAAAAAACTGCCACTGCAGGTATTGCGAAGCTGCCTGAATGCACTTTTATTGAATTTTACTCATTACTAGCTTTCGTTTGACACCCCATACATTTAAATCGGAGAAAGTATGAAAAACGGCCATTTTCCAACAACGCACTCTCTGCAATCCGATCGTTTGCCGAGGAAATCCAGAATATCGTTGCAGTGAAGATCTTTAATTTTTTTATGTTCCTGAGTACAAAAACAGCACGATTTGCATATTCTGGCACTTCCGACTCCCGTTTCCGATGATTTTACAGCTGTATGGTTTCGGAATCAAAAGTACCCCAACCACGCAAAAAACTGCAATTGCAGGTATCGCGAAGCTGCCTGTTCGGTCCATTAGCAGACCATTCCTGGCATTCAATCGCCGCCACCGCAATTAACTGGTTGAAAAAACGATACGAAATCGTGATTAAATTTATTAAATTACAAATGTGAACATCTAATGAATATTATAGTTAAATTTGTATTATACTTACATTATAATGTTGACCCGAGATCATAGATGGAGCTATAATCGAATTATGTAGTAGAATAAGTAATCACTAGTACTTATGTAATGATTTGACTAGTTTCGGCCTCTTGTTGAATTGGCTGTCAGCGAGTAAAGATTGAAAGTGTATTCGCTCCCGCATTTTGTTAGAATCGCCATGTGTGCTCGGTCACCCATTACTGATGAATATATTAATTACAAAAAATTTTAACCATTGTTTATTTTCCGTAGATTCAGTTAAAACAATTTCTGTGGTCCATCGGAATAGTTTGTGCGAAACATTTTTGGTCCGTCAAGCCGGATAGCTTGGAAATTTGGAAGCATCAACAGGGAAATAAACGTAATCGAACCGAATAGCTTGGAAATTTGGAAGCATCATCAAGGAAACAAAGGCAATCGTATCAGTTTGGCTTGGAAATTTTGTGATTGGCATCAACTTATTTGTAACTGCTCTTTGCTTAAGTGAAGCAGAACGGTAAATAGTAATCAGGTGAGCAACTGTTTGTTCTGTGAATTGAGGTGGTTGATATTTGTCATGCAAGCGTTAATTGTGCAACAGAAGGTTACTTTCGGGGAATTAACCAGTTTAGTGAGAAATTATAAGAAGGATTCCAAAAGGAGGAAAACAGCTCACTATTTTCAAAATTTAATTACAAGGGTGCGTGAAATAAATACAAAATTTATAGGAAGGCACGCCGAAATTGTGGCCAGTATAGAGGCTGATGATGAATTATCGAATTCATATTCTACCGAAGATCTATTTGCTCAATTTGATGAAGAATCTCTAGCAATTAAAAGCGAGTTAGAAGAGTTATTAGATGGGCCACCAGAAACTGGGCGTGGTTTACAAGTTCCAATCGAAACTCAAGGTGAATCGGAATTAAAACTTCCAAGAATCACGTTACCAAAGTTTTCGGGTAACTATGAAGACTGGAATTCTTTCCGGGACTTATACGTATCATTGATTCACTTCAAAAAATCATTGTCTAAGGTGGAAAAATTACATTACCTCACTGGCGAGGCCGAAGTTTTGCTGAAGCAGCTTAACATTACCGAAGCAAACTATGAAGTGGCATGGCAAGTGTTAAATGACCGCTATGAGAATAAAGTTGCACTTCTCAACGGGCAATTAAAAAGGCTATTCACTACACA
This sequence comes from Odontomyia ornata, assembly GCA_963969285.1. Lineage (NCBI taxonomy): Eukaryota > Metazoa > Arthropoda > Insecta > Diptera > Stratiomyidae > Odontomyia > Odontomyia ornata. The sequence goes on from OZ017740.1 coordinate 212,192,152, forward strand.
TGGTATCAGTGAAACCACGCCAGCCATAAAGGGATTATTGGACTGCACGGTGCAATGCGCCCAAGCCATTGGGAACATACAAGTTCCAAATTTATGGGATGCCGTTATTATCTTTGTCACTACTCAGAAACTGCCCAAAGAAACAAGACAATTGTGGGAACAAATGCAGGCCTCTAAAACTGAACTCCCTACTTTCGATGGCTTGAAAGCATTTCTACAGAATCGATTTCGGGCTTTGGAAGCAACATCATGTGGAGAACGCCCAAGATATCCAAAACCAACCACACCACTGCAAACTCGACAAGTACAAGCATTTCATAGTGGACCTCAACAATCATCTGCTATGTGCCATGAACCACATGTGCTTCGTCAATGCCAATAGTTTACGGCCTCAAACCACAAAACGAAGTTTGAAATTGTCAAACGCCATCGTTTATGTATAAACTGTCTTTCAAAGGGACATATGGCCGGAAGCTGTCCAAGTAAGTCAAGATGTCCAAAATGTGGAAAATTACACCATACGTTGTTACATCGAGAGGAAATGGTCTTGGCTCCTCCGACTGATCAACAAATGGCAGTGAACACGTCAATTGGTTACAATAGCAACTCACGTCACATTTCCGCAAGAAAGGAAGTCCTCTTAGCTACCGCGCTAGTTACTGTGCAATCACCACGTGGACAGACCATCCTACAAACGCTCCTTGATCAAGGGTCACAGGCCTCTTTCATAACAGAGTCAGCCGTGCAGCAACTTGGCTTGAAAAAGTACAGTAGTAAGGCTAACATCACAGGTATTGGAAATTCCAACGTAATTGTCGCAAATGACTCAGTAAACCCCACATTACGAACAATGGATGGAGAATGCATATCCTTTAACGCCTTTGTTTTAAGAAATCTCACTGAATTGATCCCGCCGCGCAAAGTCGTAGCAGCAAACTGGAATTAACTAGAAAATCTCAAATTAGCCGATCCTCACTTTAATCATCCCGGAGAATCGACCTACTCCTCGGCGCTGAGATATATGCCCAGCTCATTCTAGGCGATCTCATCAAAATGACATTCGGTCCAGTAATCCAAAATACCAGAATAGGATGGATAATTTCTGGCGCCATCAACTCAGAAACCAACCAACCATATCAAACTTTCAAAATAGAAGTCGAGGACTTATCCGAACAAATCGCTAAATTTTGGACGATAGAAGATGTTGAAGAGAAGTTCTTATCGAAAGAAGATCAATCCTGTGAAGATTTCTTTTTAAACAACACTACACGTGGGATAGACGGTAGATACACTACACGACTGCCATTAAAGGATGGGAAACATAAGGACATGCTGGGAGCATCTCGGAAAAGAGCAGTTAGCAACTTGTTGTCATTAGAACGCCGGTTTGAAAGAGATCCTTATATACGAAAGGAGTATACTAAGTGTCTAGAAGAATATCTACAGCTCGGACACATGATCCCCATTGAAGAGAGCTTGGACGTCCTATACGATGGTAACCAGAAGATAATTTGTAAAGGAAACTACCTTCCGCATCATGCGGTGTGTAAGGAAAGCACTACTACTAAGGTCCGGGTTGTTTTCAATGCAACGTCTAATACAGATTCCGGATATTCTTTAAACGACTTGCTGGTGGTCGGACCAACCATTCAGAACGACATGACAACTGTACTGCTTCGCTGGAGATTGCCGAAAATTGCATTTGTGGCGGATATCGAGAAGATGTGTCGCCAGATATACGTACATCATGACGATGCACAACTACAGCGAATAGTTTGGAGAACTAGTCCGCAGTACCCCATAAGAGACTTCTGTCTGAAAACTCTTACGTTTGGAACTTCTTGTGCGCCGTATTTGGCAATACGAACATTGAGGAAATTAGCAGAGGATGAAAGAGAGTTATATCCTCTCGCATATGATGCAATACTGGATGAAACCTATGTAGATGACTTATTGTCAGGTGGCAGTACAATCGAAGAAGCTCGTAAGAAAATGGATCAAATTAATGAACTTTTAAAATCCGGAGGATTTAAATTGCGATTTAAAGCCTACATTAGCGTAGTGCAGTTATCTAACTGCACTACATTAGCGTAGTGCAGTTATCTAACAGCACTACGCTAATGAAGGATACTCCAAAGGAAGACCGTGAAGAACAACTAACGCTCGACCTCAACTTGGAACATGGACACAAGACACTTGGTATAGTTTGGTATCCGAAAACGGATGAATTCAGTTATAACATTAAATTGAACTTGAAAGAACCAACAACCAGTAAACGGTGACTACTCTCCGAGGTAGCCCAACTTTTTGATCCTATGGGATGGTTGGCACCCATTATAGTCGTTGCGAAAATTATGATGAAGTCGCTTTGGTTGGCAGGCTTGGATTGGGACGAATACTTGCCAACAAAAATCCAAACGCGGTGGCAACAATTCAAAACAGACTTGCAAGCAGTACATTGCATTCGCATTCCTCGATGGCTTCGCACTGTTAATGGATCACACGACATAGAATTCCATGGATTTTCGGATGCATCAATAGAAGCATATGCTGCAGTCATATATTTAGTTGCTCGAAACTGCCATCAATATGAATCAACCATAGTAATGTCTAAGACAAAAGTTACTCCGGTGAAAACAAAATCCATTCCAAAACTTGAATTTTGTGGAGCGGTGCTGTTGGCAAAGGGAATAAGGAAGGTCAAGGATGCATTCAAGATGGAGTCGATACCAAAATATTTATGGACAGATTCAACTACAGTCCTGTCTTGGCTGAGAGCCCCCCGTCACACTGGAATACCTTTGTCGCGAACCGAACGGCTCAAATTCATGAAATTTTAAAGGGTTCGTCTTGGCGCTACGTTCCAGGAAAGCAAAATCCAGCAGATCTTGCCACAAAGGGAGTGAAACCTCAGTATCTAGTGACGAACAACTTGTGGTGGACAGGCCCAAAATGGCTGAAGGGGCCTAAATCAGACTGGCCGAACGTAATAGAAATCCCTATTGATGAATCGGAAGCTCGGAAATCGAAAGTTATGACATGCATAAGCATAGAATCGGAGGTTAGCGCAAGAGATTCGCTTCTGGAAAAATATTCATCCTTTTCTCGTCTGATCCGCGTTACAGCTTATTGCTTTAGATTTCGTTCATCCGCAATGGGGAACAAGCCAGAGACTCCATATTTGAGTGCGAAGGAATTAGAAGCAGCGTTAAGGTTTTGGATAGTGCACACTCAAAAAACTGCGTTCAACCATGATATTCAAAATTTGAGAAATGAAGTTCCACTAGATAGGAAAAGCACCTTATTAAAATTGACTCCATTTTTAGACGAATTTGGCATGCTACGGGTAAGAGGACGGTTGCAAAATGCAAACGTGCCATTTGGATATAAACACCCAAGAATTCTGCCCAAAAAACACCCATTGACTACTCTAATCATCAGAAGATATCACATAATTACGGTGCACGGTGGAATTCAGCTGACAACAAATTTAATACGAAGCAAGTACTGGATTGTTTATGCAAGGAGAGCCATCAGCCAATTCATATATCGTTGTGTGGTATGCCATAAGCACAAAGCGAAAACGTATGAACAATTGATGGGGAGTCTTCCAAGTGCTCGTGTCAATCCCTCTAGGCCATTCACCCACACCGGTGTTGATTACTGCGGTCCTCTTAAGTAAAGGTGCACGGTGGTCGAGGACAACGCACATACAAAGGCTACGTGGTTATATTCATTTGCATGGCAGTTAAAGCGATCCACTTAGAATTAGTGAGCGATCTGACGACGCAAACTTTTCTAGCTGCGTTTCGACGATTTACAAGCCGGAGAGGTTTATGCTGCCATATCTATAGTGACCGTGGGACAAATTTCGTTGGAGCTTCTTCTGAATTCGAACAAATCTTTGGAAGAAATCAAGAGCTTGAAGAGGAACTAAGTAACGACGGCATCAGGTGGCACTTCAACCCACCTTCCGCACCACATTTTGGGGGTCTCTGGGAGGCAGGCGTCAAATCGACAAAATATCATTTGAGAAGAGATCTCGGAGATGCGTGCCTCACTTATGAAGAATTGAACACTATCTTGATCAAAATCGAAGCATGTTTAAATTCCAGGCCACTGTGTCCGATCAACAATGATCCGTCCGATTTCAATGTGTTAACACCGGGACACTTCATAATTGGCGATGCTTTACTTGCTGCTACGGAAGACAATTTATTGGATTTGAACATAGCGCGATTGGATCGCTGGCAACTTACTCAACGTATGACTCAAACCTTCTGGAAAAACTGGAGCACAGAGTATCTGTCCCGCCTCCAGCAACGTCCCAAATGGCTAACTCAACGACCGAATCTCAGTCCCGGCATGATGGTTTTGGTTAGGGATGAGAAACTTCCACCATATAAATGACCATTAGGGCGGATTACAGAAACGCATCCTGGCAAGGACGGAATAGTTCGTGTCGTGACTATTCGCAGCAAGGCATCACATTTTAAGCGACCCATAAATAAGATCGCTCCCTTGCCCATAGAATAGACTCAAAATTTCGCTTCCTACCTAAACACAAAGAAACATTTTCAACCACCCTTTATTCACAGAACAAACTTCATCTTCAGCTACGAACATACAGCGAGTGAGACGCGCTGAAAAACGGCTCATGTTCCAGCGCCAAACAATTATCGACACGGTGGAAATACCGTCGACGATTCGTCTGGCGGACTTTGAATGTCAAATCGATCAACGCTCGAAAATCATCATTGACATACTTTTGCTGACGCTTCAGCAGGGGGGAGGATGTTCGGCCCATTAGCAGACCATTCCTCGCATTCAATCGCCGCCACCGCAATTAACCAGACCATTTTTAAGATATTGTAAAATCGTTTTAACAATCCCCTAAAAAAATTATAAAATCGCGACTTGTCTGTCCGTCCGTCCGTTTGTTCGTGCGTCAAAACAAGTTTTCTCGCAAACCACATGAGCTAGAATGAGGAAATTTTCTACGTAGGTCAAAAGTGGTGCCTCTTGAAATTTGCAGTGCAAGAAAATATTTAAAGGTATTTAAGGGGGGTCTCCCCATACAGGGGGGTCTCCCCATACAGGGGGGTGGCATACAATTTTTTTTATTTCTGTAGCAGCCAAGATTCTCAACAGATTCCGTTGAAACTTGAAATTATAAGTTATTAACGCAAGTTAATTTAATTTAATTATGCAAATCGAATGACAAATGAAAAAGTCGAAAATTTACAGCTTAATATTTTTAGCAGCCGATTTCAATAAAAATTGAAATGACGGCCCTCATAGTTCAGAAAAAAATTGAAAATGTATATATTAATGGCAACGCAAGTGCTGATTAAACTTTCATGGAAATCTTTTGAAATTAACTATTCGAGCTATTTAAGCCTTTGTGTGGTTACCACTGTGAACTGTGTAAACAGCAAATGCGAGAAGGGCGAAACCGGTATTTATATGTTTACAACAATTTATGATCCGCCGATTTTCAATATGTAATCCATACGTATGCAACTCAATTTAATTAGCAAAATATTCGCGCCCCGATAAAAGATCTCTAAGAACGAACGTGGCCAGATTTTTTTTATGTTAATAAATACCCATGTGGTACTACGAAAATTGCAGAAAGAAGTTGAGTAGTAGGCAAGCCAAATTTTTTTTCGAAGCTTTATGCTACATACGAGAAATTTACCTTTCCGGCTGGTGCTGCCAACGGGGATTTTTTTATTGTTCATTTAATTTTAATAATTTCCTGCATAATACAAAAAATGTGACCGCTAGAGGGCCAAAAATACCTGAAAAAACGCATATTTAAACGGCCGCCATTTTGAAATTTGCTCATGCATGATCACCAAAATATCAAAGAATGTAGGCCTAAATAATGTCTATCTTGAAACCGAATTTCGTATATGTCCAATTAAAATTGCGACTTTAAAAAGCCTTTGAAATTTTGCCTTTTAACTGGCCGCCATTTTGTTTTTTGCAACCTGACCTCCAATTATTTCACGTGATTCTTTAGATACTTATAATTTCTATCAAGTTATCAAATTTCATGAAAATCTGTTGAAAGCTTTGACCACTATTACAACAACAAAATTTTGCACGTTTTTCGACCTTTGAGCGGCCGCCATTTTGTTTCTGCCGTACCGACTTTGGATTTTTTATTGTGAGATTCATCATATACAGCAATGAACCTTTGTACCAAATTTCATCCAAATCGGAGCTATACTTTGGTCAGAACAGAAATCACGATTTTTCGTCTAAAATGGCCGCCATTTTGTTTTTGCCCGGCCGATATAGCTGGTTCACGAACTTAACCGAGACAATTGCCCAATACACCTTTCCTGAAAATTTGGTGAAAATCGAAGCAAAATTGCAACCTCTATCGTGGTCACAAATTTCGTTATATCCCATATATATATATATATACATATGATGCTCTCCGCAATAGGTAAATTTCTCTCGAGAAATTTACCTAAAATTTTAACCATTGTTTATTTTCCGTAGATTCAGTTAAAAATATTTCTGTGGTCCGTCGAAATAGTTTGTGCGAAACACTGCCTGAATGCACTTTTATTGAATTCTACTCATCACTAGCTTTCGTTTGACACCCCATATATTGAAATTGGAGAAAGTATGAAAAACTGCCATTTTCCAACTACGCACTCTCTGCAATCCGATCGTACAATAACAGCGCGATTTGCATATTCAGGCATTTTCGACTCCCGCTTCCGATGATTTTGCAGCTGTATGGTTTCGGAATCAAAAGTACCCCAACCACGCAAAAAACTGCAATTGTAGGTATCGCGAAGCTGCCTGAATGCACTTTTATTGAATTCCACTCATTATTAGCTTTCGTTTGACACCCCATATATTGAAATTGGAGACAGTATCAAAAACTGCCATTTTCCGGCAACGCAATCCTTGCAAGCTGATCGTTTTCCGAGAAACTCCAGGATATCGTTGCAGTGAAGATCTTTATTTTTTACGTAAATTTCTCGAGAGAAATTTACCTTTTGCGGAGAGCATCATATATACGAGTATATATATATATATATATATATATATATATATATATATATATATATATATATATATATATATATATATATATATATATATATATATATATGGGATATAACGAAATTTGTGACCACGCTAGAGGTTGCAATTTTCCGCCGATTTTCACCAAATTCTCAGAAAAGGTGTATTGGATTAATATCTCGGTTAAGTTGGTGAACCAGCTATATCGGCTGGGCAAAAACAAAATGGCGGCCATTTTAGACGAAAAATCGTGAATTCTGTTCTGACCAAAGTATAGCTCTGATTTGGATGAAATTCGGTACAAAGATTTACTGGTGTATGTGATGAATAAAAAATGCAAAATCAGTACGACAGAAACAAAATGGCGGCCGCTCAAAAGTCGGATAACGTGCAAAGTCTTGTTGTTGTAATAGTGGTCAAAGCTTTCATTAAATTTTCATGAAGTTCGGTATTTAGATTGAAATTATGAATATCTAAAGTGTGGCGTGAATAATTTGGATGTCAGGTCACAAAAAACAAAATGGCGGCTAGTTGAACCTCAAAACTTCAAAGGCTCCTAAAAGTCGCAATTTTAATCTAATATATATAAAACTTAGACTCAAGGTAGGCATTACTTAGATCTACAATTTTCAATATTTTGGTGATAATGCATGGGCAAATTTCAAAATGGCGGCGTTTCAAATATGCGTTTTTTGCAGGGTTTGTGGCCCTCTAGCGGTCACATTTTCCAGCAGATTTTGATGAAACTTGAGATTATGGATCTCTGTAAAATGTTCTTGTATTCTGCAAAAAGTTATTAAAATTGAATGAAAAATAAACAAGTTGGGCAAACAGACCTACGCTCATGTTAGAAGGGTTTTGTATTCAATTTTCAAAATGCAGTCACCAGATTGAATAAAATCAAGAAGCATGTCAATGACGATTTTATTGGAGAAACTATGAAATTCGAAGATCATACTATTATTAACAACGTTGAACGAATTTAGACTTCTGAGGTTTTTGTTATTGTTATACTCACAAACATCTCCCTTGATAATTATTTCAGATGTCCTTTCGCGAGGAAGGAAACACATTTTTCATGTATTTCCCCCCTGTGCCCCCACTGAAGCAAAAACTGACAGTTTAAGAACTGTTTTGAAAAGCTCCCATGAAAACTTTCATTTCATACTCATACTCTCCTGTACTGTTATCATCGATTAATGGCCAATTTTTTCGAATCCTAGAGTTGTTACAAAGCCGTTTTGCTAGGAGCTCTCTCCCGCCTCCTAGACTTGTTTCACTTATGAGTATTAATTGTAGGTATTCATAAAATTGAATCAAGTGTTCAAAGCATGCACCTTAAACGTTGAAGTTGGGAAAAAATAACTGAAAATTATTCAATCTTCGCATTTAAAACAGCCACTATTTTGTTTTACGATTACTGATGCCGCTAGCTGAACCGGTTCTCAAAGATTTTCATGACACTTATCATTCCTGAAATTTTCATGCAAATCCTAGCAAAACTGTAGTGTCTGAGTCGGTAAAAAGCGCATGTTGTTCCATAGCCATATGTTGCCATAGTAATACATGCAGCGCATATTGTTGCATAGTAATACAGGAAAATTCAAACCGCTATAACTTCGCTCGATATGATTCAACCTTTATGAAACTTGCAGAGTAAATTAATCTTATAAATAGTCATCTGTCTACTGCATTTCATTGTATTAAAGGGTACCGTTTAGATTTTATGCAAGAAAACATAAAATCGATAAATCATACTATTACTAACAAAGTTGAGTGAATTGCGACTTCTCACGTATTTGTTGTTATTGTACTCATCAAGGCCTACATTCTTGATTTTTTTCCGATTTTTCGGATCACAGGTGTCCAATCGCGAGGAGGGGGGACACAAATTTTTCGTGTATTTCCCCTCCCTGTGCGCCCCTTGAAGCAAACTTTGCAGAACTAAGACCTGTTTTGAAAAGTTCTCATCAAGACCTTTCATTTGATACCCATATCGGCTACCTTCAATGAAATTTTTTTTCGGGAGGTCACTCTCCTACATGGGGAGACCCCCCTCAAATACCTTATAAATTTTTTTTGTAGTTGAACCTTAAAAAAGCACCACTTTACACCTACACACAAAATTTGATGCTTCTAGCTTAAGTAGTTTCCGAGAAAAACTGCTGTGACACACGGACGGACGGACAGACAGACGGACAGACAGGACGCGATTTTAGAAGGGTTTTGTAAAATTATTTTACAAAACCCTAAAAAGTCGAAAATTTAAAACCCAATATTTTTAAGCTGCCATTTTCACTGAAAATTGAATTATTTTGCCTTGTCTAGAGTGAAACTCGGATTTGAACGAGATTTGGCACATTGATTGATGAGGTTCTAGCCCACAGAGATTCAAAATTGTCCAAAATCAAATGCATGCATTCAAAATGGCGGCCCCCAAAGGTCAGGAACAAGCGCAATTCGCTTTTTTAGTAGCAACTGAAATAATGAATTTTTTTCATGGAAACATTTTAAATGACATCTTGAACGTATTTATAAATCAGAATATTTTTTAAATATTTTAAAATATTTTAAACAATACCCTAAAAAATTATAAAATCGGGACTTGTCTGTCTGTCCGTCCGTGCGTTTGTTCGTGTGTCAGAAGTTTTCTCGCAAACCACATGAGCTAGAATGAGGAAATTTTCTACGTAGGTCAAAAGTGGTGCCTCTTGAAATTTGCAGTGTAAGAACATATTTTAAAGTATTTAAGGGGGTCTCCCCATACACGGGGTGACATAAACATTTTTTTTATTTCTGTAGCCTTCTAGCAGCCAAGTTTCTCAACAGATTCCGATAAAACTTGAAATTATAGGTTATTAAGGCAAGTTAATTTAATTTAACTATGCAAATCGATTGACAAATAAAAAATTCGAAAATTTACAGCTTAATAATTTTAGCAGCCGTTTTCAATAAAAATTCAAAATAACGGCCCCTGATGGCTCAGAAAAGAATTGAAAATGTATATATTAATGGCAATGCAAGTGCTGATTAAACTTTTATGGAAATCTTTTGAAATTAACTATTTGAGCTATTTAAGCCAAAAAGTTATCACCTTTGTTTGACAACCACTGTCAAATTTATAAGCAGCAAATGTGAGAAGGGCAAAACCAGTATAAATATGTTTATAAAAATTTATTACCCGCCGATTTTCAATATGTGATCCATACGTGTATAACTCAATTTAATCAGCAAAATATTTGCGCCTCTATGTAGGGTCTCCAAATACGAGCGGCGGTAGTTCCTTTCTGTTAATAAATACCCATGTAGGGCTACAAAAATTGCAATAAGAAGTCCAGTAGTAGATAAGCCAATTTCTTTTTCGAAACCTTACGCTACATACAAGAAATTTACCATTCCGGCTGGTGCTGCCAACGGGGATTTTTTTTATGTTCCTGAGTACAACAACAGCGCGATTTGCATATTCAGGCACTTCCGTCTCCCGTTTCCGATGATTTTACAGCTGTATGGTTTCGGAATCAAAAGTACCCCAACCACGCAAAAAACTGCAATTGCAGGTATCGCGAAGCTGCCTGAATGCACTTTTATTGAACTCTACTCATCACTAGCTTTCGTTTGACACCCCATATATTAAAATTGGAGAAAGTATGAAAAACGGCCATTTTTCTAGCAACGCACTCCTTGCAATCCGATCGTTTTCCGAGGAACTCCAGAATAGTTGGTAGAACTTCATCATCGTTAAACTTGGTCGTTCGCTGGAGTGCTCCGCGATTTCTCACGTTTTTCCTTGACCTTTTTCGTCGTTGTGCTTTTCTCTGCGATCATTATTTACTGCGTGCGGATTGGCTTCTTATAATCGTCATTATCCTGATTTTATTTTTTCTCCTTTGTGTTGAAGTTGTAAGTGATTTTGATATTTGGGTTGATTAGTATTGATCAACTTTTATAACTTTGTTAGTGAACAAGTGAACTTTAGTGATAAATTAAAGTGAGATTGATATTTGGATTGAATAGTATTGATTAACTTTGAACTTTTTATTTATAATTTTTGTTGTGCCAATAGATAGGCAACTTAATCAATTAATTTGATTTAACCCTAGAAACTCTTAACCCTAGAGGAAATCTGTTTGTTTCTCTTTTTCCGCTTTTCTCTTCCGAGTTTCTTACGATGACCTGTGATTCATTGAAGTGTCAGGATCTAAACGACAAATCTCCTATGGTCCGTTGTTCTGGGCATTGCGATCGTTCCTTTCACTCGGTGTGTCTGAAGCTTAAAAGTACCATAGCTGACCTTATAAACGAAATGGACAATGGACTGCAGTGGTACTGCGATACCTGTCGGAGACAGCCTACTTTGGACTATGTTTCTGGCCTACGTGTGGCCCATCAAACTATTAAGACTCTCAGTCAGGAACTCGCTACCCTGCAAATTAAATGCGCGAGTGCATTCTCTGAGGTAAATTTATTGCTGCAGTCAACTCTCCCTTCATCGTCATCTTCATCTGTAGCTTGTGATATTTCGATTACAACGTTGGATTCAACACCATCCATCGCTACAAAGCGCTCGTTGCAGAACAAATCTTCGTCCCGAGTTCTGGCTTCCTGGTACACTAGTGAAACCATTCGTATCTGTTAAAAAGACAAATTTTTCCCGCAATCCTTCGGCTCACACAAGAAAATAGTACATAATAGCTTTAATAACATTAAAATTTATTATCAAAATGTTAGGGGACTAAGGACCAAATTAAATATTTTTATACGTCTTGTTTTGCCGCGTCGGATGATATCATCTGTTTTACAGAGACGTGGTTGATGGGAGTATCCTTAATAATGAACTTTCAACTGAACACAATATCTTAAGACGGGATCGAGACATCACAGCTTCATCTAAAATGGATAGCGGGGGTGTCTTGATAGCTACTAAGAAGTTGTCAGCTTCAGCCTGTTCGAATTTCTCTCCATCTTCTCCTATAGAATGTATTCTTGTAAAAGTCCAAACCTCGCACAATAAGTTTCTTCTTGTTGCCTCTACTTACGTTCCTTGTAACTCTTTAATTCCTACATATGAAACGTTCTTTGATGAGCTTTCATCTTACATTGACTCCTTCTTTCCAGACTCCCCTTTATTAATTTGTGGAGATTTCAACTCGCCCTCGGTTTCTTGGTCATCTTTTCCTGCATCAATTCCGTCTTCTACGAATAATCTATCCATCGGTCTTTCCTCTTTTTTAAATCACTGCTTCCTCTCTCAATTTGATTCTGTACATAATATTGACGACAAACTGCTGGATCTAGTGGTTTCCAACGTTGCTGATCACCATCTTTCTGTATCTCGGTCGGCGGTTCCTTATGTAGACATTGACTCATTTCACCCTCCCCTCTCTTTGGTCCTTTCTTTGAAATATCTAGCACGATGCAAAACTCGTACGCGGCCTAGGTTCAATTTTTACAAATCCGATTTCCATTCGATTTCCACGCATATTTCTACCATTGACCGGCAAAGTTTCTTTGCTGACTTGAATTGTGAAAAAGCAATATCAAAATTCTATTCCTTTCTATTTATTAGTATCCATAACTTCACTTCACTTTATGCCTCCTCAGCAGGCGCTAATCCTCCCTGGTTTACGAGGCATGTTAAGGAAGCCATTAAAAATAAGGATAAAGCTCATAAATTGTGGAAATCTCATGGAACAATTGATTATCGTCAATAGTTTGTTAGGTATCGGTCAATTGCCAATATAGAGGTTCTGAGAGCCAAAAGAGCATATTATGACAATATCGAAAAGTGTCTTCATTCCAACCAAACTAAGCCCTTTTGGTCTTTTGTTAAAGCTCAAAGATCTTCAAGTGCATTTGCAAATTTTTTTCAGTGGAATAGCAAGACTGCTTCTTCCCCTTCTGAAATTTCTAACTTATTCTCCACCTTTTTCTTCTCTACATTTTCTTCATATAACAAGACTTCTATACCTTCCTCTTTTTCCGTATTGCCTTCGCCTATTATCACCTCGATAGTCACGAATCCTCTTCAAGTAGAACTTATTATTAACTCGATTGATCTTAACATTGGACCTGGTCCGGATGGCATTCCTAATTTCTTTATTAAAGCACTAGCATCTACCATTAGCTTTCCACTTTCATTGCTTTTCAAAATAAGTTTGACAACAGGTCACATGCCAGATTGCTGGAAGATTGCTAATGTTATTCCAATACACAAAAGTGGTGACCCGACCATGGTGGAGAATTACCGCCCTATCTCAAAACTTTCATCCTTTTCTAAAATTTTAGAACGAATTGTCCACCTAGAGCTCTATTCTTCTCTTTGTTCCCAAATAGCTCCTGAGCAGCATGGTTTTGTGCTAAATCGTTCTACCATAACCAATCTCTTGGAACTTACTGACACTGTGGCAGTATCCTTAAATGACAGTCTTCAGGTGGATACTATCTACACTGATTTCTCTAAGGCATTTGACACTGTCAACCATGACATTCGTATTTGCAAATTGCAACATTATCGTGTGAGTGGCTCCGTTTTGTCATGGTTAACTTCATACCTAGCTTCTAGAACATGCCAAGTTGTCATTGATGACTCGGTTTCTAAGTCATTTTATCCCTGCTCTGGAGTTCCACAAGGTTCCATCTTAGGTCCGTTCCTTTTCACCATGTTTATCAATGATCTCCCATCAGTGTTTAACTCTTCCTGTCTCTTGTTTGCGGATGATTTGAAGATCTACAGAGTAATCAACTCGCCTGGTGACTGTCATATACTCCAAAACAATCTGTTATCTCTGTCTTCTTGGTGTAAGGCTAACCTTTTGAATTTAAATGTACCAAAATGCCACAAAATGTCGTTTTCGTTGAAAAGTTCATCAATATCCCATTCCTATTTACTGACTCAAACTCCTCTAACAGTAGTGGATCAGGTGAAAAGCTTAGGGGTTATCTTCGACCCAAAGCTCAAATTTAACCTTCACATTATAAACTTAGTCACTAGAGCTTCCCGTGTTTCAGGTTTTGTTCTTGGGCATACTTCTATTTTTTCTAACCCTAAGTCTGCTATCAAACTATTATCTGTATCGTTTGTTCTCTTCTTGAATACTATTCTCAAATTTGGTCACCTCACAATGATTATCTGATTGTTCTCCTTGAATCTATCCAGAGGAAGTTCACCCGTTTTCTATTTTTCAAATTCAAAATCCCTTATGCGACCTACGAAAATCACCTGTCCTTCCTTCAGATTCCTTCTCTTGAAATTCGCAGATTGATACTTGATGATTGTCTTCTCTTTAAAATATGTAACCGCCTTACGGATACAAATCTTGATTCTCGAATTTATTATAGGCTAAATCTGCGCTCGGGTAGAATTGCTAGTATCTTTCTTGAACCTTTTGCTCGGATTAACCCGTACTTCCATTCTCCACTGCTAAGGCTACCTCGCAATCATGATCGTCTACAAATTGGTCCTTTTCCTCGTTCTCTTTATTTACTTAAACAAAAACGTATTAGTTTACTAATTTGTTAATTTTGTGTGTTTCTTAGTATATACTTCACCATTTGTATTAGAGGTAACTCTGTTATTGGCAACATAAATAAATAGATAAAAATAAATAAAAATATCGTTGCAGCTACGATCTTTAATTTTTCATGTTCCTGAGTACAATAACAGCAAGATTTGCATATTCAGGCACTTCCGACTCCCGTTTCCGATGACTTTACAGCTGTATGGTTTCGGAATCAAAAGCACCCCAACCACGCAAAAAACTGCAATTGCAGGTATCGCGAAGCTGCCGGAATGCACTTTATTGAATTCTACTCATCACTGGCTTTCGTTTGACACCCCATATATTGAAATTATAGAAAGTATTGTTGCAATCGCGATAGTCGCCGCAACTGCAGACATTTATTTGTGGCGGTGACCAATGTTCCTTTCTTCCAGTGGCATTTTGAGCCAGCTAATGCTCAGCCGTGTCTGGGTTCGTAGGAGATAGGTCACCGCAAGTGCTAGCCACCTTATTACTTAATACCACATGGGTAGAAGAAAAGGATTAGGGAAGGGAAAGGAATGAAGAGGACCATCCTGTGAAATAAATTAATTCATTATAAATATATATCCAATACAACAAAAAAAAACAAAACATGTATATATACATACAAAGAAAAATTAATTTTGATTTTTAACAATATACAAAGCTTACTCGTTCCTGATTGTTGAGCGCTCTGCAACTGGTAAGAAACTCGAATGAAATTACAGTAATTAAGTAAAAACTGGTAAGAGACTGGAATGAAATTACAGTAATTAAGTAAAAACTGGTAAGAGACAGGAATGAAATTACAGTAATTAAGTAAATTGAATAATAAAAAAATTAATAAAGTTTAAACTGATTCAAAAAAATCTAAACTCGTTTACAATTAAAAAAAATTACAATGATATTCATATTTTGAAATTAAATGGAATGAAGTCACCACGTGAATATCTTCTGACTTCGATTTTAAATAGTTCGTACACGAACGTTCATCTTTAATATTCGATATACACTTAATATCGAATTGCTTCAATGTTCCTTTTTAAAAATCCTTGTGACGCACCAGTCCTTTGTCACCTAAATCGGTGACAGCAAGATGCGCCAATTTATAGCCGCCAGTACTTGATCTGTTCACAGTTCACAAAAAAAAAATGATATTTACTTTCGTAAAGTCACTATGTTTATGCACTTTACTTTAGCTTCGAAGGAGACTACACACGAGAACGAAGCACTTAATAATTCCTTTGTTGTGTCTTTCGATTTTTCGGGGTTTTTAATGTTTATTTTTATATAATTATTATTCTCATTATTTTTCAAATAAATAAAAACAAAGAATTCGAAATTAAAAGGTACCTTTGGGGGCTCCCTTATACCAGTGATAGCATTGATGATTGTGTTCGTACAGGTCCACTTTGCACTTTTTCAGTTTTGTTTTTTTTTTATCAGTTCTTGTGATGCACCGTAATTGCGGTTGAGGAAAACACATAGGCCACCCGACAGTCTTGTTGTTCTCTCCTAGAACTAAGCGTACTCGCGCAAATCGGCTGGATTCGCAAAAGATTCTTGTTTAGAAAATACCAAACACCACTACATAGTCCCTTTTGCGCAAACTTATAAACAAGTGTCAAGTACCAGCTCGCTCGCGACATGCAATTGGCCATTAATCTATCATTTTTCCGCTACTGCTCGAGTTCGGGTTGAAGTCTGTGGCTCGGATTCCGCAGATTACACTATTTCGTATATTCCGTCTTTTGTGTCTTGCAGCAAATTGTCTATTTATCACGCACAAGCGAACAATGATGTTCCACCAGACCACTCCAACTTCGAATCGGTATAGATATCGGTCGCCGTCTCGGGCTCGGTTTGATTTTGACGTTTCACCGATGACGGTAGTCTCGCACACCAACCGAATCCACAACCGTACACCTGCAATACCAGCACGCGTTACTTCTCGCTTCACCTCTCTACACACTTCTAAATTTGTTTCTTCACTTTGCCATCATCTCCGCTACATTTTTTATTATTTCACTTTTCAATTACCAACTCACCCATCGGCGAAGATCCATTGCTCTTGCGATCGCTAATCAATTCTATTGCTCTACTTTGTCCAGCACCGGTTCAGGACCAATTCCTACGTCTATCTCCAACCCTGCGAGTCCGTTCACGCCGCTCGTACCCTGCTTCCAACTCCGACACTCCACTCGACTCGTGGCAGCCGCCTAGAGCACCTACTAGCCAACAGCTCAAAGAACAATTTTCTGCTAGATCTTGTCCGAAAATTCTCCTCTTGCGCAAATCGTTGTCACCGATGCAATAATACCGAGTCCAAAGCCTTTTAAATCTCAATCATACCGTCCAAATTAACGCACTTCCCACTCCTTGTCCGCCGCACTTGAAAAATCTATTGCATTCCAGTCGCCTACACCAACTGTTTTTTCTTCGACACTCCAACTTCACACTGAGCGAGAAAACTAATTGAATTCTACTTGAGACTATAACCAAAATCCAATCTTTTTAACACTCTCAAACGCTAGCATCTTCTGCTTCAGAAGTCGAGATCCAAATTTTTTCATTTTTGGCAATTGTTCGAAAAGCAAAACTTTCACCGATTGCTGGGATTTATTTTTTTATTTAAATTAAAAACTTTTAAGCATAAATTTATTATAAAAATTAATTAAATTATAATATTATACTAATAAAACAGCATGTTGTTCGCAACATTCGTGGGGACGACCCAGACTCTGAGGTCTCATCAGCCGGGCACAAGACACATAAAAATCAGTCACCATGGATATCCTTGGCGTGATAGGTACCAAGCATTTTGCCAGACTCGTCTTCAATCTCGTATGACACCTGCTCAATACGACGTCGAACCACTGCCGGAGTAAACCGTGCAGCAAAGCGATCTGCTGTATTGCTCACGGTGAAATTCCGCACAAAAACCCTCTGACCCTGGAGTAGCTCACGAAGACGAACCCGAAGGTTGTAGCGTCGAGCTCCCTTTTGATAAGCTTCTTGTAGTTTAGCCTTAACGCGATCCTGTACAGCTCGCAGTCGATCACTGTTCGCACTTAGTTGAACCTCTCCATCCTCAAAAGCATTCAAACTTCTAAGGAGAGGATATTCAGAACCATGCTGTATAGGAACATGAGGAAGTAGGGCGAGAATCCCGTGGACTCATGAATTACCTTGCGAAAGGCAAAGCATGAGGCCGGAAGATTCTCGTCCCACTTGCCATGATCGGATCCTATGTAGGCTCTGATGGCGTTCAGTGTTGATTGGTTCGACCTCTCCGGGGCATTCGCCAGCGGTGAATGATATGGTGTGAAGCAGTGCTGCACACCATAGTCATTCATAAGCTTGACAAATACCTTGGAGATGAACTGTACACCGTTGTCTGAGTGTAACCAATCAGGGACTCCGAAGCTCAAAAAGATTTCGCGCTCCAAATAACGCACGACTGACTCCGCAGTGGCTTTAGCCATGGGCTTGAGCCATACAAACTTAGTATAATGATCCAGGACCACGAACAACTGGGTACTCCTTGATTTGGAACAGGGTCATGGGCCCATGAAGTTCACAAACAGGCATTGCATAGGACGGACCGAGTCTCGTGATGCGCCCATAGGGGGTCTCATTGTGGAATTTGAAGGCTTGACCTGTTTGCAAGTGACGCAATTCTGAATATGTTGAACTACGTCTTGTCGCAAACGAGGCCAATGAAAATACCTTCGCAAGACTTCGGTAGTCTTGCGGATTCCACAATGAGAGCCCCGGGGATCATCATGAGCTCGTACCATGAGAGCCCGCTGGTGACCCTCCGGAACCCATAATTTTGTTCCGGGGATATCGGTAGTCAGCGTTGCATGAGGACCAGTATTAATGTATATTCGACCATCTGCAAGATGCAATTTCTGAAACTAATCAGGTTGTTTCAAAATTTGCCTCTTGAGATGCTCATACTCAGGCTCCTGAAACGCAGACTCCGGGATTAAACCACCAATGTGTTTGGCTCCAGAAGACAGGGAATGATCGAGGCCACTCGTTCGTCCTGCGAGCAAGATCTAGACAACGCATCGGGAACAGTATTAAGGGTGCCCTTTCGATGTTTGATCTTGAAATCAAACTCTTGTAGTTTCAGGCTCCAGCGGACCAATCGACCAGAAAGGTCTGATTGCTGCATTAACCATTTAAGGCTAGCATGATCGGTTATGATGGTGAAAGGCAGCCCTTCGATATATGCCCTGAACCTCTTCACGCTTTGCACCGCATCCAAGCATTCCAATTCAGTAATGCTATAGTTGCGTTGCGCAGCGTTGAGCTTCAAACACATATATGCGATTGGATGCTCTTCACCCTCATCGTCCTTCTGGAACAAAACACTTCCAATACCCACGGTACTTGCGTTACATTGGATATAGAAGTGCCTCGTAAAGTCGGGGTTGGCTAACACTGGAGCGGAAACCAACAATTGCTTCACTTTATCGAAGGCACTGTTGGCGGAAGCAGACCACTTAAAGGCACATTTGCCCTTTAGAAAACCCGTTAGTGGTGCCATAACGGCAGCAAAGTTCGGAACAACCCGTCGATACCATCCCGCCATTCCCATGCACGTTCTCAAATCTTTGGCCGTTCGGGGTTCAGGGTATAGAATTACACCCGAAACCTTCTGCGGGTCGGTGCGCAGAATACCATCACTCACCACAAAGCCAAGATATTTGATCTCCTTCTTGACAAACTTGCTCTTTTCGACATTGATGGTCAAGTTGGCACCCCTGAGCAGTTTGGCCACTGTGCTCAAGAGTTCCAAATGCTCATCAAATGTCGAACTCGTCACAAGTAAGCCATCTAGGTAAACAAACATCTTGTCTTGCAGTTCATGTGGTATGACTTTATGCATCAACCGACACATCGTTTGGGGAGCATTGCATAAACCGAACGGCATGACCTTGAAATATTACAAGGGCCTGCCGGGAACAGTAAAGGCCATTTTTTTCCTTACTCGCCTCATCCAACGGAATTTGCCAAAAGGCATCCTTCAGGTCCAAACTAGTAATGAACCTGGTGCTCTGCAATCGGGCCAACAGACTTTCTATCAGCGGCAACGGATAGGCATCCTTAACACTGACGTCATTGAGGCGTCTAAACACAAACGTACCTTACCGGATTTTCTAACAAGGGTCACGGGAGAACTCCACGAGCTCTGACTTTCCTCTATTACCCCCAACGACAACATACGATCGAGTTCATCATACAACAGTTTCTGTATAACGGGAGAAACAGCGTAATGCCGCTGTTTGATGGGTCGAGTGGAACCAGTGTCTATGTGATGAGACAAGAGACCGGTTCTACCCAAGCCTCTCTCGCTACACGAAGGAAACTGTTGCCTGATGAAGTCTCGTTGCTGGTCGGGTGGGGACAATAGATGGAATTCAGGGTTCAGAGGCTCCACGGCGACGTCAACAGTGTTGACCTGGATTGGTGCGATTTCGAAGAGATCCCAAAAATCAATTCCCAAATACACGGAGTGCGTCAAGGAAGGGACAATCAGGAATCTCATCAATTTTGTGATGTGGTTAAATCGCACCAATGTGACGATATATCCCAGAACGGGGTCCTTATGACCTGATGCAGTCTGGACATGGGCATGCATGGCATGCATGTGCAAGCCCAAGTCTGAAAGCAGGTCCAAGGCTCCAGCTCCGAGGATACTTGCACTGGCTCCACTGTCGAGTAAGCCCGTCAATTTGTGACCCTTGATAGAAATATCGGCGTAGGGCCTATTGTCGCCAGGAGTTGCAACAACAGACTCCACGCATGCTCGCTTCAAGAGACGTCTGGTGAAGAAATATCTCCAGGATCTTCGGAAGCGGTCTTGGAAAGGTCTCGCTCTAAGATACACGGGTGGTTCTAGATCATCGTCCGTCGTTTCACTACTATAGGTAGGAACTAACAAATCACGCCGGTTCGAGGAAGATGTAGCGATGTGGTCGTAGCAAGGTTTGGTGGATAGTCATAGGAAACGTTGCAGCTCGAGATCACCGTTGGTGGCTGCATCAACGCGGTCAGGGGACTGGATTGAAGCCGTCCTAAGAAGAAGACCCGGATTCCGCTTGGGCAAACTCTAGATGCGGCAAGCATTGCAGTTAGGCTTCATAACTCCCTCCTGCCCGCATCCAAAACAAAACACATATTTTACTGGCATAGCACAATCAAAAAAACTGTGGCCCAATTCCTTACAATTCCAGCATAACCTAACTGCGCTGGTTCTGGTTTGAAGTAGGGATCATTCTGGTAGCTAGCGCTTGAACTTGAGATACCATTGGTGCGTTCGCCCAAGTAACGGTTGGAGTTGATGGGTTGGTCCCATATTCAACGTCAAGCCTTTCAGTCGCCAAGTCTCTATACGAACCGGGAAGATATGCCTCCTCGTCCCCCAATCGTCCTAACGTACCATCTTCAATAGCGTGGACTCGTGCTGAGGTACGCCTTTCAAATAGGCTTCGTCGAGCATCCAGATCTTTCCACG
Source organism: Odontomyia ornata (assembly GCA_963969285.1). Taxonomy (NCBI): domain Eukaryota; kingdom Metazoa; phylum Arthropoda; class Insecta; order Diptera; family Stratiomyidae; genus Odontomyia; species Odontomyia ornata. Next base: position 212,213,254 of record OZ017740.1, read on the forward strand.
CAGCTTCCATCTGACAGCAGCGTCGAACAAGATCCCGTGTAGTGGGGAAGGTCTGCCCAGCCAAATGTTCCTGTAAACGGGGACTCATATTTTTCATTATTATTCTCTGGAGGTCAAGATCAAGGATGGGGATTGTCAACTGCAGGGACAGGGCTTCAATAGCTTCGAAGAAGTCGATGAACCTCTCCCCCAGTTTGTGTAAGCGAGCATCCATTCGTTGGCGAATATCCACATCGGTGAGGTGTCCCGCAAACCGCTGCAGGAATTCCGATTTAAATCGAAGCCAAGAAAGATCTCCGGACAGATCACGTGTCTGCCAATACCAATTTTGGGCAGTTCCTTTAAGGAGCACATGGAGATCGCGCATGAGCTCTCGATCTGATAATTCATAATCTTCAGCCAATGCTGAAATGCGGAATATAAACTGTTGAGCCGTTATTCCAGAAAGGCCCCCATCGAATTATAGTCCCCACTTGGTGATAGGGATGCGGGGAATATTGGTAGTCCCGTCACCTCGCGTTTCCCGAAAGGTGACACGCGGTCCTATATAATGAGCCCGTGAGGCATCGACGTGTACGGGAGAGGTGACTTTTGGAGAAAGTGATACTCGTGTCGGTGGGACTGGTGAATTGGCTGGAGCAGTCATGTTTATCGAGGTTCTTGTCAGGGATTTGGATAAACTGCGTCGATCCAGCTCTCGGTCTAATGCATTAAAAGCGGGGTCCCAACTGGCACTTCGTCGATGCATGATTTTCTTATCAATAAAAAAAAACTTAATTGCAACAATATAAAAATGTTAAGTAAGTATCAATAAAGTTCCCAAGGTACTACGATTCAGAAATTTAATGGGGTAAATATGGCAACTATTTATCGATTGACTATTGATTCATAAAGGCTTCATTTCTCAGGATGATCCTCTTTGTAAAGGAAAAGGATAAAAGAAGGGTAATTAAAAATAGGAACGTGGGATAAAATTTACACAGAGCAGAGGCAAGCATCTTGGTGCCTCGTCCCACAAAAAAACCTTGAGGTGGACTCCATTCAAAATTGTCGCCACTCAGGGCTGACTACGAGACTATTATGGATCCTAACAGACTCCATAATAGCTCGGACAAGAGTCACTCAAAGTCCAAAGCCAAACGAGCAAGGATGATGAACAAAAAAATCAAGAGCGTTGGTTGATTCCAAGAGCTAGCACGACAGCCAGCTATCCCATGAAGGAAGATACAACCAACAACACGAATAATTTTTCCTTTCACCATCCACACCTTGATAGCATGCATGCTATCAAATCCGAAAAAAAACTATAGAACATAGACGTCCAGTACGTTGGGCGCCACTGCAACTGAGGCGAGCACCGCGATAAAAATGGGAATACAAAATAAATAAAACCTCAACGAAAAAAACCATTACAATAAAATGCATGACCCATGAGTCTAAAAATTACATAAAAACAACAAATCAAAACAAAAGAAACTTATTAAAATATATCAAAACCGATATTTGGGCGCCACCTGTTACAACCGCGATAGTCGCCGCAACTGCAGACATTTATTTGTGGCGGTGACCAATGTTCCTTTCTCCCGGTGGCATTTTGAGCCGGCTAATGCTCAGCCGTGTCTGGGTTCGCAGGAGATAGGTCACCGCAAGTGCTAGCCACCTTGTTACTTAATACCACATGGGTAGAAGAAAAGGATTAGGGAAGGGAAAGGAATAGAGAGGACCATCCTGTGAAATAAATAAAAATTAAATTAATTCATTATAAATATATATTCAATAACAACAAAAAAAAACAAAACATGTATATATACATACAAAGAAAAATTAATTTTCATTTTTAACAAAATACCAAACTTACTCCTTCCTGATTGCTGAGCGCTCTGCAACTGGTAAGAGACTGGAATGAAATGACAGTAATTAAGTAAAAACTGGTTAGAGGCTGGAATGAAATTACAGTAATTAAGTAAATTGAATAATAAAAAAATTAATAAAGTTTAAACTGATTCAAAAAAAATATAAACTCATTTACAATAAAAAAAATTACAATGATATTCATATTTTGAAATTAAATGGAATGAAGTCACCGCGTGAATATCTTCTAACTTCGATTTTAAATAGTTCGTACACGAACGTTCATCTTTAATATTCGATATACACTTAATATCAAATTGCTTCAACGTTCCTTTTTAAAAATCCTTGTGCCGCACCAGTACTTTGTCACCTAAATCGGTGACAGCAAGATGCGCCAATTTATAGCCGCCAGTACTTGATCTGCTCACAGTTCACAAAAAAAAATGATATTTACTTTCGTAAAGTCACTATGTTTATGCACTTTACTTTAGCTTCGAAGGAGACTACACACGAGAACGAAGCACTTAATAATTCCTTTGTTGTGTCTTTCGATTTTTCGGGGTTTTTAATGTTTATTTTTATATAATTATTATTCTCATTATTTTTCAAATAAATAAAAACAAAGAATTCGAGATTAAAAGGTACCTTTGGGGGCTCTCTTATACCAGTGATAGCATTGATGATTGTGTTCGTACAGGTCCACTTTGCACTTTTTCAGTTTTGTTTTTTTTTTATCAGTTCTTGTGATGCACCGTAATTGCGGTTAAGGAAAACACATAGGCCACCCGACAGTCTTGTTGTTCTCTCCTAGAACTAAGCGTACTCGCGCAAATCGGCTGGATCCGCAAAAGATTCTTGTTTAGAAAATACCAAACACCACTACATAGTCCCTTTTGCGCAAACTTATAAACAAGTGTCAAGTACCAGCTCGCTCGCGCCATGCAACTGGCCATTAATCTATCATTTTTCCGCTACTGCTCGAGTTCGGGTTGAAGTCTGTGGCTCGAATTCCGCAGATTACACTATTTCGTATATTCCGTCTTTTGTGTCTTGCAGCAAATTGTCTATTTATCACGCACAAGCGAACAATGATGTTCCACCAGACCACTCCAACTTCGAATCGGTATAGATATCGGTCGCCGTCTCGGGCTCGGTTTGATTTTGACGTTTCACCGATGACGGTAGTCTCGCACACCAACCAAATCCACAACCGTACACCTGCAACACCAGCACGCGTTACTTCTCGCTTCACCTCTCTACACACTTCTAAATTTGTTTCTTCACTTTGCCATCATCTCCGCTACATTTTTTATTATTTCACTTTTCAATTACCAACTCACCCATCGGCGAAGATCCATTGCTCTTGTGACCGCTAATCAATTCTATTGCTCTACTTTGTCCAGCACCGGTTCAGGACCAATTCCCACGTCTATTTCCAACCCTGCGAGTCCGTTCACGCCGCTCGTACCCTGCTTCCAACTCCGACACTCCACTCGACTCGTGGCAGCCGCCTAGAGCACCTACTAGCCAACAGCTCAAAGAACAATTTTCTGCTAGATCTTGTCCGAAAATTCTCCTCTTGCGCAAATCGTTGTCACCGATGCAATAATACCGAGTCCAAAGCCTTTTAAATCTCAATCATACCGTCCAAATTAACGCACTTCCCACTCCTTGTCCGCTGCACTTGAAAAATCTATTGCATTCCAGTCGCCTACACCAACTGTTTTTTCTTCGACACTCCAACTTCACGCTGAGCGAGAAAACTAATTGAATTCTACTTGAGACGATAACCAAAATCCAATCTTTTTAACACTCTCAAACGCTAGCATCTTCTGCTTCAGAAGTCGAGATCCAAATTTTTTCATTTTTGGCAATTGTTCGAAAAGCAAAACTTTCACCGATTGCTGGGATTTATTTTTTTATTTAAATTAAAAACTTTTAAGCATAAATTTATTATAGAAATTAATTAAATTATAATATTATAATAATAAAACAGCATGTTGTTCGCAACAGTATGAGAAACGACCATTTTTCCAGCAACGCACTCCTTGCAATCCGATCGTTTTCCGAGGAGCTCCAGAGTATCGTTGCAGTGAAGATCTTTAATTTTTTAATGTTCCTGAGTACAATAACAGCGCGATTTGCATATTCAGGCACTTCCGACTCCTGTTTCCGATGACTTTACAGTTGTATGGTTTCGGAATCAAAAGTACCCCAACCACGCAAAAAACTGCACTTGCAGGTATCGCGAAGCTACCTGAATGCACTCATCACTAGCTTTCGTTTGACACCCCATATATTGAAATTGGAGAAAGTATGAAAAACGGCCATTTTCCAGCAACGCAATCCTTGCAAACCGATCGTTTTCCGAGGAACTCCAGAATATCGTTGCAGTGAAGATCTTTAATTAGGGTTTTGTAAAATAATTTTACAAAACCCTTTTAAAATCGCGTCCTGTCTGTCCGTCTGTCCGTCTGTCTGTCTGTCTATCCATCCGTCCGTCCGTCCGTGTGTCACAGCAGTTTTTCTCGGAAACTACTTAAGCTAGAAGCATCAAATTTTGTATGTAGGTGGTAAGTGGTGATCTCTTCAAAGTTCAAATACTAAAAAATTTTATAAGGTATTTGAGGGCAGTCTCCCAATGTAGGGGAGTGACCCCCCGAAAATAAAATTTCATTGAAGGTAGCCAATATGGGTATCAAATGAAAACTCTTGATGAGAACTTTTCAAAACAGGTCTTAGTTTGGCAAAGTTTGCTTCGAGGGGCGCACAGGGAGGGGAAATACACGAAAAATTTGTGTCCCCCCTCCTCGCGATTGGACACCTGTGATCCGAAAAATCTGAAAAAAATCAGGAATGTAGGCCTTGATGAGTACAACAACAATAAATACGTGAGAAAACGCAGTTCCCTCTACTTTGTTAGTAATAGTATGATTTATCGATTTTATGTTTTCTTGAATAAAATCTTAACGGTACCCTTAAATTCAATGAAATTCAGTACACAGACGTCTGTTTATGAGGTCGATTAAATCTGCAGGGTTCATAAAGATTGCATCATATTTAGCGAAGTTATAGCGGTTTGAAATTTCTTGTATTACTATGGAACAATATGCGCTGCATGTATTACTATGGCAACATATGGCTATGGAACAACATGCGCTTTTTACCGACTCAGACACTACAGTTTTGCTAGGATTTGCATGAAAATTTCAGGAATGATAGGTGTCATGAATATGGCATCAGTAATCGTAAAACAAAACAGTGGCTGTTTTAAATGCGAAGATTGAATAATTTTGAGTTATTTCTTCCCAACTTCAACGTTTAAGGTGCATGCTTTGAACACTTGATTCAATTTAATGAATGACTGAAGCTGAGTACCTACAATTAATACTCATAAGTGAAACAAGTCAAAGAGGCGGGAGGGAGCTTCTAACAAAAGGGCTTTGTAACAACTCTAGGATTCGAAAAAATTGGCTATGAATCGATGATAACAGGACAGGAGAGTGGCCCCTGGAAAAAAATTCATCAAACAGAGCCGATATGAGTATGAAATGAAAGTTTTCATGGGAGCTTTTCAAAACAGTTCTTAAACTGTCAGTTTTTGCTTCAGTGGGGGCACAGGGGGGAAATACATGAAAACTGTGCTTCCTCCCTCGTGAATGGACATCTGAAATAATTATCAAGGGAGATATTGATGAGTATAAAAATAATAAAAACCTCAGAAGTCTAAATTCGTTCAACTTTGTTAATAATAGTATGATCTTCGAATTTCATAGTTTCTCCAATAAAATCGTCATTGACATGCTTCTTGACTTTATTCAATTTGGTGACTGCATTTTGAAAATTGAATACAAAACCCTTCTGACATGAGCGTAGGTCTGTTTACCCAACTTGTTTTTTTATGTTCCTGAGTACACTAAAAGCGCGATTTGCATGTTCAGGCACTTCCGACTCCCGTTTCCGATGATTTTACAGCTGTATGGTTTCGGAATCAAAAGTACCCGAACCACGCAAAAAACTGCAATTGCAGGTATCGCGGAGCTGCCTGAATGCACTCTTATTGAATTCTACTCATCACTAGCTTTCGTTTGACACCCCATATAATGTAATTGGAGAAAGTATGAAAAACGGCCATTTTTCCAGCAACGCACTCCTTGCAATCCGATTGGTTTCCGAGTAACGCCAGAATATCGTTCTGGTGAAGATCTTTAATTTTTTATGTTCCTGAGTACAATAACAGCGCGACTTTCATATTCAGGCACTTCCGACTCCCGTTTCCGATGATTTTACAGCTTTATGGTTTCGAAATCAAAAGTCCCCAACCACGCAAAAAACTGCGGTTGCAGGTATCGTAAAGCTGCCTGAATACACTTTTATTGAATCCTGCTCATCACTAGCTGTCGTTTGACACCCCATATATTGAAATTGGAGAAAGTATGGAAAACGGCCATTTTTCCAGCAATGCACTCCTTGCAATCCGATCGTTTTCCGAGGAACTCCAGAATATCGTTGTAGTGAAGATCTTTAATTTTTTATGTTCCTGAGTACAATAACAGCGCGATTTGCATATTCCGGCATTTCCGACTCCCGTTTCCGATGATTTTACAGCTGTCTGGCTTCGAAATCAAAAGTACCCCAACCACGCAAAAACCTGCAATAGCAGGTATCGCGGAGCTGCCTGAATGCACTTTTATTGAATTCTACTCATCACTTGCTTTCGTTTGACACCCCATATATTGTAATTGGAGAAAGTATGAACACCGGCCATTTTCCAGCAACGCACTGCTTGCAAACCGATCGTTTTCCGAGAAACTCAAGAATATCGTTGCAGTGAAGATCTTTAATTTGCTTATGTTCCTGAGTACAATAACAGCGCGATTTGCATATTCAGGCACTTTCGACTCCCGTTTCCGATGACTTTACAGCTGTATGGTTTCGGAATCAAAAGTACCCCAACCACGCAAAAAACTGCAATTCCAGGTATCGCGAAGCTGCCTGAATGCACTTTTATTGAATTCTACTCATCACTAGCTTTCGTTTGACACCCCATATAATGAAATTGGAGAAAGTATGAAAAACGGCAGTTTTCCAGCTACGCACTCCTTGCAATCCGATCGTTTGCCGAGGAACTCCAGAATATCGTTGCAGTGAAGATCTTTAATTTTTAAATTCCTGAGTACAATAACAGCGCGATTTGCATAGTCAGGCACTTCCGACCCCCTATTCCGATGACTTTACAGTTGTATGGTTTCGGAATCAAAAGTACCCCAACCACACAAAAGCTGCAATTGCAGGTATCGCGAAGCTGCCTGGATGCACTTTTATTGAATTCTACTCATCACTAGCTTTCGTTTGACACCCCATATATTGAAATCGGAGAATGTATGAATAACGGCCATTTTCCAGCAACGCACTCCTTGCCAACCGATGGTTTTCTGAGGAACTCGAGAATATCGTTGCAGTGAAGATCTTTAATTTTTTATGTTCCTGAGTACAATAACAGCGCGATTTGCATATTCAGAAACTTCCGACTGTCGTTCCCGATGATTTTACAGCTGTATGGTTTCGGAATCAAAAGTACCCCAACCACGCAAAAAACTGCAATTGCAGGTATCGCGGAGCTGCCTGAATGCACTTTTATTGATGTCTACTCATCTCTAGCTTTCGTTTGACACCCCATGTATTGAAATTGGAGAAAGTATGAAAAACGGCCATTTTCCAGCAACACACTCCTAGCAATCCGATCGTTTGCCGAGGAACTCCAGAATATCTTTGTAGTGAAGATCTTTAATTTTTATGTTCATGAGCACAATAACGGCGCGATTTGCATATTCAGGCACTTCCGACTCCCGTTTCCGATGATTTAACAGGTGTATTGTTTCGGAATCAAAAGTACCCCAACCATGCAAAAACCTGCAATAGCAGGTATCGCGGAGCTGCCTGAATGCACTTTTATTGAATTCTACTCATCACTAGCTTTCGTTCGACACCCCATATATTGAAATTGGAGAAAGTATGAATAACGGCCATTTTCCAGCAACGCACTCCTTGCAATCCGGTCGTTGTCCGAGGAACTCCAGAATATCGTTGCAATGAAGATCTTTATTTTTTTTATTTTTCTGAGTACGATGACAGCGCGACTTGCATATTCAGGTACTTCCGACTCCCGTTTCCGATGATTTAACAGGTGTATTGTTTCGGAATCAAAAGTACCCCAACCATGCAAACAACTGCAATTGCAGGTATCGCGAAGCTGCCTGAATGCACTTTTATTGAATTCTACTCATCACTAGCTTTCGTTTGCCACCCCATGTATTGAAATTGGAGAAAAAATGAAAAACGGCCGTTTTCCAGCAACGCACTCCTTGCAAACCGATCGTTTTCCGAGGAACTCCAGAATATCGTTGCAGTGAAGATCTTTAATTTTAAGGTAAATTTCTCGAGAGAAATTTACCTATTGCGGAGAGCATCATATATATATATATATATATATATATATATATATATATATATATATATATATATATATATATATAAATTGCAACCTCTAGCGTGGTCACAAATTTCGTTATATCCCATATATATATATATATATATATATATATATATATATATATATATATATATATATATATATATATATATATATATATATAAATATATATATTTATATATATATATATATATATATGTATATATATATATATATATATATATATATATATATATATATATATATATATATATATATATATATATATATATATGGGATATAACGAAATTTGTGACCACGCTAGAGGTTGCAATTTTGCTTCGATTTTCGCCAAATTTTCATGAAAGGTGTATTGGGTAATTATCTCGGTTAGGTTCGTGAACCAGCTATATCGCCTGGGCAAAAACAAAACGGCGGCCATTTTAGGCGAAAAGTCGTGATTTCTGTGCTGACCAAAGTATAGCTCCGATTTGGATGAAATTTGGTTCAAAGGTTCATTGATGTATGTGATGAATCTCACAATAAAAAATCCAAAGCCGGTACGGCAGAAACAAAATGGCGGCCGCTCAAAAGTCGAAAAGCGTGCAAAATTTTACTGTTGTGAAAGTGGTCAAAGCTTTCAGCATATTTTCATGAAGTTCGGTAGTTTGATAGAAATTATAAGTATCTAGATAATTACGTAAAAACACTGGAGGTCAGGTTGCAAAAAGCAAAATGGCAGCCAGTTGAAGGTCAAAATTTCAAAGGCCTTTAAAAGTCGCAATTTTGGTCCGACATATATGAAACTTGGTTTCAAGATAGACATTACTTACGCCTAGAGCCTTTGATATTTTGGTGATCATGCATGGGCAAATTTCAAAATGGCGGCCGTTTAACTATGCGTTTTTTTCATGTTTTTGTGGCCCTCTAGCGATCACATTTTCCAACGAATTTTGATGAAACTTGAGATTATGAATCTCTGTACTATGTTCTTGTATTTTTCAGGAAATTAATAAAATTGAATGACAAATAAAAAATCCCCGTTGGCAGCACCAGCCGGAAAGGTAAATTTCTCGTATGTAGCGCAAAGTTTCGAAAAATAATTTGGCTTGCCTACAACTAAACTTCTTTTTGCAATTTTCCTTATACCACATGGGTATCTACTAACATAAAAAAAATCTGGCCACGTTCGTTTTTAGAGACCTTTTATCGGGGCGCAAATATTTTGCTAATTAAATTGAGTTGCACGCGTATGGATTTCGTATTGAAAATCGGTGGATCATAAATTGTTGTAAACATATAAATACCGGTTTCGCCCTTCTCGCATTTGCTGTTTACACAGTTCACAGTGGTTACCACACAAAGGCTTAAATTGCTCGAATAGTTAATTTCAAAAGATTTCCATAAAAGTTTCATCAGCACTTGCATTGCTATTAATATATACATTTACAATTTTTTTCTGAACTATGAGGGCCGTCATTTCGATTTTTATTGAAATCGGCTGCTAAAAATATTAAGCTGTGAATTTTCGACTGTTTTATTTGTCATTCGATTTGCATAATTAAATTAAATTAACTTGCCTTAATAACTTATAATTTCAAGTTTCAACGGAATCTGTTGAGAACCTTGGCTGCTAGAGGGCTACAGAAATAAAAAACATTGTATGCCACCCCCTGTATGGAGAGACCCGCCTGTATGGAGAGACCCCCTTAAATACCTTAAAATATTTTCTTGCACTGCAAATTTCAAGAGGCACCACTTTTGACCTACGTAGAAAATTTCCGCATTCTAGCTCATGTGGTTTGCGAGAAAACTTGTTATGACGCACGAACAAACGGGCGGACGGACGGACAGACAGTCAAGTCGCGATTTTATAATTTTTGAGGGTATTCTTAAAAATATTTTACAATATCTTAAAAATGATCTGGTTTATAAGTTCTTTCAAGTAAAGTCATTTAGAACGTTTCCATGAAAAATATTCATTTTTTCAGTTGGCACTAAAATAGCGAATTGCGCTTGCCTTCAGACCTTTGGGGGCCGCCATTTTGAATGCATGCATTTGATTTTGGATTATTTTAAATCTTTGTATGCTAGGCTCTCATCAATCAATGTACTATCTCGTTCCAATAGGAGTTTCACTCTAGACAGGGCAAAATAATTCAATTTTTAAAGAAAATGGCAGCTAAAAATAGTAGGCTTTAAATTTTCGAAAATTCAAAGCCTAAGATTCTTAGCTGCCATTTTCTTTAAAAGTTGAATTATTTTGCCCTGTCTAGAGTGAAACTCCTATTTGAACGAGATAGTACATTGATTGATGAGGTCCTAGCATACAAAGATTTAAAATAATCCAAAATCAAATGTATGCGTTCAAAATGGCGGCCCCCAAAGGTCTGAAGGCAAGCGCAATTCGCTATTTTAGTGCCAACTGAAATAATGAATATTTTTCATGGAAGCGTTCTAAATGACTTTACTTGAAAGAACTTATAAACCAGATCATTTTTAAGATATTGTAAAATATTTTTAACAATACCCTAAAAAATTATAAAATCGCGACTTGTCTGTCTGTCCGTCCGTCCGCCCGTTTGTTCTTGCGTCAGAACAAGTTTTCTCGCAAACCACATGAGCTAGAATGAGGAAATTTTCTACGTAGGTCAAAAGTGGTGCCTCTTGAAATTTGCAGTGCAAGAAAATATTTTAAGGTATTTAAGGGGGGTCTCCCCATACAGGCGGGTCTTCCCATACAGGGGGTGGCATACAATGTTTTTTATTTCTGTAGCCCTCTAGCAGCCAAGGTTCTCAACAGATTCCGTTGAAACTTGAAATTATAAGTTATTAAGGCAAGTTAATTTAATTTAATTATGCAAATCGAATGACAAATAAAACAGTCGAAAATTCACAGCTTAATATTTTTAAGCAGCCGATTTCAATAAAAATCGAAATGACGGCCCTCATAGTTCAGAAAAAAATTGAAAATGTATATATTAATGGCAATGCAAGTGCTGATTAAACTTTTATGGAAATCTTTTGAAATTAACTATTCGAGCTATTTAAGCCTTTGTGTGGTAACCACTGTGAACTGTGTAAACAGCAAATGCGAGAAGGGCGAAACCGGTATTTATATGTTTACAACAATTTATGATCCGCCGATTTTCAATATGATATCCATATGCGTGCAACTCAATTTAATTAGCAAAATATTTGCGCCCCGATAAAAGGTCTCTAAAAACGAACCTGGCCAGATTTTTTTTATATTAATAAATACCCATGTGGTACTACGAAAATTGCAGACAGAAGTTTAGTAGTAGGCAAGCCAAATTCTCTTTCAAAACTTTACGCTACATACGAGAAATTTACCTTTTCGGCTGGTGCTGCCAACGGGGATTTTTTATGTTCCTGAGTACAATAACAGCGCGATTTGCATATGCAGGCACTTTCGACTCCCGTTTCCGATGATTTTACAGCTGTATGGTTTCGGAATCAAAAGTACCCCAACCACGCAAAAATCGGCAATTGCAGGTATCGCGAAGCTGCCTGAATGCATTTTTATTGAATTCTACTCATCACTAGCTTTCGTTTGGCACCACATATATTGATATTGGAGAAAGTATGAAAAACGGCCATTTTCCAGCAACGCTCTCCTTGCAATCCGATCGTTTTCCGAGGAAATCCAGAATATCGTTGTAGTGAAGATCTTTAATTTTTTAATGTTCCTGAGTACAATAACAGCGCGATTTGCATATGCAGATACTTCTGACACCCGTTTCCGATGATTTTACACCTGGATGGTTTTGGAATCAAAAGTACCCCAACCACGCAAAAAACTGCAATTGCAGGTATCGCGAAGCTGCCTGAATGCACTTTATTGAATTTTACTCATCACTAGCTTTCGTTTGACACCCCATATATTGAAATCGGAGAAAGTATGAACACCGGCCATTTTCCAGCAACGCACTCCTTGCAATCCGATCGTTTTCCGAGGAACTCCAGAATATCGTTGTAGTGAAGATCTTTAATTTTTTTATGTTCCTGAGTACAATAACAGGTTGATTTGCATATTCAGGCACTTCCGACTCCCGTTTCCGATGACTTTACAGCTGTATGGTTTCGGAATCAAAAGTACCCCAATCACGCAAAAAACTGAAATTGCAGGTATCGCGAAGCTGCCTGAATGCACTTTTATTGAATCCTACTCATCACTAGCTTTCGTTTGACACCCCATATATTGATATTGGAGAAAGTATGAATAACGGCCATTTTCCAGCAACGCACTCCTTGCAATCCGATCGTTTTCCGAGGAAATCAAGAATATCGTTGTAGTGAAAATCCTTAAATTTTTTTTATGTTCCTGAGTACAGATAATAGCGCGATTTGCATATTTAGGCACTTCCGACTCCCGTTTCCGATGACTTTACAGCTGTATGGTTTCGGAATCAAAAGTACCCCAACCACGCAAAAAACTGCAATTGCAGGTATCGCAAAGCTGCCTGAATGCACTTTTATTGAATCCTACTCATCACTAGCTTTCGTTTGACACCCCATATATTGAAATTGGAGAAAGTATAAAAAACGGCCATAATCCAGCAATGCAATCTTTGCAATCCGATCGTATTCCGAGGAACTCCAGAATATCGTTCCAGTGAAGATCTTTAAGTTTTTTATGTTCCTAAGTACAATAACACCGCGATGTGCATATGCAGGCACTTCCGACTCCCGTTTCCGATGATTTTACTGCTGTATGGTTTCGGAAACAAAAGTACCCCAACCACGCAAAAAACTGCAATTGCAGGTATCGCGAAGCTACCTGAATGCACTTTTATCAAATCCCACTCATCACTAGCTTTGGTTTGACACCCCATAAATTGATATTGGAGAAAGTATGAACAACGGCATTTTCCAGCAACGCACTCCTTGCAATCCGATCGTTCGCCGAGGGACTCCAGAATATCGTTGTATTGAAGATCTTTAATTTTTTTATGTTCCTGAGTACAATAACAGCGCGACTTGCATATTCAGGCACTTCTGACTCCCGTTTCCGATGATTTTACAGCTGTATGGTTTCGGAATCGAAAGTACTCCAACCACGCAAAAAACTGCAATTGCAGGTATCGCGAAGCTGCCTGAATGCATTTTTATTCAATTGTACTCATCACTAGCTTTCGTTTGACACCCCATATATTGATATTGGAGAAAGTATGAAAAACGGCCGTTTTCCAGCAACGCACTCCTTGCAATCCGACCGTTTTCCGAGGAACTCCAGAATATCGTTGTAGAGACGATCTTTAATTTTTTATGTTCCTGAGTACAATAACAGCGCGATTTGCATATGCAGGCACTTCCGACTCCCGTTTCCGATGATTTTACAGCTGTATGGTTTCGGAATCAAAAGTACCCCAACCACACAAAAAACTGCAATTTTAGGTATCGCGATGCCGCCTGAATGCACTTTTATTGAATTCTACTCATCACTAGCTTTCGTTTGACACCCCATATATTGAAATTGGAGAAAGTATTAACACCGGCCATTTTCCAGCAACGCACTCCTTGCAATCCGATCGTTTGCCGCGGAACTCCAGAATGTCCTTGTAGTGAAGAACTTTAAATTTTTTACGTCCCTGAGTACAAAAACAATACGATTTGCATATTCAGGCACTTCCGACTCCTGTTTCCGATGACATTACGTTTCGGAATCAAAAGTACCCCAACCACGCAAAAAACTGAAATTGCAGGTATCGCGAAGCTGCCTGAATGCACTTTTATTGAATTCTACTCATCACTAGCTTTCGTTTGACACCCCATATATTGAAATTGGAGGAAGTATGAAAAACGGCCATTTCCCAGCAACGCACTCCTTGCAATCCGATCGTTTTCCGAGGAAATCCAGAATATTGTTGTAGTGAAGACCTTTAATTTTTTTATATTTCTGAGTACAATAACAGCGCAATTTGCATATGGAGGCACTTCCGACTCCCGTTTCCGATGATTTTACAGCTGTATGGTTTCGGAATCAAAAGTACCCCAACCACGCGAAAAATTGCAATTGCAGGTATCGCGAAGCTGCCTGAATGCACTTTTATTGAATTCTCCTCATCACTAGCTTTCGTTTGACACCCCATATATTGATACTGGAGAAAGTATGAACACCGGCCATTTTCCAGCAACGCACTCTCTGCATCCCGATCGTTTTCCGAGGAACTCTAGAATATCGTTGCAGTGAAGATCTTTAATTTTTTTATGTTCCTAAGTACAATCACAGGGCGATTTGCATATGCAGGCACTTCCGACTCCCGTTTCCGATGATTTTACTGCTGTATAGTTTCGGAATCAAAAGTACCCCAACCACGCAAAAAACTGCAATTGCAGGTATCGCGAAGCTGCCTGAATGCAATTTTATTAAATCCCACTCATCACTAGCTTTGGTTTGACACCCCTTACATTGATATTTGAGAAAGTATGAAAAACGGCCATTTTCCAGCAACGCACTCCTTGCAATCCAATCGTTTGCCGAGGAACTTCAGAATATCGTTGTAGTGAAGATCTTTAATTTTTTAATGTTCCTGAGTACAATAACAGCGCGATTTGCATATGCAGGCACTTCTGACAGCTGTTTCCGATGATTTTACACCTTGATGGTTTCGGAATCAAAAGTACCCCGACAACGCAAAAAACTGCAATTGCAGGTATCGCGAAGCTACATGAATGCACTTTTATTGATTTTTACTCATCACTAGCTTTGGTTTGACACCCCATACATTAATATTGGAGAAAGTATGAAAAACGGCCATTTTCCAGCAACGCACTCCTTGCAATCCGATCGTTTGCCGAGGAACTCCAGAATATCGTTGTATTGAAGATCTTTAATTTTTTTATGTTCCTGAGTACAATAACAGCGCGATTTGCATATGCAGGCACTTCTGACAACTGTTACCGATGATTTTACACCTGGATGGTTTCGGAATCAAAAGTACCCGAACCACGCAAAAAACTGCAATTGCAGGTATCGCGAAGCTGCCTGATTGCACTTTTATTGAATGCTACTCATCACTAGCTTTGGTTTGACACCCCATACATTAATATTGGAGAAAGTATGAATAACGGCCATTTTCCAGCAACGCACTCCTTGCAATCCGATCGTTCGCCGAGGGACTCCAGAATATCGTTGTAGTGAAGATCTTTAGTTTTCTTATGTTCCTGAGTACAATTACAGCGCGATTTGCATATGCAGGCACTTCCGACTCCCGTTTCCGATGATTTTACAGCTGTATGGTTTCGGAATCAAAAGTACCCCAACCACGCAAAAAACTGCAATTGCAGGAATCGCGAAGCTGGCTGAATGCATTTTTATTGAATTTTACTCATCACTAGCTTTCGTTTGACACCCCATATATTGATATTGGCGAAAGTATGAAAAACGGCCGTTTTCCAGCAACGCATTCTTTGCAATCCGATCGTTTTCGGAGGAACTCCAGAATATCGTTGTAGTGAAGATCTTTAATTTTTTTATGTTCCTGAGTACAATAACAGCGCGATTTGCATATGCAGGCACTTCCGACACCCGTTTCCGATGATTTTACAACTGTATGGTTTCGGAATCAAAAGTACCCCAACCACGCAAAAAACTGCAATTGCAGGTATCGCGAAGCTGCCTGAATGCACTTTTATTGAATTCTCCTCATCACTAGCTTTCGTTTGACACCCCATATATTGATATTGGAGAAAGTATGAACACCGGCCATTTTCCAGCAATGCACTGCTTGCATCCCGATCGTTTTCCGAGGAACTCCAGAATATCGTTGCAGTGAAGATCTTTAATTTTTTTATGTTCCTAAGTACAATCACAGGGCGATTTGCATATGCAGGCACTTCCGACTCCCGTTTCCGATGATTTTACTGCTGTATGGTTTCGGAATCAAAAGTACCCCAACCACGCAAAAAACTGCAATTGCAGGTATCGCGAAGCTGCCTGAATGCACTTTTATTAAATCCCACTCATCACTAGCTTTGGTTTGACACCCCATACATTGATATTGGAGAAAGTATGAAAAACGGCCATTTTCCAGCAACGCACTCCTTGCAATCCGATCGTTTGCCGCGGAACTCCAGAATGTCCTTGTAGTGAAAAACTTTAAAAATTTTTACGTCCCTGAGTACAAAAACAATACGATTTGCATATTCAGGCACTTCCGACTCCCGTTTCCGATGACTTTACGTTTCGGAATCAAAAGTACCCCAACCACGCAAAAAACTGAAATTGCAGGTATCGCGAAGCTGCCTGAATGCTTTTTTATTGAATTCTACTCATCACTAGCTTTCATTTGACACCTCATATATTGAAATTGGAGAAAGTATGAAAAACGGCCATTTTCCAGCAACGCACTCCTTGCAATCCGATCGTTTTCCGAGGAAATCCAGAATATTGTTGTAGTGAAGACCTTTAATTTTTTTATGTTCCTGAGTACAATAACAGCGCGATTTGCATATGCAGGCACTTCCGACTCCCGTTTCCGATGATTTTACAGCTGTATGGTTTCGGAATCAAAAGTACCCGAACCACGCAAAAAACTGCAATTGCAGGTATCGCGAAGCTACCTGAATGCACTTTTATTGATTTCTACTCATCACTAGCTTTGGTTTGACACCCCATATAGTGATATTGGAGAAAGTATAAACTCCGGCCATTTTCCAGCAACGCTCTCCTTGCAATCGGATCTTTTGCCGAGGAACTTCAGAATATCGTTGTAGTGAAGATCTTCAATTTTTTATGTTCCTGAGTACAATAACAGGATGATTTGCATATTCAGGCACTTCCGACTCCCGTTTCCGATGACTTTACAGCTGTATGGTTTCGGAATCAAAAGTACCCCAATCACGCAAAAAACTGAAATTGCAGGTATCGCGAAGCTGCCTGAATGCACTTTTATTGAATCCTACTCATCACTAGCTTTCGTTTGACACCCCATATATTGATATTGGAGAAAGTATGAATAACGGCCATTTTCCAGCAACGCACTCCTTGCAATCCGATCGTTTTCCGAGGAAATCAAGAATATCGTTGTAGTGAAAATCCTTAAATTTTTTTTATGTTCCTGAGTACAGATAATAGCGCGATTTGCATATTTAGGCACTTCCGACTCCCGTTTCCGATGACTTTACAGCTGTATGGTTTCGGAATCAAAAGTACCCCAACCACGCAAAAAACTGCAATTGCAGGTATCGCGAAGCTGCCTGAATGCACTTTATTGAATTTTACTCATCACTAGCTTTCGTTTGACACCCCATATATTGAAATCGGAGAAAGTATGAACACCGGCCATTTTCCAGCAACGCACTCCTTGCAATCCGATCGTTTTCCGAGGAACTCCAGAATATCGTTGTAGTGAAGATCTTTAATTTTTTTATGTTCCTGAGTACAATAACAGGTTGATTTGCATATTCAGGCACTTCCGACTCCCGTTTCCGATGACTTTACAGCTGTATGGTTTCGGAATCAAAAGTACCCCAATCACGCAAAAAACTGAAATTGCAGGTATCGCGAAGCTGCCTGAATGCACTTTTATTGAATCCTACTCATCACTAGCTTTCGTTTGACACCCCATATATTGATATTGGAGAAAGTATGAATAACGGCCATTTTCCAGCAACGCACTCCTTGCAATCCGATCGTTTTCCGAGGAAATCAAGAATATCGTTGTAGTGAAAATCCTTAAATTTTTTTTATGTTCCTGAGTACAGATAATAGCGCGATTTGCATATTTAGGCACTTCCGACTCCCGTTTCCGATGACTTTACAGCTGTATGGTTTCGGAATCAAAAGTACCCCAACCACGCAAAAAACTGCAATTGCAGGTATCGCAAAGCTGCCTGAATGCACTTTTATTGAATCCTACTCATCACTAGCTTTCGTTTGACACCCCATATATTGAAATTGGAGAAAGTATAAAAAACGGCCATAATCCAGCAATGCAATCTTTGCAATCCGATCGTATTCCGAGGAACTCCAGAATATCGTTCCAGTGAAGATCTTTAAGTTTTTTATGTTCCTAAGTACAATAACACCGCGATGTGCATATGCAGGCACTTCCGACTCCCGTTTCCGATGATTTTACTGCTGTATGGTTTCGGAAACAAAAGTACCCCAACCACGCAAAAAACTGCAATTGCAGGTATCGCGAAGCTACCTGAATGCACTTTTATCAAATCCCACTCATCACTAGCTTTGGTTTGACACCCCATAAATTGATATTGGAGAAAGTATGAACAACGGCATTTTCCAGCAACGCACTCCTTGCAATCCGATCGTTCGCCGAGGGACTCCAGAATATCGTTGTATTGAAGATCTTTAATTTTTTTATGTTCCTGAGTACAATAACAGCGCGACTTGCATATTCAGGCACTTCTGACTCCCGTTTCCGATGATTTTACAGCTGTATGGTTTCGGAATCGAAAGTACTCCAACCACGCAAAACACTGCAATTGCAGGTATCGCGAAGCTGCCTGAATGCATTTTTATTCAATTGTACTCATCACTAGCTTTCGTTTGACACCCCATATATTGATATTGGAGAAAGTATGAAAAACGGCCGTTTTCCAGCAACGCACTCCTTGCAATCCGACCGTTTTCCGAGGAACTCCAGAATATCGTTGTAGAGACGATCTTTAATTTTTTATGTTCCTGAGTACAATAACAGCGCAATTTGCATATGCAGGCACTTCCGACTCCCGTTTCCGATGATTTTACAGCTGTATGGTTTCGGAATCAAAAGTACCCCAACCACACAAAAAACTGCAATTTTAGGTATCGCGATGCCGCCTGAATGCACTTTTATTGAATTCTACTCATCACTAGCTTTCGTTTGACACCCCATATATTGAAATTGGAGAAAGTATTAACACCGGCCATTTTCCAGCAACGCACTCCTTGCAATCCGATCGTTTGCCGCGGAACTCCAGAATGTCCTTGTAGTGAAGAACTTTAAATTTTTTACGTCCCTGAGTACAAAAACAATACGATTTGCATATTCAGGCACTTCCGACTCCTGTTTCCGATGACATTACGTTTCGGAATCAAAAGTACCCCAACCACGCAAAAAACTGAAATTGCAGGTATCGCGAAGCTGCCTGAATGCACTTTTATTGAATTCTACTCATCACTAGCTTTCGTTTGACACCCCATATATTGAAATTGGAGGAAGTATGAAAAACGGCCATTTCCCAGCAACGCACTCCTTGCAATCCGATCGTTTTCCGAGGAAATCCAGAATATTGTTGTAGTGAAGACCTTTAATTTTTTTATATTTCTGAGTACAATAACAGCGCAATTTGCATATGGAGGCACTTCCGACTCCCGTTTCCGATGATTTTACAGCTGTATGGTTTCGGAATCAAAAGTACCCCAACCACGCGAAAAATTGCAATTGCAGGTATCGCGAAGCTGCCTGAATGCACTTTTATTGAATTCTCCTCATCACTAGCTTTCGTTTGACACCCCATATATTGATACTGGAGAAAGTATGAACACCGGCCATTTTCCAGCAACGCACTCTCTGCATCCCGATCGTTTTCCGAGGAACTCTAGAATATCGTTGCAGTGAAGATCTTTAATTTTTTTATGTTCCTAAGTACAATCACAGGGCGATTTGCATATGCAGGCACTTCCGACTCCCGTTTCCGATGATTTTACTGCTGTATAGTTTCGGAATCAAAAGTACCCCAACCACGCAAAAAACTGCAATTGCAGGTATCGCGAAGCTGCCTGAATGCAATTTTATTAAATCCCACTCATCACTAGCTTTGGTTTGACACCCCTTACATTGATATTTGAGAAAGTATGAAAAACGGCCATTTTCCAGCAACGCACTCCTTGCAATCCAATCGTTTGCCGAGGAACTTCAGAATATCGTTGTAGTGAAGATCTTTAATTTTTTAATGTTCCTGAGTACAATAACAGCGCGATTTGCATATGCAGGCACTTCTGACAGCTGTTTCCGATGATTTTACACCTTGATGGTTTCGGAATCAAAAGTACCCCGACAACGCAAAAAACTGCAATTGCAGGTATCGCGAAGCTACATGAATGCACTTTTATTGATTTTTACTCATCACTAGCTTTGGTTTGACACCCCATACATTAATATTGGAGAAAGTATGAAAAACGGCCATTTTCCAGCAACGCACTCCTTGCAATCCGATCGTTTGCCGAGGAACTCCAGAATATCGTTGTATTGAAGATCTTTAATTTTTTTATGTTCCTGAGTACAATAACAGCGCGATTTGCATATGCAGGCACTTCTGACAACTGTTACCGATGATTTTACACCTGGATGGTTTCGGAATCAAAAGTACCCGAACCACGCAAAAAACTGCAATTGCAGGTATCGCGAAGCTGCCTGATTGCACTTTTATTGAATGCTACTCATCACTAGCTTTGGTTTGACACCCCATACATTAATATTGGAGAAAGTATGAATAACGGCCATTTTCCAGCAACGCACTCCTTGCAATCCGATCGTTCGCCGAGGGACTCCAGAATATCGTTGTAGTGAAGATCTTTAGTTTTCTTATGTTCCTGAGTACAATTACAGCGCGATTTGCATATGCAGGCACTTCCGACTCCCGTTTCCGATGATTTTACAGCTGTATGGTTTCGGAATCAAAAGTACCCCAACCACGCAAAAAACTGCAATTGCAGGAATCGCGAAGCTGGCTGAATGCATTTTTATTGAATTTTACTCATCACTAGCTTTCGTTTGACACCCCATATATTGATATTGGCGAAAGTATGAAAAACGGCCGTTTTCCAGCAACGCATTCTTTGCAATCCGATCGTTTTCGGAGGAACTCCAGAATATCGTTGTAGTGAAGATCTTTAATTTTTTTATGTTCCTGAGTACAATAACAGCGCGATTTGCATATGCAGGCACTTCCGACACCCGTTTCCGATGATTTTACAACTGTATGGTTTCGGAATCAAAAGTACCCCAACCACGCAAAAAACTGCAATTGCAGGTATCGCGAAGCTGCCTGAATGCACTTTTATTGAATTCTCCTCATCACTAGCTTTCGTTTGACACCTCATATATTGATATTGGAGAAAGTATGAACACCGGCCATTTTCCAGCAATGCACTGCTTGCATCCCGATCGTTTTCCGAGGAACTCCAGAATATCGTTGCAGTGAAGATCTTTAATTTTTTTATGTTCCTAAGTACAATCACAGGGCGATTTGCATATGCAGGCACTTCCGACTCCCGTTTCCGATGATTTTACTGCTGTATGGTTTCGGAATCAAAAGTACCCCAACCACGCAAAAAACTGCAATTGCAGGTATCGCGAAGCTGCCTGAATGCACTTTTATTAAATCCCACTCATCACTAGCTTTGGTTTGACACCCCATACATTGATATTGGAGAAAGTATGAAAAACGGCCATTTTCCAGCAACGCACTCCTTGCAATCCGATCGTTTGCCGCGGAACTCCAGAATGTCCTTGTAGTGAAAAACTTTAAAAATTTTTACGTCCCTGAGTACAAAAACAATACGATTTGCATATTCAGGCACTTCCGACTCCCGTTTCCGATGACTTTACGTTTCGGAATCAAAAGTACCCCAACCACGCAAAAAACTGAAATTGCAGGTATCGCGAAGCTGCCTGAATGCTTTTTTATTGAATTCTACTCATCACTAGCTTTCATTTGACACCTCATATATTGAAATTGGAGAAAGTATGAAAAACGGCCATTTTCCAGCAACGCACTCCTTGCAATCCGATCGTTTTCCGAGGAAATCCAGAATATTGTTGTAGTGAAGACCTTTAATTTTTTTATGTTCCTGAGTACAATAACAGCGCGATTTGCATATGCAGGCACTTCCGACTCCCGTTTCCGATGATTTTACAGCTGTATGGTTTCGGAATCAAAAGTACCCGAACCACGCAAAAAACTGCAATTGCAGGTATCGCGAAGCTACCTGAATGCACTTTTATTGATTTCTACTCATCACTAGCTTTGGTTTGACACCCCATATAGTGATATTGGAGAAAGTATAAACTCCGGCCATTTTCCAGCAACGCTCTCCTTGCAATCGGATCTTTTGCCGAGGAACTTCAGAATATCGTTGTAGTGAAGATCTTCAATTTTTTATGTTCCTGAGTACAATAACAGGATGATTTGCATATTCAGGCACTTCCGACTCCCGTTTCCGATGACTTTACAGCTGTATGGTTTCGGAATCAAAAGTACCCCAACCACGCAAAAAACTGCAATTTTAGGTATCGTGGAGCCGGCTGAATGCACTTTTATTGAATTCTACTCATCACTAGCTTTCGTTTGACACCCCAAATATTGAAATTGGAGAAAGTATGAAAAACGGCCATTTTCCAGCAATGCACTCCTTGCAATCCGATCGTTTTCCGAGGGACTCCAGAATATCGTTGTTGTGAAGATCTTTAATTTTTTATGTTCCTGAGTTCAATAACAGCGCAATTTGCATATGCAGGCAGTTCCGACTCCCGTTTCCGATGATTTTACAGCTGTATGGTTTCGGAATCAAAAGTACCCCAACCACGCAAAAAACTGCAATTTTAGGTATCGCGAAGCCGCCTGAATGCACTTTTATTGATTTCTACTCATCACTAGCTTTCGTTTGACACCCCATATATTGAAATTGGAGAAAGTATGAAAAACCGCCATTTTACAGCAACGCACTCCTTGCAATCCGATCGTTTTCCGAGGAACTCCAGAATATCGTTGTAGTGAAGATCTTTAGTTTTCTTATGTTCCTGAGTACAATTACAGCGCGATTCGCATATGGAGGCACTTCCGACTCCCGTTTCCGATGATTTTACAGCTGTATGGTTTCGGAATCAAAAGTACCCCAACCACGCAAAAAACTGCAATTGCAGGTTTCGCGAAGCTGCCTGAATGCATTTTAATTGAGTTCTACTCATCACTAGCTTTCGTTTGACAGCCCATATATTGAAATTGGAGAAAGTATGAAAAACGGCCATTTTCCAGCAACGCACTCCTTGCAATCCGATCGTTTTCCGAGGAACTCCAGAATATCGTTGTAGTGAAGATCTTTAGTTTTCTTATGTTCCTGAGTACAATTACAGCGCGATTCGCATATGGAGGCACTTCCGACTCCCGTTTCCGATGATTTTACAGCTGTATGGTTTCGGAATCAAAAGTACCCCAACCACGCAAAAAACTGCAATTGCAGGTTTCGCGAAGCTGCCTGAATGCATTTTAATTGAGTTCTACTCATCACTAGCTTTCGTTTGACAGCCCATATATTGAAATTGGAGAAAGTATGAAAAACGGCCTTTTTCCAGCAACGCACTCCTTCCAATCCGATCGTTTTCCGAGGAACTCCAGAA
The DNA here is from genome assembly GCA_963969285.1 of Odontomyia ornata. Classification (NCBI taxonomy): domain Eukaryota; kingdom Metazoa; phylum Arthropoda; class Insecta; order Diptera; family Stratiomyidae; genus Odontomyia; species Odontomyia ornata. The sequence goes on from OZ017740.1 coordinate 212,236,945, forward strand.
TATCGTTGTAGTGAAGATCTTTAGTTTTCTTATGTTCCTGAGTACAATAACAGCGCGATTCGCATATGGAGGCACTTCCGACTCCCGTTTCCGATGATTTTACAGCTGTATGGTTTCGGAATCAAAAGTACCCCAACCACGCAAAAAACTGCAATTGCAGGTTTCGCGAAGCTGCCTGAATGCACTTTAATTGAGTTCTACTCATCACTAGCTTTCGTTTGACACCCCATATATTGAAATTGGAGAAAGTATGAAAAACGGCCATTTACCAGCAACGCACTCCTTGCAATCCGATCGTTTTCCGAGGAACTCCAGAATATCGTTGTAGTGAAGATCTTTACTTTTCTTATGTTCCTGAGTACAATTACAGCGCGATTCGCATATGGAGGCACTTCCGACTCCCGTTTCCGATGATTTTACAGCTGTATGGTTTCGGAATCAAAAGTACCCCAACCAGGCAAAAATCAGTAATTGCAGGTATCGCGAAGCTGCCTGAATGCACTTTTATTGAATTCTCATCATCACTAGCTTTCGTTTGACACATTGACATTGAAATTGGAGAACGTATGAAAAACGGCCTTTTTCCAGCAACACACTCCTTGCAATCTGATCGTTTTCCGAGGAACTCCAGAATATCGTTGTAGTGAAGATCTTTAGTTTTTTTATGTTCCTGAGTACAATTACAGCGCGATTTGCATATGCAGGCACTTCCGACTCCCGTTTCCGACGATTTTACAGCTGTATGGTTTCGGAGTCAAAATACCCCAACCAGGCAAAAATCAGCAATTGCAGGTACCGCGAAGCCACCTGAATGCACTTTTATTGAATTCTACTCATCACTAGCTTTCGTTTGACACCCCATATATTGAAATTGGAAAAAGTATGAAAAACGGCCATTTACCAGCAACGCACTCCTTGCAGCCCGATCGTTTTTTGAGGAACCCCAGAATATCGTTGTAGTGAAGATCTTTAATTTTTTTATGTTCCTGAGTACGATAACAGCGCGATTTGCATATGCAGGCAGTTCCGACTCCCGTTTCCGATGATTTTACAGCTGTATGGTTTCGGAATCAAAAGTACCCCAACCACGCAAAAAACTGCAATTCCAGGTATCGCGAAGCTGCCTGAATGCACTTTTATTGAATTCTATCCATCACTAGCTTTCGTTCGATACTCCATATATTGAAATTGGAGAAAGTATGAAAAACCGCCATTTTCCAGCAACGCACTCCTTGCGATCCGATCGTTTTCCGAGGGACTCCAGAATATCGTTGTAGTGAAGATCTTTAATTTGTTTTTGTTCCTGAGTACAATAACAGCGCGATTTGCATATGCAGGCACTTCCGACTCCCATTTCCGATGATTTTACTGCTGTATGGTTTCGGAATCAAAAGTACCCCAACCACACAAAAAACTGCAATTTTAGGTATCGCGAAGCCGCCTGAATGCACTTTTATTGATTTCCACTTATCACTAGTTTTCGTTTGACACCCCATATATTGAAATTGGAGAAAGTATGAATAACGGCCATTTTCCAGCAACGCACTCCTTGCAATCCGATCGTTTTCCGAGGAAATCCAGAATATCGTTGCAGTGAAGATCTTTAATTTTTTTATGTTCCTGAGTACAATAACAGCGCGATTTGCATATGCAGGCACTTCCGACTCCCGTTTCCGATGATTTTACAGCTGTATGGTTTCGGAATCAAAAGTACCCCAACCACGCAAAAAACTGCAATTGCAGGTACCTCGAAGCCGCCTGAATGCACTTTTATTGAATTCTACTCATCACTAGCTTTCGTTTGACACCCCATATATTGAAATTGGAAAAAGTATGAAAAACGGCCATTTACCAGCAGCGCAGTCCTTGCAATCCGATCGTTTGCCGAGGAACTCCAGAATATCGTTGTAGTGAAGATCTTTAATTTTTTTATGTTCCTGAGTACAATAACAGCGCGATTTCCATATGCAGGCACTTCCGACTCCCGTTTCCGATGATTTTACAGCTCTATGGTTTCGGAATCAAAAGTACCCCAACCACGCAAAAAACTGCAATTTTAGGCATCGCGAAGCCGCCTAAATGCACTTTTATTGATTTTTAATCATCACTAGTTTTCGATTGACACCCCATATATTGAAATTGGAGAAAGTATGAATAACGGAATCAAAAGGCCTCCAACCACGCAAAAAACTGCAATTGTAGGTATCGCGAAGCTGCCTGAATGCACTTAAATTGAGTTCTACTCATCACTAGCTTTCGTTTGACACCCCATATATTGAAATTGGAGAAAGTATGAAAAACGGCCTTTTTCCAGCAACGCACTCCTTGCAATCTGATCGTTTTTCGAGGAAATTCAGAATATCGTTGCAGTGAAGATCTTCTTCTTTCGTTTGACACCCCATATATTGAAATTGGAAAAAGTATGAAGAACGGCCATTTACCAGCAGCGCAGTCCTTGCAATCCGATCGTTTGCCGAGGAACTCCAGAATATCGTTGTAGTGAAGATCTTTAATTTTTTTATGTTCCTGAGTACAATAACAGCGCGATTTGCATATGCAGGCACTTCCGACTCCCGTTTCCGATGATTTTACAGCTGTATGGTTTCGGAATCAAAAGTACCCCAACCACGCAAAAAACTGCAATTTTAGGTATCGCGAAGCCGCCTGAATGCACTTTTATTGATTTCTACTCATCACTAGTTTTCGATTGACACCCCATATATTGAAATTGGAGAAAGTATGAAAAACGGCCATTTTCCAGCAACGCACTCCTTGCAATCCGATAGTTTTCCGAGGAACTCCAGAATATCGTTGCAGTGAAGATCTTCAATTTTTTTATGTTCCTTAGTACAATAACAGCGCGATTTGCATATGCAGGCACTTCCGACTCCCGTTTCCGATGATTTTACAGCTGTATGGTTTCGGAATCAAAAGGCCTCCAACCACGCAAAAAACTGCAATTGCAGGTATCGCGAAGCTGCCTGAATGCACTTTAATTGAGTTCTACTCATCACTAGCTTTCGTTTGACACCCCATATATTGAAATTGGAGAAAGTATGAAAAACGGCCTTTTTCCAGCAACGCACTCCTTGCAATCTGATCGTTTTCCGAGGAACTCCAGAATATCGTTGTAGTGAAGATCTTTAGTTTTCTTATGTTCCTGAGGAAAATTACAGGGCGATTTGCATATGCAGGCACTTCCGACTCCCGTTTCCGATGATTTTACAGCTGTATGGTTTCGGAGTCAAAATACCCCAACCAGGCAAAAATCAGCAATTGCAGGTACCGCGAAGCCGCCTGAATGCACTTTTATTGAATTCTACTCATCACTAGCTTTCGTTTGACACCCCATATATTGAAATTGGATAAAGTATGAATAACGGCCATTTTCCAGCAACGCACTCCTTGCAATCCGATCGTTTTTTGAGGAACTCCAGAATATCGTTGTAGTGAAGATCTTTAATTTTTTTATGTTCCTGAGTACAATAACAGCGCGATTTGCATATGCAGGCACTTCCGACTCCCGTTTCCGATGATTTTACAGCTGTATGGTTTCGGAATCAAAAGTACCCCAACCACGCAAAAAACTGCAATTCCAGGTATCGCGAAGCTGCCTGAATGCAGTTTTATTGAATTCTATCCATCACTAGCTTTCGTTCGACACTCCATATATTGAAATTGGAGAAAGTATGAAAAACCGCCATTTCCCAGCAACGCACTCCTTGCAATCCGATCGTTTTCCGAGGGACTCCAGAATATCGTTCCTATGAAGATCTTAAATTTGTTTATGTTCCTGAGTACAATAACAGCGCGATTTGCATATGCAGGCACTTCCGACTCCCGTTTCCGATGATTTTACAGCTGTATGGTTTCTCAATCTAAAGTACCCCAACCACGCAAAAAACTGCAATTTTAAGTATCGCGAAGCCGCCTGAATGCACTTTTATTGAATTCTACTCATCACTAGTTTTCGATTGACACCCCATATATTGAAATTGGAGAAAGTATGAATAACGGCCATTTTCCAGCAACGCACTCCTTGCAATCCGATCGTTTCCCGAAGAAATCCAGAATATCGTTGCAGTGAAGATCTTTAATTTTTTTATGTTCCTGAGTACAATAACAGCGCGATTTGCATATGCAGGCACTTCCGACTCCCGTTTCCGATGATTTTACAGCTGTATGGTTTCGGAATCAAAAGTACCCCAACCACGCAAAAAACTGCAATTCCAGGTATCGCGAAGCTGCCTGAATGCACTTTTATTGAATTCTATCCATCACTAGCTGTCGTTCGACACTCCATATATTGAAATTGGAGAAAGTATGAAAAACTGCCATTTTCCAGCAACGCACTCCTTGCAATCCGATCGTTTTCCGAGGGACTCCAGAATATCGTTCCAGTGAAAATCTTAAATTTGTTTATGTTCCTGAGTACAATAACAGCGCGATTTGCATATGCAGGCACTTCCGACTCCCGTTTCCGATGATTTTACAGCTGTATGGTTTCGGAATCAAAAGTACCCAACCACGCAAAAAACTGCAATTCCAGGTATCGCGAAGCTGCCTGAATGCACTTTTATTGAATTCTATCCATCACTAGCTTTCGTTCGACACTCCATATATTGAAATTGGAGAAAGTATGAAAAACCGCCATTTTCCAGCAACGCACTCCTTGCAATCCGATCGTTTTCCGAGGGACTCCAGAATATCGTTCCAGTGAAAATCTTAAATTTGTTTATGTTCCTGAGTACAATAACAGCGCGATTTGCATATGCAGGCACTTCCGACTCCCGTTTCCGATGATTTTACAGCTGTATGGTTTCGGAATCTAAAGTACCCCAACCACGCAAAAAACTGCAATTTTAGGTATCGCGAAGCCGCCTCAATGCACTTTTATTGAATTCTACTCATCACTAGTTTTCGATTGACACCCCATATATTGAAATTGGAGAAAGTATGAATAACGGCCATTTTCCAGCAACGCACTCCTTGCAATCCGATCGTTTCCCGAAGAAATCCAGAATATCGTTGCAGTGAAGATCTTTAATTTTTTTATGTTCCTGAGTACAATAACAGCGCGATTTGCATATGCAGGCACTTCCGACTCCCGTTTCCGATGATTTTACAGCTGTATGGTTTCGGAATCAAAAGTACCCCAACCACGCAAAAAACTGCAATTCCAGGTATCGCGAAGCTGCCTGAATGCACTTTTATTGAATTCTATCCATCACTAGCTGTCGTTCGACACTCCATATATTGAAATTGGAGAAAGTATGAAAAACCGCCATTTTCCAGCAACGCACTCCTTGCAATCCGATCGTTTTCCGAGGGACTCCAGAATATCGTTGTAGTGAAGATCTTTAATTTGTTTATGTTCCTGAGTACAATAACAGCGCGATTTGCATATGCAGGTACTTCCGACTCCCGTTTCCGATGATTTTACAGCTGTATGGTTTCGGAATCAAAAGCACCCCAACCACGCAAAAAACTGCAATTTTAGGTATCGCGAAGCCGCCTGAATGCAGTTTTATTGATTTCTACTCATCACTAGTTTTCGTTTGACACCCCATATATTGAAATTGGAGAAAGTATGAAAAACGGCCATTTTCCAGCAACGATCTCCTTGCAATCCGATCGTTTTCCGAGGAAATCCAGAATATCGTTGCAGTGAAGATCTTTAATTTGTTTATGTTCCTGAGTACAATAACAGCGCGATTTGCATATGCAGGCACTTCCGACTCCCGTTTCCGATGATTTTACAGCTGTATGGTTTCGGAATCAAAAGGCCTCCAACCACGCAAAAAACTGCAATTGCAGGTATCGCGAAGCTGCCTGAATGCACTTTAATTGAGTTCTACTCATCACTAGCTTTCGTTTGACACCCCATATATTGAAATTGGAGAAAGTATGAATAACGGCCATTTTCCAGCAACGCACTACTTGCAATCCGATCGTTTTTTGAGGAACTCCAGAATATCGTTGTAGTGAAGATCTTTAATTTTTTTATGTTCCTGAGTACGATAACAGCGCGATTTGCATATGCAGGCACTTCCGACTCCCGTTTCCGATGATTTTACAGCTGTATGGTTTCGGAATCAAAAGTACCCCAACCACGCAAAAAACTGCAATTTTTGGTATTGCGAAGCCGCCTGAATGCACTTCTATTGAAATCTACTCATCACTAGCTTTCGTTTGACACCCCATATATTGAAATTGGAGAAAGTATGAAAAACGGTCATTTTCCACCAACGCACTCCTTGCAATCCGATCGTTTTCCGAGGAACTCCAGAATATCGTTGTAGTGAAGATCTTTAATTTTTTTATGTTCCTGAGTACAATAGCAGCGCGATTTGCATATGCAGGCACTTCCGACTCCCGTTTCCGATGATTTTACAGCTGTATGGTTTCGGAATCAAAAGTACCCCAACCACGCAAAAAACTGCAATTTTTGGTATCGCGAAGCCGCCTGAATGCACTTTTATTGAAATCTACTCATCACTAGTTTTCGTTTGGCACCCCATATATTGAAATCGGAGAAAGTATGAATAACGGCCATTTTCCAGCAACGCACTCCTTGCAATCCGATCGTTTTCCGAGGAAATCCAGAATATCGTTGCAGTGAAGATCTTTAATTTTTTTATGTCCCTGAGTACAATAACAGCGCGTTTTGCATATGCAGGCACTTCCAACTCCCGTTTCCGATGATTTTACAGCTGTATGGTTTCGGAATCAAAAGGCCTCCAACCGCGCAAAAAACTGCAATTGCAGGTATCGCGAAGCTGCCTGAATGCACTTTAATTGAGTTTTACTCATCACTAGCTTTCGTTTGACACCCCATATATTGAAATTGGAGAAAGTATGAAAAACGGCCATTTTCCAGCAACGCACTCCTTGCAATCCGATCGTTTTCCAAGGAACTCCAGAATATTGTTGTAGTGAAGATCTTTAATTTTTTATGTTCCTGAGTTCAATAACAGCGCAATTTGCATATGCAGGCACTTCCGACTTCCGTTTCCGATGATTTTACAGCTGTATGGTTTCGGAATCAAAAGTACCCCAACCACGCAAAAAACTGCAATTTTAGGTATCGCGAAGCCGCCTGAATGCACTTTTATTGATTTCTACTCATCACTAGCTTTCGTTTGACACCCCATATATTGAAATTGGAAAAAGTATGAAAAACGGCCATTTTCCAGCAACGCACTCCTTGCAATCCGATCGTTTTTTGAGGAACTCCAGAATATCGTTGTAGTGAAGATCTTTAATTTTTCTATGTTCCTGAGTACAATTACAGCGCGATTTGCAAATGCAGGCACTTCCGACTCCCGTTTCCGATGATTTTACAGCTGTATGGTTTCGGAATCAAAAGTACCCCAACCACGCAAAAAACTGCAATTCCAGGTATCGCGAAGCTGCCTGAATGCACTTTTGTTGAATTCTATCCAACACTAGCTTTCGTTTGACACTCCATATATTGATATTGGAGAAAGTATAAAAAACGGCCATTTTCCAGCAACGCACTCCTTGCAATCAGATCGTTTTCCGAGGGACTCCAGAATATCGTTGCAGTGAAGATCTTTAATTTGTTTATGTTCCTGAGTACAATAACAGCGCGATTTGCATATGCAGGCACTTCCGACTCCCGTTTCCGATGATTTAACAGCTGTATGGTTTCGGAATCAAAAGTACCCCAACCATGCAAAAAACTGCAATTCCAGGTATCGCGAAGCTGCCTGAATGCACTTTTATTGAATTCTACTCATCACTAGCTTTCGTTTGACACTCCATATATTGATATTGGAGAAAGTATGAACAACGGCCATTTTCCAGCAACGCACTCCTTGCAATCAGATCGTTTTCCGAGGGACTCCAGAATATCGTTGTAGTGAAGATCTTTCATTTATTTATGTTCCTGAGTACAATAACAGCGCGATTTGCATACGCAGGTACTTCCGACTCCCGTTTCCGATGATTTTACAGGTGTATGGTTTCGGAATCAAAAGTACCCCAACCACGCAAAAAACTGCAATTCCAGGTATCGCGAAGCTGCCTGAATGCACTTTTATTGAATTCTATCCATCACTAGCTTTCGTTTGACACTCCATATATTGATATTGGAGAAAGTATAAACAACGGCCATTTTCCAGCAACGCACTCCTTGCAATCAGATCGTTTTCCAAGGGACTCCAGAATATCGTTGTAGTGAAGATCTTTAATTTGTTTATGTTCCTGAGTACAATAACAGCGCGATTTGCATATGCAGGCACTTCCGACTCCCGTTTCCGATGATTTTACAGCTGTATGGTTTCGGAATCAAACGTACCCCAACCACGCAAAAAACTGCAATTCCAGGTATCGCGAAGCTGCCTGAATGCACTTTTATTGAATTCTATCCATCACTAGCTTTCGTTTGACACTCCATATATTGATATTGGAGAAAGTATAAAAAACGGCCATTTTCCAGCAACGCACTCCTTGCAATCAGATCGTTTTCCAAGGGACTCCAGAATATCGTTGTAGTGAAGATCTTTAATTTGTTTATGTTCCTGAGTACAATAACAGCGCGATTTGCATATGCAGGCACTTCCGACTCCCGTTTCCGATGATTTTACAGCTGTATGGTTTCGGAATCAAAAGTACCCCAACCACGCAAAAAACGGCTATTTTAGGTATCGCGAAGCCACCTGAATGCACTTTCATTGATTTCTACTCATCACTAGTTTTCGTTTGACACCCCATATATTGAAATTGGAGAAAGTATGAATAACGGCGATTTTCCAGCAACGCACTCCTTGCAATCCGATCGTTTTCCGAGGAAATCCAGAATATCGTTACAGTGAAGATTTTTAATTTGTTTATGTTCCTGAGTACCATAACAGCGCGATTTGCATATGCAGGCACTTCCGACTCCCGTTTCCGATGATTTTACAGCTGTATGGTTTTGGAATCAAAAGTACCCCAACCACGCAAAAAACTGCAATTGCAGGTACCGCGAAGCCGCCTGAATGAATTTTTATTGAATTCTACTCATCGCTAGCTTTCGTTTGACACCCCATATATTGAAATTGGAAAAAGTATGAAAAACGGCCATTTACCAGCAACGCACTCCTTGCAATCCGATCGTTTGTCGAGGAACTCCAGAATATCGTTGTAGTGAAGATCTTTAATTTTTTTATGTTCCTGAGTACAATAACAGCGCGATTTGCATATGCAGGCACTTCCGACTCCCGTTTCCGATGATTTTACAGCTGTATGGTTTCGGAATCAAAAGTACCCCAACCACGCAAAAAACTGCAATTGCAGGTTTCGCGAAGCTGCCTGAATGCACTTTAATTGAGTTCTACTCATCACTAGCTTTCGTTTGACACCCCATATATTGAAATCCGAGAATGTATGAAAAACGGCCTTTTTCCAGCAACGCACTCCTTGCAATCCGATCGTTTTCCGAGGAACTCCAGAATATCGTTGTAGTGAAGATCTTTAGTTTTCTTATGTTCCTGAGTACAATTACAGCGCGATTCGCATATGGAGGCACTTCCGACTCCCATTTCCGATGATTTTACAGCTGTATGGTTTCGGAATCAAAAGTACCCCAACCAGGCAAAAATCAGTAATTGCAGGTATCGCGAAGCTGCCTGAATGCACTTTTATTGAATTCTAATCATCACTAGCTTTCGTTTGACACCCCATATATTGATATTGGAGAAAGTATAAACTCCGGCCATTTTCCAGCAACGCACTCCTTGCAACCCGACCGTTTTCCGAGGAACTCAAAAGTACCCCAACCACGCAAAAAACTGCAATTCCAGGTATCGCGAAGCTGCCTGAATGCACTTTTATTGAATTCTATCCATCACTAGCTTTCGTTTGACACTCCATATATTGATATTGGAGAAAGTATGAAAAACGGCCATTTTCTAGCAACGCGCTCCTTGCAATCAGATCGTTTTCCGAGGGACTCCAGAATATCGTTGTAGTGAAGATCTTTAATTTTTTCTGTTCCTGAGTTCAATAACAGCGCGATTTGCATATGCAGGCACTTCCGACTCCCGTTTCCGATGATTTTACAGCTGTATGGTTTTGGAATCAAAAGTACCCCAACCACGCAAAAAACTGCAATTGCAGGTACCGCGAAGCCGCCTGAATGAATTTTTATTGAATTCTACTCATCGCTAGCTTTCGTTTGACACCCCATATATTGAAATTGGAAAAAGTATGAAAAACGGCCATTTACCAGCAACGCACTCCTTGCAATCCGATCGTTTGTCGAGGAACTCCAGAATATCGTTGTAGTGAAGATCTTTAATTTTTTTATGTTCCTGAGTACAATAACAGCGCGATTTGCATATGCAGGCACTTCCGACTCCCGTTTCCGATGATTTTACAGCTGTATGGTTTCGGAATCAAAAGTACCCCAACCACGCAAAAAACTGCAATTCCAGGTATCGCGAAGCTGCCTGAATGCACTTTTATTGAATTCTATCCATCACTAGCTTTCGTTTGACACTCCATATATTGATATTGGAGAAAGTATGAAAAACGGCCATTTTCTAGCAACGCGCTCCTTGCAATCAGATCGTTTTCCGAGGGACTCCAGAATATCGTTGTAGTGAAGATCTTTCATTTATTTATGTTCCTGAGTACAATAACAGCGCGATTTGCATACGCAGGCACTTCCGACTCCCGTTTTCGATGATTTTATAGCTGTATGGTTTCGGAATCAAAAGGCCTCCAACCACGCAAAAAACTGCAATTGCAGGTATCGCGAAGCTGCCTGAATGCACTTTAATTGAGTTCTACTCATCACTAGCTTTCGTTTGACACCCCATAGATTGAAATTGGAGAAAGTATGAAAAACGGCCATTTTCCAGCAACGCACTCCTTGCAATCCGATCGTTTTTTGAGGAACTCCAGAATATCGTTGTAGTGAAGGTCTTTAGTTTTTTTATGTTCCTGAGTACAATAACAGCGCGATTTGCATATGCAGGCACTTCCGACTCCCGTTTCCGATGATTTTACAGCTGTATGGTTTCGGAATCAAACGTACCCCAACCACGCAAAAAACTGCAATTTTTGGTATCGTGAAGCCGCCTGAATGCACTTTTATTGAAATTTACTCATCACTAGCTTTCGTTTGACACCCCATATATTGAAATTGGAGAAAGTATGAATAACGGCCATTTTCCAGCAACGCACTCCTTGCAATCCGATCGTTTTTTGAGGAACTCCAGAATATCGTTGTAGTGAAGGTCTTTAATTTTTTTATGTTCCTGAGTACAATAACAGCGCGATTTGCATATGCAGGCACTTCCGACTCCCGTTTCCGATGATTTTACAGCTGTATGGTTTCGGAATCAAAAGTACCCCAACCACGCAAAAAACTGCAACTGCAGGTATCGCGAAGCCGCCTGAATGCACTTTTATTGAAATCTACTCATCACTAGCTTTCGTTTGACACCCCATATATTGAAATTGGAGAAAGTATGAAAAACCGCCATTTTCCAGCAACGCACTCCTTGCAATCCGATCGTTTTCCGAGGGACTCCAGAATATCGTTGTAGTGAAGATCTTTGATTTGTTTATGTTCCTGAGTACAATAACAGCGCGATTTGCATATGCAGGCACTTCCGACTCCCGTTTCCGATGATTTTACAGCTGTATGGTTTCGGAATCAAAAGTACCCCAACCACGCAAAAAACTGCAATTTTAGGTATCGCGAAGCCGCGTGAATGCACTTTTGTTGATTTCTTCTCATCACTAGTTTTCGTTTGACACCCCATATATTGAAATTGGAGAAAGTATGAACAACGGCCATTTTCCAGCAACGCACTCCTTGCAATCCGATCGTTTTCCGAGGAAATCCAGAATATCGTTGCAGTGAAGATCTTAAATTTTTTTATGTTCCGGAGTACAATAACAACGCGATTTGCATATGCAGGCACTTCCGACTCCCGTTTCCGATGATTTTACAGCTGTATCGTTTCGGAATCAAAGGTACCCCAACAACGCAAAAAACTGCAATTTTAGGTATCGCGAAGCCGCCTGAATGCACTTTTATTGATTTCTACTCATCACTAGTTTTCGTTTGACACCCCATATATTGAAATTGGAGAAAGTATGAATAACGGCCATTTTCCAGCAACGCACTCCTTGCAATCCGATCGTTTTCCGAGGAAATCCAGAATATCGTTGTAGTGAAGATCTTTAATTTTTTATGTTCCTGAGTTCAATAACAGCGCGATTTGCATATGCAGGCACTTCCGACTCCCGTTTCCGATGATTTTACAGCTCTATGGTTTCGGAATCAAAAGTACCCCAACAACGCAAAAAACTGCAATTTTAGGTATCGCGAAGCCGCCTGAATGCACTTTTATTGATTTCTACTCATCACTAGTTTTCGATTGACACCCCATATATTGAAATTGGAGAAAGTATGAATAACGGCCATTTTCCAGCAACGCACTCCTTGCAATCCGATCGTTTTCCGAGGAAATCCAGAATATCGTTGCAGTGAAGATCTTTAATTTTTTTATGTTCCTGAGTACAATAACAGCGCGATTTGCATATGCAGGCACTTCCGACTTCCGTTTCCGATGATTTTACAGCTGTATGGTTTCGGAATCAAAAGGCCTCCAACCACGCAAAAAACTGCAATTGCAGGTATCGCGAAGCTGCCTGAATGCACTTTAATTGAGTTCTACTCATCACTAGCTTTCGTTTGACACCCCATATATTGAAATTGGAGAAAGTATGAACTACGGCCATTTTCCAGCAACGCACTCCTTGCAATCCGATCGTTTTCCGAGGAACTCCAGAATATCGTTGTAGTGAAGATCTTTAGTTTTCTTATGTTCCTGAGTACAATAACAGCGCGATTTGCATATGCAGGCACCTCCGACTCCCGTTTCCGATGATTTTACAGCTGTATGGTTTCGGAATCAAAAGTACCCCAACCACGCAAAAAACTGCAATTCCAGGTATCGCGAAGCTGCCTGAATGCACTTTTATTGAATTCTATCCAACACTAGCTTTCGTTTGACACTCCATATATTGATATTGGAGAAAGTATAAAAAACGGCCATTTTCCAGCAACGCACTCCTTGCAATCAGATCGTTTTCCGAGGGATCCAGAATATCGTTGTAGTGAAGATCTTTAATTTGTTTATGTTCCTGAGTACAATAACAGCGCGATTTGCATATGCAGGCACTTCCGACTCCCGTTTCCGATGATTTAACAGCTGTATGGTTTCGGAATCAAAAGTACCCCAACCACGCAAAAAACTGCAATTCCAGGTATCGCGAAGCTGCCTGAATGCACTTTTATTGAATTCTATCTATCACTAGCTTTCGTTTGACACTCCATATATTGATATTGGAGAAAGTATGAACAACGGCCATTTTCCAGCAACGCACTCCTTGCAATCAGATCGTTTTCCGAGGGACCCCAGAATATCGTTGTAGTGAAGATCTTTCATTTATTTATGTTCCTGAGTACAAAAACAGCGCGATTTGCATACGCAGGTACTTCCGACTCCCGTTTCCGATGATTATACAGGTGTATGGTTTCGGAATCAAAAGTACCCCAACCACGCAAAAAACTGCAATTCCAGGTATCGCGAAGCTGCCTGAATGCACTTTTATTGAATTCTATCCATCACTAGCTTTCGTTTGACACTCCATATATTGATATTGGAGAAAGTATAAACAACGGCCATTTTCCAGCAACGCACTCCTTGCAATCAGATCGTTTTCCAAGGGACTCCAGAATATCGTTGTAGTGAAGATCTTTAATTTGTTTATGTTCTTGAGTACAATAACAGCGCGATTTGCATATGCAGGCACTTCCGACTCCCGTTTCCGATGATTTTACAGCTGTATGGTTTCGGAATCAAACGTACCCCAACCACGCAAAAAACTGCAATTCCAGGTATCGCGAAGCTGCCTGAATGCACTTTTATTGAATTCTATCCATCACTAGCTTTCGTTTGACACTCCATATATTGATATTGGAGAAAGTATAAAAAACGGCCATTTTCCAGCAACGCACTCCTTGCAATCAGATCGTTTTCCAAGGGACTCCAGAATATCGTTGTAGTGAAGATCTTTAATTTGTTTATGTTCCTGAGTACAATAACAGCGCGATTTGCATATGCAGGCACTTCCGACTCCCGTTTCCGATGATTTTACAGCTGTATGGTTTCGGAATCAAAAGTACCCCAACCACGCAAAAAACTGCTATTTTAGGTATCGCGAAGCCGCCTGAATGCACTTTTATTGATTTCTACTCATCACTAGTTTTCGTTTGACACCCCATATATTGAAATTGGAGAAAGTATGAATAACGGCCATTTTCCAGCAACGCACTCCTTGCAATCCGATCGTTTTCCGAGGAAATCCAGAATATCGTTACAGTGAAGATTTTTAATTTGTTTATGTTCCTGAGTACAATTACAGCGCGATTTGCATATGCAGGCACTTCCGACTCCCGTTTCCGATGATTTTACAGCTGTATGGTTTTGGAATCAAAAGTACCCCAACCACGCAAAAAACTGCAATTGCAGGTACCGCGAAGCCGCCTGAATGAATTTTTATTGAATTCTACTCATCGCTAGCTTTCGTTTGACACCCCATATATTGAAATTGGAAAAAGTATGAACTACGGCCATTTACCAGCAACGCACTCCTTGCAATCCGATCGTTTGTCGAGGAACTCCAGAATATGGTTGTAGTGAAGATCTTTAATTTTTTTATGTTCCTGAGTACAATAACAGCGCGATTTGCATATGCAGGCACTTCCGACTCCCGTTTCCGATGATTTTACAGCTGTATGGTTTCGGAATCAAAAGTACCCCAACCACGCAAAAAACTGCAATTGCAGGTTTCGCGAAGCTGCCTGAATGCACTTTAATTGAGTTCTACTCATCACTAGCTTTCGTTTGACACCCCATATATTGAAATCGGAGAATGTATGAAAAACGGCCTTTTTCCAGCAACGCACTCCTTGCAATCCGATCGTTTTCCGAGGAACTCCAGAATATCGTTGTAGTGAAGATCTTTAGTTTTTTATGTTCCTGAGTACAATTACAGCGCGATTCGCATATGGAGGCACTTCCGACTCCCATATCCGATGATTTTACAGCTGTATGGTTTCGGAATCAAAAGTACCCCAACCAGGCAAAAATCAGTAATTGCAGGTATCGCGAAGCTGCCTGAATGCACTTTTATTGAATTCTAATCATCACTAGCTTTCGTTTGACACCCCATATATTGATATTGGAGAAAGTATAAACTCCGGCCATTTTCCAGCAACGCACTCCTTGCAATCCGACCGTTTTCCGAGGAACTCAAAAGTACCCCAACCACGCAAAAAACTGCAATTCCAGGTATCGCGAAGCTGCCTGAATGCACTTTTATTGAATTCTATCCATCACTAGCTTTCGTTTGACACTCCATATATTGATATTGGAGAAAGTATGAAAAACCGCCATTTTACAGCAACGCACTCCTTGCAATCAGATCGTTTTCCGAGGGACTCCAGAATATCGTTGTAGTGAAGATCTTTAATTTTTTCTGTTCCTGAGTTCAATAACAGCGCGATTTGCATATGCAGGCACTTCCGACTCCCGTTTCCGATGATTTTACAGCTGTATGGTTTCGGAATCAAAAGTACCCCAACCACGCAAAAAACTGCAATTCCAGGTATCGCGAAGCTGCCTGAATGCACTTTTATTGAATTCTATCCATCACTAGCTTTCGTTTGACACTCCATATATTGATATTGGAGAAAGTATGAATAACGGCCATTTTCCAGCAACGCACTCCTTGCAAATCGATCGTTTTTTGAGGAACTCCAGAATATTGTTGTAGTGAAGGTCTTTAATTTTTTTATGTTCCTGAGTACAATAACAGCGCGATTTGCATATGCAGGCACTTCCGACTCCCGTTTCCGATGATTTTACAGCTGTATGGTTTCGGAATCAAAAGTACCCCAACCACGCAAAAAACTGCAATTGCAGGTATCGCGAAGCCGCCTGAATGCACTTTTATTGAAATCTACTCATCACTAGCTTTCGTTTGACACCCCATATATTGAAATTGGAGAAAGTATGAAAAACGGCCATTTTCCAGCAACGCACTCCTTGCGATCCGATCGTTTTTTGAGGAACTCCAGAATATCGTTGTAGTGAAGGTCTTTAATTTTTTTATGTTCCTGAGTACAATAACAGCGCGATTTGCATATGCAGGCACTTCCGACTCCCGTTTCCGATGATTTTACAGCTGTATGGTTTCGGAATCAAAAGTACCCCAACCACGCAAAAAACTGCAATTTTTGGTATCGCGAAGCCGCCTGAATGCACTTTTATTGAAATCTACTCATCACTAGCTTTCGTTTGACACCCCATATATTGAAATTGGAGAAAGTATGAATAACGGCCATTTTCCAGCAACGCACTCCTTGCAAATCGATCGTTTTTTGAGGAACTCCAGAATATTGTTGTAGTGAAGGTCTTTAATTTTTTTATGTTCCTGAGTACAATAACAGCGCGATTTGCATATGCAGGCACTTCCGACTCCCGTTTCCGATGATTTTACAGCTGTATGGTTTCGGAATCAAAAGTACCCCAACCACGCAAAAAACTGCAATTGCAGGTATCGCGAAGCTGCCTGAATGCACTTTAATTGAGTTCTACTCATCACTAGCTTTCGTTTGACACCCCATATATTGAAATTGGAGAAAGTATGAAAAACGGCCATTTTCCAGCAACGCACTCCTTGCGATCCGATCGTTTTTTGAGGAACTCCAGAATATCGTTGTAGTGAAGGTCTTTAATTTTTTTATGTTCCTGAGTACAATAACAGCGCGATTTGCATATGCAGGCACTTCCGACTCCCGTTTCCGATGATTTTACAGCTGTATGGTTTCGGAATCAAAAGTACCCCAACCACGCAAAAAACTGCAATTTTTGGTATCGCGAAGCCGCCTGAATGCACTTTTATTGAAATCTACTCATCACTAGCTTTCGTTTGACACCCCATATATTGAAATTGGAGAAAGTATGAATAACGGCCATTTTCCAGCAACGCACTCCTTGCAAATCGATCGTTTTTTGAGGAACTCCAGAATATTGTTGTAGTGAAGGTCTTTAATTTTTTTATGTTCCTGAGTACAATAACAGCGCGATTTGCATATGCAGGCACTTCCGACTCCCGTTTCCGATGATTTTACAGCTGTATGGTTTCGGAATCAAAAGTACCCCAACCACGCAAAAAACTGCAATTGCAGGTATCGCGAAGCCGCCTGAATGCACTTTTATTGAAATCTACTCATCACTAGCTTTCGTTTGACACCCCATGTATTGAAATTGGAGAAAGTATGAAAAACCGCCATTTTCCAGCAACGCACTCCTTGCAATCCGATCGTTTTCCGAGGGACTCCAGAATATCGTTGTAGTGAAGATCTTTGATTTGTTTATGTTCCTGAGTACAATAACAGCGCGATTTGCATATGCAGGCACTTCCGACTCCCGTTTCCGATGATTTTACAGCTGTATGGTTTCGGAATCAAAAGTACCCCAACCACGCAAAAAACTGCAATTTTAGGTATCGCGAAGCCGCGTGAATGCACTTTTGTTGATTTCTTCTCATCACTAGTTTTCGTTTGACACCCCATATATTGAAATTGGAGAAAGTATGAACAACGGCCATTTTCCAGCAACGCACTCCTTGCAATCCGATCGTTTTCCGAGGAAATCCAGAATATCGTTGCAGTGAAGATCTTTAATTTTTTATGTTCCTGAGTACAATAACAGCGCGATTTGCATATGCAGGCACTTCCGACTCCCGTTTCCGATGATTTTACAGCTGTATGGTTTCGGAATCAAAAGTACCCCAACCACGCAAAAAACTGCAATTTTAGGTATCGCGAAGCTGCCTGAATGGACTTTTATTGATTTCTACTCATCACTAGTTTTCGATTGACACCCCATATATTGAAATTGGAGAAAGTATGAATAACGGCCATTTTCCAGCAACGCACTCCTTGCAATCCGATCGTTTTCCGAGGAAATCCAGAATATCGTTGCAGTGAAGATCTTTAATTTTTTTATGTTCCTGAGTACAATAACAGCGCGATTTGCATATGCAGGCACTTTCGACTCCCGTTTCCGATGATTTTACAGCTGTATGGTTTTGGAATCAAAAGTACCCCAACCACGCAAAAAACTGCAAGTGCAGGTATCGAGAAGCTGCCTGAATTCGTTGTTATTGAAATCTACTCATCACTAGCTTTCGTTTGACACCCCATATATTGAAATTGGAGAAAGTATGAAAAACGGCCATTTTCCAGCAACGCACTACTTGCAATCCGATCGTTTTTTGAGGAACTCCAGAATATCGTTGTAGTGAAGATCTTTTATTTTTTTTATGTTCCTGAGTACAATAACAGCGCGATTTGCATATGCAGGCACTTCCGACTCCCGTTTCCGATGATTTTACAGCTGTATGGTTTCGGAATCAAAAGTAACCCAACCACGCAAACAACTGCAATTCCAGGTATCGCGAAGCCGCCTGAATGCACTTTTATTGAATTCTATCCATCACTAGCTTTCGTTCGACACTCCATATATTGAAATTGGAGAAAGTATGAAAAACCGCCATTTTCCAGCAACGCACTCCTTGCAATCCGATCGTTTTCCGAGGAACTCCAGAATATCGTTGTAGTGAAGATCTTTAATTTTTTATGTTCCTGAGTTCAATAACAGCGCGATTTGCATATGCAGGCACTTCCGACTCCCATTTCCGATGATTTTACAGCTGTATGGTTTTGGAATCAAAAGTACCCCAACCACGCAAAAAACTGCAATTGCAGGTACCGCGAAGCCGCCTGAATGCACTTTTATTGAATTCTACTCATCACTAGCTTTCGTTTGACACCCCATATATTGAAATTGGAAAAAGTATGAAAAACGGCCATTTACCAGCAACGCACTCCTTGCAATCCGATCGTTTTCCGAGGAAATCCAGAATATCGTTGTAGTGAAGATCTTTAATTTTTTTATGTTCCTGAGTACAATAACAACGCGATTTGCATATGCAGGCACTTCCGACTCCCGTTTCCGATGATTTTACAGGTGTATGGTTTCGGAATCAAAAGTAACCCAACCACGCACAAAACTGCAATTCCAGGTATCGCGAAACTGCCTGAATGCACTTTTATTGAATTCTATCCATCACTAGCTTTCGTTTGACACTCCATATATTGATATTGGAGAAAGTATGAAAAACGGCCATTTTCCAGCAACGCGCTCCTTGCAATCAGATCGTTTTCCGAGGGACTCCAGAATATCGTTGTAGTGAAGATCTTTAATTTGTTTATGTTCCTGAGTACAATAACAGCGCGATTTGCATATGCAGGCACTTCCGACTCCCGTTTCCGATGATTTTACAGCTGTATGGTTTCGGAATCAAAAGTACCCCAACCACGCAAAACACTGCAATTTTAGGTATCGCGAAGCCACCTGAATGCACTTTTATTGATTTCTACTCATCACTAGTTTTCGATTGACACCCCATAGATTGAAATTGGAGAAAGTATGAATAACGGCCATTTTCCAGCAACGCACTCATTGCAATCCGATCGTTTTCCGAGGAAATCCAGAATATCGTTGCAGTGAAGATATTTAATTTTTTTATGTTCCTGAGTACAATAACAGCGCGATTTGCATATGCAGGCACTTCCGACTCCCGTTTCCGATGATTTTACAGCTGTATGGTTTCGGACTCAAAAGGCCTCCAACCACGCAAAAAACTGCAATTGCAGGTATCGCGAAGCTGCCTGAATGCACTTTAATTGAGTTCTACTCATCACTAGCTTTCGTTTGACACCCCATATATTGAAATTGGAGAAAGTATGAAAAACGGCCTTTTTCCAGCAACGCACTCCTTGCAATCCGATCGTTTTCCGAGGAACTCCAGAATATCGTTGTAGTGAAGATCTTTAGTTTTCTTATGTTCCTGAGTACAATTACAGCGCGATTTGCATATGCAGGCACTTCCGACTCCCGTTTCCGATGATTTTACAGCTTTATGGTTTCGAAGTCAAAATACCCCAACTAGGCAAAAATCAGCAATTGCAGGTACCGCGAAGCCGCCTGAATGCACTTTGATTGAATTCTACTCATCACTAGCTTTCGTTTGACACCCCATATATTGAAATTGGAAAAAGTATGAAAGACGGCCATTTACCAGCAACGCACTCCTTGCAATCCGATCGTTTTTCGAGGAACTCCAGAATATCGTTGTAGTGAAGATCTTTAATTTTTATATGTTCCTGAGTACGATAACAGCGCGATTTGCATATGCAGGCACTTCCGACTCCCGTTTCCGATGATTTTACAGCTGTATGGTTTTGGAATCAAAAGTACCCCAACAACGCAAAAAATTGCAATTGCAGGTACCGTGAAGCCGCCTGAATGCACTTTATCGAATTCTATTCATCACTTGCTTTCGTTTGACACCCTATACATTGATATTGGAGAAAGTATGAATAACGGCCATTTTCCAGCAACGCATTCCTTGCAATCCGATCGTTTGCCGAGGAACTCCAGAATATCGTTGTAGTGAAGATCTTGAATTTTTGTATGTTCCTGAGTACAATAGCAGCGCGATTTGCATGTTCAGGCACTGCCGACTCCCGTTTCCGATGACTTTACAGCTGTATGGTTTCGGAATCAGAAGGACCCCAACCACGCAAAAAACCGCAATTGCAGGTATCGCGAAGCTGCCTGAATGCACTTTTATCGAATTCTACTCATCACTAGCTTTCGTTTGACATCCCATTTATTGAAATTGGAGAAAGTATGAACACCGGCCATTTTCCAGCAACGCCTTCCTCGCAATCCGATCGTTTGCCGATGAACTCCAGAATATCGTTGTAGTGAAGATCTTTAATTTTTTTTATGTTCCTGAGTACAATAACAGCGCGATTTGCATATGCAGGCACTTCCAACTCCCGTTTGCGATGATTTTACAACTGTATGGTTTCGGAATCAAAAGTACCCCAACCACGCAAAAAACTGCAATTGCAGGTATCGCAAAGGTGCCTGAATGCACTTTATCGAATTCTATTCATCACTTGCTTTCGTTTGACACCCCATACATTGAAATTGGAGAAAGTATGAATAACGGCCATCTTCCAGCAACGCATTCCTTGCAATCCGATCGTTTTCCGAGGAACTCCAGAATATCGTTGTAGTGAAGATCTTTAATTTTTTTATGTTCCTGAGTACAATAACAGCGCAAGTTGCATATTCAGGTACTTCCGACTCCCGTTTTCGATGATTTTACAGCTGTATGGTTTCGGAATCAAAAGTACCCCAACCACACAAAAAACTGCAATTGCAGGTATCGCGAGGCTGCCTGAATGCACTTTTATTGAATTCTACTCATCACTAGCTTTCATTTCACACCGCATATATTGATATTGGAGAAAGTATGAAAAACGGCCATTTTCCAGCAACGCACACCTTGCAATCCAGTCGTTTGCCGAGGAACTCAAGAATATCGTTGTATTGAAGATCTTTAATTTTTTTATGTTCCCGAGTACTATAACAGCGCGGCTTGCATATTCAGGCACTTCCGACTCCCGTTTCCCATGACTTTACAGCTGTATGGTTTCGGAATCAAAAGTACCCCAACCACGCAAAAAACTGCAATTGCAGGTATCGCGAAGCTGCCTGAATGCACTTTTATTGAATTCTACTCATCACTAGGTTTCGTTCGACACTGCATATATTGATATTGGGTGAAGTATGAAAAACGGCCATTTTCCAGCAACGCACTCCTTGCAATCCGATCGTTTTCCGAGTAACTCCAGAATATCGTTGATGTGAAGATCTTTAATTTTTTTATGTTCCTGAGTACAATAACAGCGCGATTTGCATATGCAGGCACTTCCGACTTCCGTTTCCGATGATTTTACAGCTGTATGGTTTCGGAATCAAAAGTACCCCCACCACGCAAAAAACTGCAATTGCAGTTATCGCAAAGTTGCCTGAATTCTTCTCATCAGTAGCTTTCGTTTGACACCGCATATATTGAAATTGGAGAAAGTATGAACACCGGCCATTTTCCAGCAACGCACTCCTTGCAATCCGATCGTTTTCCGAGGAACTCCAGAATATCGCTGTAGTAAAGATCTTGAATTTTTTTATGTTCCTGGGTCCAACAACAGCGCGATTTGCATATGCAGGCACTTCCGACTCTCGTTTCCGATAATTTAACAGCTGTATCGTTTCGAAATCAAATGTTACCCAGCCACGCAAAAAACTGCAAGTGCAGGTATCGCGAAGCTGCCTGAATGCACTTTTATTGAATTCTACTCATCACTTGCTTTCGTTTGACACCCCATATATTGAAATTGGAGAAAGTATGAAAAACTGCCATTTTCCAGCAACGCACTCCTTGCAATCCGATAATTTTTTTATGTTCCTGAGTACAATAAAAGTGCGATTTGCATATTCAGGCACTTCCGACTCCCATTTCCGTTTCCGTTTCCGATGACTTTACAGCTGGATGGTTTCGGAATCAAAAGTACCCCAACCACGCAAAAAACTGCAATTGCAGGTCTCGCGAAGCTGCCTGAATGCACTTTTATTGAATTCTCCTCATCACTAGCTTTCGTTTGACACCCCATATTTGAAATCGGAGAAAGTATGAAAAATGGCCATTTTCCAGCAACGCACTCCTTGCAATCCGATCGTTTTCCGAGAAATTCCAGAATATCGTTGTAGTGAAGATCTGTAACTTTTTCATGTTCCTGAGTACAATAACAGCGCGACTTGCATATTCAGGCACTTCCGACTCCCGCTTCCGATGATTTTCCTGCTGTGTGGTTCCGGAATCAAAAGTACCCCAACCACGCAAAAAATTGCAATTGCAGGTATCGCAAAGTTGCCTGAATTCTACTCATAATCCCATGCCTGAATTCTACTCACCCCAAACACGCAAAAAACTGCAAGTGCAGGTATCGCGAAGCTGCCTGAATGCACTTTTATCTAATTCTACTCATCACTAACTTCCGTTTGACACCCCATATATTGAAATTGGAGAAAAAATGAAAAACGGCCATTTTCCAGCAGCGCACTCCTTGCAATCCGATCGTTTTCCGAGGAATTCCAGAATATCGTTGTAGTGAAGATCTGTAACTTTTTTATGTTCCTGAGTACAATGACAGCGTAATTTGCATATTCAAGCAGTTCTGACTCCCGTTTCCGATGACTTTACAGCTGTATGGTTTCGGAATCAAAAGTACCCCAACCACGCAAAAAACTGAAATTGCAGGTATCGCGAAGCTGCCTGAACGCACTTTTATTGAATCCTACTCATCACTAGCTTGCGCTCGACACCCCATACATTGATAATGGAGAAAGTATGAACAACGGCCATTTTCCAGCAACGCACTCCTTGCAATCCGATCGTTTTCCGAGGAACTCCAGAATATCGTTGTATACAATAACAGGGCGATTTGCATATTCAGGCACTTCCGACTCCCGTTTCTGATAATTTCACAGCTGTATGGTTTCGGAATCAAAAGTACCCCAACCACACATAAAACTGCAAGTGCAGGTATCGCGAAGCTGCCTGAATGCACTTTTATCTAATTCTACTCATCACTAACTTCCGTTTGACACCCCATATATTGAAATTGGAGAAAAAATGAAAAACGGCCATTTCCCAGCAGCGCACTCCTTGCAATCCGATCGTTTTCCGACAAATTCCAGAATATCGTTGTAGTGAAGATCTGTAACTTTTTTATGTTCCTGAGTACAATAACAGCGCGACTTGCATATTCAGGCACTTCCGACTCCCGCTTCCGATGATTTTACTCCTGTGTGGTTTCGGAATCAAAAGTACCCCAACCACGCAAAAAATTGCAATTGCAGGTATCGCAAAGTTGCCTGAATTCTACTCATCATCCCACGCCTGAATTCTACTCACCACAAACACGCAAAAAACTGCAAGTGCAGGTATCGCGAAGCTGCCTGAATGCACTTTTATCTAATTCTACTCATCACTAACTTCCGTTTGACACCCCATATATTGAAATTGGAGAAAGAATGAAAAACGGCCATTTTCCAGCAGCGCACTCCTTGCAATCCGATCGTTTTCCGAGAAATTCCAGAATATCGTTGTAGTGAAGATCTGTAACTTTTTTATGTTCCTGAGTACAATGACAGCGTAATTTGCATATTCAAGCAGTTCTGCCTCCCGTTTCCGATGACTTTACAGCTGTATGGTTTCGGAATCAAAACTACCCCAACCACGCAAAAAACTGCAATTGCAGGTCTCGCGAAGCTGCCTGAATGCACTTTTATTGAATCCTCCTCATCACCAGCTTTCGTTTGACATCCCATATTTGAAATCGGAGAAAGTCTGAAAAACGGCCATTTTCCAGCAACGCAGTCCTGGCAATCCGATCGTTTTCTGAGGAACTCCAGAATATCGTTGTAGTGAAGATCTTTAATTTTTTTATGTTCCTGAGTACAATAACAGGGCGATTTGCATATGCAGGCACTTCCGGCTCCCGTTTCCGATGATTTTACAGCTGTATGGTTTTGGAATCAAAAGTACCCCACCACGCAAAAAACTTCGATTGCTGGTAACGCGAAGCTGCTTGAATGCACTTTTATTGAATTCTACTCATCACTAGCTTTCGTTTGACACCCCATACTCGTATATTGAAATTGGCGAAAGTATGAACACCGGCCATTTTCCAGCACCGCATTCCTTGCAATCCGATCGTTTTCCGAGGAACTCCAGAATATTGTTGTTGTGAAGATCCTTGATTTTGTTATCTTCCTAGGTACAATAACAGCTCGATTTGTTTATTCAGGCACTTCCGACTCCCGTTTCCGATGATTTTACAGCTGTATGGTTTCGGAATCAAAAGTACGCCAACCACGCAAAAAACTGCAATGGCAGGTATCGCGAAGCTGCCTGAATGCACTTTTATTGAATTCTACTCATCACTAGCTTTCGTTTGACACCCCATATTTGAAATCGGAGAAAGTATGAAAAACGGCCATTTTCCAGCAACGCACTCCTTGCAATCCGATCGTTTTACGAGGAGCTCCAGAATATCGTTGTAGTGAAGATCTTTAATTGTTTTATGTTCCTGAGTACAATTACAGCGCGATTTGCATATTCAGGCACTTCCGACTCCCGTTTCCGATGATTTTACAGCTGTATGGTTTCGGAATCAAAAGTACCCCAACCACGCAAAAAACTGCAGGTGCAGGTATCGCGTAGCTGTCTGAATGCATTTTTATTGAATTCTACTCATCACTAACTTTCGTTTGACGTCCCCTATTGGGAAATTGGAGAAAGTATGAAAAACGGCCATTTTCCAGCAACGCACTCCTTGCAATCCGATCGTGTTCCGAGGAACTCCAGAATATCGTATTGGTGAAGATCTTTAAGTTTTTTATGTTCCTGAGTACAATAACAGCGCGATTTGCATATTCAGGCTCTTCCGACTCCCGTTTCAGATAATTTTACAGCTGTATGGTTTCGGAATCAAAAGCACCCCAACCACGCAAAAAACTGCAATTCCAGGTATCGCGAGGCTGCCTGAATGCACTTTTATTGAATTTTCCTCATTACTAGCTTTCGTTCGACACCCCATATATTGATATTGGAGAAAGTGTGAAGAACGGCCATTTTCCAACGACGCACTCCTTGCAATCCGATCGTTTTCCGAGGAACTCCAGAATACCGTTGTGGTGAAGATCTTTAATTTTTTTATGTTCCTGAGGACAAAAACAGCGCTATTTGCATATTCAGGCACTTCCAACTCCCGTTTGCGATAATTTTACAGCTGTATGGTTTCGGAGTCAAAAGTTCCTCAGCCACGCAAAAAACTGCAATTGCAGGTATCGAAAAGTTGCCTGAATTCTACTCATCACTAGCTTTCGTTTGACACCCCATATATTGAAATTGGAGAAAGTATGAACACCGGCCATTTTCCAGCAACGCACTCCTTGCAATCCGATCGTTTGCCGAGGAACTCCAGAATATTGTTGTAGTGAAGATCTTTAATTTTTTTATGTTCCTGAGTACACTTACAGCGCGACTTGCATATGCAGGCAGTTCCGACTCCCGTTTCCGATGATTTTACAGCTGTATGGTTTCGGAATCAAAAGTACCCCAACCACGCAAAAAACTTCAATTGCAGGTATCGCGAAGCTGCCTGAATGCACTTTTATTGAATTTTACTCATCACTAGCTTTCGTTTGACACCCCATATATTGAAATTGGAGAAAGTATGAACACCGGCCATTTTCCAGCAACGCACTCCTTGCAATCCGATCGTTTTTCGAGGAACTCCAGAATATTGTTGTAGTGAAGATCTTTAATTTTTTTATGTTCCTGAGTACACTTACAGCGCGACTTGCATATGCAGGCACTTCCGACTCCCGTTTCCGATGATTTTACTGCTGTATGGTTTCGGAATCAAAAGCACCCCAACCACGCAAAAAACTGCAATTGCAGGTATCGCAAAGTTGCCAGAATTCTACTCATCACTAGCCTTCGTTTGACACCCCATATATTGATATTGGAGAAAGTATGAAGAACGGCCATTTTCCAGCAACGCACTCCTTGCAATCCGATCGTTTGCCGAGGAACTCCAGAATATGGTTGTAGTGAAGATCTTTAATTTTTTATGTTCCTGAGTACAATAACAGTGCGATTTGCATATTCCGGCACTTCCGACAATTTTACAGCTGTATGGTTTCGGAATCAAGATTACCCCAACCACGCAAAAAACTGCAATTGCAGGTATCGCGAAGCTGCCTGAATGCACTTTTATTGAATTCTCCTCATCGCTAGCTTTCGGTTGACACACCATATATTGAAATTGGAGAAAGTATGAAAAACGGTCATTTTCCAACAACGCACTCCTTGCAATCCGATCGTTTTCCGGGGAACTTCAAAATATCGTTCTAGTGAAGATCTTTAAATTTTTTATGTTCCTGAGTACAATAACAGCGCGATTTGCATATTCAGGCACTTCTGACTCCTGTTTCCGATGACTTTACAGCTGTATGGTTTCGGAATCAAAAGTACCCCAACCACGCAAAAAACTGCGGTTGCTGGTAACGCGAAGCTGCCTGAATGCACTTTTATTGAATTCTACTCATCACTAGCTTTCGTTTGACACCCCATATATTGATACTAGAGAATGTATGAAAAACGGCCATTTTCCAGCAACGCACTGCTTGCAATCCGATCGCTTTCCGAGGAGCTCCAGAATATCGTTGTAGGGAAGATCTTGAATTTTTTTATGTTCCTAAGAAAAATAACAGCGCGATTTGCATATTCAGGCACTTCTGACTCCCGTTTCCGATAATTTTACAACTGTATGGTTTCGGAATCAAAAGCACCCCAACCACGCAAAAAAGTGCAAGTGCAGGTATCGCGAAGCTGCCTGAATGCACTTTTATTGAATTCTACTCATCACTAGCTTTCGTTTGACACCCCATATATTGAAATTGGAGAAAGTATGAAAAACTGCCGTTTTCCAGCACCGCACTGCTTGCAATCCGATCGTGTTCCGAGGAACTCCAGAATATCGTTGTAGTGAAGATCTTTAATTTTTTTATGTTCCTGAGTACAATAAATGCGCGATTTGCATATTCAGGCACTTCCGACTCCCGTTTCCGATGATTTTACAGCTGTATGGTTTCGGAATCAAAAGTACCCCAACCACGCAAAAAACTGCAGGTGCAGGTATCGCGTAGCTGTCTGAATGCACTTTTATTGAATTCTACTCATCACTAACTTTCGTTTGACGTTCCCTATTGGGAAATTGGAGAAAGTATGAAAAACGGCCATTTTCCAGCAACGCACTCCTTGCAATCCGATCGTGTTCCGAGGAACTCCAGAATATCGTATTGGTGAAGATCTTTAAGTTTTTTATGTTCCTGAGTACAATAACAGCGCGATTTGCATATTCAGGCTCTTCCGACTCGCGTTTCAGATAATTTTACAGCTGTATGGTTTCGGAATCAAAAGTACCCCAACCACGCAAAAAACTGCAATTCCAGGTATCGCGAGGCTGCCTGAACGCACTTTTATTGAATTTTCCTCATTACTAGCTTTCGTTCGACACCCCATATATTGAAATTGGAGAAAGTGTGAAGAACGGCCATTTTCCAACGACGCACTCCTTGCAATCCGATCGTTTTCCGAGGAACTCCAGAATATCGTTGTTGTGAAGATCTTTAATTTTTTTATGTTCCTGAGTACAATAACAGCATGATATGTATATTCAGGCACTTCCGACTCTTGTTTCCGATGATTTTACAGCTGTATGGTTTCGGAATCAAAAGTTCCCAAACCACGTAAAGTACTGCAATTGCAGGTATCGCGAAGCTGCCTGAATGCACTTTTATTGAACTCTACTCATCATTAGCTTTCGTTTAACACCCCATATATTGAAATTGGAGAAAGTATGAAAAAAGGCCATTTTCCAGCAACGCACTCCTTGCAATCCGATCGTTTTCGGAGGAATTCCAGAATATCGTTGCAGTAAAGATCTTTAATTTTTTTATGTTCCTGAGTACAAAAACAGCGCGATTTGCATATTCAGGCACTTCCGACTCCCGTTTCCGATGATTCTACAGCTGTATGGTTTCGGAATCAAAACTACCCCAACCACGTAAAAAACTGCGATTGCAGGTAACGCGAAGCTGCCTGAATGCACTTTTATTGAATTCCACTCATCACTAGCTTTTGTTTGACACCTTATATATTGATATTGGAGAAAGTATGAAAAATGGCCATTTTTCCAGCAACGCACTCCTTGCAATCCGATCGTTTGCCGAGGAACTCCAGAATATCGTTGTGGTGAAGACCTTTAATTTTTTTATGCTCCTGAGTACATTAACAGCGCGATTTGCATATTCAGGCACATCCGATCCCCATTTCCGATGACTTTACAGCTGTATGGTTTCGGAATCAAAAGTACCCAAACCGCGTAAAGTACTGCAATTGCAGGTATCGCGAAGCTGCCTGAATGCACTTTTATTGAACTCTACTCATCATTAGCTTTCGTTTGACACCCCATATATTGAAACTGGAGAAAGTTTGAAAAACGGCCATTTTCCAGCAACGCACTCCTTGCAATCCGATCGTTTGCCTAGGAACTCCAGAATATCGTTGTAGTGAAGATCCTCACCTTTTTTATGTTCCTGAGAAAATTAACAGGGCGATTTGCATATTCAGGCACTTCCAACTCCCGTTTCCGATTACCTTACAGGTGTATGGTTTCGGAATCAAAAGTACCCCAACCACGCAAAATACTGCAATTGCAGGTATCGTGAAGCTGCCTGAATGCACTTTTATTGAATTCCACTCATCACTAGCTTTCGTTTGACACCTTATACTCGTATATTGATATTGGAGAAAGTATGAATAACGGCCATTTTCCAGCAACGCACTCCTTGCAATCCGATCGTTTCCCGAGGAACTCCAGAATATCGTTGTAGTGAAAAGCGTTAATTTTTTTATGTTCCTGAGTACAATAACAGCGCGATTTGCATATGCAGGCACTTCCGACTCCCGTTTCCGATGACTTTACAGGTGTATGATTTCAGAATCAAAAGTACGCCAAAAACTGCAACTGCAGGTATCGCGAAGCTGCCCGAATGCACTTTTATTGAATTCCACTCATCACTAGCTTTCGTTTGACACCCCGTATATTGATACTGGAGAAAGTATATGAACAACGGCCATTTTCCAGCATTGCAGTCCTTGCAATCCGATCGTTTTCCGAGGAACTCCAGAATATCGTTGTAGGGAAGATCTTTAATTTTGTTATGTACCTGAGTACAATAACAGGGCGATTTGCATCTTCAGGCACTTCCAACTCCCGTTTCCTATGACTTGCTGTATGGTTTCGGAATCAAAAGTACAACAACGCAAAAAACTGCAATAGCAGGTATCGCGAAGCTGCCTGAATGCACTTTTATTGAATTCTACTAATCACTAGCTTTCGTTTGACACCCCATATATTGATACTGGAGAAAGTATGAAAAACGGCCATTCTTCCAGCAACGCACTCCTTGCAATCCGATCGTTTTCCGAGGAACTCCAGAATATCCTTGTGGTGAAGATCTTAATTTTTTATGTTCCTGTGTACAATAACAGCGCGATTTGCATATGCAGGCACTTCCGACTCCCGTTTCCGATGCATTTACAGCTGTATGGTTTCGGAATCAAAAGTACGCCAACAACGCAAAAAACTGCAATTGCAGGTATCGCGAAGCTGCCTGAATGCACTTTCATTGAATTCTACTCATCACTAGCTTTCGTTTGACACCCAATATATTGAAATTGGAGAAAGTATGAAAAATCGCCATTTTTCCAGCAACGCACTCCTTGCAATCCGATCGTTTTCCGAGGAGCTCCAGAATATCGTTGTAGTGAAGATCTTTAATTTTTTATGTTCCTGAGTACAATAACAGCGCGATTTGCATATGCAGGCACTTCCAACTCCCGTTTCCGATGACTTTACACCTGTATGGTTTCGGAATCAAAAGTACCCCAACCACGCAAAAAACTGCAATTCAGGTATCGCGAAGCTGCCTGAATGCACTTTTATTGAATTCTCCTCATCACTAGCTTTTGTTTGACACCCCATATATTGAAATTTTAGAAAGTATGGAAAATCGACATTTTTCCAGCAACGCGCTCCTTGCAATCCGATCGTTTTCCGAGGAACTCCAGAATATCGTTCCAGTGAAGATCTTTAATTTTTTTATGTTCCTGAGTACAATAACAGCGTGATTTGCATATTCAGGCACTTCCGACTCCCGTTTCCGATGATTCTACAGCTGTATGGTTTCGGAATCAAAACTACCCCAACCACGCAAAAAACTGCGATTGCAGGTAACGCGAAGCTGCCTGAATACACTTTTATTGAATTCCACTCATCACTAGCTTTTGTTTGACACCTTGTATATTGAAATTAGAGAAAGTATGAAAAATGGCCATTTTTCCAGCAACGCACTCCTTGCAATCCGATCGTTTGCCGAGGAACTCCAGAATATCGTTGTGGTCAAGACCTTTAATTTTTTTATGCTCCTGAGTACATTAACAGCGCGATTTGCATATTCAGGCACATCCGACTCCCATTTCCGATGACTTTACAGCTGTATGGTTTCGGAATCAAAAGTACCCAAACCACGTAAAGTACTGCAATTGCAGGTATCGCGAAGCTGCCTGAATGCACTTTTATTGAATTCTTCTCATCACAAGCTTTCGTTTGACACCCCATATATTGAAACTGGAGAAAGTATGAAAAACGGCCATTTTCCAGCAACGCACTCCTTGCAATCCGATCGTTTGCCGAGGAACTCCAGAATATCGTTGTAGTGAAGATCCTTACCTTTTTTATGTTCCTGAGTAAAATAACAGGGCGCTTTGAATATTCAGGCACTTTCAACTCCCGTTTCCTATGACTTCACAGCTGTGTAGTTTGGGAATCAAAAGTACAACAACGCAAAAACCTGCGATTGCAGGTATCGCGAAGCTGCCTGAATGCACATTTATTGAATTCCACTCATCACTAGCTTTCGTTTGACACCCCATATATTGATATTGGAGAAAGTATGAACAACGGCCATTTTCCAGCAACGCACTCCTTGCAATCCGATCGTTTTCCGAGGAACTCCAGAATATCGTTGTAGTGAAGATCTTTAATTTTTTTATGTTCCTGAGTACAATAACAGCGCGATTTGCATATGCAGGCACTTCCGACTCCCGTTTCCGATGACTTTACAGGTGTATGATTTCGGAATCAAAAGTACGCCAACGATGCAAAAAACTGCAAATGCAGGTATCGCGAAGCTGCCTGAATGCACTTCTATTGAATTCCACGCATCACTAGCTTTCGTTTGACACCCCATATATTGATATTGGAGAAAGTATCAAAAACGGCCATTTTCCAGCATTGCAGTCCTTGCCACCCGATCGTTTTCCGAGGAACTCCAGAATATCGTTGTAGTGAAGACCTTTAATTTTTTTATGTTCCTGAGTACAATAACAGGGCGATTTGCATGTTCAGGCACTTCCAACTCCCGTTTCCTCTGACTTGCTGTATGGTTTCGGAATCAAAAGTACAACAACGCAAAAAACTGCAATTGCAGGCATCGCGCAGCTGCCTGAATGCACTTTTACTGAACTCTACTCATCACTCGCTTTCGTTCTACACCCCATATATTGAAACTGGAGAATGTATGACAAACGGCCATTTTTCCAGCATCGCAATCCTTGCAAACCGTTCCTTTTCCGAGGAACTCCAGAATATCGTTGCAAAGAAGATCTTTAATTTTTTTATGTTTCTGAGTACAATAACAGCGCGATTTGCATATTCAGGCATTTCCGACTCCCGTTTCCGATGATCTTACAGCTGTATGGCTTCGGAATCAAAAGTACCCCAACCACGCAAAAAACTGCAATTGCAGGTATCGCGAAGCTGCCTGAATGCACTTTTATTGAATTCTATTCATCACTAGTTTTCGTTTGACACCCCATATATTGAAATTGGAGAAAGTATGAAAAACGGCCATTTTTCCAGCAACGCACTCCTTGCAAACCGATCGTTTTCCGAGGAACTCCAGAATATCGTTGTTGTGAAGATCTTTAATTTTTTAATGTTCCTGAGTACACTAACAGCAGGGCTTGCATATTCAGGCACTTCCGACTCCCGTTTCCGATGATTTTACAGCTGTATGGTTTCGGAGTCAAAAGTACCCCAACCACGCAAAAAACTGCAATTGCAGGTATCGCGAAGCTGCCTGAATGTACATTTATTGAATTCTATTCATCACTAGCTTTCGTTTGACACCCCATATATTGAAATTGGAGAAAGTATGAAAAACGGCCATATTCCAGCAACGCAATCCTTGCAAACCGGTCGTTTTCCGAGGAACTCCAGAATATCGTTGCAGTGAAGATCTTTGATTTTTTTATGTTCCTGAGTACAATAACAGGGCGATTTGCATATGCAGGCATTTCCGACTCCCGTTTCCGATGATCTTACAGCTGTATGGCTTCGGAATCAAAAGTACCCCAACCACGCAAAAAACTGCAATTGCAGGTGTCGCGAAGCTGCCTGAATGTACATTTATTGAATTCTATTCATCACTAGCTTTCGTTTGACACCCCATATATTGAAATTGGAGAAAGTATGAAAAACGGCCATTTTTCCAGCAACGCACTCCTTGCAAACCGATCGTTTTCCGAGGAACTCAAGAATATCGTTGTTGTGAAGATCTTTAATTTTTTTGTGTTCCTGAGTACACTAACAGCGCGACTTGCATATTCAGGCACTTCCTACTCACGTTTCCGATGATTTTACAGCTGTATGGTTTCGGAGTCAAAAGTACCCCAACCACGCAAAAAACTGCAATTGCATGTATCGCGAAGCTGCTTGAATGCACTTTTATTGAATTCTACTCATCACTAGCTTTCGTTTGACACCCCATATATTTAAAATGGAGAAAGTATGAAAAACGCCCATTTTCCAGCAACGCACTCCTTGCAATCCGATCGTTTTCCGAGGAACTCCACAATGTCGTTGTTTTGAAGATCTTTAATTTTTGTAAGTTCGTGAGTACAATAACAGCGCTATATGTATATTCAGGCACTTCCGGCTCCCGTTTGCGATGATTTTACAGCTGTATGGTTTCGGAATCAAAAGTACCCCAACCACGCAAAAAACTGCAATTCCAGGTATCGCGAAGCTGCCTGAATGCTTTTTTATTGAATTCTACTCATCACTAGCTTTCGTTTGACACCACATATATTGAAATTAGAGAAAAAATGACAAATGGCCATTTTTCCAGCAACGCACTCCTTGCAATCCGATCGTTTTTCGAGGAACTCCCGAATATCGTTGTGGTGAAGATCATTCAATTTTCTATGTTTCTGAGTACATTAGCAGCGCGATTTGCATATTCAGGCACCTCCGACTCCCGTTTCCGATGATTTTACAGCTGTATGGTTTCGGAATCAAAAGTACCCCAACCACGCAAAAAGCTGCAATTGCAGGTAACGCGAAGCTGCCTGAATGCACTTTTATTGAATTCGCCTCATCACTCGATTTCGTTTGACACCCCATATATTGAAATTGGAGAAAGTTTGAAAAACCGCCATGTTCCAGCAACGCGCTCCTTGCAATCCGATCGTTTGCTGAGGAACTCCAGAATATCGTTGTAGTGAAGATCTTTAATTTTTTTATGTTCCTGAGTACAATAACAGCGTGATTTGCATATTCAGGCACTTCCGACCCCCGTTTCCGATGATTTTACAGCTGTCTGGTTTCGGAATCAAAAATACCCCAACCACGCAAAAAAAATGCAATTGCAGGTATCACGGAGCTGCCTGAAAGCACTTTTATTGAAGTCTACTTATCACTAGCTTTTGTTTGACACCCCATATTTTGAAATTGGAGAAAGTATGAACAACGGCCATTTTTCCAGCATCGCACTCCTTGCAATCCGATCGTTTTCCGAGGAACTCCAGAATATCGTTGTAGTGAAGATCTTTAATTTTTCTATGTTTCTGAGTACATTAGCAGCGCGATTTGCATATTCAGGCACCTCCGACTCCCGTTTCCGATGATTTTACAGCTGTATAGTTTCGGAATCAAAAGTACCCCAACCACGCAAAAACCTGCAATGGCAGGTATTGCGAAGCTGCCTGAATGCACTTCTATTGAATTTTCCTCATCACTAGCTTTCGTTTGACACCCCATATATTGAAATTGGAGAAAGTTTGAAAAACCGCCATGTTCCAGCAACGCACTCCTTGCAATCCGATCGTTTTCCGAGGAACTCCAGAATATCGTTGTAGTGAAGATCTTTAATTCTTTCATGTTCCTGAGTACAATAACAGCGCGATTTGCATATTCAGGCACTTCCGACTCCCGTTTCCGATGACTTTACAGCTGTATGGTTTCGGAATCAAAAGTACCCCAACGACGCAAAAAACTGCGATTGCAGGTATCGCGAAGCTGCCTGATTGCACCTTTATAGAATTCTACTCATCACTAGCTTTCGTTTGACACCCCATACATTGAAATCGGAGAAAGTATGAAAAACGGCCCTTTTCCAGCAACGCACTTCTTGCAATCCGATCGTTTTTTGAGGAACTCCAGAATATCGTTGTAGTGAAGATCTTTAATTTTTTATGTTCCTAAGTACAACAACAACGCGATTTGCATGTTCAGGCACTTCCGACTCCCGTTTCCGATGATTTTACAGCTGTATGGTTTCGGAATCAAAAGTACCCCAACCACGCAAAAAACTGCAATTGCAGGTATTGCGAAGCTGCCTGAATGCACCTCTATTGAATTTTCCTCATCACTAGCTTTCGTTTGACACCCCATATATTGAAATTGGAGAAAGTATGAACAACGGCCATTTTCCAGCAACGCATTCCTTGCAATCCGATCGTTTTCCGAGGAACTCCAGAATATCGTTGTAGTGAAGATCTTTAAATTTTTATGTTCCTGAGTACACTAACAGCGCGATTTGCATATTCAGGCACTTCCGACTCCCGTTTCCGATGATTTTACAGCTGTATGGTTTCGGAATCAAAAGTACCCCAACCACGCAAAAAACTGCAATTGCAGGTAACGCGAAGCTGTCTGAATGCACTTTTATTGAATTCTACCCATCACTAGCTTTCGTTTGACACCCCATATATTGATATTGGAGATCGTATGAAAAACGGCCGTGTTCCAGCAACAAACTCCTTGCAATCCGATCGTTTTCCGAGGAACTCCAGAATATCGTTGTAGTGAAGATCTTCAATTTTTTTATGTTCCTGAGTACAATAACAGCGCGATTTGCATATTCAGGCACTTCCGACTCCCGTTTCCGATGATTTTACAGCTGTATGGTTTCGGAATCAAAAGTACCCCAACGTCGCAAAAGACTGCGATCGCAGGTAACGCCAAGCTGCCTGAATGCTTTTTTAACTCCAGAATATCATTGTAGTGAAGACCTTTAATTTTTTTATGTTCCTGAGTACAATAACAGCGCGATTTGCATATTCAGGCACTTCCGACTCCCGTTCCCGATGATTTTACAGCTGTATGGTTTCGGAACCAAAAATACCCCAACCACGCAAAAAACTGCGATTGCAGGTAACGCGAAGCTGCCTGAATGCACTTTTAACTCCAGAATATCGTTGAGGTGAAGATCTTTAATTAGGGTTTTGTACTAAAATACAAAACCCTATTGCAATCACGACCTGTGTCCGTCTGTCCGTCTGTCCGTCCGTCCGTCCGTCCGTCCGTGCATCCGTCTGTTTGTCACAGCACTTTTTCTCCGAAGCTATAGAAGCTACAGCCATGAAACTTTGTGGAAAGGTCAGAAGTGGTGACCTCTAGAAAATTCAATGGTGGAAAAAATTTTCAAAGGGGTTTAAGGGGGTCTCCCCATATAGGGAAGTGATCCCCCAAAAAAAAAAATTCGCCATTGGTAGTCGAGTAGGGTGTCATTGCAAAGGTCTTAACAGGATCTTTTCAAAACAAGTCTTAAAATTGCCTTATAAGTACCGAGGGGGGCAGGGGAAGGGGAAATGTACGAACTTTTCGTGTAGCCCCTTCGCGATTCGACACCTTCCATCCGAAAAATCTGAAAAAAATCATGGACGTAGGCCTTAATGAGTACAAAAACAACAAATACATGAGAAGTCGAAATTCACTCAACTTTGTTAGTAATAGTATGATTTATTGATTTTATGTTTTCTTGAATAAAATCTAGACGGTACCCTTAAATTCAATAAAGTTTAGCTTACACATGACTATTTATAAGATTGATCTTCTCTGAAAGTTTCATAAAGGTCGAATGGTATTTAACGAAGTTATAGCGATTTGAATTTTCCTGTATTGCTATGGAACAATGTGCCCTGTATTACTATGGAAACATATGGCCATGGAGCCATATGCGCTTTTTACCGACTTAGAAACTACAGCTTTGCTAGGATTTGTATGAAAATTTCAGGAATAGTAGGTATCATGAAGATGAGTAAATACAATTGAAACAAGTCAGAAAGGCAGGAGAGAGCTCCTAGCAAAAGGGCTTTGTAACCATTCTAAGATTCTAACAAGTTGGGTAGACAGACCTATGCTCATGTCAGAAGGGTTTTGTACTCAACTTACAAAATGCCGTAACCAGCAACGAATGAAATTAAGAAACACGTCATATTCGAGGATCATACTATTATTAACTAAGTTGAAAGAATTTTTTTAATTCTGAGGTATTTGTTAAAATTATACCCATAAATATTTCGCTTGATAATTTTTTCAGATTTTTTTAGATCACAGGTGTCAATTCGCGAGGGAGAAAACACATTTTTCATGTATTTCCCCCCCTCTCTGTGCCCCCACTGAAGCAAAAACTGTCAGTTTAAGAACTGTTTTGAAAAGCTCTCATAGCTCCTAGTAAAAGGGCTGTGTAGCCATTCTAGGATTCGAAAAAATAGGCCATGAATCGATGATTACAGTACAGAGGAGTGGCCCCTGAAAAAAAATTTCATGAAAGGTAGCCGATATGAGTATCAACTGAAAGTTCTCTATGAGAGCTTTTCCAAACAGTTCTTAAACTGACAGTTTTTGCTTCAAAGGTGGCATAAGGGGGGGGAATACATGAAAAATGTGTTTCCTCCCTCGCGAATGGACACCCGTGATCTTAAAAAATCTGAAATAATTATCGAGGGAGATATTTGTGGGTAAAACTATAACAAATACCTCAGAAGTCAAAATTCTTTCAACTTTGCTAATAATAGTATGATCCTCGAACATGACATGTTTCTTGATTTTATTCGTTACTGGTTACTGCATTTTGTAAGTTGAGTACAAAACCCTTCTGACATGAGCATAGGTCTGTCTACCCAACTTGTTTTTTTATGTTCCTGAGTAAAATAACAGAGTGATTTGCATATTCAGGCACTTCTGACTCCCGTTTCCGATGATTTTACAGCTGTATGGTTTCGGAATCAAAAGTACCCCAACCACGCAAAAAACTGCGATTGCAGGTAACGCGAAGCTGCCTGAATGCACTTTTTTTGAATTCCACCCATCACTAGCTTTCGTTTGACACCCCATATATTGATATTGGAGAAAGTATGAAAAACGGCCGTTTTCCAGCAACACACTCCTTGCAATCCGATCGTTTTCCGAGGAACTCCAGAATATCGTTGTAGTGAAGATCTTGAATTTTTTTATGTTCCTTAGTACAATAACAGCGCGATTTGCATATTCAGGCACTTCCGACTCCCGTTTCCGATGATTTTCCAGCTGTATGGTTTCGGAATCAAAAGTACCCCGACCACGCAAAAAACTGCGATTGCAGGTAACGCGAAGCTGCTTAAATGCACTTTTAACTCCAGAATATCGTTGTAGTAAAGATCTTCAATTTTTTAATGTTCCTGAGTACAATAACAGCGTGATTTGCATATTCAGGCACTTCCGACTCCCGTTTCCGATGATTTTACAGCTGTATGGTTTCGGAATCAAGAGTACCCCAACCGCGCAAAAAACTGCGATTGCAGGTAACGCGAAGCTGCCTGAATTCACTTTTATTGAATTGTACTCATTACTAGCTTTTGTTTGACACCCCATATATTGATATTGGAGAAAATATGAAAAACGGCCGTTTTCCAGCAACACACTCCTTGCAACCCGATCGTTTTCCGAGGAACTCCAGAATATCGTTGTAGTGAAGATCTTTAATTTTTTTATGTTCCTGAGTACAATAACAGCGCGATTCGCATATTCAGGCAATTCTGACTCCCGTTTCCGATGATTTTACAGCTGTATGGTTTCGGAATCAAAAGTACCCAAACCACGCAAAAAACTGCGATGTAGGTAACGCGAAGCTGCCTGAATGCATTTTTAACTCCAGAATATCGTTGTAGTGAAGATCTTTAATTTTTTTATGTTCCTGAGTAAAATAACAGAGCGATTTGCACATTCAGGCACTTTCGACTCCCGTTTCCGGAATCAAAAGTACCCCAACCACGCAAAAAACTGCGATTGCATGTAACGCGAAGCTGCTTGAATGCACTTTTATTGAACTCGACTCATCACTAGCTTTTGTTTGACACCCCATATATTGATATTGGAGAAAGTATGAAAAACGGCCGTTTTCCAGCAACACACTCCTTGCAATCCGATCGTTTTCCGAGGAACTCCAGAATATCGTTGTAGTGAAGATCTTGAATTTTTTTATGTTCCTGAGTACAATAACAGCGCGATTTGCATATTCAGGCACTTCCGACTCCCGTTTCCGATGATTTTACAGCTGTATGGTTTCGGAATCAAAAGTACCCCAACCACGCAAAAAACTGCGATTGCAGGTAACGCGAAGCTGCCTGAATGCACTTTTATTGAATACTACTCATCACCAGCTTTCGTTTGACACCCCATATATTGATATTGGAGGAAGTATGAAAAACGGCCGTTTTCCAGCAACACACTCCTTGCAATCCAATCGTTTTCCGAGGAATTCCATGATATCGTTGTAGTGAAGATCTTTAATTTTTTTATGTTCCTGTGTACAATAGCAGCGCGATTTGCATATTCAGGCACTTCCGACTCCCGTTTCCGATGATTTTACAGCTGTATTAAGATTAGTTCTCGATAGGTTAGATAAAATGGACCTTAAGATTAATAAAGAAAAATCCCCGTTGGCAGCACCAGCCGGGAAAGTAAATTTCTCGTATGTAGCATAAAGTTTCAAAAAAGAATTTGGCTTGCCTACTATTAAACTTCTTTCTGCATTTTTCATAGTACAACATGGGTATTTATTGACATAAAAAAATCTGGCCGCGTTCGTTTTTAGAGACCTTTTATGGAGGGCGCAAATATTTTGCTAATTAAATTGAGTTGCACACGTTTGGATTACATACTGAAAATCGGCGGATAATAAATTTTTGTAAACATTCAAATACCGGTTTCG
Organism: Odontomyia ornata; assembly: GCA_963969285.1. Taxonomy (NCBI): domain Eukaryota; kingdom Metazoa; phylum Arthropoda; class Insecta; order Diptera; family Stratiomyidae; genus Odontomyia; species Odontomyia ornata. Next base: position 212,276,982 of record OZ017740.1, read on the forward strand.
CGCTTCTCGCATTTGGTGTTTACACAGTTCACAGTGGTAACCACACAAAGGCTTAAATAGCTCGAATAGTTAATTTCAAAAGATTTCCATAAAAGTTTCATCAGCACTTGCGTTGCCATTAATATATACATTTTCAATTTTTTTCTGAACTATGAGGGCCGTCATTTCGATTTTTTTTTAAATCGGCTGCTAAAAATATTAAGCTGTAAATTTTCGACTTGTTAATTTGTCATTCGATTTGCATAATTAAATTAAATTAACTTGGCTTAATAACTTATAATTTCAAGTTTCAACGGAATCTGTTGAGAATCTTGGCTGCTAGAGGGCTACAGAAATAAAAAACATTGTATGCCGCCCCCTGTATGGGGAGACCCGCCTGTATGGGGAGACCCCCCTTAAAATACCTTAAAATATTTTCTTGCACTGCAAATTTCAAGAGGCACCACTTTTGACCTACGTAGAAAATTTCCTCATTCTAGCTCATGTGGTTTGCGAGAAAACTTGTTATGACGCACGAACAAACGGGCGGACGGACGGACAGGCAGACAAGTCGCGATTTTATAAATCTTTTAGGGTATTGTTAAAAATATTTTACAATATCTTAAAAATGATCTGGTTTATAAGTTCTTTCAAGTAAAGTCATTTAGAACGTTTCCATGAAAAATATTCATTTTTTCAGTTGGCACTAAAATAGCGAATTGCGCTTGCCTTCAGACCTTTGGGGGCCGCCATTTTGAATGCATGCATTTGATTTTGGATTATTTTAAATCTTTGTATGCTAGGACCTCATCAATCAATGTACTATCTCGTTCAAATAGGAGTTTCACTCTAGACAGGGCAAAATAGTTCAATTTTTAAAGAAAATGGCAGCTAAAAATATTAGGCTTTAAATTTTCGACTTTTTTATTTTTAATTCAATTTTAATAATTTCCTGCAAAATACAAAAACATAGTACGGAGATCCATAATCTCAAGTTTCATCAAAATCCGTTGGAAAATGTGACCGCTAGAGGGCCACAAAAACATGAAAAAAAAAAACGCATATTTAAAAGGCCGCCATTTTGAAATTTGCTCATGCATGATCACTTAATATATCACAGTCTGTAGGTCTAAGTAATGTCTATCTCGAAACTAAGTTTTATATATGTCGGATCAAAATTGCGACTTTTAGGAGCCTTTGAAATTTCGACATACAACTGGCCGCCATTTTGTTTTTTGCAACCTGGCCTCCAGTTTTTTTACGCAAATCTTTCGATACTTTTAACTTCTATCAAACTAACGAATTTCATGAAAATCTGTTGAAAGCTTTCACCACTACTACAACAACAACATTTTGCACGTTTTTCGACCTTTGAGCGGCCGCCATTTTCTTTCTGCCTTACCAACTTTGGATTTTTTATTGTGAGATTCATCACATACATCAATTAACCTTTGTACCAAATTTCATCCAAATCGGAGCTATACTTTGGTCAAACAGAAATCGCGTTTTTTCGTCTAAAATGGCCGCCATTTTGTTTTTGCCCGGCCGATATAGCTGGCTCACGAACTTGACCGAGATAATTACCCAATACACCTTTCCTCAAAGCTTGGTGAAAATCGGAGCAATATTGCAACCTCTAGCGTGGTCACAAATTTCGTTATATCCCATATATGTATATATATATTTATATATATATATATATATATATACATATATATATATATATATATATATATATATATATATATATATATATATATATATATATAGATATATATGATGCTCTCCGCAATAGGTAATTTTCTCTCGAGAAATTTACGTAAAAATCAGAGTTTATGGTAAATGAGATAACATATTGCGGGTATGTAATTAACAAGAGTGGCATTCACAAAATGCCTGAAAAGATGGATGCCATCGAAAAGATGCCAAAACCAGGCAACAAAGACGAGGTTAGTTCATTTTAGGGCTAGGAAATTATTATGCTTGGTTTATTAAAAACATGAGCACCATTATCTATCCACTCAACAACCCGTTAAAGCAAAACATAAGCTTTAGTTGGACTGATAAATGCAAAGAAGCATTTAATAAAATAAAAAAACGTTTACAATCTGATATTCATTACGACAGCAAATTACCACTGATGTTGGCCGTGGATGCATCTCCAGTTGGTGTCGGGTGTGTATTAAGTCATCTGTATCCCGATGGAACTGAACGCCCAATACAGTATGCATCACAAACACTGTCACCTACACAACAACGATACAGTCAAATTGATCGTGAAGCTTATGCGATTATATTTGTAATAAAGAAATTTTACCAGTATGTTTACGCAAGAAAATTTAGCCTGATAACGGACAATAAACCCCTTTCACAAATATTTTCTCCTCATAAAGGTCTCCCAACACTTTCAGCGGCTAGGATGCAGCATTACGCCATTTTCTTAGAATCGTTTGATTACGAAATCAGATATAAACAAGTTGGGTAGACAGACCTATGCTCATGTCAGAAGGGTTTTGTACTCAACTTACAAAATGCAGTAACCAGTACCGAATAAAATCAAGAAACATGTCATGTTCGGGGATCATACTATTATTAGCAAAGTTGAAAGAATTTTGACTTCTGAGGTATTTGTTATAGTTTTACCCACAAATATCTCCCTCGATAATTATTTCAGATTTTTTAAGATCACGGGTGTCCATTCGCGAGGGAGGAAACACATTTTTCATGTATTCCCCCCCCTATGCCACCATTGAAGCAAAAACTGTCAGTTTAAGAACTGTTTGGAAAAGCTCTCATAGAGAACTTTCAGTTGATACTCATATCGGCTACCTTTCATGAAATTTTTTTTCAGAGGCCACTCCTCTGTACTGTAATCATCGACTCATGGCCTGTTTTTTAAAATCTTAGAATGGTTACAAAGCCCTTTTGCTAGCAGCTCTCTCCTGCCTTTCTGACTTGTTTCAATTGTATATACTCATCTTCATGATACCTACTATTCCTGAAATTTTCATGCAAATCCTAGCAAAGCTGTAATTTCTAAGCTCAAACATGAGCCGGGGACAGGGAGATGCTGGGTTTTCAAGGAGGCCCTAAATAAAGCCAAATCGATACTCAAATGATCCGTATCCTGCAGGTCAATTTGCACCGAAGCACAAACGCCCAGGACCTACTTGAGCAGTTTGCGAGGGATAAGAAAGCTGACCTCCTGTTGCTGAGCGAGCAACATCATAACAAGGACTCGCAAGCGTGGTACCCTGACGAATCTGGTACCTCGGCCATCTGGGTTCGAGACAGCGCCCGCCTTCAGGTGCAGGGCCATGGACAAGGGGATGGTTTTGTGTGGGTGCAGTGTTCAGGGATAACATATTTCAGTGTTTATTTGACGCCTAACGAGGCAATGCCATCTTTTCGAACCAAACTCGATGCCCTGGAGGACGCTGTCTCGAACACAGAGGGCCACATGCTGGTCGGGGGAGACTTCAACGCTAGAGCCATTGAATGGGGTATGCCACAATCCGACCCAAGGGGAAAGCAAATCTTGGACATGGCGGCCAGAACAGCGCTTTTGTCCTAAATACTGGTAACACCCCTACTTTCCGCCGCTGGGGTTGCGTAGGAACCATACCCGATGTGACACTCGCTTCGGAGTCCCTGGTACCCAGAGTACACAACTGGCGAGTACTAGAGGACTTCTCGGCTAGTGATCACCAGTATATAGCTGTTGAGATTCACGACGGTGCCACTCTGCGTGCATATGCCCAAACTTCAATCCTCGGATGGAGGACTGGGAGGATGGACGTTCAGAGGTTTGCTGACGCGCTTACGGCAGGCGCACCGTTGCTGGGAGCTCCGCCAGGGAGTGGAGGGCCTACAGCCAAGGACTTGGTGAACTCAACTATGAGTACCATCATAGCTGCTTGCGAGTCTTCCATGCCCCGTCGGAGACCCCGACACGGTAAGCCTCCAGTATACTGGTGGTTAAACGAGATCGCCGAACAAAGAAGCGAGTGTCAGAAACTTCGGCGAGAGGCCCAGCGGGCGCGAACACGGGAGAAGGCAGACACTAGGCTAGCAGCATACAGGTCCGGCAGGAAATATCTTCACAGGCTTATTAACAAGAGCAAGGCCCGATGCTGGCAAGACCTCGTGGACGATGTAAATAGGGATCCGTGGGGTCTTGGCTACAAGCTGGTCATGGGGAAACTTGGTGCCCTACGGAAGCCTTGTATACATGACGCGGAAAAGATGGACGCGATAGTGCGGGGACTCTTCCCCGCCCATCCCGTCCGTGTTGACGCTGTCCATGGTGAAACAGCAGTCGAGTGCCCACTCTTCACACAGCTGGAACTGGAGGAGGCAGTCCTCTCCCTGAAAGCGAGGAAGGCTCCAGGTCCAGATGGTGTTCCAGCTGAGGTTTTGCAGCCAAATGGAACCAGGTGGCACATTATGCTCGGGCAGTCCTAAAATATAAAAGGGACTCACAGCAGCCAGAGGCACTGGGGCTGGGGGATCGCTCTTCTGGCAATTCCTCTTCCCCTCTCCCTTCCCGCTAGGAAAGGGACTCCCCAGCTTGAAGGCGCCCCACGGCGTAACAAAACGAGACCTGGCCCGAAGTAATGTGTCAAACGGTTCCAGGCTAGGTTCTCAGATTGACAGGGGAGGTGTTTAGTGGGTAGTCCAAAGGTATCCTCCATGGGAGTCCCACACTGCCAGACTCGGCGGACATAAATGCCTTCACCTCCCTACTACAAAAAAAAAAAAAAAAAAAAAAGTCGGTAAAAAGCGCATATGGCTCCATAGCCATATGTTTCCATAGTAATACAGGGCACATTGTTCCATAGCAATACAGGAAAATTCAAATCGCTATAACTTCGTTAAATACTATTCGATCTTTATGAAACTTTCAGGAATGATTAATCTTATAAATAGACATCTGTGTGCGAAACTTTATTGAATTTAAGGGTACCGTCTAAATTTTATTCAAGAAAACGTAAAATCGATAAATCATACTATTACTAACAAAGTTGAGTGAATTTCGACTTCTCATGTATTTGTTGTTGTTGTACTCATTAAGGCCTACATCCATGATTTTTTTTCAGATTTTTCGGATGGAGGGTGTTCAATCGCGAGGGGGGCTACGCGAAAAGTTCGTACATTTCCCCTTCCCCTGCCCCCCTCGATACTTATGAGGCAATTTTAAGACTTGTTTTGATAAGATCTTGTTGAGACCTTTCCAATGACACCCTACTCGACTACCAATGGTGAAAATATTTTTTTGGGGGGTCACTTCCCTATATGGGGAGACCCCCCTTAAACCTCATTGAAAATTTTTTCCACCATTGAACTTTCTAGAGGTCACCACTTCTGACCTTTCCACAAAGTTTCATGGCTGTAGCTTCTATAGTTTCGGAGAAAAAGTGCTGTGACATACAGACAGACGGACGGACGGACGGACGGACGGACGGACGGACAGACGGACACAGGTCGTGATTGCAATAGGGTTTTGTATTTTAGTACAAAACCCTAAAAATCAAGTGAAAACGCTAATGCTGATGCAATGTCTAGATTACCTGTAAAAACAAACTTAACGTACGCAGAAGAAATTGACTACATCGAACTAGAATATATCGAGAATTTGCCTGTAACGGTGGAGGAACTTGGTTCAGCTACTCAAAACGATGAGGAAATAAAGTTTTAATACAGTCCTTAAAATATGGTAGAATTTGTGAACCTAAATTTCGCTTTTCCATCAACGAGGATGAGTTTTCTCTCCAAAGTAACTGCCTCATGCGTGGAATTAGGGTTTACATTCCTGAACCTCTACGACAGAGAGTCCTCAAAGAACTTCACACCGCTCACTTTAGAATGAGTAGAATGAAGCAGGTTGCCCGAGGATACTGTTAGTGGAGCGGTATGGATAAAGAAATAGAGGAAGTGGTTAGCAACTGCCAAAATTGTCAGGTAGTTAGACCTGACCCAAATAAGGTCGCTCCTACTCATTGTTGGGAAAGGCCTAGAAATATCTTCGATAGAGTACATGTCGATTTTTTCGGTCCCTTTAAGGGCAGACTATTTTTCATACTTATTGATACATGTAGTAAATGGCCCGAGGTTCACGTGATCCCAAATACTAAAGCATCAACCACAATCAACAAATGTAGGGAAATCTTTGCAACGTTTGGGTTACCTAACGTTTTGGTAAGCGACTTTGGAACGCAACTAGTTTTCCATGAGTTTAAAGAATTTTTGAAATTGAATGGCATTGTCCATAAACAAGAGGCACCTTATCACCCAGCAACTAGTGGACAAGCGGAGCGATATGTTCAGACCATTAAAAGCAAAATAAAAACATTAAATTGTAAAGCAAGTGAAATTGAATATGAATTAGTAACCATCCTAATGGCATATAGGAGAACAATGCATCCAAGTACAAATAAATCTCCAGCTCAACTAATGTTGGGCAGACAAATAAGATCAAGATTGGATTTAATGATCCCGACAAGTGAATATAAAGATAGGTAAGTACTAGTGGCGAGAAGTTTAAAGGTGGGTGATAGAGTCACTGCCAGAAACTACTTAAGTGCTGAAAAATGGGTCTTTGGTAAGGTTTTTTTTTGTAGTAGGGAGGTTAAGGCATTTACGCCCGCCGAGTCTGGCAGTGTGGGACTCCCATGGAGGATACCCTTTGACTACCCACTAAACACATCCCCTGTCAATCTGAGAACCTAGCCTAGAACCGTTTAACACATTACTTCGGGCTAAGCCTCATTTCTCTACGCGTTTAGGCGCCACCGGGCTACAGGGATCCCTTTTCCAGCGGAAGGAGGGGAAGGGAGAGGGATTTCTAAGAAAGAAACCCCTCCGTCCTGGACGCCTCCAGGCGCTCAAATATGTTTCTTTTTATCTTAAGGACTTCCCGAGCGTAATGTGCCACACAGCTCCATTTGCCAACGGATGTGAGCATATCTCCAGTGAGTTCATCCAGAGAGAGATCTCCCATTTCTTCAATGAGGTCACCGCGCTGCCTTTCCCACCTCTCGCATACAAAAAATGTGTGGTAGGCATCATCGAACTCTCCAGCACTGAATATGCAGTCAGGAGACCGTGACTTACCAATCTGGTGCAGGTAAGACCGAAAGTATCCATGTCCACTCAGTAGCTGAGTTAGATAGAACTCAGTCTCACCATGCCTTCGATTGAGCCACGGCCTCAGGTCACCAATAAGGCGTGCGGTCCACCTACCTTTTGTATCGCTCACCCAGGACTGTTGCCAATCACTGAGTGAGCGTTCTCGTTCTTCGTGGGCAACAGCATCTCTGTCGCATTCGTTCCTCCGCAGGTAGATTCTGCGGCGCTCCTTGGCAAGGAGGGCAATGGGTATCACTCCTGCGATGACCAGCACTGCCAACTCCGAGACAGTCCGATATACAGATGCAATCCGCAGCGCTCCCCGTCGATGCACCTGTGCCAAGCGCCTTCGATACAGCCCCTTGTTGAGAGCCTCACACCATATCTCCGATCCGTACAACAGCACAGATTGTACTACACTCATCAGAAGTCTCCTTCTTGATGAAGTGGGACCCCCTATGTTGGCCATTAGCCGGCTGAGAGCCGAAACACTCGCTGCAGCCTTGTAAGCTATTGCCCTGATTTGCTCGGAGAAACGCATCTTCGAGTCGATCAAAATGCCCAATGTTGATCATCCTTACTCTAGGGATTCTCTTCTTTGTCAAGATGACTACTTCGGTTTTCTCCAAAGCTAGGCTGAACCCGCGAGCAGTCATCCAGTCCCTCACTCGGCGCATTAGCATACCCTGTCTGAGTTGCGCTTGTTCAATAGTGCGTCCCGCAACTAGCGCCGCGACATCGTCTGCAAAGCCCGTCGTACATGATGTTCCACATGTCTGGGCCAAGGATGGAGCCTTGTGCAACACCCGATGTAACTTTCATCCTCCGCCGACCCTCCTCCAACTCATAGAGCAGGCTTCGGACTGTCAGGTAGTTCTTCAAAATCCGCATCAGATATTCTGGAACTTGAAAAGAGTTTTCCAGTGCTTCCAGAATATCCGCCCATCTAGCGGAATTGAAGGCGTTTCTGACGTCAAGCGTCACGAGCAACACAACCCTTTTGTTTGACTGGCAGTGAGCCTTCGCTCTTTGGATCGCGCTCACTACTTCCGCTATCGCGTCAATAGTGGAGCGACCTGCTCTAAAACCATACTGCGGTGGAGATAGGTCCCCGGCAGAACGGACCGCGTCAGTGAGTCTTCCCTTGATGAGTTTCTCGAGCACTTTCCCAGCCGTGTCTAGCATACATAACGGGCGGTATGCAGACGCCAACTCAGAATTTCCCTTCCCCTTGCTGATCAGTACGAGCCTCGCCACTTTCCAGCGTTCCGGAAGTACACCTTCGTACAGGCAAGCGTTGAACATACTGAGCAACAAGTCAGGACAAAGCTTGTAGACAAGCTGCAAAACCTCAGCAGGAACGCCATCTGGTCCCGGTGCCTTCCTTGCTTGCATGGATAGAATTGCCTGCTCCAGTTCCATCATTGTGAAAGGTGAGCATTCTAATGGTGTTTGTGCATGAGCTGAATCGACACGGACAGGGTGCGTGGGGAATAGTGCTCGTACGATCTCGTCCATCTTCTCTGCTTCATGTAAGCAGGGCTTCCGTTGGGCACCAAGTTTCCCCATGACCAGCTTGTAGCCAAGGCCCCACGGAACCCTATTTACATCGTCCACGAGGTCTTACCAGCATCGGGCCTTGCTCTTGTTAATAAGCCTGTGAAGATATTTCCTGCCGGACCTGTATGCTGCTAGCCTAGTGTCTGCCTTCTCCCGTGTTCGCGCCCGCTGGGCCTCTCGCCGAAGTTTGTGACACTCGCTTCTTTGTTCGGCGACCTCGTTTGACCACCAGTATACTGGAGGCTTACCGTGTTGGGGTCTCCGACGGGGCATGGAAGACTCGCAAGCAGTTATGATGGTACTCATAGTTGAGTTCACCAGGTCCTTGGCTGTAGGCCTTCCACTCCCTGGCGGAGCTCCCAGCAACGGTGCGCCTGCCGTAAGCGCGTCAGCGAACCTTTCAACGTCCATCCTCCCAGTCCTCCATCCGAGGATTGAAGTTGGGCATATGCACGCAGAGTGGCACCGTCGTCAACAGCTATATACTGGTGATCACTAGCCGAGTAGTCCTCTAGTACTCGCCAGTTGTGTGCTCTAGGTACCAGGGACTCCGAAGCGAGTGTCACATCGGGTATGGTTCCTACGCAACCCCAGCGGCGGAAAGTAGGGGTGTTACCAGTATTTAGGACCAAAAGCGCTGTTCTGGCCGCCATGTCCAAGATTTGCTTTCCCCTTGAGTCGGATTGTGGCATACCCTTTTCAATGGCTCTAGCGTTGAAGTCTCCCCCGACCAGCATGTGGCCCTCTGTGTTCGAGACAGCGTCCTCCAGGGCATCGAGTTTCGTTTGAAAAGATGGCATTGCCTCGTTAGGCGACAGATAAACACTGAAATATGTTATCCCTGAGCACCGCACCTACACAAAACCATCCCCGCGTCCGTGGCCCTGCACCTGAAGGCGGGCGCTGTCTCGAACCCAGATGGCCGAGGTACCAGATTCGTCAGGGTACCACGCTTGCGAGTCCTTGTTATGATGTTGCTCGCTCAGCAACAGGAGGTCAGCTTTCTTATCCTTCGTAAACTGCTCAAGTAGGTCCTGGGCGTTTGTGCTTCGGTGCAAATTGACCTGCAAGATACGAATCATTTGAGTATCGATTTGGCTTTAGTTAGGGCCTCCTTGAAAACCCAGCATCTCCCTGTCCCCGGCTCATGTTTGAGGTCGCCGGGTGCTAGCTTAGCATCCTTGCAAAGAATGCATTTTGCCTCGTTCGTGCACTCCTTCCTTTTGTGCCCCGTTTCACCACATTTGTAGCACAGAGATCTCCTGTCGGGTCTCCTACAGCCATACGCGGTGTGTCCGTATTCGAAGCATCTGAAGCAGCGGATAGGGATCGCTCTTCTCCGTACCCTGCAGATCACCCAACCTATCTTAATTTTGCCCTTCGCTAGGATTTGCTGTGCATCTTTATCAGCTAGTTCGACAATAGCCATGCGTTGCCCCCTTGTGTTTTCACGTGTCAATCTTGCCTTGACTTCACTTAAGCTGGGGAACTCCCTCCTAATGGCATCCTCTACTTCAGCTTTGTCCGTGACGCAGTCGAGGTCCCTGATTTCCAGGGTGGCCATTGGTTCGAGCGAGGCAACCGTTGCCGCATCTCCAAGAACCTTTTGAAACGCGTCACGGAATGCATCTTTGTTTGTGGCCTCTGGCCCGAATTCCACCTGCAGGCCACCGGTCCGGGTTGGTTGAACTGCTTTGATGGCAGTTTTGGTGTCGTCTGGCTTGACCGCTCCTTTAATTTCACGGAGGACATCTGCGTAGGCTCGGCCCTTAGTGGGTTTAATAACCAGTGCCTCTCGCAAGGGTTTGCGCCGCGGTTCGCTTTTTGTTTTGGTAAGGTATTAGAGAAGTTAGGAAAATTGCATTATTTAATAAAACTTGATGACGGCAGGACTTGGCGAAGACACGTAGATCAATTGAGGAAAGTAGGTGAACACATTAAGGATAACAATTCGTTAAATCCTGATTCAGTTGACCAGGAAGCGATGCCAACAGCCATAGACCGATCCAGTATCGAAGCACTGCCAAAATATGACGTTCAACAAACAACAACAACTGATGCTGCCACAACAATTGCTCCCAAAGTGAATATTATTGAACCGAGAGTCCCAGATGATACATCCCAGATGAAACATCAGCCGATCCCTGCCACTGTTGCACCTGTCTCTACTGATCGACCGAAAAGAATTACTCGACCCCCTTAACGGTTTCGCGATGAATTCGATTGTTTTTACATTCAGGATAAAAAAAAGTTTTGCATGAATTATTTTTTTTGAATTATAATAACTAATAGCAAGACTAAATTTGAATTGTAAATTTAAAAGAAAACATTAACTACGTAAAATTATTTGTTATATCATATTCAATTTACTGGGGGAAAGTTGTCACATATTTGTCATATATGTATATATATATATATATATATATATATATATATATATATATATATATATATATATATATATATATATATATATATATTTTGATCTATATATATATATATATATATATATATATATATATATATATATATATATATATATATATATACATATATATATATATATATATATATATTTTGATCTATATATATATATATATATATATATATATATATATATATATATATATATAAGTATATATATATATATATATATATATATATATATATATATATATATATTCATATATCTATATATGTGTATATATATATATATATATATGTATATATATATATATATATATATATATATATATATATATATATATATATATATATATATATATATATATATATGGGATATAACGAAATTTGTGACCACGCTAGAGGTTGCAATATTGCTCCGATTTTCACCAAGCTTTGAGGAAAGGTGTATTGGGTAATTATCTCTGTCAAGTTCGTGAGCCAGCTATATCGGCCAGGCAAAAACAAAATGGCGGCCATTTTAGACGAAAAATCGCGATTTCTGTTCTGACCAAAGTATAGCTCCGATTTGGATGAAATTTGGCACAAAGGTTCATTGATGTATGTGATGAATCTCACAATAAAAAATCCAAAGTCGATAAATCAGAAACAAAATGGCGGCCGCTCAAAGTTCGAAAAACGTGCAAAATTTTATTGTTGTAATAGTGGTGAAAGCTTTCAACAGATTTTCATGAAACTCGTTAGTTTGATAGAAATTATAAGTATCCAAAGGATTGCGTAAAAAACTGGAGGTCAGGTTGCAAAAAACAAAATGGCGGCCAGTTGTATGTCAAAATTTCAAAGGCTTCTAAAAGTCGCAACAGACATAAATGAAACTTAGTTTCGAGATAGACATTACTTAGACCTACAGCCTATGATATTTTGGTGATCATGCATGAGCAAATTCCAAAATGGCGGCCGTTTAGATATGGGTTTTTTTTCATGTCTTTGTGGCCCTCTAGCGGCCACATTTTCCAACGGATTTTGATGAAACTTGAGATTATGAATCTCTGTACTATGTTCTTGTATTTTACAGGAAATTATTAAAATTGAATTAAAAAAAAAAGTCGAAAATTTAAAGCCTAATATTTTTAGCTGCCATTTTCTTCAAAAGTTGAATTATTTTGCCCTGTCTAGAGTGAAACTCCTATTTGAACGAGATAGTACATTGATTGATGAGGTCCCAGCATACAAAGATTTAAAATAATCCAAAATCAAATGCATGCATTCAAAATGGCGGCCCCCAAAGGTCTGAAGGCAAGCGCAATTCGCTATTTTAGTGCCAACTGAAATAATGAATAATTTTCATGGAAACGTTTTAAATTACTTTACTTGAAAGGACTTATAAACCAGATCATTTTAAGATATTGTAAAATATTTTTAATAGTACCCTAAAAAATTATAAAATCGTGACTTGTCTGTCTGTCCGTCCGTCCGCCCGTTTGTTCGTGCGTCATAACAAGTTTTCTCGCAAACCACATGAGCTAGAATGAGGAAATTTTCTACGTAGGTCAAAAGTGGTGCCTCTTGAAATTTGCAGTGCAAGAAAATATTTTAAGGTATTTAAGGGGGTTCTCCCCATACAGGCGGGTCTCCCATACAGGGGGGTGGCATACAGTTTTTTTTATTTCTGTAGCAGCCAAGATTCTCAACCGATTCCGTTGAAACTTGAAATTATAAGTTATTAAGCCAAGTTAATTTAATTTAATTATGCAAATCGAATGACAAATTAACAAGTCGAAAATTTACAGCTTAATATTTTTAGCAGCCGATTTCAATAAAAATAGAAATGATGGCCCTAATAATTCAGAAAAAAATTGAAAATGTATATATTAATGGCAACGCAAGTGCTGATTAAACATTTTATGGAAATCTTTTGAAATTAACTATTCGAGCTATTTAAGCCTTTGTGTGGTTACCACTGTGAACTGTGTAAACAGCAAATGCGAGAAGGGCGAAACCGGTATTTGTATGTTTACAACAATTTATTATCCGCCGATTTTCAATATGTAATCCATACGTGTGCAACTCAATTTCGTTAGCAAAATATTTGCACCCCCCATAAAAGGTCTGTCAAAACGAACGTGGCCAGATTTTTTTTAATGTTAATAAATACCCATGTGATACGACAAAAATTGCAGAAAGAAGTTTAATAGTAGGCAAGCCAAATTCTTTTTCGAATCTTTATGCTACATACGAGAAATTGACCTTTCCGGCTGGTGCTGCCAACGATGATTTTTTTTAATTCTACTCATCACTAGCTTTCGTTTGACACCCCATATATTGAAATTGGAGAAAGTATGAAAAACGGTCATTTTTCCAGCAACGCATTCCTTGTAATTCGATCGTTTTCCGAGGAACTACAGAATATTGTTGTAGTGAAGATCTTTACTTTTTTATGTTCCTGAGTACAATAACAGCGCGATTTGCATATTCAGGCACATCCGACTCCCGTTTCCGATGACTTTAACTGTATGGTTTCGGAATCAAAAGTACCCTAACCACGCAAAAAACTGCAATTGCAGGTATCACGCAGCTGCCTGAATGCACTTTTATTGAATTCTACTCATCACTAGCTTTCGTTTGACACCCCATATATTAAAATTGGAGAAAGTATGAACAACGGCCATTTTCCAGCAACGCACTCCTTGCAACCGTATCGTTTTCCGGGGAACTCCAGAATATCGTTGTAGTGAAGATTTTTAATTTTTTTATGTTCCTGAGTACAATAACAGCGCGACCTGAATATTCTGGGACTTCCGACTCCCGTTTCCGATGACTTTGCAGCTGTATGGTTTCGGAATCAAAGGTACCCCAACCACGCAAAAACCTGCGATTGCAGGTATCGCGAAGCTGCCTGAATGCACTTTTCTTGAATTCTACTCATCACTAGCTTTCGTTTGACACCCCATATATTGAAATTGGAGAAAGTATGAACAACGGCCATTTTCCAGCAACGCACCCCTTTCAATCCCATCGATTGCCGAGGAACGCGAGAATATCGTTGTAGTGAAGATCTTTAATTTTTTTATGTTCCTGAGTACAATAACAGCGCGAGTTGCATATTCAGGCACTTCCGACTCCCGTTTCCGATGATTTTACAGCTGTATGGTTCCGGAATCAAAAGTACCCCAACCACGCAAAAACCTGCAATTGCAGGTATTGCGAAGCTACCTGAATGCCCATCACTAGCTTTCGTTTGACACCCCATACATTTATATTGGAGAAAGTATGAAACACGGCCATTTTCCAGCAACGCACTCCTTGCAATTCGATCGTTTTCCGAGGAACTCCAGAATATCGTTCAAGTGAAGATCTTTAATTTCCTTATGTTCCTGAGTACAATAACAGCGCGATTTGCATATAGCACTTTTATTGAATTCTACTCATCACTAGCTTTCGTTTGACACCCCATCTATTGAAATTGGAGAAAGTATGAACAACGGCCATTTTCCAGCAACGCACTCCTTGCAATCCCATCGTTTGACGAGGAGCTCCAGAATATCGTTGTAGTGAAGATCTTTAATTTTTTTATGTTCCTGAGTACAATAAGAGCGCGATTTGCATACTCAGGCACTTCCGACTCCCGTTTCCGATGACTTTACAGCTGTATGGTTTCGGAATCAAAAGTACCCCAACCACGCAAAAAACTGCGATTGAAGATATCGCGAAGCTGCCTGAATGCACTTTTATTGAATTTTACTCATAACTAGCTTTCGTTTGACACCCCATATATTGAAATTGGAGAAAGTATGAAAAACGGCCATGTTCCAGCAACGCACTCCTACAATCCGATCGTTTTCCGAGGAACTCCAGAATATCGTTGTAGTGAAGATCTTTAATTTTTTTATGTTCCTGTGTACAATCACTGCGCGATTTGCATATTCAGGCACTTCCGACTCCCGTTTCCGATAATTTTACAGCTGTATGGTTTGAGAATCAAAAGTACCCCAAACACGCAAAAAACTGCAATTGCACGTATCGCGAAGCTGCCTGAATGCACTTTTATTGAATGCCACTCATCACTCGCTTTCGTTTGACATCCCATATATTGAAATTGGAGAATGTATGAACAACGGCCATTTTCCAGCAACGCACTCCTTGCAATCCGATCGTTTGTCGAGGAACTCCAGAATATCGTTGTAGTGAAGATCTTTAATCTTTTAATGTTCCTGAGTACAATTACAGCGCGATTTGCATACGCAGGTACTTCCGACTCCCGTTTCCGATGATTTTACAGCTGTGTGGTTTCGGAATCAAAAGTACCCCAACCACGCAAAAAACTGCAATTGCAGGTATCGCGAAGCTGCCTGAATGCACTTTTATTGAATTCTCCTCATCACTAGCTTTCGTTTGACACCCCATATATTGAAATTGGAGAAAGTTTGAAAAACGCCGACGTTCCAGCAACGCACTCCTTGCAATCCGATCGTTTTCCGAGGAACTCCAGAATATCGTTGTTGTGAAGATCTTGAATTTTTTTATGTTCCTGAGTACAATAACAGCGCGATTTGCATATTCAGGCACTTCCGACCCCCATTTCCGACGATCTTACAGCTGTATGGTTTCGGAATCAAAAGTACCCCAACCACGCAAAAAACTGCAATTGCAGGTAGCGCGAAGCTGCCTGAATGCACTTTTATTGAAGTCTACTCATAACAAGCTTTCGTTTCACACCCCATACATTAAAATTGTAGAAAGTCTGAACAACGGCCATTTTTCCAGCAACGCACTACTCGCAATCCGATCGTTTTCCGAGGAACTCCAGAATATCGTTGTAGTGAAGATCTTTAATTTTTCTATGTTCCTGAGTACAATAACAGCGCGATTTGCGTATGCAGGCACTTCCGACTCCCGTTTCCGATGATTTTACAGCTGTATGGTTTCGGGATCAAAAGTACCCCAACCACGCGAAAAACTGCAATTGCAGGTATCGCGAAGCTGCCTAAATGCACTTTTATTGAATTCGACTCATCACTAGCTTTCGTTTGACACCCCATACATTGAAATTGGAGAAAGTATGAAAAACGGCCATTTTTCCAGCAACGCACTGCTCGTGATCCGATCGTTTTCCGAGGAACTCCAGAATATCGTTGTAGTGAAGATCTTTAATTTTTTTATGTTGCTGAGTACTATCGTAAGATTAGAAAAGAAAGGAGGGTTTAGAAAATAATGGAACCTAATACCAGCGTTTTCACGCAGACGCAATGGCTTCGCCTAATGGCTGAATCGTAATAAATTTAAAGGCACAATTTTGTTCAATACTTACGGTGCTCTATTTGAAGTGCACTCGCAAGATCGTTTAATCAAAACTGTATTCTTACAATTTTCCTTACGACTATTTATACTACATTTTACATTCTAAATATTGGTCACACACGATGATGACCCTTTTCTCATGCTCTTATTCTATACATCAATAGGTCACTTAAAGTGTGACGCTATTCCCAAAACAAACGGAACAAAAACATCAAAACCAATATCCAAACAAATAAAACTAGAACACTCAACGATCATATTCTCATATGTTAGTCATTATTGCATTGTTTCATTCATTCATGAAAACAATGCAATTGTATCCCTTTGGCTTGGCCGCTATGATACTTGAGATCTTTCGGCTCGTGCCAAAGCAATTGCATGTGCAACGTAACACACATGAAGGTCTTGCACTTGAATTATCGAGTTACGCTACATGCAGTCCAAATGGATATTTTTGTTTATATGAAATACGATGTTTTATGAGTGAAAGCATGACATTGGTAATTATTCATGCACATACTGGTGTGAATAATTACGTCAGCTTATGTGCAATTGATTGCGAGGGAAATATTGCATGATGCGTTATAGGTACGCATAGATTAATTTATTGCATGCATATTGGTATGTACTACACCCTCACCGTTTTAGTGTTGAGACTTTGTGCAACAAAATCGAGACATGAAAAAAAGTTCACCTGTGTTGACATGGTAATATATATATATAGATAAATTATTTCTAGTGTTTTTCTGTACAATTCCATTTTTTCAATTGGTTATTATGATACTTTTTATGTTTTCCATTAACATCTATTGTGGAGTTTACTCCATTACATTCAATTACAGTGTATGGACCTTGATAAGGTTTTTGATTTTTCTTTCTATTATTTAATTTTACTAACACTTTATCACCGATACATAATTTTAATGGGTTTATATCAATATCTTGTACTTTACTTAACCTTTTTAATTTTACTTTTGTCAATTATATCTCTAGTTTTTTCAATTGTTTTTTTCAATCTTAGTTTAAGTTCATTTGCAAAATTATCTGCATTGTATATTTTGTCATTATTCACATTAATTTCGTCATTAGGCAAGTATGGTAACTTTCCAAATACTAATTCGTAAAGTATTGTAAGCGAAGGTATAATAAGGTAACCATGTATCCCATTCGAGATCTTCAGCAAAAGCTAACATAAACTCGTTAAGTACCCTATGATTTCTTTCAACTATACCAAGTGTTTGATGATGGTAAGGGGTGGAAAAAATTTGTTCAATTTTTAGTAGCTTACAAACTCCTTGCATTAATTCATTAGTGAATTCAGTACCTCTATCTGATTTCAATACTTTAAATTGTCCATATTTCAATATAAAACTATTCACCAAAGTATGTGCTATTGTTTTAGCATCTTTAGATTCAATTGGTGACGCATCGACAAATTTCGAAAGTTCACACTGCATTGTTAATATATAGCGATAGTGATTTGAAAGTCTTAAAGGTCCTACCGTATCTATTTGTATCACTTCAAAAGTTGTTGAAGGTGTGTCGGTATGTATTTGTCTTTCTTTTGTATGTCTAACTTGTTTACCTCTAGCACAAACTTCGCAATTGCCTATAAATTTTTTTTACCATACTGCTCATATTTTTCCAGCAATATCTTTGTTTGAGTTTTAAAACTATTTTTCTAACACCTAAATGTCCTCCATGTGGTGAATTATGATACTCAGTGATTAGCTTATTTTGAGTTATTTTGTCTTCTATTCTTTTTGGCGGGGTATATAATAATATTTGTAGTTTTGGGCGCTTGTTGTATTTTTTATTTAGTTGCAACTTGTTAAACATTTCTTTGAAATCTGCTATGTGTATACACTTAAATATTCCATCATTATTGGCTAATGCTAGCTCATTTATATTCCAATAATGGAATATTCCATAATGCATTCGAAAATTGCATCAGGGCTATCACCACGGCATTGGTAATGTAAGGTCAGTAGTTTGTCCTTATCAGGAACGGATTCGCTGAAAGCTCTATTATCAAGACTCTTACGTGTCAACGTTGTTGGCTTTTCTCCATCAGGAACGGATTCTCTGGGAGACTTATCGCTAGAACAACTAATTAACACTTCTTTCTTCGTACGTACGATTTCAATAAATAGATTTCTTTTGTTTTTGCTAGTTTTACTCATGATTTTTTCTTCTACATTCCGCGGTATATCAAATTTTAAAGTCTTAACAGATCTGATATCAGCCAATGATGTGCAATCCCAAATATGAAGTTGATCAGGCTTCTTTGGAAAATCGATATCATGGTTGTCATCACGATTGTTAATATTGACGTCATTATTTTTGCTATTTTGCGCCATGCCCCTAGTTATCGCCAAGGTTTTCTTAACCTGTTCGTCCCTTTCTTTCGGGATCATCTCTTTTAAAATGTCAGAGGTAAGTTCTATGCGGGACAATGCATCCGCATTAGTATTTATTTTGCCTTTCTTGTATATAATTTCAAAATCATAGTCTGACAGGTCTAGGCGTATCCTTGTCAGCTTTGAAGAAGGATTTTTATGGGTGAACAACGATACCAATGCTCTGTGGTCAGTTGCCACAATGAATTTCCTTCCATATAGGTATGGTCTGAAGAAATTTATTCCCCAATGGATCGCTAATAATTCTTTCTCGATTATTGGTTTATTCAACTCATGCTTGTTTAACGATTTACTCGCATAGGAAATCGGTAAATCAGTGCCTATGTCCCCTTGGGATAAAACTGCTCCTAACGCGTAACTCGATGCGTCAGTTGTCAGTATAAAAGGTTTGTCGAAATTTGGATACTGTAAAATTGGTGGTTTCATCAATTTGTTTTTCAGAATATCGAAAGCTTCTTGGCATGAGGAATCCCATAAAAATGGTGCATTTTTCTTCAATAATGCATTTAAACTTTTTGCGATGTCTGCAAAGTTTGGAATGAAACGCCGATAATAGTTACAAAATGCAACGAATCTGCGCACTTCATCGGCATTCTTCGGAATGGGATAATCTTTAACAGTTTTGTACTTTGCTGGGTCAGTCTTAATACCATCTTTAGTTATTAAGTGGCCTAAATATACAACTTCGGTTTTGAGAAACGGACATTTCTTGGGATTCAATTTCAAGTTGAACTGTCTTAGCCTTTCGAAAACTTTTCTCATGTTTTGATTGTGGTGTTTTATACTACAACCAAAAATGATTATGTCGTCGACATAAAGGAAAGCTTCGAAATCAAGCCCACATAAAGCAATCGTTAGCATTCTTTGGAAACTATTAGAGGATACTTTCAACCCAAAAGGTAGCCTAGTAAATTGGTAATGGCCATGGTTATCAGAAAATGCTGTTAGTGGCCTAGATTCTTTATCGAATTCAATCTGATGAAATGAACTTGTCATATCAAGAGTTGAAAAATACTTTGCCCTGCCCAGTTTATCTATGACATCCTCTAA
Organism: Odontomyia ornata; assembly: GCA_963969285.1. Classification (NCBI taxonomy): domain Eukaryota; kingdom Metazoa; phylum Arthropoda; class Insecta; order Diptera; family Stratiomyidae; genus Odontomyia; species Odontomyia ornata. Next base: position 212,296,841 of record OZ017740.1, read on the forward strand.
TCTTGCTAGAGGGAATTTGTCATTGACAATTTTGGTATTTAGTTTTCGAAAATCAACTACTAAACGCCACTTCTTATCCTAACCATCGCTTTTCTTAGGTACGATAAGCAAGGGTGAATTATATGGGCTATAGGACGGTTCAATGATTTTATCATTCAGCAATTTCTGAACCTACTTTTGAATTTCCTCGTTTTGTGAATGCGGTAGTCTGTAGTTCTTAATATAGACGGGTGTGCTATCTGTGACTTCCAAATGTTGCCTATAAAAGTTGTTGGATGTAAGTTTTTCTTCATCTAAATGAAAAATATCCTGATATTCTTGTAGAATATCCAAAAGACTGTCCTTTGCTAATGGTTCATTTGATGAAATGTTAATTTCTTCAAGGATCTTCTTTAATCTTAAATCCTTATTCTGATGACTCTGTTTGAAACGTTTAATGTTATATTTGTCCAACGGCGAAATTTCAAGAAGATTTTGCATGTTGTCAATCGTAACGTCTGAATCAGAAGCATTCAGAATTCGGATATGCTTTAAGCCTTCTGCTGGTATAATCGCTAACAAATACGTCCTTCTGTATTTGTTTGCTTAAGACAACATGGTCTTGGTCAACTTTTATATTAACTGGTATTATCGCTTCCGCCCGAGCAGATATTTTGATTTGCTTCACATCGCTATTTCTAAATTCCATAGGGATAATGGCTTCATCTTAGTCTATATAAAATGCCACCGTATAGGTTTCATAATCGATTTTACACATAAATCGTTCTAAAATATCCCTTCCAATAATACCATCAGTACAGATTGGAAATTTGTCATACACCATGAAGAATTTATGGATGATATCACATGTTCCTAGCTTCAACCTGAGTTTGATTGAACCATGTGATGAGATAACCTCATTAGTTATACCCGTTAAATTGCATTTATCCCTAATGGAGAAAGATATATCTTCTTCAATTTTGCCTTTTTTACAGAGAGAGACATCAGCTCCCGTATCGACTAAAAATTTTAGGTTATGTCCTGCGTTATCGCAAAAAAGAACAACATAATTTACGCAGTTATCCGATATTTTGTAAATTTTCGTTCCGGGGGGATCACTTATTCCGACCCGGACGCCTCTGCGTTTCCCTGATCCTGGACAATGTTGACGTTTCTATCGCGGTTATCCCGCCGTCGTCTATTTTTTCCCCGATAATTGTTTTGATTACCGTTGTTGTTATATGATAGATTTTGACCTCTATTACTATTGTTACCATTGTTATAACCGTTATCATTCCTATCATTATTTCTATTTTTATAATTGCTATCATTTCTATCATTATTTTTATTATAATTGCTATCGTTATTTCTATGTTTTCTAAATTTCCTATTACCATTTTGGTTTCTACCATCCCTATAGTTCTTTTTGTCTCTATAATGAAAGACATTTAATGGTTGGGCAGCTTCACTTTTCTCAAGCTCGAGACCCAAATCAATAGCGTCAGCAAGGGTATTTGGCCTGGCTGCAAATATGCTTCCTCTAAATTGGTCATTTAAACCATTTATAGGGTTTCGTACTAAAATACAAAACCCTATTGCAATCACGACCTGTGTCCGTCTGTCCGTCCGTCCGTCCGTCCGTCCGTCTGTATGTCACAGCACTTTTTCTCCGAAACTATAGACGCTACAGCCATGAAACTTTGTGGAAAGGTCAGAAGTGGTGACTTCTTGAAAGTTCAATGGTGGAAAAAATTTTCAAAGGGGTTTAAGGGGGGTCTCCCCATATAGGGAGATGACCCCTCAAAAAAAAATTTCACCATTGGTAGTCGAGTAGGGTGTCATTGGAAAGGTCTCAATGAGATATTTTCAAAACAAGTCTTAAAATTGCCTTATGTGTACCGAGGGGGGCAGGGGAAGGGGAAATGTACGAACTTTTCGCGTACCCCCCCCTCGCGATTGGACACCTTCCAGCCGAAAAATCTGAAAAAAATCATGGATGTAGGCCTTCATGAGTATAACAACAACAAGTACATGAGAAGTCGAAATTCACTCAACTTTGTTAGTAATAGTATGATTTATCGATTTTACGTTTTCTTGAATAAAATCTAGACGGTACCCTTAAATTCAATACACAGATGTCTATTTATAAGATTAATCATTCCTGAAAGTTTCATAAAGATCGAATAGTATTTAACGAAGTTATAGCGATTTGAATTTTCCTGCATTACTATGGAACAATATGCCCTGTATTACTATGGAAACATATGGCTATGGAGCCATATGCGCTTTTACCCGACTTAGACACTACAGCTTTGCTAGGATTTGCATGAAAATTTCAGGAATGATAGGTATCATGAAGATGAGTACATACAATTGAAACAAGTCGAAAAGGCAGGAGACAGCTCCTAGCAAAAGGGCTTTGTAACCATTCTAAGATTCGAAAAAACAGGCCATGAATCGATGATTATAGTACAGAGGAGTGGCCCCTGAAAAAAAAATTTCATGAAAGGTAGCCGATATGAGTATCAACTGAAAGTTCTCTATGAGAGCTTTTCAGAACAGTTCTTAAACTGACAGTTTTTGCTTCAGTGGGGGCACAGGAGGGGGGAATACATGGAAAATGTGTTTCCTCCCTTGCGAATGGACACCCGAAATCTTAAAAAATCTGAAATAATTATCAAGAGAGATATTTGTAGGTATAACTATAACAAATACCTCAGAAGTCAAAATTCTTTCAACTTTGCTAATAATAGTATGATCGTCGAACATGACATGTTTCTTGATTTTATTCGTTACTGGTTACTGCATTTTGTATGTTGAGTACCAAACCCTTCTGACATGAGCATAGGTCTGTCTACCCAACTTGTTGAAAACTGTCAAAGCGTACGTGTCGTTTAGTTTTGTAATTACTTCCCGTTGACCTTGCGTCGCATTTGAACCTAAATCTGCGATTTGGAGTTCGTTTAACTCATTTACTAACGTTAATATTTTTTCTTTGTAAGCACTAATACTCAATTTTTTTTGTGCAACATTGCTCAGAGTTGTATGCAGTTGAGGGATAGTGTTGATATTCTTATACCTTTGCTTTAGCTTAGTTTCTAATTGTGCAAGAGTTGTAGGAATTCCTGAACTAGTTATTACAGTTTGTATATTGGCTGATAGTTTACAATAATATACAAAATCTATCAGTGCTGTTTTGGCTTCGGGTTTTAAACTTCTTTCAATTATTTGTACTACTTTCAAAAATGAATTTAAATTTTTATAATCTCCGTCAAATAGTGGAATGTTTTTCATAGCAATCTCTAAATTGAACTTAGCCATGTTTATTGATAACAGTTTGAACTGCAATTTAATTTGGGCTTCAATTTGTTCCGCTAAATGTTTGAATTTAACTTTTAACTCAAAAATTTCTGCATCGTCCGCAAACAGAAAGATTCGCCGCAATTCTTCTCTAACTTCATTAAGTATATTTAATTTTGTATGCAACGATTCTTTCGTATACAACTTTTTGCCCTTTTTCTTCAAATTTATCAAAATTTTCTCAATTTCTTCCACCAAATCCCGTGCCTTTTTCATTTACTAAAATAAAAAATTTTCAAATTGAACAGATTTTATTATTTAAACCGAAATATTCCTACTAAGTTGTTTTTTCACATACCTTGTGTGGTGCTTATTATAGATATAAATTAAAGCTGAAACTATTATGAAAACAGCACCAGTTGATAGTCCTTGTGAGTACTTCTCGACAAAAGTCTCATTTACGTTCGCGCTGCAACTGTTGCCCATTTTTGATCGATTTTAATTTTTTGAACAATTCCTGTTGTTGCCTGCCTTCTGTTATTGAAATTAACCGGTGGATATATTTAATTTCACGTCGCAGTTTTGCTTTGCGCCCTCCACGTCGCTTCTTCTTAATAATTGGCTGCACTGGGGTTAACGTTTGCTGCTGCCTTGTTCATCTCCGGTACTCCTCAATCATCAATGGTTTCGGCCCGATTTTCTTTAGCTCCGCTACTGGCGTTGGAATATATTTTATCGTTGTGGCTGGTCCGCTCGGTGTGTATTCTTCTTGATCAAGGTACTTCCTGCGGAATTCCTGTTTGGCCAACTCTATCGCCTTTTCGAACAGCTTGTCAAATTCTTCCATGGTTCAGGATTGGTCTGGATCGCCATATCGTAAGATTAGAAAAGAAACGAGGGTTTAGAAAATAATGGTACCTAATACCAGCGTTTTCACGCCGACGCAATGGCTTCGCCTAATGGCTGAGCCGTAATTAATTTAAAGGCACAATTGTGTTCAATACTTACGGTGCTCTATATGAAGTGCACTCGCAAGATCGTTTAATCAAAACTGTATTCTTACAATTTTCCTTACGACTATTTATACTACATTTTACATTCTAAATATTGGTCACACACCATGATGACCCTTTTCTCATGTTCTTATTCTATACATCAATAGGTCACTTAAAGTGTGACGCTATTCCCAAAACAAACGGAACAAAAACATCAAAACCAATATCCAAACAAATAAAACTAGAACACTCAACGATCATATTCTCATATGTTAGTCATTATTGCATTGTTTCATTCATTCATGAAAACAATGTAATTGTATCCCTTTGGCTTGGCCGCTATGATACTTGAGATCTTTCGGCTCGTGCCAAAGCAATTGCATGTGCAACGTAACACACATGAAGGTCTTGCACTTGAATTATCGAGTTACGCTACATGCAGTCCAAATGGATATTTTTGTTTATATGAAATACGATGTTTTATGAGTGAAAGCATGACATTGGTAATTATTCATGCACATACTGGTGTGACTAATTACGGCAGCTTATGTGCAATTGATTGCAAGGGAAATATTGCATGATGCGTTATGAGTACGCATAGATTAATTTATTGCATGCATATTGGTATGTACCACAGTACAATAACAGCGCGATTTGCATATTCAGGCACTTCCGACTCCCGTTTCCGATGATTTTACAGCTGTATGGTTTCGGAATCAAAAGTACCCCAACCACGCAAAAAACTGCAATTGCAGGTATCGCGAAGCTGCTTGAATGCACTTTTATTGAATTCTACTCATCACTAGCTTTCGTTTGACACCCCATATATTGAAATTGGAGAAAGTATGAACAACGGCCATTTTCCAGCAACGCACTCCTTGCAAACCGATCGTTTTCCGAGGAACTCCAGAATGTCGTTGCAGTGAAGATCTTTAATTTTTTTTATGTTCCTTAGTACAATAACAGCGCGATTTGCATATTCAGGCATCTCCAACTCCCGTTCCCGATGATTTTAAAGCTGTATGGTTTCGGAATCAAAAGTACCCCAACCACGCAAAAAACTGCAAATGCAAGTATCGCGAAGCTGCCTGAATGCACTTTTATTGAATTCTACTCATCACTAGTTATGTATGCGTCAGCAGAATCAACTAATAAAAAACAGTCCGACGCGCCTTCATCTTTTTCGGAAGATGCAGAAATTCAAGAACCGCGTAAAACTGACACCGTCTGGGAAACATTAGAAACGTTTCTCGAAAACGCGAAAAAGCCAGACGCTGTGTCAGCACTAACGAAGTCATGAGATTTCAAATTTATGAACTTCTCGCCCAGTTGCGCGTTTAACTCGAATCAGACAAAAACTTTTATAATAATTATCCGCATAAGTCCATGAAAATAAATAACTTGCTTTAAAAAATATCAAATCCGTGTTTTCCTTGAAACAGTTGAAATTCCAGTGGAATTTTTAGGAACTTTATTTTTTTATGTCGTTCGGTGGCCACGACATATTTGGCGCAGTCGGTAAACACTCAAAAAGTTACGCGAAATTAAATCGTAAACAAATACGGTCGATCAAAGTGTAGAAAAACCAACGAATCAGCTAGTGATATCGCGAAGTGATTTCAGTTAATTAACTCACTTAATTTATAATCAATTCTAACAACTCACGAGTGTTGGCAAGAACAGCGTAAGTAAGGCCTTTAAGCTTTTTAAATTCTCCAGTGAGGCTGCCGGATATCTTGCCTTTTTAATAAACATTCAGTGAGAAAATAAAGATTGATAACAAACGTGACATTCGCAGAAAGGAGAAGCGATACGCTCTTCATAGTAATTGCAGAAAAGGAATTATGGAAGCAAGAATTATTGAGCTAGAGCAAAAGCTCAAAGCGAAGGAGGCGGAATACCCGCAACTCTCAGCAGCGGTCAACCAATTGATTGCGAATCAAAACAATCATGATTAAATAAATCGTTTGGCAGAAACGTTGAGCAGGATAGGCATACATCAGAACAACGCAATGGATCAATCCCAGAAAATCTTGAAGGAAATTCGACATATGAATACCTTCACAGGATCAGGTGAAGTGTCAATTTATTCGTTTATTTGCTGTACTGAGTTCTACTTGGATAGTATCGAGGACCCAAATATAAAAAGGACTGCAACCAGGCACATCTTCTTCGAGAGAATTCAAGGAGCGGCAAAAGATGTGGTCATCAACGTTCGGGAACCGGATGACTGGGAAGCAATAAAACGAGCTCTTCATTTGCGGTACAAACCGGACACCGAGCCCTACGAAATATATAGGATGATAAGCAGCCTTAGGAGTAATACTGTAACTGATTTAGCTTTAGCCTTACAAAAAATAAAATGTAAAAAGGATGAATTGTGCATCTACTATAAGAATTCCTTGTTCATGGATCTTAGCAATGTTGACGCAATCCTGGTTAACACTGCCAAAGAAATGACCCAAGGAATACTTTTAGACAAGATACTTGAAATGCACGATATTGATTATAGATATTATGAATAGTAGAAGATTTGAAAATGCTTGCATTAGATATGAATATAAAAGTGACAAAAAGAAAAGTGAAAATGTGAAGAAAGTGTCCGGGAGTGAGCGTCAAAAATTGAATTTAAATACAAATAATCAAAATTGCGATAATGACCCAGTACAGACAAACAATTCGGGACAATTCAGACGTAAAGTTAACGAAAACAGACAACAGAACCGTGACATAAATCAGACACATAATCAAAGTTATACGCAACAAAATTATCAATATAATAATCAGTCTAATAACCAACCAAACAACCAATTTAAATCAAATTCTGGTCAATTTAGGTCACAAAATAACCCTCAATATCCAAACCCTCACTTTAATCGAAATTCTGGCCAGCGTCGCCAATCAGGCCAAAATAGGCTTGAAAGGAATGAATACGTCGATTTGCATAGGCCGGAACATATGGAAATTGAAAATGTTGAAAGAATTAGATCGAGAAATTCATCACGAAATTTTTCCAATGACCTTATCGAAGAGAATGATTACTCAGTATCATGTGATGCTAGTCTTGATCCCGTAGAAATAAATTATATTGGTGAAGAGGCCATGTTTTTTCAAAATTAACCTCGGATGTGTTGCCAATGATTAATTTACAATAAATAATATAAACTATGTTCCGCTCGTCGATACTGAATCATCTTTTTCCATAATCAACGAATCTTTTAATTGTTTTAAAAAAGTGCCAATAAATCCTATTGTATTTAGCACAATTACAAATAAAGATGTGATTAAGTATGAAGTGCATACTGTCGCTCCGAAGGAATTCAAATTACCTTCGGCGGCGAGAATCAGATGGAAGGTTAAAGCCCTTCAAAGGAGAAAATACCAATTTTATTGGTATGGAGGCCATCAAAAGGAAGTTCCCTAGCGTGGGAAGGATCGAAGCGAGACTGACACCAGAAAACAACAGGGGACAACGCATGGCCATAGTTGACTTGACCGAAAAGAACGCCGAACAATTCCTGAACAAGGGCAAAGTACGAATAGGGTGGGTTGTCTGTAGGATACGGCGAAGAGCAACGCCTATTCAATGCTTCAAATGCCTTGGTTATGGTCACACCACGCAAGTATGCAAAGGACCCGATAGGAATCCCCTATGTTACAAATGCGGTGAAATGGAGCATAAAAGGAAAGAGTGTACGAAGGAGGCACACTGTATTCTTTGCAAGGATGCTGATCCAAAACCTGATTTTGGACACGTCTTGGGATCAGAAAAATGCCGGGTGTTCCAGGAAGCCCTAGCCAAGGCAAAATCAGAGCTTCGATGACCCGCATCCTGCAGCTAAACCTACATCGCAGTTCAACCGCCCAAAATCTGCTTGAGCAGTTTGCGAGGGACATGAAAGCCGACTTCTTGCTGCTGAGTGAGCAACACTATAATATAAGTCCTGCATTATGGTATTCTGATGAAACTGGTACTGCCGCCATCTGGGTTCGGAACAGTGACTTTCAAGCGGAGAGTTGTGGATGGGGGGATGGTTTTGTGTGGGTTCGGTGCTCAAGGGTCACCTTCTTTAGTGTGTACCTAACGCCTAACGAATCGATATCATATTTCCAAGCCAAGCTTAATGCTTTGGAGGGCACTGTCTCAAACGCAGAGGGCAAAATGCTCGTTGGGGGTGACTTCCACGCTGAAGCAATCAAATGGGCATGCCTCAGACGGATCCGCGGGGAAAACGAATCCTGGAAATGGCGGCCAGGACGGCCCTCGTCGTACTAAACTCCAGAAACACGCTGACTTTCCGCCGTATTGGCTGTGAGGGAACCATACTGGACGTGACATTCGCATCGGAGTCCTTAGTACGAAGGATACACAATTGGAAAGTATTAGAGGACTACTCAGCCAGTGATCATCAGTGCATTCTGCTTGAGATAAGTGATGCTGTTTCCCGACGTCCGTGCTCTCGGCCTTCTACAACTGGATGGAACATCGGAAGGATGGACGTCGAGAGGTTCGTCAAGGTTCTCACAGCAGGTGAGCCGCTGCAGGGAACTTCGGAGGGGACGGAAGAACTGGCAGCTGAAGACGTGGTGAACTCCACTATGAGCATCATTACGACTGCTTGCTGCGCTTCTATGCCCCGTCAAAAACCCCGGCACGGCAAGCCCCAGTGTACTGGTGGTCAACTAAAATCGCTGAAAAGCGAAATGAGTGTCACAAGCTTCGCCGTGAGGCTCAACGGACGCGGAACCGTGACGAGGCATGCAAGCAGGTGGCAGCATATACGTCGGCCAGGAAATGCCTTCGCAAACTGATGAACAGTAGCAAAGGTCGCTGCTGGCAAGACCTCGTGGAAAATGTGAACAAGGATCCATGGGGCCTTGGCTACAAGCTGGTCATGGGGAAACTTGGTGCCCTACGGAAGCCTTGGATACATGACGCGGAAAAGATAGACGCGATAGTGCGGGGACTCTTCCCCGCCCATCTTGTCCGTGTTGACGTTGTCCATGGAGCTGGAGGAGGCAGTCCTCTCATTGAAAACGAGGAAGGCACCAGGTCCAGATGGTGTTCCAGCTGAGGTGTTGCGGCTCGTCTATCACCATTGTCCTGACTTGCTGCTCAGCACATTCAACGCTTGCCTACGGGACGGGGTTTTCCCGGTACGATGGAAGGTGGCGAGGTTCGTGCTGATCAGCAAGGGGAAGGGAAATCCCGAATCACCGTCTGCATACCGCCCGTTATGCATGCTAGACACGGCAATACGGCTTTAGAGCAGGACGTTCTACCATTGATGCGATTGCAGAGGTGGTGAGCGCAGTCCAAAAGATAGAGGCATATAGTCGCACCAGGAATGCCTTCAACTCCGCTAGATGGGTGGATAATCTGGACACGCTGGAAAACTCTTTTCAAGTTCCAGAATATCTAATGCGGCTTTTGAGGAACTACCTTAAGGACCGAAGCCTGCTCTACGACACGACACAGGGCCAACGAAGGATGGAAATTACATGGGGTGTTGCCTAGAGATCTATCCTTGGTCCGGACCTTTGGAACGTGTCTTGCGACGGGCTACTAAGACTTGAGATGCCAGATGAGTCACGCTTGGTCGGCTATGCGGATGATGTTGCGGCTCTGGTCACTGGACGCACCGTTGAAGAAGCGGAACTTAGGCTAGGTATGCTAATGCGCTGAGTGAGGGACTAGATGGCTGCTCGCGGGCTGAGTTTAGCACTGGAGAAAACCGAAGTGGTCATCTTGACAAAAAAGAGAATCCCTAGAGTATATCGATTCGTAGCCAGCGGTGAAGTACCTGGGGCTACTGATCGACTCGAAGATGAGTTTCTCTGAGCAAATCAGGGCAACGGCTGAGAAGGCTGCTTCGGGAATATCGGCTCTGAGTCGACTTATGGCCAACGTAGGGGGGCCAAGCCCATCAAGAAGACGCCTCTTGATGAGTGCTGTAGGGTCAGTGCTACTGTACAGAGCAGAGGTATGGGGCGACGCGCTCAGCAAGGAGGTATACCGAAAACGTTTGGCACGGGTACATAGAAGAGGAGCATTGAGAATCGCATCTTCGTATCCAACAGTCTCCGACTCGGCCGTGAGAGTGATTGCAGGCGGGATACCAATCGCTCTCCTTGCTAGAGAGCACCGCGCCATTTTCCTGCGCCGAAACGAGGATGCGATGGAGACAGTTGTCCGCGAAGAGAGACAGCGCTCGCTCAACGATTGGCAGCATTCTTGGGTGAATTGCATGAAGGGAAGGTGGACTGCGCGCCTCATCCCGGATGTGAGACTGTGGCTAAACCAAAGGCATGGTGAGACTGACTTCTATCTGACCCAGCTTTTGAGCGGGCACGGGTGTTTTCAGTCTTACCTACACAAGATCGGTAAGTCACGGTCTCCCGACTGTCGGTTTTGCTCAGGAGAGGAGGACAATGCCTGTCACACATTTTTTGCGTGTACAAAATGATTTAGGCTGCGAAGGGAACTTTACAGAGAGACGGGGGAGCTCACCCCGAATAATATAGTTGCGGTGATGCTCGAATCGGTTGACAAATGGAACCAGGTGGCACATTATGCTCGGGCAGTCCTAAAATATAAAAGGGACTCACAGCAGCCGGGGGCGCTAGGGCTGGGGGATCGCTCTTCTGGCAATTCCTCTTCCCCTCTCCCCTCCCACTAGGAAAGGAATCCCCCAGCTTGAAGGCGCTCCACGGCGTAACAAAACGAGACCAGGCCCGAAGTAATGTGTCAAACGGTTCCAGGCTGGGTTCTCAGGTTGACAGGGAAGGTGTTTAGTGGGTAGTCCAGTTGCGCATGGGAGTCCCACACTCTGTGCATAAATAGCATTCACCTCCCTACCACAAAAAAAAAATGGATTTCCTCAATACCCTCGATACTCTTATCAATATAGAAGAGAAAAGAGAGCATACGAGTAACTTTATAAAAAGACTTAAATTAGATCACTTAAACGAGGAAGAATACTCGGAAATTTCTAAAGTGATCAATAAGTTCAATAAAATATTTTACAAAGACGGAGATAAATTGACTAGTACCCCGTCTATTCAACATGAAATTAACACAATAACGGACGCATAAATAAATTGAAAATTATACAGGTATCCACCAAAACACAAGGAGGAGGTTCGTCGACAAATTGCTGAGTTGGAATCTCAGGGAATAATTCGGAAAAGCTGTTCTAAGTATTCAAGCCCATTAATTATTGTTCCAAAAAATTTCGGCTCGTGATCGATTACGGTAAACTCAACGAAGTTACAATAGACGATAAATATCCGTTGCCAAACATCAAGTCATTATTGGATAAGCCTGGCAGAGTCCAATATTTTTCGACGATAGACCTTGCGAAAGGCTATTATCAAATATTAGTAAAAGAAGAAGATAGGCATAAGACCGCATTTGTGACACCCCACGGTCTTTACGAGCTCGTGAGAATGCCGTTTGGCTTAAAAAATGCGCCGGAGACTCATGAATGACGCACTTAGGAAATTTATCAACAAAACTTGTGTCGTTTATCTGGATGATGTCCTTATATTTAGTACATCATTACAAGAGCATATCACGTCTATCACTGAAATTTTCAAAGTATTAGAGGAAAATCATTTCAAGGTCCAAATCGATAAATGTAACTTCATGCAAAGGGAAATTAGTTTTTTAGGTCACATAATTACCAAAGAAGGACTAAAACCGAATCCGGAGAAAATAAAAATTATTAAAGACCTAAAATAACCTCGAACGGAAAAACAAATTAAAAGCTTTTTAGGACTCACTGGCTATTATCGTAAATTTATACGAGATTATGCAAAAGTAGCGCAGCCTATGACAAAATTCTTAAGAAAAGATTGTAAAGTCAATACAAAAGATCTCAATTTCATTGAGGCCTTCGAAAAATTAAAAACTCTTATCAGTTCTCACCCTATTTTGCGTTTTCCAAATTTCAGCAAACCCTTTCACCACACCACGGATGCCTCAAACTATGCGATAGGCGCCGTTCTTTCTCAAGTAGGCCACCCTGTCTGCTTTGCATCCAGAACACTTAATTATCATGAACGCAATTATTCTGCTACTGACAAAGAATTTTTAGCCATTATATGGTCTGTCGGATATTTTAGACCATATTTATATGGAAATAAATTTAAAATTTTTAGAGATCACCTACCGATCAAATATTTACAGGCTAAATATAGAGGAAAAGATCTTTCTTCAAGACATCAAAGATGGCTTTTAAAACTTGGCGAGTACCAATTCGAAATCGAGTACATAAAAGGGAAGGAAAACAAGGTGGCAGATTTTTTGAGTAGACTGGAACCCCTGGAAGAAATCAAATCAGAAACCCCAAAATCAGATAAAACTAGCACATTCTCAGAACAAGGAAATGATAACAACGACGCCACCATGGCGACCATACACTCAGCTGACGAAGAACTCCTTGATCACATACCAATCAAGGAAGAAATCGTTAATAAATACAATACCCAAATCATCCTTACAAATAATAAAATTTCTGAAATTAATTTTGTTCACAAAAAACGCGTTATTTATATTGCGGAATATGACTTTGATAACCTCAGTGACATATTAAGGAGGTATATAACAAAAGGAACAATTGGAATATATTCTGAATTACCTGACCACAAGTATAACATTGTTCAGGAAAAACTTCGCGAACTTTTCTCTAACAACAGACAAATTAAATTCATAAAGTGTTCATTTAGGGCACAAGATGTCCAAACAGAGGTAAAAACTGTTAGACAAATTGCACTTTACCATGTTCAAGAAAGTTTACACTCCGGAATCCAAGAAACATTCAACAAAATAAAAATTAAAATATATTACCCAAAACCATTTGATCTTATTCACGTTGTTATCAACCAATGTGACGTGTGTCAAGCAGTAAAATGCGATCGAAAGCCAATTAAAAATAAATTTAAATTTTTCGAAACAGCAAATAATGTTAACCAAATAATTCATATTGACCTTTTCACTATTATGAAGCAGTCATTCCTCACAATCATCGACAAATTCTCAAAATTGTGTTCTGCATACTTTCTAACTGACAAAAATCATGTAACTTTAATCGATATCCTTGAAGAACATTTTGCCAGAGTTGGTAAACCAGAAAAAATTGTCGCAGGAAATGAATTCAATGGTGTTCTCATGAAAGAATTCTTGGACAACGAAAATGTAGAACTACATTTAACTAAACCACACAATAGTACCGAGATCGCAGATGTAGAGAGATTCCATGGAACAATATTAGAAAAATTTAGAGTTCCTACGTATCAAAAACGTAAAATTTCAACAAACTGTGAGATACTATAACAATAGGTATCATTCCACCATTAAATGTACATCCAATGACGTCCAATTCCACAAGGTCAACTTTGAGGAAATCACAAAGAACTTAAATAAAGCCAAAGAAAAATGGATTAAAAGAGCAAATGAAAAACGTGAAGATAATGAATAAACTAGGACAACAGGTTTTATCAAAAATCATAAAGCAGCAAGGCTTAAACAACAACCAAGGTTTAAAAAAGTAAACTCCAAAACATCCATTCAAGAATATTAAAAAGCCCTTAAAACATAACCTATTTCCAGACGAGGGAGCAGTGACTGATAATAAATCAGATTTTCCAAATCTCACAGAAGAGCACCTATCAATAATTCATAATGCAATCAATGAAGGCTCAGACGATGATGTTTTAACATCTAAATTCCGCCTAGATATTACCCGACGGGATATAAAAACATTAAAAACTAATAAATGGCTGAATGATAAAATCATAGAGTTTTACTTAAAACTAATAGTTGATCGTAGCAATCAGGATGTTTCGCAAAACCTGTCTAAAGTATATGCAATGAACACCTTTTTTACAACACGTCTTTTGAGTGCAGGATACCAGGCAATTAAAAGATGGACGCGAAACATAAATATTTTTAATTTAGACATTTTATTGATTCCAATACACATTAATCAAAACCATTGGACTTTCAGTATAATCGATTTTCGGCAAAAAACCATAAAATATTATGACTCTTTAGGTGTACCATATCCACAAATTGTAAATACTTTGGAAGATTTCTTAAAACAAGACTCTATAGATAAGCTAGGAATTCCCATTGACTTGTCAGATTTTTCGAAAAAAGAATTAGAAACACACCGCAACAAGAAAACGGAAGTGACTGTGGTTTTTTTTGCTGCAGTATTGCAGAAAACATATCAAGAAGTCGTATAATCTCCTTCACATAGAAAATATACCTTATATTCGAAACAAAATGATAATCGAATTCATTCAAGGAAAACTACTACTTTAACTTACATACTACGATTTTCCCACACAATTTTTTGAACATTTCTTATTCTGTACATTTCAGCTTATCATCGCATTTTTCTTTATACTGTTCTCACTACTGCATCCAACAAACGGACATTTTACTCTACACAAAATTGAGGATACTTCAGGATACACACAAATACATTTGAATGAAGTCGAAATTCCCACAAAATCCAATCGTCCTACACATAATAAATCCAGCGGAAATTCTAAGCATAATCAATGAATTTAAAATGAACGCCGAACATCTAAACGGGCAACATAAGGACCTTATACTAACAGAACTGGACCATTTAGCTTATGAAGTCAAGACACTTACCCCATTAGACATGAAACGACATAGAAGAGGACTCATTAGTTTAGTAGGTAACGGTCAAAACTGGCTCTTTGGAACGATGGATGCCCAAGACAGACGGAATATAGACGAACATCTTAAGACTATTGACATTAACAACCATAACCTGATTGCAAACGCCAATCAACAGATAGAAATTAATGAAAATATGACCGAGACAATGAGAACATTAGGAGACATCATCACAAAAGACCGACGTACAATCACGAGTCAATGAACAGTATCGCAAACACCTCTTATTTCAATAACCTTTATTTCGACCAATCAATTAAAATCCAAATTCTAAAAAGCAGGATTGACCATATTCAAAATAACATTGCATCCGCGAGATATGGCATGTTACACCCAAACGTTCTCTCGGATAAAGAAATAGAAATGTACAATATCGACCTACATAAATTGCAATTTGTAAAAGTTGGACTTCGTAAATCAGACAACAATTGTTTAATTTTTGCAATAAAAATACCAAACGAATTCATAAAAATCCAACTTCATATCATATAACCTGTAACGAATAACAAATTTAAAGAAATTGATTCTCCAAACGAAATAGTTTTTAATATGGAAAATTCAGTATACACATATGAAAGTTTCAAATATTTTAATGAACTCAAAATTACAAAGCATTGTATTTATAAAAAAAATTGTAAGTTAATCGAAAACCTTAACACAGAAATTTTAGAGATCGATCAAGAAACAATTGTCATTAAAAATGCCCTAAATCTAATTTTAAATCATACATGTGATAAAAGAAATGTAACTGTAACTGGTAACTTTTTAATCCATTTCAACAATTGTACTGTACAACTGTGTTCTGAATCACTATTTTTCAAATATTCAACAGAAAATAAATGATCGATTTTACTACCCAAATACAGATAGTGTAAAGTTTACCTCGAAATTAACTTTGGATGAAATTATTATAAAAAATATAAAAAATTCGCAGAAAATTGAAGAATTAAGGTTTCATAACACAAGAAATTTTGGCATCGATATTAGTTTGATTATAATAGTATTTGCAATAATTTTATCATTAATTTTTTACTTTCGGAAACAGAAAAAAATCAAAATTGAAATTAAAAATCGAATTCAGGAGAATTCAACGTCAAAGGGGTGAGAAGTTATGTATGCGTCAGCAGAATCAACTAATAAAAAACATTCCCACGCGCCAGCATCTTTTTCGCAAGATGCAGAAATTCAAGAACCGCGTAAAACTGACACCGTCTGGGAAACATTGCAAACGTTTCTCGAAAACGCGAAAAAGCCAGACGCATGTCAGCACTACTGAAGTCAGGAGATTTCAAATTTATGAACTTCTCGCAAAGTTGCGCGTTTAACTCGAATCAAACACGAACTTTTAAAATAATTGTCCGCATAAGTCCGTGAAAATAAATAACTGGCTTTAAAAAATATAAAATCCATGTTTTCCTTGAAACAGTTAAAGTTCCGATGGAATTTCTAGGAACTTTATTTTTTTATGTCGTTCGGTGGCCACGACATATTTCACTAGGTTTCGTTTGACATCCCATACATTGAAATTGGAGAAAGTATGAAAAACGGCCATTTTTCCAGCAACGCACTCCTTGCAATCCGATCGTTTCCCGAGGAACTCCAGAATATCGTTGTAGTGAAGATCTTTAATTTTTTTATGTTCCTGAGTACAATAACAGCGCGATTTGCATATTCAGGCACTTCCGACTCCCGTTTCCGATGATTTTACAGCTGTATGGTTTCGGAATCAAAGTACCCCAACCACGCAAAAAATTGCAATTGCATGTATTGCGAAGCTGCTTGAATGCACTTTTATTGAATTCTACTCAACACTAGCTTTCGTTTGACACCCCATACATTGAAATTGGAGAAGGTATGAAAACCGGCCATTTTTCCAGCAACGCACTCCTTGCAAACCGATCGTTTTCCGAGGAACTCGAGAATATCGCTGTAGTGAAGATCTTTAATTTTTCGGTAAATTTCTCGAGAGGAATTTACCTATTGCGGAGAGCATCATATATATATATATATATATATATATATATATATATATATATATATATATATATATATATATATATATATATATATATATATATATATATATATATATATATATATATATATATGTATATATTGTCGCGGGTTTTTTCGTTCGCGGCCAATAATTTTAATGTTCCGGGAAAGTGAAAACGCAATGTCTTTTAAATTAAATTAAAAGAGTTTATTCAATTCGTCAAAAATGCACAATCACTTCACTAACAATTTAACAACTTTAATTTTCACTATTAAAACTCTACCTTCCACTTGTCCATAAATTTCTATCGCAATTGTCTACTAAAATCACTTCACACTCAAACAATCAATATCGCCTGTACTTCGCGTATCGCAGTTTTCTATTGCGGTTGTAATGAATCGTTCCCCCATTCATTCAGCTCGCCTTTATATAGGGTCTCTAATCATTCAACTCAGTTCTCATACATTGGTGAATTAGCGGAAACATTCCAGCAGTGGATGAATGGAGCAGTGACTCACTTTCAGATGCTGCTCATGCTTGTTGGGTTCTCGTGGTTTCGAGTAAGTTCGTTTTCTTCATTGTTGTGAAAACAATTGCGACAGTAGCTCGCAGAATTATTTGTACATGTAACACTGCCCCCACCTCAGTTCTTTTCGCCCCGAAAAGATGTGTCGCCAGTTGTAGTCAATTCTCCCTGGATGAAATATGGGGCAAGACGGTCCAGATGCACGATTTTCATTTTGGCTCTCGGTTTGCGGTGTTCCTTTTTGCAATATACGACGTCGTTGATTCGCTTTGTAACTCGGTATGGTCCCTCCCAATTATGCTGCAACTTTGGAGACCTACCCTTCCGTCGCTGTGGGTTATATAGCCAGACGAAGTCATCTTGCTGGAAGCCAGTAGAATTCATGCAGTCAGTAGCCGATTCGAGGTGACTTCACACTGTCCGATGTATCTGGTTCAACCGTTGTCTTAGCTGACTTGCGTAATCCGAGATCGCTTGGGGTTTCTCGGGGGTGTCCCGAACTTTATATCGGCTGGCAGATGAATAGTCTTTCCAAAAATGACTTTGGCTGGGGCTTGGCCCGTCGACGCATATTCGACAGCTTTGTACGCCATCAAAAATAGTGGGATATGTCGGTCCCAGTCCCTTTGGTTCTCGTCAACCATCTTGGCCAGGTGTTTATTGAGCATGCCGTTGAAACGTTCGACCATTCTATCGGATTGGGGATGCAGCGGTGTTGTCCTCGTTTTCCGCATTCCGAGCAGCTCACAAATTCCGCCAAAAACTAGTGACTCAAAGTTTTGGCCTTGATCCGAATGTAGTTCGCAAGGCACGCCGTACCTACTGACCCAATTTGACACTAGCTGTTCGGCTACAGTAGTTGCTTCCTGGTTGGGAATGGGGTAGACCTCGGGCCACTTGCTGAAATAATCGGCTACAACCAGCGTGTATCGATTTCCCCATTCAGATTCAGGAAAGGGTCCAGCGATGTCAACAGCGATTCTTTCAAACGGTATCCCCACGTTATAGGTTTGCATTTGTCCTCTCAGTCGTCGTTTTGGACCTTTGACGGAAGCGCAAATTGTGCATCTGCGACACCAGTCCTCTACGTCTTCTCGAGCGTGGAGCCAGTAGAATCTTTCCCGCAATTTCGCTAAGGTTTTGTTAACACCAAGGTGACCTCCCGAGGATCTTTCATGCATTTCCTTAACCACATCATGGGTTCGGCTTTTGGGTAGTATAGTTTGCATCCTATAGGAGCTGCCATCCGTCGTTTCCCATTTCCGCTTGAGTACGCCACCCTCCACCTGAAGGGAGTTCCATTGTGCCCAATAGCTTTTCAGGGTTGCGCCATGCGTTGAAACGTCCTTCCACTCAGGCCACCCAGTTGTCTCCTTCCATACGAGCAATGGTCCGATGTCTTCATCGGCTAACTGGGCATTTCGAATCTCCTCCGCTGACCAACCTTCATTGAATCCGGCCGTTATCACTCGCAGATCAACGGTCGGCTCCTTTTCCTCAATCCGCCGGCAATGCTTGCAGTTAGCTGGACATTGATGACGAGATAGGGCGTCAGCATTTCCATAAAATCTGCCCTTGTGAAGTAGTTGGGGCCTCACTAGGTCTGGTCGGGTCGTCGATCGGGTTGCACCAGTGTCGTTTCTTATTGTTCAATGTTCTTCATCAACTTGACCAGGAAGGCATCTGTTTGCTTCTCCACGATGTTGCCTTGGCACGGTGATGGGGGTACTGGGCATGTCGATCCTTCTAGCTAACGTTTGCCCCACGAAGTTGGCCCCTTCAGTTTGATGGGCCTCCATTCTAGGCTCCTGACACGGTCTGGTATCCACCATCCTGGACAATAGCTCCGTTTTCTTCGCTTCTTGCAGTCTCTTTGCAGGTGCCCCTTCTCTCCACAATCCCAGCATCTAGGCGCACCATTCACCTGCGGCTCTCGCTCATTTTCCACGCGCTTACACATACACTCGTCTGCCACTACTTCACGGACCCGGGCAGTGGTACGAGTCGCATTTTTCGCTGCCTCAAAGCTCAGACTATAAACCAATGCGTCCTGAACCGTTTGCTTTTGGGCTAAACGCACGGCTTGTTGCAATTCCTGGTCCTTTAACGCACTGATGAACGCTTCTGTTGCTGCGTCATCTCGATGTTCTGGGTCGTACGCTGGATAAGCCAAAAGTGCCAGGCGCTCAATGTCTTGGGCTAGCTGCTGTAAGGTTTCGCCAGGCTTTTGCATCCGATGCCGTAGCTGTGCCCGGTAAATCTGCTTCAGATGATCGTCTCCATAAGGCATGTCCAGCGCATTCATTATAGCAGCCGGGTTTGAATGTAGCTCAACGGGGATAGTCTGCAAAAGCTCGGCAGCTGGGCCTCTTAGAGCAAGAATTAATGCAGTTGCTCGTTCTTGCTCATTCCAGTGATTTATCCTAGCGGCTGCTTCAAACTGGATTTTGTAAATAGTCCAGACCGTTTGCGCGTCGAATATTGGTGCTTTCACATTTCTGGATGTACTTTGTGCTGCGGTTATATGTGGGGCTGGTGAGGTAGTTACTACTGCCTTCGCTGTTTCCAATTCCTCTTTCATTTTTTCCATCTCATGGTTGATTCTCTCCTCAACCTGGTATACCTTTTCCTCGACGCATTTAATTTGGCTGTTAAGACTACTGAGCTCCGCTTTTATTTCGGTGGACTGTTTTTCCAGCTTCTGTGTGATGTCTGCCTTGATTTCGAACGCTTGTTGGTCCAGCTTCGCTGAGTGTTCATTTAGCTTCGCAGCTAAACTAGATGTCTGTTGTCGCTGCTCTTGCTGCATCAGCATTAACATTTGCATCAGTGCATTTTCTGGTTCCTTTGGTTTTGGTGTTTCTGTTTCACCACCTTCTGCGGTTTTTTCTGCATCTGTATGCTCAGTCGAATCCAGATACGCACCTTCCGATTCAATCACGTCACGCAAGCGTGCAATCGATATGGCCTTTGTACCTTGTGTGGCCAGATTTCGCTGTTCCAACTCCTCTTTGAGCTCCGATATGCTCAATTGATTAATTTTTAGATGTAAATTTCCTGGCATTTTTATTCTTTCGGCTATTTTCCCACCAGTTTCCACGTTAATTCTCACTATTGTGCACTTCAAAAATGTTTAATCGTTTTCACTTCCAAAATTTTCTTTCTCACTTCTTGACACCATTGTCGCGGGTTTTTTGGTTCGCGGCCAATAATTTTAATGTTCCGGGAAAGTGAAAACGCAATGTCTTTTAAATTAAATTAAAAGAGTTTATTTAATTTGTCAAAAACGCACAATCACTTCACTAACAATTTAACAACTTTAATTTTCACTATTAAAATTCTACCTTCCACTTGTCCATAAATTTCTATCGCAATTGTCTACTAAAATCACTTCACACTCAAACAATCAATATCGCCTGTACTTCGTGTATTGCAGTTTTCTATCGCAGTTGTAATGAATCATTCCCCCATTCATTCAGCTCGCCTTTATATAGGGTCGCTAATCATTCAACTCAGTTCTCATACATTGGTGAATTAGCGGGAACATTCCAGCAGTGGATGAATGGAGCATTGACTCACTTTCAGATGCTGTTCATGCTTGTTGGGTTCTCGTGGTTTCGAGTAAATTCGTGTTCTTCATTGTTGTGAAAACAAATCGCGACAGTAGCTCGCAGAATTATTTGTACATGTAACAATATATATATACATACATATATATATATACATATATATATATATATATATATATATATATATATATATATATATATGTATATATATATATATATATATATATATATATATATATATATATATATATATATATATATATATGGGATATAACGAAATTTGTGACCACGCTAGAGGTTGCAATATTGCTCCGATTTTCACCAAATTTTGAGGCAAGGTGTATTGGGTAATTATCTCGTGAACCAAGTATATCGGCTGATCAAAAATATAATGGCGGCCATTTTAGACGAAAAATCGTGATTTCTGTTCTGACCAAAGTATAGCTCCGATTTGGATGAAATTTGGTACAAAGGTTCATTGATGTATGTGACGAATCTCACAATAAAAAATCCAAAGTCGGTACGGCAGAAACAAAGTGGCGGTCGCTCAAATGTCGAAAAGCGTGCAAAATTTTGTTGTTGTAATAGTGGTCAAAGCTTTCAACAGATTTGCAAGAAACTCGTTAGTTTGATAGAAATTATAAGTATCTAGAGAATTACGTAAAAACACTGGAGGTCAGGTTGCAAAAAACAAAATGGCGGCCAGTTGAAGACCAAAATTTCAAAGGCTTTGAAAAGTCGCAATTTTGATCCGACATATATGAAACTTGGTTTCAAAATAAACAATATCTACGCCTACAGTCTTTGATATTTTAGTGGTCATGCATGTGCAAATTCCAAAATGGCGGCCGTTTAAATATGCGTTTTTTTCATGTTTTTGTGGCCCTCTAGCGGTCACATTTTCCAACGAATTTTGATGAAACTTGAGATTATGAATGTCTGTACTATGTTCTTGTATTTTATTGGAAATTATTAAAATTGAATGAAAAATAAAAAAATCGAAAATTTAAAGCCTAATATTTTCTTTAAAAATTGAATTATTTTGCCCTGTCTAGAGTGAAACTCCTATTTGAACGAGATAGGTCCTAGCATACAAAGATTTAAAATAATCCAAAATCAAATGAATCCATTCAAAATGGCGGCCCCCAAAGGTCTGAAGGCAAGCGCAATTCGCTATTTTAGTGCCAACTGAAATCATGAATATTTTTCATGGAAACGTTTTAAATGACTTTACTTGAAAGAACTTATAAACCAGATCATTTTTAAGATATTGTAAAATATTTTTAGCAATACCCTAAAAAATTATAAAATCGCGACTTGTCTGTCTGTCCGTCCGTCCGCCTGTTTGTTCGTGCGTCATAACAAGTTTTCTCGCCAACCACATGAGCTAGAATGAGGAAATTTTCTACGTAAGTCAAAAGTGGTGCCTCTTGAAATTTGCAGTGCAAGAAAATATTTTAAGGTATTTAAGGGGGGTGGCATACAATGTTTTTTATTTCTGTAGCCCTCTAGCAGCCAAGGTTCTCAACAGATTCCGTTGAAACTTGAAATTATAAGTTATTAAGGCAAGTTAATTTAATTTGATTATGCAAATCGAATGACAAATAAAACAGTCGAAAATTCACAGCTTAATATTTTTAGCAGCCAATTTCAATAAAAATCGAAATGACGGCCCTCATAGTTCAGAAAAAAATTGAAAATATATATATTAATGGCAACGCAAGTGCTGATTAAACTTTTATGCAAATCTTTTGAAATTAACTATTTGAGCTATTTAAGCCATTGTGTGGTTACCACTGTGAACTGTGTAAACAGTAAATGCGAGAAGGGCGAAACATGTATTTATATGTTTACAACAATTTATGATCCGCCGATTTTCAATATGTAATCCATACGCGTGCAACTCAATTTAATTAGCAAAATATTTGCGCCCCATTAAAGGTCTATAAAAACGAACGTGGCCAGATTTTTTTTTTTATGTTCATAAATACCCATGTGGTACTACGAAAATTGCAGCGAGAAGTTTAGTAGTAGGCAAGCCAAATTCGTTTTCGAAAGTTTACGCTACATACGAGAAATTTAACCTTTCCATCTGGTGCTGCCAACGGGGATTTTTTATGTTCCCGGGTACAAACAAAGCGCGATCTGCATATTCAGGCACTTTTACAGCTGTATGATTTCGCAATCAAAAGTACCCCAACCACGCAAAAAGTTGCAATAGCAGGTATCGCAAAGCGGCCTGAATGTACTTTTATTGAATTCTACTCATCATCACTAGCTTTCGTTTGACAGCCCATATATTGTGTGTGGAGAAGGTCTGAACAACGGCCATTTTCCAGCAACGCACTCCTTGCAAACCGATCGTTTTCCGAGGAACTCCAGAACATCGTTGTAGTGAAGATCTTGAATCTTTTAATGTTCCTGAGTACAATAACAGCACGATTTGCAGATTTAGGCACTTTCGACCCCCGTTTCCGATGATTTTACAGCTGTATGGTTTCGGAATCAAAAGTACCCCAACCACGCAAAAAACTGCAATTCCAGGTATCGCGAAGCTGCCTGAATGCACTTTTATTGAATTCTACTCATCACTAGCTTTCGTTTGACGTCCCATATATTGATATTGGAGAAAGTTCTAAAAACGGACATTTTTCCAGCAACGCACTCCTTGCAATCCGATCGTTTTCCGAGGAACTCCAGAATATCGTTGTTGTGAAGATCTTTAATTTTTTTATGTTCCTGAGTACAATAATAGCGCGATTTGCATATTCAGGTACCTCCGACTCCCGTTTCCGATGATTTTACAGCTGTATGGTTTCGGAATCAAAAGTACCCCAGTCACGCAAAAAACTGCAATTGCAGGTATCGCGGAGCTGCCTGAATGCACTTTTATTAAATTCGACTCATGACTAGCTTTCGTTTGACACCTCATATATTGAAATTGGAGAAAGTATGAAGAACGGCCATTTTCCCAGCAACGCACTCCTTGCAATCCGATCGTTTTCCGTGGAACTCCAGAATATCGTTGTTGTGAAGATCTTTAATATTCTTATGTTCCTGAGTACAATAACAGCGCGACTTGCATATTCAGGCACTTCCGACTCCCGTTTCCGATGATTTTGCAGCTGTATTGTTTCGTAATCAAAAGTACCCGAACCATGCAAAAAACTGCAATTGCAGGTATCGCGAAGCTGCCTGATTGCCCTTTATTAAGTTTTACTCATCACTAGCTCTCGTTTGACACTTCGTATATTGAAATTGGAAACTCCTTGCAATCCAATCGTTTTCCGAGGAACTCCAGAATATTGTTGTAGTGAAGGTTTTGAATTTTTTATGTTCCTGAGTACAAAAATAGCGCGACTTGCATATTCAGGCACTTCCGACTCCGGTTTCCGATGATTTTACAGCTGTATGGTTCCGGAATCAAAAGTACCCCAACCACGCAAAAAACTGCACTTGCACATATTTTGAAGCTGCCTGAATGCCCTTTTATTGAACTCTACTCATCACTAGCTTTCGTTTCACACCCCAAACATTGAAATTGGAAAAAGTATGAAAAACGGCCATTTTCCAGCAACGCACTCCTTGCAATCCGATCGTTTTCCGAGGAACTCCAGAATATCGTTTTAGTGGAGTTTTAAATTTTTTTATGTTCCTGAGTACAATAACAGCGCGATTTGCATATTCAGGCACTTCCGACTCCCGTTTCCGATAACTTTACAGCTGTATGGTTTTGGAATCAAAAGTACCCCAACCACGCAAAAAACTGCAATTGCAGGTATCGCGAAGCTGCCTGAATGCACTTTTATTGAATTCTACTCATCACTAGCTTCCGTTTGACACGCCATACATTGAAATTGGAGAAAGCATGATAAACGGCCATTTTTCCAGCAACGCACTCCTTGCGATCCGATCGTTTTCCGAGGAACTCCAGAATATCGTTGTAGTGAAGATCTTTAATTTTTTTATGTTCCTGAGTACAATAACAGCGCTACTTGCATATTCAGGCACTTCCGACTCCCGTTTCCGATGATTTTACAGCTGTATGGTTTCGGAATCAAAAGTACCCCAACCGCGCAAAAAACCTCAATTCCAGGTATCGCAAAGCTTCCTGAATGCACTTTTATTGAATTCTACTCATCACTAGCTTCCGTTTGACACCCCATACATGGAAATACGAGAAAGTATGCAAAACGGCCATTTTTCCAGCAACGCACTCCTTGCAATCCGATCGATTTCTGAGGAACTCCAGGATATCGTTGTAGTGAAGATCTTTAATTTTTATATCTTCCTGGGTACAACAGCAGCGCGATTTGCCTATTCAGGCACTTCTAACTCCCGTTTTCGATGATTTTACAGCTGTATGGTTTCGGAATCTAAAGTACCCCAACCACGCAAAAAAACTGCAAATGCAGGTATCGCGAAGCTGCCTGAATGCACTTTTATGGAATTCTACTCATCACTAGCTTTCGTTTGACACCCCATACATTGAAATTGGAGAAAATATGAACAACGGCCATTTTCCAGCAACGCACTCCTTGCACTCCGATCGTTTTCCGAGGAACTCCAGAATATCGTTGCAGTGAAGATCTTTAATTTTTTTATGTTCCTATGTACAATAATAGCGCGATATGCATATTCAGGCACTTCCGACTCCCGTTTCCGATGACTTTACAGCTGTATGGTTTCGAAATCAAAAGTACCCCAACCACGCAAAAAACTGCGATTGCAGGTATCGCGAAGCTGCTTGAATGCACTTCTATTGAATTCCACTCATCACTAGCTTTCGTTTGACACCCCATATATTGAAATTGGAGAAAGTATGAAAAACGGCTTGTTTCCAGCTACGGAATCCGATCGTTTTCCGAGGAACTCCAGAATATCGTTGTTGTGAAGATCTTTAATATTCTTATGTTCCTGAGTACAAAAACAGCGCGACTTGCATATTCAGGCACTTCCGACTCCCGTTCCCGATGATTTTACAGCTGTATGGTTTCGGAATCAAAAGTACCCCAACCACGCAAAAAACTGCGATTGCAGGTAATGTGAAGCTGCCTGAATGCACTTTCGTTGAATTCTACTCATCACTAGCTTTCGTTTGACACCCCATATATTGATATTGGAGAAAGTATGAAAAACGGCCATTTTCCAGCAACGCACTCCTTGCAATCCGATCGTTTTCCGAGGAACTCCAGAATATCGTTGCAGTGAAGAACTTTAATTTTTTTATGTTCCTGAGTACAATAACAGCGCGACTTGCATATTCAGGCAGTTCTGACTCCCGTTTCCGATGATTTTACAGCTGTATGGTTTCGGAATCAAAAGTACCCCTATCACGCAAAAAACTGCAATTGCAGGCATCGCGAAGCTGCCTGAATGCACTTTTATTGAATTCTACTTACCACTAGCTTTCGTTTGACACCACATACATTGAAATTGCAGAAAGAGTGAGAAATGGCCACTTTTCCAGCAACGCACTCGTTGCAATCTGATCGTTTTCCGAGGAACTCAAGAATATCGTTGTAGTGACGATCTTTAATTTTTTATGTTTCTGAGTACTATAACAGCACGATTTGCATATTCAGGCACTTCCGACTCCCGTTTCCGATGATTTTACAGCTGTATGGTTCCGGAATCAAAAGTACCCCAACCACGCAAAAAACTGCACTAGCACATATCGCGAAGCTGCCTGAATGCCCTTTTATTGAATTCTAGTCATCACTAACTTTCGTTTCACACCACATACATTGAAACTGGAGAAAGTATGAAAAACGGCCATTTTACAGCAACGCACTTCTTGCAATCCGACCGTTTTCCAAGGAACTCCAGAATATCGTTGTAGTGAAGATCTTTAATGTTTTTATGTTTCCGAGTGCAATAACAGCGTAATTTGCATATTCAGGCACTTCCGACTCCCGTTATCGATGGTTTTACAGCTGTATGGTTTCGGAATCTAAAGTACCCCAACCACGCAAAAAACTGCAATTGCAGGTATCTCGAAACTGCCTGAATGCATTTTCATTGAATTCTACTCATCACTAGCTTTCGTTTGACACACCATATATTGATATTGGAGAAAGTATGAACAGCGGCCATTTTCCAGCAACGGACTCCTTGCAATCCGATCGTTTTCCGAGGAACTCCAGAATATCGTTGTAGTGAAGATCTTTTATTTATTTATGTTCCTGAGTACAATAACAGCGTGACTTGCATATTGAGGCACTTCCGACTCCCGTTTCCGATGATTTTACAGCTGTATGGTTTCGGAATCAAAAGTACCCCAACCACGCAAAAAATTGCGATTGCAGGTGACGCGAAGCTGCCTGAATGCACTTTTATTGAATTCTACTCATCACTAGCTTTCGTTTGACGTCCCATACATTGATATTGGAGAAAGTTCTAATAACGGACATATTTCCAGCAACGCACTCCTTGCAATCCGATCGTTGTCCGAGGAACTCCAGAATATTGTTGTAGTGAAGATCTTTAATTTTTTTTTCTTCCTGAGTACACTCACAAAGCGATTTGCATATTCAGGCACTTCCGACTCCCGTTTCCGATGATTTTACAGCTGTATGGTTTCGGAATCAAAATTACCCCAATCACGCAAATAACTGCAATTGCAGGTATCGCGAAGCTGCCTGAATGCACTTTTATTGAATTCTACTCATCACTAGCTTTCGTTTGACACCCCATACATGGAAATTGGAGAAAGTGTGAACAAAGGTCATTTTGCCAGCAACGCACTCCTTGCAATCCGATCGTTTTCCGAGGAACTCCAGAATATCGTTGTAGTGAAGATCTTTAACTTTTTTATGTCCCTGAGTACTATAGCAGCGCGATTTGCATATTCAGTCATTTCCGACTCCCGTTTCCGATGATTTTACACCTGTATGGTTTCGGAATCAAAAGTACTCGAACCACGCAAAAAACTGCAATTGCAGGTATCGCGAAGCTGCCTGAATGCACTTTTATTGAATTCTACTCACCACTAGCTCTCGTTTGACACCCCATATATTGAAATCGGAGAAAGTATGAACACCGGCCATTTTCCAGCAACGCACTCCTTGCAATCCGATCGTTTTCGAGGAACTCCAGAATATCGTTGCAGCGAAGATCTTGAATTTTTTTATGTTCCTGAGTACTATAGCAGCGCGACTTGCATATTCAGTCATTTCCGACTCCCGTTTCCGATGACTTTACAGCTGTATGGTTTCGGAATCAAAATTACCCCAACCACGCAAAAAACTGCAATTGCAGGTATCGCGAAGCTGCCTGAATGCACTTTTATTGAATTCTACTCATCACTGGCTTTCGTTTGACGTCCCATACATTGATATTGGAGAAAGTTCTAATAACGGACATTTTTCCAGCAACGCACTCCTTGCAATCCGATCGTTTTCCGAGGAACTCCAGAATATCGTTGTAGTGAAAATCTTTAATTTTTTATGTTCCTGAGTACAATAGTAGCGCGATTTGCATATTCAGGCACTTCCGACTCCCGTTTCCGATGATTTTACAGCTGTATGGTTTCGGAATCAAAAGTACCCCAACCACGCAAAAAACTGCAATTGCAGGTATCGCGAAGCTGCCTGAATGCACTTTTATTGAATCCTACTCATCACTAGCTTTCGTTTGACACCCCATACATTTAAATTGGAGAAAGCATAGAGATATACACTGGAGACCGCTTAAGCCCAAAGCGGTGAAGCCATGAGCTTTCAAGTTTGCACTTGTGAATATCGCCATAGTTTCGAAGTGTATTTCGAAAATGGGGGTAACATATTTTACGTGGCGCTAGATTACAAATGTGAGAGATATGACTGTATCTGCATAGAATATATATATATATATATATATATATATATATATATATATATATATATATATATATATATATATATATATATATATTTATGTAATATATACATATATATATATATATATATATATATATATATATATGTATATATTACATAAATATATTATATATATATATATATATATATATATATATATATATATATATATATATATATATATATATATATATATATATATATATGTGTGTGTATTACAAACCTACAACATCTATACATACATACATAATATATTAATTACAAGGCCAGAAATAAATAAATAAGCTGTTCTAAAAATTGCAACGTTTCCGTGTGACCCAAGAGGTAGTCGCCGCACACGTTTTTTTCAAAGAGGTATCGCCAATAGCCCTAATCCTCATGAATGACCTACTCAAATCTAATAAAAAAGATTGGAAATATTACAGTTGGTGTATTATTAATAAAAAGCAAAAAGTCTAATGAAATGAACATGATTTAGAGGGCTGAATAGATTTATAACAGAAATATATATATATATATATATATATATATATATATATATATATATATATATATATATATATATATATATATATGTATATATATATATATATATATATATATGTATATATATATATGCATATATACATATATATATATATATATATATATATATATATATATATATATATATATATATATATATATATATACATATATATGGATATATATATATATATATATATACATATATATATATATATATATATATATATATATATATATATATGTATATATATATATATATATATATATATATATATATATATATATATATATATAGATATATATGATATATATGAATGACCTACTCAAAACTAATAAAAAAGATATATATATATATATATATATATATATATATATATATATATATATATATATATATATATATATATATATATACATATATATATATATGCATATATATATATATATATATATATATATATGCATATATATATATATATATATGCATATATATATATATATATATATATATATTTATATGGATATTTGTATATATATCGTCCAGGATAAATTTGTAAAGATAATGTTGAAAGAAATATTAATATAATAGATGAAAATGTGCTATTGACCCCGAAATAAAATCATTTTCGTATAGAGGCTCCTTTAATAGTTTGAATGCTCGCTGTCAGTTTTTGCTATGTATCGGATACGTACATCTAAATATTTTTCGATGATGGATTTCATTAATATTGATCTGTGTCCATCAATTGGCCCAGTCTCAATATTATGAAGCATAAGAGAGCTAAATAAATTGGTCTGGTATATTTCTCGAAAGACTTTATGAGCAACTAATTTAAAGTTCACTTTAGATTTTACCGAACGGAATTCTCGAATAGCTTTTTCAACTGGACGACATGTCTCAATAAGATCTTTACTCGGGTACTGCAAACCCCCTCTTGATTTTTGGTCAATAATCGACGATCCAAAATCACTCCTGTTACCAATTAGACAAGGAAAACATATCTGGCATTTAATTTTAGGTTTAAGGGATTTCGCTACAAAGCCACTCACATAAATTATAACTTCCTCAATAAAGTGTGAAAAGGGTCCAATTTCCTGCATATAATCAAATATATCATCGGCATTTTCATAGTGGTGTATATATGGTTGCAATACGTCAGTTGATGAAACATTTAGAATGTTTATTTCCTCAAGTGGTACACAGTTACCAACGCCTCTATCAGATAGTTGCACATAAGCTAAAATTCGTTTATAGGTGGCCTCAAACTGTCTAGCAGTGGGATTGTTGTTGGACCCGAGACGAGAACGAATATGAGAAAAGAACATTTCTAAATGGTCCTGACTTAATTTATAAGTAGCGAGATAACTCAATAAGTTCTTATCCATCCCGTGAGTTTTATAAAGAAACAAAGCATTTTTAAGTGTCACTATCAAACCTAAAAATCCAATTTTTCTTTTCCCTTTAACTACGAACGTTTGATCAGAATGCCTCAATTTACGAATATAGTGCTCAAATTTTTCAGTATACTCAAGTATTCGCCCGAAGTTTTCACTATATAATGCTTGCTTGAAATCTGGCGCGTGAATACTTCGAGAATTCAGGATGTCAAACACATTATTCATATATCGAATAAATCTGACCGTACCCTCAGAATTAAAGAACTCTGGTAATTGTATCACATCCCTACAATATTCAATTGCATCAGCAACCGAGTTACTGAAAACCTGTGTTGCGAGTCGTACCTTCATTTTTTGTTTGAGATAATCAATGTGCGATCTTTTTAGTTTATTCGCTAAATGCAATTCCTCTTTTTCTTGAAGTTCATGCAAGCTTTTTATGTACTCCCAATCAATGATGAAGTTATCTTCATCGAAAAATGGCCCAGTTTCACCTAAGGAGTTTCTGACAAGTTTTATGAGATGCGATGGGTCTAATGAAAGAGTAATTTCATTATCATCACAAACAAAAGACCATTTAGAATTACATTCTGTCAATTTGTTCCCTAACTTCGAAGCCATGGTAATGTTAGATGTACCCCCATCGAACGTAACGTTAACAACATTGACTCCTTTTTGTAAGAGCTCATGAATGCAGGACTCAACAAGATATTTCTTTTGATCACCATTCAACGAGGTGATAAAAAAATACCCCAAAGGAAGCTTCCATGTGCCATTAATTGCAACCAGCATAAATACGAATACTTGAGTTGCTAAAGTTTCTGGATGATCTTCAAGCTCTCCAAAACTCACATATCCATAATGAGTTTTTGTTTTAGCTTCAAATTCAGTGTGCCTTCGTATAAACATTTCATCAACACACAAACTACAGGCCACATCTTTTTTCACTTTCATCAAAGTTTCAAGTGTCTTGAAGGATTCTGTCGTGAATCCTGGCCTACCATCAATACACTGATACCATTTAGAAATTGTTCGTGAATGTGGTAAGCATGTTTTGAACGTGTCACGAACGTAATTGTATGCCCTAGGAGATAGAAAGTTAAGAGTAAGGGCAAATTTCTTAAGAGCCAAAGAATAGTCACGGGAAACCTTACCACCTCCTACTTTTTTTTTTTACTCTTTCTAGTAACTCAACACCTACATATGAACCTTTCAGCCTCTCTAAATCTTCTACA